>OY745769.1:1200000-1844907 GCA_963556305.1 Platismatia glauca
TTTGTAGGCACACGACAGCGCCGTACGAGCGGCAGCGTGGTCACATGGCGAAGATTGGCTTATTTCGTCAGAGCAACATGGTATTGTAAAGTACTGGCAGCCTACATTCAACAATGTCAAAGTAGTTCAAGCCCACGGTTTCAATGACGCTGTTCGTGATCTCGCTTTCTCACCCAATGACAGCAAATTCGTAACCGCATCCGACGATAAAACGCTCAAGATCTTCGATTTCGCTGGAGGCGCCGAAGAGTCTGTGCTTACCGGCCACAGTTGGGACGCAAAGACCGTGGACTGGCATCCTTCCAAAGGCCTACTCGTCTCGGGATCAAAAGATCATGATGTGAAATTATGGGATCCACGCACTGGAAGATGTCTCACTACGCTACATGGCCATAAAAATACCATCTCAAAGACCAAGTTTGAGCCTAACAGAGGGCAATTGCTCGCGACGGCGGCGCAGGACCAGACAGCCCGTATATTCGACCTACGAATGATGCGGGATATATGCCTCCTCCGAGGTAACCAGGACAAAATCGCGACCTTGGCTTGGCACCCTATACACAGCTCACTGCTATCCACTGGTGGTGCAGATGGTAGCATATGCCACTTTCTTCTCGACGAGCCGAATACACCGCCTGGGCAGGCAACTTCAACGTCGATACCTCCCTACGACAGTGCAGATCCAGCTAGCGCTCCTGCACAGACGATATTCCCAGCCCACACGATCAAATACGCGCATGATTTTGCGGTCTGGTCCATCGATTGGCACCCCTTGGGCCACATACTAGCCTCAGGGTCTAATGACCGTGCCACACGTTTCTGGACACGCCCAAGGCCGGGAGAAAAGGATTGCTTCAGCGACAAATATCACCTAGGGGAAGCAGCAGCAGAAACGCAGGGTGTTTGGGATAGACGAGGCGGACGAAAGGTGATGCGCGAAGATGAAGAGCAGGAATTAGAAGACGAGGCGGACGGGCTGCAGGATCAAAAGATGCCTGTAAAGCAAGCCATCTTGCCTGGTATACCCGGCCTGAATATGCCCACGAACGGTACGAACGACGGACCTCCAGCCCGACGATACCCCAACATAGCAAATATTCCGCCTCCACCTCCTAATCTACCAAACGGCCTCGCAGGTATGGACCCCGAACAGTTCAAATCTATGCTTGCAAGCGGGACTCTACCTCCTCCACCCCCTCAGTTTGGGGGCGGCCTACCGCCACCACCTCCGAACTTCGATATGACGAGGTTACCTCCCGGTTTACTACCGCCAGGCTTCCAGCCACCTCCTGGAATACCGCTTCCTCCGCCCCCGGGTAACTTTGGTGGCTTTCCAGGCATTGACGCTGATGAAATGGGGGCTGGGGCTGGAGGAGTCAGGAAAAGGGGACCTCTGCCGAGTCAGGAGCAGAGCTTGATGGAAGAGCAGAGGAGGGGGAAGTATAGAACCTCGAGGTAGGATTGTTTGGCGTTCGGTTTTATCAGCGTACTATTGAGGCTCTGGAGTGAGCACCTTTGCTCGCTAAGGTGGACGTAATATGTATCAGCGCCATGATCTGTTCATCCATCGTCGTCAACATTCGTGTAACCAGAGATCAATTGCCAAGCCAAACCTAGGAGCCAGATGCCTAAGGTATTGTACGGTATTGTACTGAAGGTATCTACTAAGACGCTAAATACGGCAGCCGACATCTTTTTGTCAGCTCGTCTCACAGAATTCCTGAATCCTGCTATTATTGTGAACGCTCCTGAACGCTCCTGATTTGATATCAGGAGGTGACTTGAAAGCAAACCGTAGATTGAAACTCCTGTCGAGATTGGTGTATTGGCAGGATTGGCGGCTGTCTAGAATCCTCAAGACTCAAGTTTAGGAATCTTTGTACGAATTGCGACCTGGACACATCACAATTTATTCTTAAAGGTGTCGGTACTAAGGAACATCCTTTCTCGAATCTGGAGGAGATTGACTGAAAGAGTCATTTGAATAGGCTTTGCCTTTAGAGGCATGGCTTGGTACATCCGCCTCTTAAAGCCCCCTAAGCTCGACCAGAAAGGCCATGTCCGAGCACTCATCACCATCACTACCGATCTCGGTGATGATTTCTACCCGGCAGACTTCAGCCTCCACGCGATGATCGTGACCACTGAATATGAAAAGGATTGGATGTCAGAATGGCAGACTGTGAAGTGGAAAAGTGGCATGCGAACTCTGTGGATCGACATTGTAAATGCAGACGCGGATCCACCAGTGAATTTGCGGCTCATTGTGAATGCGGAACAGAGTAAGGAAGGGAACAGTATTTCATTAGGAACCATTCCCGAGATCTTCGGCGTCTGGAGCGATACATTCGACGGGGACCAGAGACAAGCGCGCAAAATGGTTGAGAGAAGGTACAGAACGGACTCGGGCCCTGAAAGAACGATCATGGAAGAGACTGGAGAAAGTATCGCCCGGCATGTTTGGTGAGCTTGCTGTTCATGCTCTATTCGCTACAAGTCGTTCGCCTTACATACGTTGCCAGGGACGCAGGAGTCGCGTTGACTGCATTCTTGAGCATGCTAGTGCTACAGCCAAGAGCGTCTGATCTCGCTAAGCTCCTCCAGAGATCTGTCCTTCATAGCCCTAGAGTCCTCGAACTGGGAAGTGGATGCGGTATTGTGGGTTTACAAGTTGCGGACCTCTGCTCTACAAGCGACGTCCTTTTAACCGATTTACCGAACGCAATGGATATTCTTAATCACAATGTCGAACACGCAAAATCTGTCTCCAAGAGAGGCAAAATTGCTACAGCCGTGTTAAACTGGGATGACCCTCTCCCTGAAAGGGTTTCGACACAACGATTCGATCTAGTGATTGTGTCTGATTGCACGTACAATCCCGACAGCATACCTAAGCTTGTGAAGACATTGAGCTCGGTCGCGGAAAAGTCTCCGGATGCTTTGATTGTCGTTTCCTTGAAGAAAAGGCATGATAGCGAAGCCATTTTCTTTGACTTGATGGCAGGTGCTGAGTTTGTCGAGGCAGAGCATACCGCTGTTCCGCTGCCTGATCGATATAAAGGCGAGTCTGGGCAGGAGTTGGAGGTGGTCGAAGTTTATGTGTACCGCTGTCGAAAATCCGTGTAAGACGGAAATGCCGGAAGCAAACCACGAATCATATTCCATGATCAAGCCGAGCTCGCCTTCTCACTCTGATACGATGGTACTGTTCTATGTTGCGGCAAGGTTCGTAACCAGAGTATTTGCTTCCCGATTTAGGGGTCCAACCGTCCAACCCTTTTCGCTACTGGCCTCGGAGAATTTAAGAGCTGTGTATTGGCAGGCTGTTCAGGTTCGAATTTTGGTCCTCACTATATTGCTACAAGTCTAGAAATCCAGTCTTCTAGCCGACTCGCCCGATTTGCCACCAACTCAGGCTACGAATGTTTCGTCGCATGTTACGCGCTTCGACTTTTCCCGATCCTGTGAGCTTTGATCATCGCCGGATGATGTCCTTGTTCTATGCGCCGTGTTTCATCTATCCGCATGACGTGTCCAAAATACCATCAATGACAATATTTTGGGTTTCTCGTGTTGAGCCATCACTACCTACCTTTTTTTTGTCTATAAAGAAAATCTGGGGTGCCGCTGTCACGCCGACGCGTCCATTGCAAAGTCATGCTACTTGTTCAGCTTATATTACTCAAAGCCATTACTATTACAGCACTTACTCTACAGCTTATTCAGCCAATATCACCTTCAGAGTCGACTTCGTCCACTAGTTTTGCTTTACCAAACGGGCCGCAAGCGGCGGTCAACGCTTTTGTCACATACAATTCGTCAAGTAACATACCTCAACAATGGGATGGTACGATTGCATTGCCCCTCAATGAGCTCGGTATATCACCCTCGTCTCCTTCAATAGATGATCCGTCTCAGTTATGGAACAACACATACATCTCTACGTTCAATATTTCTGCTGGGCCTCGACCTCGCCCGGGACCTAAACCAGCGCCTGATTTGCCTCCTTTGTCCCGTGAATGGGAAATCAGGTGCGGTCAGAGCCTGGGTACTGGCATAAGCGCCTCAAGTTGCTTAGCCGCGTGGGCACTACTTCCCTCCATTGATAGAACGGTTAGTTTTGGCCCTCGTAACGCAGCGAATACGTACGACGTGGGGCTTCCGAAGCGATACCTAAGCAGTACGTTACGACACTCAACCATTTCTTTGCTACCATCATGCCATGCTTCCGATACCATGCTGATAAGCCTGCAAAGCCGATGGATTATGCTTCATCGAACCTACATTAGCGCCCGACAACACGATGGCTCACGTGAAACCACGTGATGCAGGCATTGCTGCAGCTTATGTTATTCGCGGATGTATAGGAGGTTCTCCACCACAAGGTGGGTTTGCACGAAACATCCGTAAGTGACATTCGCAAATTCCTGCGCTCGCATCCGAGGTGGTCTCCTAATTTCCCAATCGTTGATACCCCAGGGGGCAACAATGATCTCTTGGTCTCAGTCGCCAAGTTTATTCCGAATGTGGTATGCAGTCCGGAACCATTCGAAGGAGATGCCACAGTCCTCGCGGCTTGTGAGGCCATTCTGGACAAAATGGCAACTTCGAAACAAATTACAATTTTCGCACAGCGGAGTAAGTATGACCCGGGTCTAGAGACTCCGCTTCCTGCCTGGTATATTGCCCCGGCTGAAGGTAGTACGCACCTCCCAAGGGATTCGCGGACCGGTTTAGCTGACAATCAGTTCGAAAGCCCCGAAATGCGCACTTGTGGTTACAGGGCGCCTGCCGAAGCAATTCGCCAGTTGGCATAGGATTTGGGAGGCTGCAGTTGCCATTACCGCGATGTGCATCCGGCAGGGGAAGGGGGGATTTTGGGAGAGGATCGGTAGGTCAACGTCGTGCATGCGAGAGTCTGCGGGGTTTCCTTGGCTGATTTTCCATTAGGCCCAACGGATAGTATTACGGTAACGGTGGGCAAAGCCCGGACGAGCGCTATGTCGCTCGAGTAGTGGTCGATACTTGTCATGTTGAACCTTCCGTTTGTGCTTCTCGGCTCTGCTGACACTATATTGTGGAGAAATATTTATGCTTAGCTTCACCGCCACGCGACGATTGTGAAACGCCTCCACTACCTCGCATTCTTTCCGTCGGACTTGACGAAGCTCGGCCATCACTCTCAATATTGGTACGGTGACAGTCGTCATTGGGAAATGCCCGCTCGTAGCTTGTTCACCCTTCCCACGCATTACCACCATCTAAACCCCCACCTTCATCCCGATTTTTACTCTTGAGGTCATCATGCACGCGACCTATCCCATCGAGTTGATGACTACTAGATTCACCGAACGCGTGTCGGACTTCCTCAGCTCGATCAAAAATCCGTGCAACTGCAATACCGTTGGGGAATGGTGCAGCACTGCTAGCCGTTGAAGATGCTACTTTCCCAGCGAGAATGCATTCTGAGATACAAGTATACTCACAACATCATTCCTGGCCGTAACACGTCTGAACCCGCTAGTAGCGAGGCCGACCTGTGGGCAGCAAGGCGATAGACGCGAGCGGGTGAGAAGTATGAGTTGCCGCATTCGAGTCCTAGCAACAGGCTAGGAATCCCGTGCATCTTGACCAGGCTATCAACATGCCGCGGTCTCACCGGTCTGGACGAACACCGAGATTGGGCCTTAACGTGAACCAATCTTCTCTTTTTTTGGTTACACCGACCCCTGAAGATCCAATTGTAACCTTTGTTCTGATTCGGGACCCATATTCATCTCCCATCGATGTTTGCGTCTGACCGAGGCCTGTAATCCTCACCTGTCGATGCAGGTAGATCATGTTTCAATCACGCGCACACGAGGTGCGAGCATTTCCATATAATATGCTGCATCTCGTCGCTCTGGCCATGCGTGACATCTTCATCGTCCTCTGAGCCTAGGCGGACAGGTAGTAGTCAAGTTTGCTTCCTTTTG
Source organism: Platismatia glauca (assembly GCA_963556305.1). NCBI lineage: Eukaryota > Fungi > Ascomycota > Lecanoromycetes > Lecanorales > Parmeliaceae > Platismatia > Platismatia glauca. The sequence continues at coordinate 1,205,976 of OY745769.1, forward strand.
GAAGAATCTTCGAGACACAACGTGCACAAACGACTCAACAAGGTCCTGTGACCTCATCCGTACAAACAGTACGTCCACAGAGGGTGCGTCACGGTACGCCCACAAACAATACGTCCACAACTCCCCTTCATACTCACATCTTTCCTGCCATGCAACCCTCCCACACAATCGACACCCGTCAACTTCCACAAACAAAGGTTTTCGTGAGCCATGTACCCACTAGTACCCGCAAAAAGACCAAGAGCCGCTAGTATGGAGCCTCCCCCGACTAGACACTCAAACCAGCCTCGCAAAGACACCACCGCAAGCGACTCCGCGTACCTGCCCATCGATCGAACTCGACGGACACCTTTTGCGAGGAACGATGACGTTCGTTCCGGCGACCATACGCCCATGTCGAGATGGGGGTCCGAAAGTGCCAGAGAACAGCCTTGGAACGCTGTTCGCGAAGTGTCGTCTGGTTCGAGCGTCTATCGTCTACGTGAATACGTCCGCCAGCATGGGGATCGGGATAGCGTGGATGCTACCTGGGGGAGCGACGCCGGGGGGCGATGAGGTGGGTTGGTGCCGGGATGAGGGGAAGGGGTTTGATGGAAAGGTGTGTCAAGTTACCCCTCTTCCGGATTCCATCTAGACGGAGTGTTGACTGTGAAACGGCATTCAAGTTGATCGAATTCTTCTCGCCGTGACACAAGGACCAGGTCACTCGGGAGACATCCTTTCGGCCACTTCCATCTCCTCTGCCGGCGTCGAATCAAGCACCGAGAGTAACAAGGGTTGTTTCTCGCTGCGCTTCGCGGCGGAGCTTGTGATGAAAGGAACGCCCTTGAACGGCTCAACTTCCATCATCACATCTGTCACTTTTCGCAGCAATCCTACTCACAATCATTCCCAGACACCATCCCAGCTTGCCTAGATCGATTGTATCTGCGTCCGACTTTTTTTCCTGCAGGACAATGGATCCCGTCTCACGTTCACATTCAACGGCGGGGATTACATACTTGGCGCAACAGTCTTTAATCACGCTGCTTGCAATAACTCAATCCACATGGCTTTCTGGCCGAAAGAAAATTACACCAAGCCCACTATTCAAGAGGAAACTCACAACGTGATCATTTCATCCGCGGTGGAATCTAGCCCCCTTCCAACCCAAGACCCCGCCCACCTCGAAGTCCCACTCCGCTCCCTCATTCCTTGCCCCTTTCTCCGCAAATCCGTAGTCCCAAATTCTTAATCTATCGACAGATATTGAGAGCATGAACCAGAACCCGTTGTCCCGCTAATGAGACCAAGAGGCAGCATCTCACAGAAAGACGAGGCACTGAATCATCGTCGCCGTACCGGGCAACAAACCTCCAACCCCAGAGCCCGAGCAATCCAACCCCACGAACCACGTAGCTACAGCACCAGGACAACCAAACCCTCACCCCCTCCCGTAGAGAATCCGTCTCCACCTCCACCTCCATCCATCCCAACCCCCACCCCCAGCAACCCACCGCACCACCTGCGCCCCAGCCAGCCGCGCACCCCGGGCCCCCCCAACCCCGACAAATGCCGCCCCTCCCGCCGAGCCTCGGTCCACCCCTCTTCCCCACCACCAAAAGTAATCCACCCAAATCCGCAAACGCGATCACTAATCGCAAAAAATATATCGCCCCGTGCTCGGTCGAGATGCGCCAGCGCCGAGGCGACGCCAGCTTTCGGGTCTGGACGTGGGCGGCCTGGACAGCGCCGTTTCGTCCCGTGTGGGCCGTCGCATTCGGCACGATGATTATTCATGATCGGGGGAGATGGGGGTGCGATGGGCGCGGGGAATCAGTAATCGAGCGATTTTCTTGCCTGCGAGGTCGGATGTACAACAGTGGTATATAGACGGGGTCTTTCGACGCCTGAGGACTCGCTTGATGATTCAGTATCCTATTCTATTCACTCAGTTCCATCCCACACACACACACACGCCCAAAACCCCAACAACCATCCATCCATCCATCCGCCAAGCCAACCAGTCATGTCCCAAGACAATCGCGTCGCGCAATTCCTAGCCCGCAACAAGTAAACCCCTCCCTCCCCCCCCTTTCACGATCACCGAATCCACCCCCCTAACCCCCCACCCACCCCCAGAGCCTTCGCCGCGACCTACAAACCCCAACCCCTCATCGACGGACCCGGTGGCCTCAAAGAGAACCCCGCGCCCCATCCCGCCATCGTCATCCGTGAGTAGCATTCATCACCACTTCCCCACCGTCGGACACCGCAAGCGACTAAGCGGTGCAAGCGCACAGTCTCGTGTATCGATGTACGCGTGCTGAGGGAGGCGTTCTTCGGGTTGGAGTATGGAGGTTCGTTCGATCCCTCTCTCTCTCTCGTTTCTATACCAGCCATATCAGCACGATAGTGGGAGGCCATCAAAAATCTAACCAGCCACAGAAGCAGCCGTGATCAGCAACGCCGGCGGCCGCGCCACCGCCGACGCTTTAAGGAGCGTGATTGTGCTTGATAGCTTCGTGGGCGTGGGCACTGTGCTAGTGGTGCATCATACTGGTAATAATGCCATGCCATCAATATTCTGCCACCATACGCTGCTACCCACGTGCGCCCGGGCAGAGCGTATCCATCGAACCAAAAGCTGACCGGAGTCGCGTCTCGCACACAGATTGCGGCCTGTCGCACACGACCGACGACGCTCTGAAGACGAAGCTCAAAGAGCGAGCGGGGCCGGAGAAAGAGCAGGAGGTGGAGGCGATGGTGTTTGGGACGATTGGGAAGTAGGTCTTGCGGTCTCGTCTCGCTTTGCGATTTAATATATATTTCGGGCAACGGGCGGTTGCTGATGGAGATTGCATGCAGTATGAAACAGTCCATCGTGGACGATATGGACACTGTTAGAGCGTCGCCGTATCTCAGCAAGGACTTGAAGGTTTTGGGTTTCCTTTTCGATATCAGCAAGGGTACGGTCACGGACGTTGAGGATTTGTGATTGGGTGGGAATCGTGCGTGTTTCGAGGTGGGGGATGGAGGTTGGAGGTATGGGGGATTGTGTTTGTCTTGCCTGATGACAACGGAGATTAGATTCAACTGTGAGAAACACAGAATTAATGGCCGGCACGGGATAATGTTCACACCATTCCAATTTCCACCGATTCGCTCGATCGTGCTTAGCTGTCGTCAATAAAGGACCAGTCGTTTCTTTTTCTCTCACCCAGCTGAGCGGTCACCTACGCGACCATCTTACATTGTAGCGACGCTCGATCCGGCTTGCCGACGGACCGACCCTGCTCTGTACAGATAACCAGGCATAAGATTAATTTCTCACATCATCACAGCAGAATTGCCAGCTTCTATCCTCATCGTCACGTTAGATCGGCACCGTCTATGTCGCGAAAGAATATTCGAAAGGCCCTCAGCCTTCATCTTCCTCTTTTCCTCTTTCTCCAAACCCTTGCCATCGTCACATTAGCAATACCCCTCACGAACCCCGTCTCTCTGCTCAATGACACGATGATACTTACAGCATCAACGCCACTCGAAGAATCCGTCCCTCAGAATGCGACATCGCCCAGTCTCCCCAAAAACATGATCGACTACCCCATCATCGGCACGCAGCTCGTCCTCCGCATCACGGAAACCCGTAACCCGTTTTTCAAAATTACTGTCGAAACCATCATCGACGGCGCTATCCGGCGCGTCGTTAAAAAAATCAATACTGGCTTCGGAAGAAAACCAATTGAGAACGGCAAGTTCGAGATGCTGGGCGCAAATATTGATATGCGCATTGCTGCGCTAGCGAATGAGGAAATGACATATATTATGTTGGGTAAGCGATTTCACTGTTGATGGCGATAGTATGGTCGACGACATGTTATCGATCTCTTGAGAGCAATGATGATTTGGCCGGCCTCTAGTCTCCTTGCTTGTCCAGACTGCGTCGTATTTCAACTCGCATTCTCGTGCACGAAGTGCTGACTCGGGAATCCTCTTAGGCGATGTCCTTGCTGGAATTTGGCAGTACATGAATGAGCCATGGAGCGGGTATCGAGAGGTCGTCTTCGATATACTTATTGCCCGCGGATATCTGGAGTATATTGGCTATGGGCGCATTTTCAAATTCGCACCCACTCTACCTCTACCTCCTCCTGAATCCTCTTTTTCTTGAAACACAAATACAAAACCCGCAATAAATGAGACCGAGTGAAGAGTTGCGATAGACGGGTTTGAGAGAATTGTGGGTGGATCTGAAGCAGTCTTCATTCGTCGTAGGCCCTTGCAGCCATCACGCGGGCAGATAGACTAGATTTGTGAACACATGTTGTTATGGTTGAGATAACAGAGACTGCTTATAGTTGTTCAGATGCCATGCTCTGATGTAAAGGAATCGCAGGTGTCTTGAAAGCGGACGAAATCTCGTAGGCGATTAAAGTAGGAAGATGTGGCCTTTTGTGCTCGGTCATGGTCCTATTGTTAGTCGGTTGAAATTAACCATAAAGACCTGAAAGCCCCAGTTAGGAAGCGGTAACGTTGCTCCTCTGACCTGCAATGCGAAGATATGTTGGAATTCAGCCTTAACCAACAAGAGGCTAGCCTTACTAGCCCGTAGACTCAACATAGAAACCTTCAATTGATAAACAATCTACATCCGCATGAGGTCACTGAATGCACTCATTATCCAACAAGATATCAATGCGGTCTTCTCGTCTTACACCGATGACTTGGGGATTGACGTGATAGTCCCCAGCAGAAAATTTGGAAGCTTGCGGAGTTCGTAAGATGGTATGAAGATTCTTTTGAAGGAGTATGCAAGACCAAGCTATTCTTGCTCTAACTCCAGACGATTGGAAGTAGAAGTAATGTACAACGTGAATCTTTTTTGTTTAAAAAAAGCTTAAGCTTTGACATACCCTTTGGACGGCCCCCCTTTGGACCCATGCGCAACATGGGAAGCAAACAGGGAAACAACTACTACGAGCGGTCACGAATGTCACATTTGTCGCCTCTTCGCAACACGTCTCGTCCTACCTTCGATTTTCTGGTGTCAGCAATAAAGGTTTCTGCGTTGATAGATTCGCTGCGCTAAATGCTGTAGTGCCGGATCCTGATAGGCCACAGGCTACTTAAGAACCTCTTCCTTAGGAAACGCGAGCAAAGCGGCGAAAGGGGCTTTACTCGATCGAGTGGTCGCAGCCGTTCATGGCCATCCCGCGAGGTCCGAGTCATTTGGAAGAACATATCCATCTGGAACAGGCAGGTAGTCGCGACAGAAGGAGTCAGCGATTTGCAGATACTCTTGCATCTCGTCAGGGTCAGTCCTAGCCACGAAGCTCAAAGGAAAGCATAAAGAAACCTCATCCGGGAAGGTACAGACGACTGCCCTGCCAGTCAGTCTGTCAGAAAGTGTGCCGGAGATGAGCCGCTCCAAATCGCGGTTGTAATTGGCTCAAAGATACGTCGTCCGTTCCGATGACGATTTTCCACATCGGTCTCGGGTTTCGACACTCACGATTCCAAGACCTCAAACAGGAATTTCTTCCGGAGCGGAGCAACGGAGCGGAGCACCTGTGTCACTTCCTCCCTTGGCACGCTCTTCCACAGACTCCAGCTTTGCACGAGCCTGAACGTGAGATAAAAAAGGAGTAACAAAATGGCCTATTCTTTCACCAAGCAGCCTATGTAAATCTGGTGTCAAGTCAGCTAAAGCCACAAGAATGTGACCGGTCTCAGAGCAATAATATCTAGGAAGGTGTGTCATTCCTACAGACGCCAAGCTGCGCCCTGTCCGACATTGCACCGCCCCGCGCCCTGGAAATGCTATGATTGGCCTGACTGACGTCCTGTCCTGACGCGAGGCTCATCACTCACGAAGTTCGAAACCTGAGACGGGAATGTCCTTCCGATCTAGCACCGTGTCTGTCCTTTGGGCGTGTTAGCTTTCGGTGCAGAGGTCCGCGATTGCAAGATGAAGTAGGTAAGTCGCGTTGACATGACCGTGTCTGATTTGCTCCCAAAGTTCGCAGATCCGATTCAGGCACCATCTGACGGACAATCCTTACTTGGTCTCTGATGGAGGTGGCAGGGATACTAGAGCCTTTCGATGAGACTAGCAGGCTTCTTTGCTGCGGTACTGGACAGCGTTGAGACACTGGGCGCAAGACTTGCATAGAGAAAGCTGAGATCAACGCCCGAAAGATGAATGGGTGGTAATCATCGAGAGAAAACGATAGAGGAGCTTTGTAGTCACGGAGTTGAAATTCGTAATTGGAAACTAATATTAATATTACTTCGTTTACAGCCAATAGGACTGAAGTAGCCGTCACCTGCGGTTGGGATGCTTCATGCTTCATATGTACTCGCACGCTAAATTCATCGCTGTAAAGAGTAGAATGCCCTGGTATCAATTTTCGGTATGAAAAGACGACTGTTCTTGCTAGACGAAGTCGAGTCGACCAGAATGTATTTGTCAGCAATCGCCACGAGGCACCTGAGTCCAAGTTTCGAAGGTCAATCAGCCAGATTCGAGTCCTTAAATCAATGGTAGCTGCTTAGGTCATGCCGTGCGCCTGGTGGACATAGCCGCCTTGATGTACATCAGCGTAGGGCTCGCTGACGTGCTGGACGTAATGTCCGCCGCCACCAATATTGCTGTCCATCTCGGACACGACGCCTCCAGAGGTAACACCAAGATTCTGTTGGTTCGCATATCCATCGGTATGCGCCGGGTGGGTCTGAGTGGGTACAGTAGGCTCTTGACTATACTTGGTATTTGGTCCACCATATCCGTCCGTAGCCGCGGCGGTCGTGCCGGTCATAGCGGTATCATCTGATATACGCTCGCTGTTGCGGTTGTTGCGAGTGCGGTGCTTCTCCTCTGCGACCAAGGCCCCAGCACCGACAGCACCGAGCTCAGCATCTTCATGGTTGTGGGTCTTGTTCTTGTTGTTCTTCTTCTGCCAGAATCGTCGCTTGCCGTAGCCGGAGGTGTAGTTGTTCGCTGGGCTGGGGCCATAACGCTTGTCCCTCTTGCGCGCGCGGCTCAGGACGATCTCGAGAGCTGCGGATATTAGGAATAGACACCTACATAGTATGAAAATTAGCTCAAGGAGATTAAGCGGATACACTGAGAATGACAGTGAGCTTACGCATTGGCGATGGCGACAGCGAAAGCTGCTCTCTGCAATTGGCACGAGACGTGCGCTCGAGTTCCAATGGGAGAATTGTTAACGGTGCCGCAACTCTTGGCGCCACCTCTTGTGAGGACAGCAATGGCGACGAAGCATCCGCAGAAAAGGAGGTCAAGGAAAAGGCCGAGGAAAGCGAAGAAGGTGATACCGCCGAGAAAGCAGGTAAGGATGACAGCGAACGCGGTGTAGATGACGGCTCCACCAGCCATACCCTCGACGGCCTTCTCCCATTTTGGAATATGGAGGTGGTGATCTGCTAGGTCTATGGAATATCAGTAATGGTGTAGGAGGTTCCATACGAGCATACACACATGCGAGGTACCACGAGAAGATGCCCAGCACCAAGGCGGATATCGCAAACTCGAGGGCGCGAAGGGAGGTGGCTGCAGCCCGGGTACCCAGAGCAAGTTTAGACATGTTAGAGATGGGAGAGATGGGAGAGATGGGAGAGATGGGATATGAAGGAGAGATATGGTAGACGCGACGATAGATGGGACGAGGTCAGAGGTCCAAGGAAGAGAGGCGAGGAACGGGGGAGACGGAAGAGATGATGTGATTCATTGAGGCGGGCTACTACGTAATTGTCAAGCAAACTTCCCGCCGAGTGATGAAGCCTTGATTTTCCGCGCGGAGAAATTGGCGTATTGGAAGTATTGGAAGTGGGTACGAGTAGAAACAGGTAATCCGGCAGCATCATGTGACTGGCCTTTAATGGACCCTTGACGAAGTCAATCATTGTGCCGAATCCTAATGTCTTCAAGCAGCTCGGTAACAACAAGACCCTGCATAATCTCGTTTTTGTGCATCTCCTGAGCCTCGGGTTGCACGGAAGTCCATAATCCAGATTTTGCCAGTTTCATACTTAAGGTGATAAGTAGTTTCATTTATCCTATGGGAACGCGGCTCTTGCAATTTCGTCATCCCGAGCGCTCCCCGAAAGTAGCGTGTTAATTGGTCGTCGATCACTGTGGCTTGCCGAGGCTGTGTACTGAGTGGCGGTGGAAAAAAGAATTTTCATTCACGGTACGTCTTTCGACTTTGTCACACAAGAATACCTATACAGATACACTGGTGGCGTCTTGATGATTGGACATTTGGAGTGGGGGAGGCACTGTAGTAAAGTATGTCGATCCCGTTTATCTACCACCAAAGAGCCCTTCTATTGGACTGGCCTACAGATGGGGTAGTAGGTAGCTAGCAATATACTCGTATATAGGGCTATCAGTAGTAAACTAATTCTTAAGCATCTCAAGAAGAATCTTGGGGACATCGCCAGTAGCAATATGTTCGCCAAGCATACCCGTGCGTCATTCGACCCGTGGCCAATGCGTCATTGCCCCCCATAGCCGCATGCCTCAATATGGCATTCATGGATCGATGGGACGATATGATTTGTCCCATCCTCATGCTAAGCCTAGTCTGACTAGGTCGTGGCACAGGCGCGTGGCGCATGGCCTACTGTGGCGGGCCAACGACTCCGCTGCTAACAAGTACTAAGATTGTTGAGCCGATCAACTCGATCAGGATTTTCCTTCGGTGTTAGATCGATAGCTTCTTGATCGTACTTGATCGTACTTGATTGTTTGTGTGAGATTTTCTTGCTTCTCTTCTCTTTCATATTGTGTACTTCTTCTTGCTTCTCTTCTCTTCCATAACGTGTATTGAGTCGATTATCGAGATTGTTGAGGTAAAGAGCTCTTAGATCGACAGCTTCTTGACTGCACTCAACTGCCTTCGTGAGATCTATCATCTTCTTGCTTCCCTTCTCTTCCATATCGTATACGAAGATGAGTACTGAGATTGTTGAGATAACGAGCTTGATTAGGGTTTCCCTTCGGTGTCAGATCGATAGCTTCTTGATCGTACTCGATTGCCTGCGTGAGACAAACAAGGTTGTATATTTGGTAATAAAGATCTGCGAACAGTCTACCTAAGATGATGAGGAGAGTGAGATACTTGTGATAAGGCATTCTGCCCATGTTGGATTGCGTCTTGTAAGTGAGCTACTTCACCACTTTGCTTAAACAACAAAAAAGAGTCTCTCAATGCACATCAAAGCACTTCTATTTAATTTGCCATATCTATAGGTGTAATGAGGACATTAGGTTTGAAGGGATCTGAATGCGAAAGCTAATATCACTGGGATATACTGTTGCCGCCGTGATTTACCTGAATTAGCTGAATTAGGTAAAACCGTTCTCAGCCCTACTCGGCCAGACTAAAACATTTCCGCCACCAGGCTGAAAAGGCTGCGGTGAACGTTCCAGCCTTGCCAAGAACTCAACATCCAGTCTTACATCTACGATGCACGCTGCAATCAGACCGTCTTACTGACCATTCAACAATCCCAGCCACTTGAAGTGCCCACTCGTCGCCGCGTTTGCCTCTCTGTAGATATGAGTTCGATCAAAAGATTCCTCTCTCGAAAGAAGAAGGAGCATCCTAAATTTGACGAGCTGACTATCAACCAAGGAGGTTTGGCTCGAAGGTCTACGGAGGGTCCCAAATATGGTCTGCAACTTCTTTATGACGGGGCTGACGCCGGTCATCGTGACATTGATTTTGTCGCCGTGCATGGCATGGGCGGACATCCACTTCAGAGTTTCACGAACGCTGAGACAGGCTGTTGTTGGATCCGTGATCTCCTGCCATTGAGCTTTCCCCACAGCCGTGTGTTCTCCTATGGCTATCCTGCCGATTTCCTCACAAAGGTTCCCACGTCCCTCTCTGACCAAGCAAGGGAACTATGCTGGGTGCTTGGGAAGTATGATCGTGAACAAGCGACAACGCGACGGAGGATCTTCATGTGTACAAGTACACGTCCGGCATAGTGTTCCTCGGCACCCCGCACCGAGGCAGCTCGTCGGCGAACTTAGCCCTCACTCTGACGAAGATTGTTCGTGTGGGTCGGAGCGCGCTACGCGTCAACCAAGACCTCCTTCGCGAGGTGCAAAGAAATTCGAGCCAAGTGGACGAGATTAATCAAAATTTTGCTCATGTGGTGGTTGAGTCACTGCTAATCGGTTCATTCTACGAAACTCGGGTTACCAAGCATGTCGGCATTATCGCCGAAAGATCGTCAGCTATTCTTAATTTTCCGTCCGAAATCTGTATCAGCTTAGACGCCAATCATGCACAACTTTCTAAATTCGAAGGTTCTGATGATACCAACTATAAAAAAGTGTTGAATCTCATTGTACACTTCCGCAAAAGTGCATTACTGGCGGACGAGCCTTTGGACGAGCCTTTGAACAAATCTCCTGCCTCCTTTTCGGCTTCACAGTCTCAGGAGTCTCTGTCACAATGGATTCCATGTGTTGCTTCCAAAAAGGGAACAACATCAATGGGCCTGTTGGAAATGGCTGGGTCTATGGAACAACCCAAAGATTACATAGACGCAGAATTGGACATCATCGCTGTCCACGGTCTTCGAGGCTCACCAGTACGATCGTGGATCAATAGATCGCCTCGAACTATGTGGCTCCGCGATATGCTCCAGCTCGACCTCTCCGCTTCTCGGGTGATGAGCTATGGATATCGAACTGAGGACGCCCTTCGTCAAAACAAATTTGATTTAGAGAGATTGGCTGAGGATCTTGTTTCCAGTATCATCGACGCCAGGGCAGGAATTCAGGATACTTCAGTACGTATCGCAGAGCTAGTCGTGAATACAGCAGGGGCTAAATCAACAAAAATAGCGTCCTTTGATTTTCATCGGGTACAGCTTTGGAGGTCTCCTAGTCAAGAAGGTTAGGTGATATTGATGAACCTACCATAGGCTGTCACTGACAGGTCGTAGGCTCTCCTTCGTCTTCGTGAGAATGAGCATCTCGACTCTAAGATGCTGAAGCTCCTCCAAGCGGTCATAAGCGTCATCTTCTTGGGAGTCCCGCACGATGTCGATGACCCTAGCTTCGCGCATCGCTGGACGGGTATAGTTCAGTGTAGCACAGGCATCAAACGAATCGAGATCTTCAATGCGGCCGAGTCGATCGACGAGATCCGTCATATCTCGGCAGAATTTAGAAGACTAGAAAGATTGGAGGTTTGCAGCATTGCCGAGTCAGAGCCCACTAGAGTATGCTCGGGAGAAAGGTTTGGGTGTTTCATCAAGATAAACACCTTATCGGAAACACTGCCGAGACCTTTTACCTAGCTACTAGTGTTGGTGACATGCTTGACACCTGGGGGGGTAGCATCTCCTTAGAGGATGTTGCTGACCCTGCTGGGTTGTTCTTGAGCATTGGAGGCGGATCTATTGTCACTGTCGAATCGAACGACGGACGATTTGACATGGCGCAAGATGACGAACTCTGTTGCCATTGGGAGCCTAAGCTGGGTCTGTCCGTGCCCAGTCAAGAGCTAAATAGAGCAGACCGCCGGCTCCTAATTGGTGCGACTAGTGTGAACGAGCATTGTCTTCTTAAGACGGAGGTGTGTCAAGAGGCCTTTTCGGGTGGAGCATTGACCTCGATGGGAACGAGGGCCCCTGGCTGGAAAACGACAGGCCGAGCGGCCAATCTGAGTATCGGGTTTCACGGTGTCACCGCTGGTGTTGCCGGAACGCAGACCAAAGACGACGGGAGGTCGTTGAAGGTGAAGATGTTTCAGGATTGGGATAGAACGACAGATCTCCGGGTCCTGAATCGTCCTTGTGGATTGGAACTAAGTCTGTGCACCGGTATCGCCCGACGGCTTCCACTTCGGGAGCTCTTTTACGGCGAGGTGTTGGAATATCTGAGACTTGGTCTGCCCGGAGATTGGACCAAGATACACTCAATCGTGACCGGAAATCCAGGACAAACTGAAGAGGAATTCGGGGAATGGCTTTCGAAATTGACAGAGCCGCAAACCTTGGTGATGCAAAAGGCAACAGTGTTACTGCTGCTAGCAATGGAGTACACCGGTGTAGAGAGAGATGGTCACACCTTGACAGTCTGGTGGCCCGAAAAACACGAAGCGACGCCCCGCGGCCTCCAGATCAAAAAGGAGCAGTACTCTGGAAAGAATCCCTGGATTTCCATCTTCCAAGATCCGGAAAGATCCGCCATCTTTGGACTAGCTACATCCCGATGTCTGGAACATCACGCCCTCAAAACGTGTCAAAATGCGACGATACCCGCGAGATGCGAAGCCGTGAAAGAGGTCATGCTCGACACATCTCTCATCCCGGCCACGGCGCTGATCAACGCCGCTCCGCTGTCGTACGAACTGAACAAACGCTACGTCTTGTGGCATTGTAGGCACATTCTGCGCGTTACTCGGGCCTCGGAAGCGGCGGACGATGTTGTTCGATTGAATTTTGTGCCGGGGACCCCGTATGTTGTCATGCAGGCACTCATTGAGAAGTGGCAAAAGGTGAAAGAGAAGGAAACGCTTGGAGATAAGGGGCAACATGTTCTCGTATTGTGACTTGCGCGGCGCTTGGGGCTAGGATTGAATATTATTGTCGGAGTCGAGGGGAAACAACGGACCTCTCATCAGAAGGTTTCCAGAAGGAATCCCGTGGGAAGGCCTGAAGGAACACTGGGGCACAGTCTTGACAATGATTTGCGATATGGCGGCGGGAGCAAAAGCTGGATTGAGAAGGTACAGTCTCGCCCAGGTTGGAGAGAACTGTTCGCAGCTGGCAGGCTACGTTTGTCAGTCTTAGAGGCGTAGGGTGAGCAATCAGGCCGCTTTCGGCTACTGGACTGCTGTCGTTCATGGGTCTCTTTGATCGACCTGGGATCCCAGCGTCCTTGCACCCCCATCACTACGAGAATGACAGCGGCGAGCTTGACGCCAATCACGATATAAGAAGTATTCTCTCGCTCCTGATCTATTATATTGGAAATATATTATAATCAGTCGCAGTGAAGAATATCAAAGAGTTGTTGATTGGTGACAAGGACAGGGACTGTCATTGTAGTAAAAATTAGTCGTCGCTGCTGATGAGCATAGCTTCACTTCATCAGTCCCTTCACCGCAATCGTATGTATGAGACAGAAAAAGAGCGCGTGACCACCGGGGATTGGAAGTAGTATGCATCCATCGGACTCGGTGGTTGGTAGACAGGATACACTTCTTCTTTACTAGTACATCTAGTACATCAATGCGCGTGACCTATCTGGGTAATCAACGGTAACAACATGCCTCCCACTGCAGCCAGGACCAGCCTTGGGTTTCTGCCCCCCTTTTGTCGACGTGATGGGCGCCCCCCTGATTCTAAATAGCCATTGCTTTGGCTTTCCTCCTGCGCTGTAGTTTGGCTATCCTCTTCTTGCATTGTGTGCATTGCGACATATCTGGGAGAATCGATTGTCAGCGGTTGCCCATAGCGCATCTAAGAGTGGAGCTACTCACAGAAATGTTCCCCCAGAAAACAGTAACAGAATTCCTGTCCACCACTTCATCAACGCTGGTTCTGTATCACCTCCCCCGCCCAGTGTCCTAACGACTACCCAAGTTCCCACAGCTCCCACCGGCGCGGCAAGACTAAAGATAACTAGGTGAGCCCTTGCAACCCTCTTCCCAAGGCCTTGCTTTAGTAAAACAGAGGTCAGTCCGAAAGCAGCAGGCGCTTTGTGGACCATGATGGCCACGAATATGATTAGAGACAATGAGGTTGTGGAAGTAGACGAAGATGATGCGCCAAGTGCGATACCATCTGCTGCTGCGTGTATACAGAGGCCAAGCGTAGTCGACAGGGAGCGTTGCGGAGTTGCCGGAGTAGGTGGAGGAGATGTTGAGAGCTCCGAGAGGGAGTAAATATTACTGTGAGGCCGTTGCGGCGCTGGTGGAGCCAGGAACGGTAGGGTATCGAGAAGATACATCAGGATGAAGCCACAAATTAAGGAGAGTCCAATCCAAGCATGGGGTTCACGCTTTGCTTGAGAACTCTCCGTTGTCTTCCCTGGTTTCTCAAGGGATGGAGCAGATATTGTGGACGTGTCGTCTTCGAGAATACCAACCTTGCCAGGTTCAGTCGGGGTCACTGGGGGACTGTTTGAATGAGAGTCTGAATCAACGTGCTGCGCTTTTGTATCCTCAGGTAAGACTGGCCCGGGAAGAGCATTATGTGGATTCGCATCTGACGTTTTATCTTCCAGAGATATTGCGCGAAGGTTGAGAATATGAAGGTCTTCAACGTCCCGCTGCAGCACGCTGGCATGGGGTATGGTATTTCTTCGGCTGTGCGCCTCTGCAGAATAATCACTCGCGCTGTATAACGTCTCGACGCCTTCGGGTATAATCACTATCAGCGCTGTGCCGATCAGAACGCCCATTCCAATGGTAGATATTAATCGAAGTCTCGATTGCGAAAGGGTGAATGACAGAGGTAGGGATCCAGCCAGGAAAGACCTAAAATTCAAATCAACACCCTTCTAAGCAACAATGGGGGACGACTGCTCACGCAATGGCCATTATAGTGCTCAAAGTGAGCAGCATAAAAAGGCCGTCTAGCATCTTGGAGGATGCCCCTGTTGTTGGCCTTCAGGCCTAAGTAATTCCTGAGGACAGACTTTGGATTAGGGTCTCATTATGACTTGGCCAGATAACCACTTCGATTTAGTTGCTTGCAACGATATGTGATGATGCTTCAGTGATTGTCCTACTAAGGCGCATTGCTTCGACTTTGAGTGTGAGATTATTGTCCAAAATCCGGTGGTACGGCTCAAGCACTCTGGCCCTCTCAGCCCTATCAAAACCTTAAAGTTGCGTGAAGCGCGAACGCGACTTCTAGACTCCCGAGATCTCACCAATTGTGACTATCCTCCGTCAACGCACAACAACTTCAATATGACTGATCAGGAGGAGTGTAGGTGCAACATGTCCTTGATCCTGTTTTTAGTATTAATCAGATTACAGGGTCTACCAATGCGAATGATGCTCTCGAGATTTCCTTTGTCCAAGCCGCGCCAGGCTCGCCAAGAACACTCTCCTCATTCCACCCTCAGTTCACATATCCCATCTTCGGCGATGAGGAGCGCATATTCGGATACCAAAATCTGAAGCTAAATCTGAGATTCGCCGCACATGATCTACGTCCGAATTTGGAAGTAATCTATGACAAGAAATTCAGGGCAGTGGGGGACACAAAGGCTACGGACATCGAAGAGACGCTGAAGGAATGGACTCCCGAATGTGAGAAAAGACCTGCAATGTTTAAAGGGAAAGCGGGCTGATTGTATTCCGTAGATTCCTTCGAGAAAGTTGGCGCCTTTAATTCGTACATTCAGAACGACACATCTGCTTTAACTTTCAAGCCACCAGGAGAGCTCCTAAAGACATATACCAGCAGAGGGCGCAACTTCGAGATATGGAGTGGGGAATTGACGGATCCGACTGTGCAACGGCTTGTGGAACGGATACAGATCATGACTTCATTCTTCATAGAGGGCGGCACGCCGTTGCTGCTCGATGATCAGGATTGGACACTTGCGCGATGGCAAGTCTACTTTGCGTGCGTAGTTTCCAGAGCATGTCTGAGGCGCCGCTGACAAAATCTTATAAGCTACGAAAAGCTCTCAGACCTACCATCACCAAAGACCTCCCCGTACTCCATAGTTGGCTATTCGACTTCATATCGCTTCGTCACCTACGTTCCCACCCCCTCATCCAAATCCACAACCCAAGACTTCACTCTTCCACCTCCAACACCAATCTCACCCGCATCTCTGCCCTCCCGCGCCCGGATATCTCAGTTCCTCATCCTTCCGTCCCACCATTCCCATGGACACGGCACACATCTCTACAACGTTATGGTCAAGACATTCCGCGCCTCACCCACGTGCACGGAGATTACGGTCGAAGATCCCAATGAAGCCTTCGACGACCTGCGCGACTATTGCGATTACAAGCATCTCCTGGACAACGGCACCTTCGCCAAAATCTCCCTGAAAACTGACATCGATCCCAAACTATCAGCAAGAAAGATTGGGGTCCGGGTACCAACTTCCAAGCTCCTGGATATGCCATTGCTGGAAACCCTCCGAAAAAAGAACAAGATCGCGCCCCGGCAATTTGCCCGTCTCGTCGAGCTCCACCTCCTCACCAAAATCGCTCCGCACAACCGGCAAGCCGGCACCGCGCGCCTGACCCAACGGGCCCGAGCGACCGATCCGAACGACCGGGCGTTCTACTACTGGCGCTTGCTCGTCAAGCAGAGAGTCTACAAAAAGAACAAGGACGTGCTCATCCAGCTGGATCGCGGGGAGCGGGTGGACAAAGTGGAGCAGACGGTCGGAGAGGTGGCGGGTGATTACGAGCGCTTGCTGCGGGGGATGGCGAAGTGGCAGGGCGGGGAGGAAGCGGGTGCGGGTTCGGAGAGGAGGGGTCGGGCGAAGAGGAAGGTCGTTGGGGGAGACGACGATGATGATGATGACGATGACGATGACGATGACGGCGTGGGGATGGCGGGGAATGCGAAGAGGGCGAGGAGCGGAGCGCTTTGAGCATTGGGCTTTGGACTCGTTTTGGTGGTGAACTTTGATACCCTGACGGACGGCACGGTTGGCTGATCGTGAGCTTGCGAGCCGCGACGGTGAGGGTACAAGGTTTTGATACTGGTGCTGATGCCGATGCCGAGGACAGTGAGTCAGTGGTAGATAAAATGGGACGTCGGCATCATGCAACTCTGTGGGTTTCTGTGAGGGACAAAATGCGGACTCGGTCACGACGTCGAGACGGCTCTGGGAAACGGCATTGCAGAATGTGATCCACCGCTTCGAACGATCTAAAGTGCACTGTCTATAATTGAACAACAGGAAACGCAACCCTCGTCGCCTCCCATCTACGCAGCCTGCCTCTCGCCCTCAAAGCGACCCAGATTCCCCCCCTCCCGCACGCTCTGCTCGTAGTAGTAATTCTCATCCGGGATCCTGCCCCTCATGAACTCGGGCTCGCTGCCGCGGACGTAGATGTCCTCGTACAGGATCTTCGGCGTCGTCTCCGGCACCGCCATCTTCTCCGCAATCTCGACCTCCTTGTCCACGAACGACCTCGCCTCCTTGTCGATCCCCTTCAGCTCCTCCTCGGTCGTGACCTCCCAGTCCAGCAGCTTCTGCTTGAGGCCCGCGATGGGATCTTGGGTCGAGCGCATGCGTTGGATCTCTTCGCGCGTGCGGTAGGTCGTGCCGGGGTCGGACATGGAGTGCCCGCCGTAGCGGTAGGTGACGTATTCGAGAACCAAGGGGCCGTGGCCTTCGGTGGTGTATTTTTTGCCGTATTGGACCGCGGCTTTGACGGCGAGGATGTCCATGCCGTTGACTTTGAGGCCGGGGATGTATTGGCCGCGTTTGTAGTATTCGGTTAGAGCGGCGGCGCGGTTGGCCGCGGTCCCCATGCCGTATTTGTTGTCTGGGAGGGGGCAGTGTTAGCTGGCATCGTGCGGAGCGGGGTGGAATGGCACCGTACTCTCGCAGCCGAAAAGTATGGGGAGGTTCCAGAGCTTAGCCATGTTGAATGCTTCAAAGACCTGGCCTTGATTGCTGGCACCGTCCCCGTAAAGGCAGATGGTGGTATTGCTGTTGTCCTTGTACTGATTTGCAAATGCTATGCCCGCACCAACGGGTACTTGAGCGCCGACTATACCGTTGCCGCCGTAGAAACCTTTTGCAAACATATGCATGGATCCACCTTTTCCGTAGGCAATACCTTCTCTTCGGCCAAGTAGCTCGCCGATGATCGTTTTGACAGTTGCACCGCGCATAAGTGCAAAGCCATGACATCGGTAAGCGGTGATGACGTGGTCGTCTTTGCTGATAGCGTGCTCAATACCTGCTGCTACAGCTTCTTGGCCTGTGGAAAGATGGCAGAAACCTCGGATCTTTTTCTCTTTGTACAATCTGTCCGCAGCCATTTCCATCCGTCTGCGGGGAATTCAACTCAGCAGTCGCTCTGTAGGAATCAAAAGTGAGCCCTACCTTATTGACACCATATCGTAGTACATCCGCTTGAGCTCTTTCTTTGTGGTATTTAGGGTGTATGGGGGAGGGTCGAGTTCGTAGGTCTCGAAGCTCTCATTGGAGAGCGTGACTTGGAAAGGTGCATCATCTTCCTGAAGACGAACACCAAGGTCAGCTGCTGGCGCTCGATTCGCTCTGTGGAGCTCTGCTTACTTCGGGCACATGTTCTTTCTCGGCATGAGATGAGGCGGCGTCGGTAGTGACACTTCTCCTTACCAGAGGCACGTAGACAGTGACATTGCGTTTCGACGGCAGAGCGCGATGGCCTCCTCTTAGAGCTCTGGAAAGCATGTTTGCACGATATAGATTGAAAGCAAAGTTGTCGTTTGCTCGTGCTTACCTCTACGAACGTTGGAAGAAGCACGCGAAACCATATTGGGTTTAAATGCCGAAGTCCGCCGAGCAGAATTAAAAGTCACCGTGAACCTCCTTCAAGGCTTCAACAGAAACATGTCAACTTTCATTTCGTAAACATGAGAAGTTTCGACCGTTGACTAGCTCTCTCCTTTTCATCTCTCAAAGCATGAAATTTCGAGGCTGTTGTTTTCTTCAAGAGCATTGCGGTCTAATTGTTCGTCAACAGCACCCTACATTGCATCACTACTTGCACTAATACTTGGCATTCTCAATTGGCCAAGCTCTGGAAGTTCACAGAAGCTTTTCGGTCGTCAATGTCATCTAGATTTCTGGATTCGGTTCCGTTCATCCTCCATATAATTATAGAAGTACCTGCAGCCACCTCATTCGCTCTCTCTCCATCTGCCACCCTCTCAGTACCTCAACCTCACGCACAAGCTGTGATTCGTCAGTATGCTCTGTTGTTGCTCTCAACAACTATCATTGCTGGGGCTTTTGTCCTGCAGGACCGGAGAGGCGATGAGCCGAAAATGCCGGAGCGAAGTGTGGCCAGC
This sequence comes from Platismatia glauca, assembly GCA_963556305.1. Lineage (NCBI taxonomy): Eukaryota > Fungi > Ascomycota > Lecanoromycetes > Lecanorales > Parmeliaceae > Platismatia > Platismatia glauca. The sequence goes on from OY745769.1 coordinate 1,225,008, forward strand.
GCCCTTGCATTGTATCATTTGGCACCTCTGATCAGAGCTGCGCATCGATCTCGGAGAGGGGAAGGCGCCGGAGGAGGTCTCCTGGGTCAGCCATGGCTCCATGTGCTTGTGCATGTGCTTTGCTGTCTTGCACTGGGCGGCAGGGGCTGGCGGTGGTGGTGACCCGATGGTTGGGGTCTTGGAGTAGGGTATCGTCCCGAGGAGGATCTTTGCTCGGAGGTCGTGGCAAGGAGATATGAGGATGTCTAGGCTTGAACAATCTGACATCACAATAGCGACTGCCAAAGTGCCTCGCGGTCAGCGACGTACATCACTGTGAGCACAGTGAGAGTACTCGGGAGCCGAGTCCGTTTCCAATGTCGTTCTATGCGACTCTTGCGAGCTTCAGGCAAGCTTCTTGGAAGATCAACGTATCTGCAAAGAACGCCACGGGGAGTTGTCTTCCTGATGGCTTCGAATTTGGAAGGTTATTGCCGATTTAGTTGACTAATGAAGGTTATTTCCGGTTTAGTTGACTAATTATGTGGACCTGAAGATTGTGCAATGTTGGGAAGCCAATTCCTGGTCTAGACGAGCGGCCGTGTAGCCGTGCAGCCGTGCAGGAAAAGTATCCTTTCGCATCTAGACAGCAACATGGTCGCCTTGGCTGACAGCCATGAAATCGGGGTTTCCGTAGGCCGTGGAGACGACATAGCTGGAGTTATTGGTGAAGGGTCCAGATTGCTGCAGCCACAGATATTTGGAAGCTGCCAGATTTGTTCTGACGACCAACTTGGATAGCCTTCATTGTGGGAATAAGCGAAGCGTAAGAGGATTCAGTGTGTGAAGTACAGGCGTCGGGTATTATCAAGCGTACTCACGGCCATGCGGCTTTAGGCGAATTATCCGTGCAGTATGCCAGTAACAGCAGGTCCTTTGGATTTTACCTATTATTTATTACCATATCACCATATGGGGCGCTAGGGTGCTTGCGCCACTAGCTGGAGATCAAGAGTGTTTTGACCAGGAAAAGGTTACCAAGAGGCATCCGTTGCATATCTGACACCTGCAAGCAAGCGTGACCCGTAGATTCGGAAACCAATGGACCGCAATGAACTATTCCGGATCTGCGTGTGGGCTTGAAGTGACGTGCTTTGACCTGCGTGACGTACCCTTCTCGGTATTTGTTTTTTCTTCTTCATGTAGCAACAATGATAGGCCAGAATGGTTAGTGGCGCCATAAGCGTGACAAAGAACCGAGTTGACATGCTGCCTTTTGCTGCATGAAGCCACCTTGAAAAATCCCAGCTGTTTCCAGAGACCTAAAGACCGGGTCTTAAATGATGCGGTGGCTGTGGCATCCCACCGACAGGTCTGATCCCCGGCGCCAAAGATTGGGGGCTGCATGGGGATGCATTAGCCGGTTTCTGAGCTCCTAATTTGGCGGGGTCAGTAAACGACTATTTTCTTTCCAGACCAACAGAGGTTTGAAGCAGCACCGACCTGCTTGCAAATAAAAATTCCCGCAAAACGCCCCCCGTGACGCTATTCAGGTGGCTTGCTGTGGCCAGTCCCAGCGACGCGGTAACGAGGCAGCAATTGATCGATGAGAGAGAAAGGTTCAGGGTAGGCTTGGACGGCGTATGACATTTTCAGACGTCTAGATGGGACTGAGTCGCGAAGGGATGATGCGTCTTAGCTCCGTACTGATCAGCCGCTAAATGCCTAAGGGGAACTAAGATCGACGAAACGCGAGTGCGAACAGGCACCAATTGCACCGCCTTCACGGGCAATTAGGAAGTAGCCTTGTTGAATATCAGACGAGTCAGTAGTGGGTACTCAGTCAGGCATCAACACAGCACGGTAGCCACGGTACCATCAACATTGTCGCAGGGGGGAGGAATTGGGCACCTCGGTTTCATCGGATCCGAGATGATTAGAGTGTCACACGTCTAGGCCGGTCGATAGTGTCTTGCAGATGGGAACGAGTGCAGTCAGCAAGCCCGTGGAATGCAGCTCGCTGCGCAGGTGCGTGTTTTTCCCACGATGATGGATGATGGAGGGGTGGAAAGTGAGGCTATTGAGGAGAATCATAATGGGAATTAAGTTGGTTTGCGTGTAGCGTACCGATGGCGTTGGGAACAGCCGCTGGAACAGGGATCAATTTGGGTGCTTTGCGTTTGGTGTGCTGGGTGGTGATGGTGGTGGTGGCAGAGTGAGAGGGTGAGAGGATGAGAGGGTAAAAGTGGTGAGGGGGAGAAGATGAGAGGGTGAGAGGGTGAGAGTGCTGACAGCTGACTGCTGATGAACCGTTGGAAGCCGGGAGTGAAATGGTAAAATATGGTAAAATATGGCAGCGGTCCGTTTTTCGACACTTCTTGGCGCCGTCAAGTACCGGATTGATCTCCAAGATCTTCCTTTCTAACCTTGAATCCTACACCACCTTTCCTCTTTGGTAATACCGTACTAATCATCCATCTTAGTGGTTTGATACTATTCTTTCCCTTCCCCCCCCTCCCTCTCCCTCCTCGCCCTGGTCTCACGGTGATTGTGTTAAGTATAAATCACTTCTCATTCTTCCCCCTCCCACAAATATTTCGCCTTCATGCCTTCTTTGCTACCCTGGTCTGTCCATCCTGCCACGCCCGCAGACCATGTCCTTGGGCTAGCCTACCTGCAAAACAAGCAAGCTTGTCCCCTGCTGTGTCACAGAGCTGCCGGTACCACAAGACCGCCCGAGTCCTGTCGCTCATGTCCTCCAAACCTCCAACAAGCTCTGCACAAAGCAACGAGAGGAACATCTATTATCCCACTCGTCTGGCGTCAGGCTATGGCATGATGGCAGAGGCCCAGCGGCCCCAACTGGCTGCTCATACGCTACCACCACCATCCACAATGCAAGCAGCTTCGCGCCATCTTCCACCGCCATCCCATCTGGAACCTTCATTTGTGCCGCAGTCGCCTCAGGTACGGCCTCAGTACTCGGATCTCCCAACGAGACATTATCCGTTGTATGAGCGGCAGTCACCACTCGGACAGCCACCAGCCCAGGAGTTTAGACAAGGCTGGCAAACTTCAGCACCACCAGGCCTCTCGGGACACGTGTCGAGCTACCCGCATCCACCTCTCTACCCCTCGAAAGCTTCGTACCAATCTACTAATCCAGGAACGGTGTACGAGGCTCTGTCACCTGTTCGGTATGGGACTGATGAGCCTCCACCAGAGGCTTCACTCTTCAATGAAGGAGCCTACTCTACAAACACCTACCCAGCGGGCCACTCATCGCACCAGAGCCCAGCGAGTTCCTACCGCAGCTCCATCACTTCCTCGAGCGGACACGGCACGGGACCAATGCACTTTCCCAAACCTGCTTCAGTCTTCGAAGCCCCGACTAGGCCAGGAGACATGTAAGTGCCCAGTTAAGCGAGCCTACATGGAGAGTTAATGCTAAGGATAGCATAAGGACCGATCGCTATGTCCTTACACTGCGTCAACAGCCTATTGCCGCCCGTGCGTGTGGTTTTGGAGAACGCGACCGCCGAGTCATCGACCCTCCGCCCATTGTCCAGCTATCTCTCAGAGATTTCAACCCCAAATCTTCCGCAGACATTGCCGAGCTTCGCTGGCCATTCAACATAGTGCACTGCGCTCTACTCTCCGTTCCTCCTCAGCCCTCAACATATCCTCCGACTTCAGATGTGACCGCTGTGCCCGACCCAAACCAATCGAATCGCGTGAGCCGTCGCTTGATGGGTACCCTGGTGGCTTCACCTTTCGTCGGCAATGATCCCGAGGCTCCCCCGTCGAGCGATGACAATGCGCGCCTTGGCTGCTTTTTCGTTTTTCCGGATCTCTCCTGCCGCCAGAATGGGCATTACCGGCTCCGCTTCACGCTGATGAAAGTTAGCATGCCCAATTCCTCTGAGGACGGGCAAGGCAGCATCGCTGGAAGCATAGACAGTGACGTCTTCGAGGTCTTCAGCGCAAAAGACTTCCCAGGAATGCGAGCAAGCACCGCTCTAACCAAGGAGCTCAAGCGACAAGGTGCGACCGTGAGTGTCAAGAAAGGTAAGGGTCAACGAAAACGCGGGGGTAGCGGCAGCGATAAAAGCAGCAGCGATGAAAGTGATGAAGCTTCCAAGGCGCCAAAATCCAGGCAGAAGAAGAAACGGGCTTGAAGTCACGCCGAACTTGGAAATGCCTGGTCTTAGCGTGAACCTTCGCTTCGCAGCCGACGAGTAACGGGTCTGACCGTTGCGGGATGGGCGTTCTATCCAATAATTCTTCGCTCTTTTGGGATTAAGGGCTAGCATACACCAAAGGACAGATCTGGATACATCTAGGTACTTGAATCTCATTTCCGGGCACATACTCAATGCGCTGGATCAGACTATTCCTTCTGGAGGAGGTATATTTATTAACCAAGGACTCCTGGATGGTTTTTCCTGCGCACTTCATCCTGGATCCCTGGGAGCTTCTACTGGACCGCGCTTTCAGGCCTACAGTCGCTATGTCTGCATCTTTGCGCTGGCTTACCGACGACCTTTTGCAAGCACGGTACCTTTAGAGCGAGATACCATATGCTGGTACGGGAGCACAGTCTGTTGGAGAACGATCGCTACGGGTGTTTTGCTATCTATTTCGTAGATGTCACTTGTATGTCCTGCTGATAAACCACTGATTTTCCAACGCTTCTTAAGAATGCATTTTTCCGTTCTATTTTTTTTTCTGCTGCAACTGCTTTCAGGACCGCGAAATGGACCATGGACTTCCGCAATAATTTGCGACCATGCCTTGAGGCTTGATTGTAAGATCGGTTCCATATATCCTGCCCATGGCCCTCGTGGAAATGCAAGGACCCGACCAGCTTCCGTTAGGCCTTTAGAAGTCGCACTAATACGACTTTCGCGGATCATGCCGTATCACGTTCCAGAGGATCGATGAAAAGCCCCCCAGGAATTGAGACGTAAAGACGATCCCATGCAGTAACACATGCAAGACACGGTGCATTACCTAAAGGATCATCTTGCGATCATCTCCAGGAATCTCTCATCCAATTTGGGTCGGTAAATCTACTGTTCCCCGCGATTTCCTGCCAGTACCAGCGTTCTCGAAACCCAACGGTATTCCGGGTCTCTACCCCCACGTCGCTCCCAAAATCCAAGAAGATTCCCTAATCCTTGGCCTCGGATTGTTCCTGCCTTGCTGCCCGGTCTTCGGTGTCTATGACGCACAGTTTGAACTCCCATCCATGTTCTCTGGGAGATCATTTGTGCCTGAAGGCGGATCAGAGGTTGTTCGTTTGGCCATTCACTACTCCGCGTTCAAATCTTTACTTGTGGTGATCTACGATCACAGAAAGCCTGTGAACAACGGAGCGATTTCGTCTGTTCTTTCTCCATCTTGCATTCTGCGGCGGATTGATCCATGGATACTGGGATCAGAGTACTCTTCTTCGACATGGCAGATCTTACTTACAGCAGTTCGAAACTTTTTGGCTAGCTATCCACAACACAAATTGGCAAGAATACGCTCGTCGTGACCAAAACATCCATGTGGTCCAATCAGTAGACTCTTGTTCTTCCAACAGGCTTGCACGTGCTGACCGCCCCCACGCAAAACCTCCAGGTGTGTACCCAACGCCAGGTACCGGAACACGGCGGATTGGGATGATTTAGGCGCTTTCCCAGACCATCGAAGACCCTGTGGACGAAAGATCTCCAGTGCATACTGCATGCAGCATATCCCATATGTAAGCGGTGCGCCCCGCGACATCTTTCCCTGTAAAAGCTGCCTAGCATATGCATGACCATGTCATCCGATCGTTCCCCCAAGAACAATCCTCCGGTGCCACTTCACTGGTCCAAAAAGCCACCAGTTACTCGGAATCTTTCAAACCCTCCGTTCCTTCACCCAGCAAAGACACAAAGTCTATCTGGGCATCCCGTACCCCCTGCACCCCCTCTCGACTCTGCCATGATTGCCATCAACCCTCCGCCCACCAAGCACACCCCCAAAGTCAATCTGAGCGAGCCACACGCTCGGATCCCATCACGGGTTCACGACGCCCCCCCATCCATCCCGTCCGCCAACTCCATCATCCGAGCCACGTAACCGGATTCCCTTTCCCCCCCCCGAATCCACTCCTCCCATCCCAACACCGCTGTGTATTCCTCCCTCTCGCACAGACCCAAAGCCTATCGGGACCCACGGTCTCGGAATCCGCCCGCGCTCTCCACTCCACTTGCACCGCACGCTTTACGAGTACGAGCGCAGTCCCCCCCTTTCCGATCCGTCCCCCATGATCGGCCCCGTGGGAACGCTGTGTTGCATGATTGTAGATACCTTAGATAGAGAGATAGGCAAGGTAGGTAGATATCCGGCGGTGACCCCGCTGGCTCGCATGAGAGATCTCTCACCTACCTTAGGTAGATCGAGATCTCCGCTTTGGAGCATGGTTGTTGCATTGCATCCCACCTCACCTGTCCTCGCGCGTGACAGAGCAGCAAGCGTGCACTCGCCACTCCATACCAACAGTTTGAAAAAAAAATTCTATTAATACCCAACAACGAGGACCCTTGTTCACCGATTCTACTGCATGGTGAAGAGAAATTGACCCTCACTCATACGTCACGTGCGCTTCTCAAAGCGCGAAAACACCGTTACTGTTCTGATCCCCCGGTTCAACGCATGCCGGTCCGCAGTGCGGCAGACGGCCGCTGAGCGAGATACCTAGATGATGAACAAGAGCAGAGATACCTACACGTTTTCAGCCACGCAGACGTCCCTACTCCGCTTCGACACCGACTGCAAGAGTGCCCCCCGTACCGTGCCGTGACCGTCACACGTCCCCGCTCGGAGACCGTCAATGCCCGCCCCCAGAGATCCCTCCGACAGCCAATACCCCACAGACACCGAGCACGAGCCAAACCCAACCCTGCTCCTCTGGTGTCGCTGATAGCCCTCTCAGACAAAAGACCGCCGGCCCATGATCACTAATGCCACCCACCCATCCCTTCGCCCGTCCCCGTCACCCCCCGCCCGACTTCCGCACCTCCATCACCGGTACCGCAAAGCCTCCCTCTCACTCTCCCCCTTCACGAGCGTAGTCTCTTCGTCCTCATACTTGTAACTCATCCGCCTCCCGGGACCACCCGCGCTTTTCCCGTTGACCCTCCCACCCCCAATTGGCCCCGCCATGGCCCTCGCCTTCCGCTGCTCCTCTCGAGCCACTCGCTCCGCGTTCCTCGCCTCGCGCTCTCGGGCGTGCTGGTCGATCTTCGGTCCTTTGGGTGGTGACTTCGGTTTTTCCGTCTCTGCATCTACAGGCTTCGGCTTTTCGTCCTCTCTTTCGTACGCAGGGCCTTTGGGAGGTCTGTCGTGGTTCGACCTCGCTTCTTTGACTTCGCGCTTGCTGGATTTGGATGAGCGGTGGCCGTTCTCTTTTTCTTCAGGCGCGTCTTCGTGTTCGCGGCGAGAGCGCTTCTTTTCGCGGTGATGGTCTTCCTGCTCTTCGCCATCGGAGCGCCGCTTTCGCGATGATTGGGATGGGTCGTCGTGCTTTTTGCTGTGGCCGTTGGCGTCAGTATTAGTGCTGGATATGGTGCGTCTGCTGGCGCCGTTGATAGTGATCTCTGGAGACTTTGATCGCTTCCTACTGCTTCGATGCTCTTTGTCATCGTCTCTGCTCCTATCATGGTGCGAGCGGTGCGAGCGGTGACTGCCTCGCTCTATGTCCTTTTCTTTGTCGTGGTCACGACGATTTCGGTGCGAAGATCGCTTAGTCGACGAATCGGCTGACGCGACTCTTGTGCGTGAGCCTTTCGACTCCTTCGTATCACCGTTCTCGTCCTCGTGTTTTCGCGAGTGACGGCGGTGGCGCTCTCGTCGCTTTTCATAATCGCTATCATTTGAGGGACTGGTGGAGCGGTGGCGATGATGTCGGTGGTGAGAGGATTGGTGCTTAGTTGGAGAACGAGAACGCTCTCGTGAGGGGCTAGGTCAACAGTCAGTATATGAGCATTCACAGTGTAGTCACAGGAGCCGCGTTTGCGCTGACCTTTTAGTTACTGTGGAGACGGTAGGTCGACTTTGAGCGGCTACGGAAGCACGGCCAACTATCGAGAATCCTTTAATGCCGGTGTTTGGTAGTCCCTCTCTTAAGGCCTTGGGAGCCTTGGGTGCACCTTCGACGCCAAGACCCTTTGGCGCACTAGGAGGAACGACAGCCTTTACTATTGGAGGAGTGACCCGAGGAAAACCGGTATGAAGAGGGTACCCAGAGCCTCGGCCGCGCGATCCACCACGATAGTCCGGAGTTCCATAAAAGCCACGGCCAGCACCACGCCCTCGTGGACTCGTGTCTAGCGGTTGGTCGACGTGGAGAGCTGAGGGACCTGTGGGAATCATAGGGCTAGGTGGAGGCATCATTGTGGGAGGGATAGAAACGCTAGTGTCAACAGCAGGAAGCTCCGGCTTTGAGGTTTCGTCGGATACGAACGTTGGTATAGGTTCGGGCTTCTCTTTTTTCGTTTCCGGCACTGTTTCAGCTTGGGTCTCTTCGCGGGCCTCGGTTTTTGCGACCGCTTCTTCCGCTGGTGGTTCTACATGCTCCTCTTTGGTAGGTAGTTCTGAAGGTTTCTCAGCGTTTTCATCTGCATCGCCAGGGTCAAGCTCTTTGTTGAGCTGCTCTTCAGCCGTGAGCCCGGCGGCATTTTGCTCTGGCGTAGCATCTTGCTGGCCTCCAGTAATGGGCTGCTCCTGTTGCTGTTGCGCTGGCTGATCTTGCTGTGGTCCATAACTTGGGGAGCCTCTCCGCGTGATCTGTGATGGTACTTGCTGATGGAACGGTTCGTAGTTAGTCTGATTCTGATTTTGATTACCTTGAGAAAAGTTCTGATTGTAGCCGCCGCGACCTCGCCCTGCATTGGGGTATCCACGACCTCGGCCACGACCGCGATTTTGAAAACCTTGGCCGTGGTGACCGTGATGGAAATCATTATTGGGATATTGATGTTGATGCATCTGGTTGAAGTTTCCTTGATGCGGTGGCACATTATATCCACCATATCCAGTATTAGCTCCAAAGTCACCCATTCCTGCCTGACCACCATAAGTATTTTGATTGAATTTATCTTGGCCTGCGTTCCATGCTGCGGGTTGCCCGTTGAAGCCTCCTCCGAACGCTCCTTGTCCAGCATTATTGAAGCCCATGCCCATGTTCATGCCATTCATACCCATGCCTTGCCCGCCAAAGCCGCCGTACATACCCTGCGACATGGTCATAGGATCCATGCCCATGCCTGGCATACCTAATACTTCCAGGTTAGCGATGTGTACTGAAGCTCAAGTCACTGTCACAATTGCTCACCCATCATGTTGGGAAATGCGCCCATCATAGGGTTGGGCATTCCGTTTGGCATAAATTGCATCATTTGATTAAAGTCTCCAACCCCATTGAAGCCCATACTGGGAAAACCACCACCGGTGCCATCGAAACCGAAGCCACCGATATTCATCCCTTGCACATTGTTCTGTGTCCATTGCTCATTACGACCCATAGATTGCTGCTGCTGCACTTGCTTTTCGTTGTCATCTGTCTTTTCCTGACCAACACTACCGTCACCAGCCGTTTGCGTAGATGCCCGTCTCGGAATCTCAGCACCAGGGGACTGAAGTATGTCAGCGACGAGTGCTCTTCAATACGACTGAGTGGCTTTACCTCAATAGATTCCTGTGGAATGTCTTTCTGGGCCTCGGTAGGCATGATTGACTCCTCGGTCTTCGAGCCTGCATCATCCTGTGCCTGGGGCGGCTGGGATACATCACGAGAGCCTTGCTTGGGATTGCTAACATCTATTGCTGTGGATGCAGAAGGCGGCGCCGGGGGCTCGGAGAGCTGTGGGGCCGGTGTCTGTTCTGGTAAGGGCGTAGCAGGAGTGGCCGCTGTAGTGAATGCTTTCTCCGCCGCTTCTTTCTTCCTAGCTGTTTCACGCTCCATAACCTTCTTTTTGAGGAATACCTTAATCGTAGTCCGCAAGGCTTTGTTTGGCCGACAATCGTCGGGCACCATAGGCTCATGCAAACATACTGGACAAGCTACAGGGAGCGAAGCTTGACCTGGAGTCCCCATTAGCATCACGAGACGATTGCTTAGTAACAGAGGAATAACTTACAGTCTTCGCATATCGACTGATCACAGCATGGCAAGCGGAACGCGTTGTTGGCCAACTTGTTGCACGCTGCACAGCGAAGCTTGACCGGTATGTCATCCATGGTGAGTGACCTAGTATCTCAATCAGCTAGCTGGTAAGCCTATGGGATCTAGCCCAACTCACGTAGCGATCTCTGCCGGTGTGGTCATGATGGTGATGAGCTCCTGAAGAGCAAGCTGAGGATGAGGAGGCCGTGTGTTGGTCAGTGCCGGTGTCGCTATTGCCGCTCAATCAACGGAGTTGCTGTGTCGGGAAAGTGGTGGAGGTAGTGAAGCTGATGACATGGCGAGAAAAAGAAGAAGGAAATGGGAAAATGACGAGACACAACACAATGAAGAGCGAGGTTCGCAGGTAATGAATCCCTTATTGATTCTCGTCTGTCTGAACTTTGAAGTTCGCAGAAATGGGGAGCCTTGGCGCACTAGTGCCGTTTAGGCTTAAAACAATTTCTTCCAATCGTTGACACGCGAGAGTACTACAATATACCGTAACTTACATCTTTCCTTCGACTTGTTTGACTCTCTTTGGTTGTATATAATAGATGATTTCTTACATGTTGGTAATACTGGTAGACTGAAGGCAATGATTCTTGACCAGATCTCATATTTGGATTGCCTTGTTTTCCTCATCTTCCTTTTGCCACAGCTGCTCCTGCGTGTCAATATCTTTGAACTTCTCGCCTGTATAGTCAAAGCCTTACCCTTCTTCTGTGAGGATCTCTGCTTAAGTACCTTCTCTATCGCTACGTACTTGCTAACAATGTGCTAGTCATCCAACTGCCATACGGCTTCGTCAGGGAAAGATATTTTACCCTCAAGAGGAGCAGATCACCCTTCGTCAAGCAAGCTTCACCATTTCAAGATTTGGTAATCCGGTGTGTACGCTATGCTTTCGCTCATTTTCCCAGCAACATTGGCAGAGTCTTCTTCTCTAAGCCAGTCGCTCTACCATTTCTTCGCTTTCGTATGCTTAGGCACGGCTATCTGAAATCGCCCATAACATGGCGCGAGATCAGTCTCAGGAATAGTCATGGTGTCTGGATTATCCTAGATCCATACCAGAAGCCCGACATTGTTATCTACCATTGCCACGGTGGCGGGTTTTCCATGGGATCTTGCTACTTTTATCTCGAATTCCTTCTAGCTTGGGTCAGTCTGCTTAAGGAGGCCGGCTATCGGAACCCTGCCATGTTCTCTCTCGAGTATACCTTAGTACCAGATGCCGTGTATCCGGCTCAGCTCGAGCAGACCGTTGCTGGCTACGAGTACGTTCGCAAGATTGTTGGGGACTCTTCCCGCATTTGCGTCGGTGGAGACTCCGCAGGTGCAACATTGATCTTGAGTCTGCTGTTACAGATCGCCAAACAACCGCATTATGAAAATTGGAGACCAGGTTATGCAGTTCTCGTATCGCCGTGGACAACTCTTGTCAGCACGCAGAATCGGAACACCGCTAGTGACTTCCTAGATGCGGGTCAGCTCCGTATCTATGGATGCCAGTACGCCGGATCGGACGAGAACTTGAATAATCCGTTGGCATCTCCAGGGGTTTGCAGGGATGGCGCTTGGTGGGCAAAAGCATCGCCGTCCAAGGGATACTGTATGCTATACGGGTCAGAAGAGGTGTTCAGCCCAGCGTTGCGTGAGATTATTGCTTTATGGCGTAGGAATGGATGCGCTGTCAGCGTACGAGAGGAACCTGGGGCAATTCACGCATGGCCTGTTGCTTCGATGTTTCTATGTGATACGAAGGCCGAGAGGCAGAAGGGATTGAAGGACATTGTATCGAATATCAGACAAGCTATAGAGGTAGAATAGAGACCGTTCTCCGCTTCTAGCACGTATCATATATGGAAAGAAGGGGAAAAAAACCATGCATGTCGCTCAGCAGCTTGTCGGAAGAAGCGCCGCCAAGGTATCAAACGCTTATCTCTGCCGTATGATTGTATCGCCCCGCGGATCACCCGGCTCTTCGACAACCAACATCAACAACAACAAGCCGTCCAGCCACCTTCTGGGCAAGCCATTGAGCCTTCCAAACACTCCCACGACCTTGCATGTCCTCTTCCTCAGCTCTATCAAGCTTTGACTTAAAGAAACCAGTATAATGGCAACCGAGAAAGCGGCGACCAAGATGCCGGGCCGCAGCGAGCAGGGCAAAGGCGGCATCGAGCTTTACTCTCCCACTTACTTCGGTGCTTGCGCTCTGGGAGGCATCATATCCTGTGGCCCTACTCATACGTGTCAGTGCTCTAAGGTGACTACCTCTATCGAACTACGCTGAAACTTTCTCAGCCGTCACACCCCTCGACCTAGTAAAATGCCGCCGCCAAGTCGACCCCAAAATTTATGCCTCCAACGTCAGCGCCTGGCGCACCATCTACAAAGCCGAAGGCATCCGTGGCGTGTTCTTCGGCTGGTCTCCCACCTTTGTTGGCTACTGCTTCCAAGGTGCGGGGAAATATGGGTTCTATGAAGTGTTCAAGTACACCTATGGCGACAAGATGTTCCCAAATGCCAACAAGACAGTCGTCTATCTCGCGGCGTCAGCATCCGCAGAGTTCCTGGCAGATCTCGCCTTGTGTCCCTTTGAGGCGATCAAAGTAAGGATGCAGACAACCATTCCTCCATTCGCCAGCACGTTGCGGGAAGGATGGGGGAAGGTGACGGCGAAGGAGGGCATTGGAGGACTATATAAGGGTCTATACCCGCTCTGGGGCCGGCAAATTCCATACACCATGGTGAAATTTGCGACGTTCGAGACGACGGTCAATTACATCTATGCTACACTGGGGAAGCCGAAAGAGACCTACAACGCGCTACAGCAGACTGGGGTGAGTTTCCTGGGTGGGTATATTGCGGGTATTGGATGCGCAGTCATCAGTCACCCGGCGGATGTGATGGTCAGCAAGTTGAACGCTGACAGACAACGTACGTACCCTTTTCCAATCTGTAGACGAGACATGCTGGTGGTCTGATATGGTTCTATAGCTGGCGAGGGCGCTGGAAAAGCCATGTCTAGAATTTACGGCAACATCGGTTTCAAAGGCCTCTGGAACGGTCTACCAGTCCGAATTGGAATGATTGGGTACGTATATCCCGGAAGATAACCCTTCCTATTAGTACCGAACAGAGTCGTAAGACATGTTTTGGAAACACAATGTCTTTTTCTCCCCCCGGGTCATTTCATGCAACTCATCTTCCTATCTAGGAAAGCAATGCTGACTCCGGACTGTTCGTAGAACTCTTACTGCCTTCCAATGGTTGATCTACGACAGTTTCAAGGTCACCTTGGGTCTGCCTACGACTGGAGGTCATTAGGAACGTGCGCGAGCACTGAAAAACGACTGTTCATGAGCTGAGAACCTCGGACCGTCAAAGAGGACGGAGTGTTTATTCGAGAGAGTACACATCCATTCATGTGCATGCTTGAGCAGTCAATTTATCTCATTTCTGAGGCGCCGACTGGCATCAGGTACGATGATTTAAGTCCCACCTGTACATAGCATTTTCATGTAGCAAACGAGTCGTGATTCTTCCAGGTTTCTATTTTCTGCCTCGAGTGATGCTCTTCTATGAAATCTGCCCCCTCGTGTCTTGAGAGGTTTAAGATCAAGTGAAATGTCTCTCATACTCTCACATGGAGAGTGAACTTCTTTGTCCCAGGATTCCAGTTTTGACACTGACAATCTCTCGGGTCGTCTTTCCCTTCTTTCTTCTGTCTTGACCTTTCCTCATTATCTTTTCATCCAGGTAAGGATAACTTTATGTTGAAACCTTCGCGTGGCGTGCCAACGCGATTATAGTGAAAGATACCTCAACGCGACGTTCTGGCGCGGCCCAAGCTCCTTGGACGAGTCCCCATCGGTCCATTATTACCCTCACCAAAACCAGTCATCATCACGCCCAGACGCCCTCTTCAAATCGTCCCCATGCTCGAACGCCTTCCTAAATTCTTCCACAAACCCAATCGTACTCTCACACTTGCTCTCCAGCCATTTCTGCCGCGCCTGCGGCAACCATTTCTGAATGGCCGTAGTCCGATCCTCACTCGCCGGATGCGTACTCAAGAATGACCGTGGAGCATCCTCCTCCTCTGCTGCCATACGCTCCCACAGTTCCACGGCGGCCTCGGGATCGTAGCACGCCTGCGCCATCATTAAAAGTCCGATGTAGTCCGCCTCTGATTCCAGCTTCCTGGAACGCGGGAGCCTGAGCACGATGGTCACGAGCCATTCGGCGAGTTGGCTGGATATATCAAATGAGTAAGCGAGGCCTGCGGCTAAAAGAAACAGGAGAACGCTGTGGCTGAGTTGCTCCGCAGTGTGGTGAGCGATGTTGTGAGCTATTTCGTGACCCAAGACGGCCGCTACGCCTTCCTCACCTGCGCAAATGGGGAACATGCCGCTGAAGACGAAGACTTTGCCTCCAGGGAACACGAACGCGTTCTCCTCATCCGGATCATCTATAACCCTGACCTCCCAATTCTGCGCCTCCAGTCCAGCGGCCGGTATTAACCTCTTCAGCACCTTGTTCACCAGTCTCGAGTAAAGGTGATCGGGTGGCAGAACCTGCTGCCCATATTGCCGCATGATCATTTCATATTCTGAATTCGCCAAACTTTCTTCCCTGGCTGGTGATACAAAATTGAAGCGCCGTCGGCCGGATACTGGGACCTCTTCAAGATTGTAGTAATAGAATCCTATAAAGATACTGCCCAGGGCACCCAGGGCACCAACGCCATAGCGATTGAACAAGAGGTAGTAGAAGACCTGGACGTTTCTAGAGCGGTTGTACTGTGTCCGTCCAGGTCCCCGTTGGCGCCGTTGGGACGCTGGACGTACGAGGGTTTTGGGAATAACAGGGCGATGAGGTAGGGTCCGGAGACTTGGAGATGTAGAAGGGAGCAAGCCGAATGATTTCAACGGCTTTATAGCGTACAAAGAGCTGGGCAACAGTCTTGGAGGCATTGCCGCGGTTGACCCCGGCGGACGTGGGAAAGCTGGAGACGTTGACAAAGTCTCAGAGACTCATGGGCAATAACAGAGCTGTAGATATAGTGCCCACGGCCAACAGATCGCCGAGACGGCGAGACATCCGTCTGATAGCTGCTGCATCTGCGGTTAGCACAGACCTCCCACAGACGTGGTCTGAACGTGACAGGACGCGAGATCACCCACACCGGCGACTTATTAGGCGCCCTCGCGCATCCCTACTTATGTACCTCGCAGCCTCACGGCCCCTTCCCCTGTGGCCTACTTGTAGATAACCCTGTCTCTACTCTACACCTTTTGAAATATAAGCCGCTCCATGGTCTCGAGGGTCTTCCTTGCGGGTCTTCTCCACATCACTCAACGCCGCTACGGTTAGAGAGCATCATCGCATCTGGAGTGACAGACAACATGTCACTGGAGTGCTGCCAAGACGGCACAGGAACCGGAACTTAATATGATGAATGCTGTTCTATTTCGATCTCTGTAAGTATCATCCCAGTGCATAAAGCTTTGAGAGTCTTAACGTATTAATTATTTGTGCGTCTACCATTTCTTTCTGGAGGCACATAGGCTGCATTGTTGCAGGTTCTTGAAGAGCGCAGCAGCTTCAAGATGGGTACTCTGCATTTCTGGCCTAAGCGCGCAAATGTATCTTGATCTATCGTGCAAAGTCCGTCCTCGGCCTATCTTTCGTCGTTTTCTGCTTCCAATTTAATTGACTCGGTCTACACTGGTTGAAGCTGTTTATACTCAATGTCTTTCTCTCTACTGTAGTCCTTCGCTAACGCCAACATTATTGATAATACGGCTCTACTCCTAGAGAAACACCTGGTCATTCATCTCCACTTTGTCTGGCGTCCGCATTCACATCCTCCGGCGTTGTAATTGTATTCAAGGGTCTGCTAGCACTCCCGCCGGAGTGCTCGAGATGCGAGTACCATTAGTCTTGCCGACCTCGCTGACGGAAGACATAACCCCAAGTGCTGAGCCTATCAATTATCTCAAAATTGGTCAGTGCTTTCAAAAAGATCACCTCCTCAGCCGCAATGGTCCGGGAGAGAACGTAATACGGGGATGGCGACAAGGAACGTCGTCACAAGCGTGGATGCTGTGAGCTACCTCGTTCTTCGGTTTGGCTACCGTAGCGATCCCCCTGTTCTTGAGGCACAGGGACTCACCACTATACATTCCAGAAAGCATGACACTCTTTGAGCTCAGCAAAGACAACAACGTTAGAGTTTGCAACACCACCCACCGAAGGGCAGCCATTTCATGCGACAGATCGCTGAGGCCGATACGAGGAGACGAACTTCTTCAAGACATTCTTGAACGATACCCAACGTACAGAAAGTCGTAACTTGCAGACCCTGAAATGATATATAATCAAGAATACATCGAGCTTGAAAGCAGCACCGGCTTCGTACATTGTACATGGCTACGGTATCTACTCCCGCAAAGGCCGTGACCGCGGGCAGTGACGATTGATGACAACGATACAGAACAATCATTCTACGTTCCCTCAGCCTGCCATAAGTCGCGAATTTCAGGAAATCGTCATGGAAGACGAGCGACGTCTTTCCAACACCAAAACAGACGTAAGTTTCCACCGTGAGTGAAAGAAGGGCGAACCTAGTAGAGTGTGACATTGCATGCTCTGGCTTCTATCACTCTCCAAATGTACATGCATGTCTAAACGCCACCAGACCCCCATCAAACAGAACCCACCAGCGACAGAGCACCACCGTGCCACAAGTCGTTAACCCGAGCTTCGTTCACAAATGCCATCCGTGGGCGAGAAAACGACGCAGGGGTGTGCCGGACGGAGGATCCATTGGGAAGAGGAGGGTTCTGTGACCCGAGGGATGTGCCGGCGACAACGTGCCATCACCGACGCTTGAATGTCGAGAGGGGAACCAGATGAATACACGACACAGATGCATCAAGAACTTGGGCGAGCTTAACTAGCGTCGCTATACAACGAAGGATTCAAAAAAGGCTAGAAGCCCGTTTACTAATCGTCATATCGATGCGAGGCAAAGTATGTCTCCAGAGTGTCTTCCGCCCAATCGCTTTTTACCAATAAGTATCACGACGCTGCCTCCGCCTTGGTTCACCGCCACCGACTTTCCTCCTGCCAAACCACATTGCCAAATATCACGTCGCCTCGCCTTTTACATCCTTCATCACCACTGGTGTTGCGAAAGACCACCGCAGCAGGGTATCAAAAAGCCACGCAAGCACTCGCAATATTATGCCCGCCTGCAGAAAGGTAGATAGAGTAAATGTCAGAAAGCGGGTACTGTGTAGTAGTATGTGGTGAGAAAGCCGTCATAAAGCCGTCATAGATCTGCGCCGCCGTCCTCCTCCATCACGTACATTTTCTCCGAGTGTACTTTAAAAAAAAAAAGCTGTCAAAGCCGTCAGAGATACGATATCGAAGGGAATAAGGTATAGAAGATGGTCGAAGGAATGTTGTTGATGATCATCCCAAAATCATACATCCAGAAGTCATATCTCATCATTATGGCGGCGCGTAACAGGTCCTCTAGATTCGGACAGATCCCTTTCTTTCTCGAGGCGGTGAGAACAGCGTTGCAGGAAGCGTGGCGTCACTTGTAGATCGCTCATCACGCCTCCTCCATCAACGCTTCGTCTCCTGCATCTCTCCAATCCCTCGAATGTTTCGTTAATCTCTTGACACCGGCTATGCGTCCAGCCCATAGGCTCTCAGAGGGTGTTCGGAACGTGTACCCCCTTTGAGAGGCGATGACGCCAATAGCCTGCAAGACAGCTTTCCTGGAGTCCCGACCAAAAACAGCTGGATGATTGATCCATTCGAGTGATGCTTCTAGTTCTGTATCGAGCGCATTCAAGGTGATGGCATCGATGGCGGAGGCATGACCGCCGATGCCGTTCTCCTCCGAAGCAGGTGAGGGTTGGCGCTCGGGTGTTGTCGCACCCTCACCTTGCACGCTGGGAGGTGCACTGGGAGGTTTGGCGTTTCCTCCTTGAGGAATTGGTGGAAGACCACCTTTCCCTAACCCTTTCATAATTGTTCGAGTCTCCTTTAGGAGATGATGAGCACGATCATGCTGTCCTCGAGTGACCAGGGTCAATGCTCTGCTGAGCATGTCTGAGGTCAACAGTTCCATTCGACGCTGCACGATACTGGGATGAGGTGGTATCGGCGGTGTCGCAGGCCTACCCGTGTTCTTGGACCGAGGGTTCGCAGGTAGCATTGTAATCGCAAGTAAAGACGGCCGTGACGGGTGCGTCAGAGTGCCATCGCGTAGGATATCTCCATACGTCAGATCAGCTTGGATGAGAGGAACCTCTTCCACACTCAGGGTCCTCTGCTCATCACTATCAAATGGCCCGCCTAGGGCTTCCAGGCCAGACACGATACTTTCCCACGGATCTTGCGGTAAGTGCTCCTGGGAAGAATTGTCTGGCGCGATGACTAGTTGAACGAGTATATCTATGTCGGCGCCGTCAGAAAGCCATGTCACACCAATATTAATTGCACCCGATCAGAGTCTTACCTCTCTTGTCTCCAAATCTCAAGTCTCCTAGTGCGGCCTCAGCGTCCTTTCCAGTGGCGCGCTTAGTGATCTGTAGGGCACCCGAAATCTTAACAAATTTTGCGGGGGATCCCTCAGGTAAGCGCAACTTTAGTTTGACGTTTTGATGAGAAGTCGTCTGCAGTGCTCCTAGACATCCGGCGACGCACTCCCGGAGCATCATCCAATCCTTGACGTAGGTGTATGATGCTTTGGTACGTGTGGACAACTCGATCATAGTATCCGGCTTGTGGGTTAGGCCAAGGCCAAAAGAATGGATAGCAACCCTGGTAAAGATTAGTCCCCACGTTGCGCAAACTTCCCGCAAAGCAACATCCGAGCGCGTGAGGGGTTTAAATCAAACTTACTTTGCAGCCTCTGCTCTTGATACGACGAAGTCCACGCTCTCCGCATCGGACGTGGACGAGTCGCTGATGAGTAAGATCGTTGCAATGGGATTGTTGGCTTTGCGTTGCATAAGTAGGTCCATGGCGACATTCGCGCCCTCGACAACATCTGCCCGTAGACTTTTCTGCCCCACAGGCCGGATAGAATTGAGAATCTTGGTCCAGCCACGCCATGCCTTGGTGGTCATACCCACAAGCGGTACGCCGCCTCCACTGGAACCGAATGTAACCAAGCCCATCCTATCCCGTTCACCAAGATTTTGGACAAGGAACTTGAGCGCATCGCGTAGTAGCGTAATCTTGAGCCCCTGCATGGATGATGAGACGGGAATAACCACAACGATATCAAGAGGCACGTGTATAGACGACGGCATGCGCGTTTCCTGCATTGGTCTGCCCATGCCTGAGGTGGTGTATTCTGTTGGTGCGGTGTTAACCGACTTTGGCCCACCGTATGAGGAGTTCACTGACGACGCACGCTTGGTCTTCACGGTCCTGTAATCATCGTCGTCTGTGCCCGAGTTTTCCGGCTCGTATTCGTTGCTTTGCCTAGGGTGGTCGTTGTTCAGGTCGAGAAGCGAGCGTTTCCATTGTTCAACTTGAGTCCGAGTCTGGAATTGAAGATGGAATTGCTGTAAGTCTTGAACTGAAAGACTGAGGGTTAGGACGGGTTCGTCAGGGCTAGACTCCACATGCTTCAAGTGCTTCTTGATGAGAATCGATCCCTTGAGGGTACATCTTGTGAGCTTGCGTTTTGAGTTCCCTTCCGCGTACTGTGGTGGCGCCCCCTTCTTCTCTTTCACGCAAATAAGCATCTCAGCAAAGAGAAAGCATTCGAGCTCTTGCCACGACTGGCGGTCCTTGCCAACTCGTACTGTGCCGTAGAGACGTAGCTTCCCAAACCTGTAAGATATTAGATACAGATTGCAGAGAGATGCAGAATAGCTACATACCTTGAGAAGTCCAGCCCGTGCCAGTTGTCTACGCGAACACGGAGATCTTCCGTGATCTCCTCAAGGACCTCAGGAGATTCAAGAGCCCAATCTGCTTGTTGACTCTTGGCTGGAGATGCAGGCCGATTGCTGAACGTAGCGCTGTCTTGTTGCATAGAGGGAAGAACAGGTGCACCTCGGAGATCCGCTGGATCTGGCCTCCATTTGCCTTCAGGAACCTCGATGGTGACCAAGCATGTTAGACTCTGTTGCTGCCTCGACCGGGTCAAAGTAGGATATTCGCTCCTGACCGTCACTGTAGGCGCAGGTATTGGGTTCTTTGTTATGCTTGCTCGGGGGCTGCTGAGTGCTGTCTCCATAGATTGGACGTCGTAATCGTGCCTCCTGCCGGTGTTATTGTTGTTATTGTGAGTATCGCCGTATTCGCCAGAAGAGTGGACACCGCCAGTATTCGCACTTTCATTCCTAACATGCTGTTGAGGCCGATTTTGAGTCCCGTATCTTTCAATTCTCTCCCTCTGTATGTCCCTGTTCTGTCTTTCCTTTTCCCGCTCCAGCTGTCGCGGATCTTGCGGCTGTGAGCTTTCGCGTTGGGTATTGCGATGATTCGATCCGCGACTGCTGGGTCTCTCGTGTCCCGTCTGCGGATCCCAGGGTACCGGAGTGATATGCCGAGAATTGCTGCCATTCCCGCTACCATTGCGTTGATGGTTATCCCGCGCTGCATTATTTTGTGACACAGAGCGAACAATACTGCTGAGTTTCTCTGTGAATTTGTTAGCGAAGGCGAGCTTCATGATGCGTTGAAGGTGGCATTACCTAAGTCGAGTACATTCCCGCCTCTGCTAGTGTCTAGACCGAGCGGAGCGTTGCAGGTTGGACAGTATTGTGACTCAAACTCCTTAATATACTCGTAGAAGCAAGCTTCATGAGAAACATGTCCGCAAGAGAATTGCAGTATCCTTTCCCCTCGAAGTGTGTGCTCCAAGGGTTCCTCGCAGACTGCGCACTCGCTTCCGATAAAAGTTCTTTCTCGCCTGGTTCGTGATCGCTCAATTTCCAACATGCCCGCCATGGGGCGGCCCGACCGCCAGTTGAATGAAGTTGCGGTACCGTTGCTGTATGCGGGGTTTGGCTCGCGGGCTGTCTGTTGAGCAGCAATACGGCTTAGGAGAGTCTTTCTGTTCTTGGGCTTCTTGGAGTCCGGTGGATGATAGACCGGTGGATGAGGGCGACCTGACGCAGAATGAGTGGAGACGGCAGACTGCTGACGATTGTATTGCGGCCGTGCGGGCTGTCCTTGATTATGCGACTGCGCGGGGGTGTACGTTGGG
The DNA here is from genome assembly GCA_963556305.1 of Platismatia glauca. NCBI lineage: Eukaryota > Fungi > Ascomycota > Lecanoromycetes > Lecanorales > Parmeliaceae > Platismatia > Platismatia glauca. The sequence goes on from OY745769.1 coordinate 1,246,448, forward strand.
CGGGTTACTGCCTGGGAAGAATTGTCTAGAAGGGGAGGCAAGAGGAGTCAGTGGATGCAAAAGATGCATAATCGCCGGAGCGGATTCCAGAACAAGTCAAGTCTTAGACATGAAGTGAAATTGAATCATTATTGTTCGACAGAGACACGATAGGTGCAGGACTGGTGCTTACTTCTTCGATTCGCTGGTCTCTGACCGTCTTTTCTCGGTAGCAGACCAAGCTCCGAGAGGTTGACGACCTTTTGTTTTGTCGAGAAGGTAGAACTGCCTTTGCGAAGGAACTGTGGTCGCTGTGATTGCGAGTGTGAATCGGAAGACATAAAGGAGTTTAAAGCAAGGAGGTTTACTGGTTAGTTATGACCCAGAGTGGATCAAATGTATTGACGTTGCAGCGCGAGAAGGTGACAGCGCTGCAAAAGAAGGACATTAATTTCATCTTACTCCCTCACTGGTAACTGTTTGGGGGGACGCAGAGATCGCGTTGGAGCGTTTCGGGCAGAGTCCCAAGGAACTACACCCTGTGCAAGTACCGTAGCATCCAGCTACCGCACCTGTCCAACTAGCAGCAACTAGGGCATTTAGGACTAAGGCTACGTAAGATGCTTTCACTGCACCTTTAAAACCCTCCTCTTGGTGCCTACGGCTCGTACTACCCCTACCGCCTACCTCGTTGGAAGGAGGCAAGTACCTCCCTAAGGGTCTAGGACTCTAGGGAGACTGGGAGAGCTGGGAGAGTCGGGGACTGACTAGGGGGGCATGCAAGCCGCTACGGGCCTTCCTACGCCACGTTATTTAAGTCGGTTGTGATAGGCTGCATGGTCCTGACCTTCTCAAGTTGGCTGCCCTCTAGTATTGAAGAGTGTTAGTGCTTCACAAAGCCATGCGACGCCAATATCATGCTCGCGAACTTTAATGAGGGGGGCAGGGGAAGGCGAGGAACTTTAGGACTTGGATCGCCACTGAAGGATCCGGTCATCCACGCCAATTGATTGGAGGATCAATTGGACCTTGTCTTCTTCCATCCACCAAACAGAGTGTGACGCTTCAAAGACCGGACTTCAAGTGAGTACGGTCTGTGGGTGCATGGAAGTGAATTGGAGATCCCCGGGCGTGCCTGCTCGGAGACGAGTAAACATTTTCAACAAGGTCCCAAGTCGGGCAATTATAACCAAAATACGAAGAAACTCTAGCATCGCAATCACCTAGGATTACGGCTCGGGGAAATATACTCTGGCGATCGGATGAGCCAATTAATACCAGAGGTTTGGTTCGCGATGATATTTCACAATCACCGGTATCTACTCTCCAGCCCCCAAGTCACGACTTCTGCAGCCCGTTTGGAGAGCTGCGAGACTCTGAAACCGCTCAAACACCTTCCTTGCCTACGACAAGCACCTTGAGAGTTGCAAATAATGCGGTGCGACAAGAGTGCGCTATTTGCGGCACATTTTGCTGCCATGGGTGCCTCTTGCATCATCGCTGGCCGTGCCGGACTTTGCTATCGTTGCGATTCGATACCGGGATGCTGGTTGGTTGTGGAGACTAGTCCGGCAGTCCCTCCGAATGGTCGAGCATCCAATAATTTGATGGTGGGGTGCCAATAAAATGCCATACCATTCTACTATCGGATCTGCAGGTTCCTCCCTCTTCGTCCGAAATGTACGGTTCGGATCGCAAGGTCATCTCACGCTGAAAGCAAATCTGCTCTCAAGAGTCAAGGCTCAAGAGGGTGTACCTACATACAAAAAGCTCAGAGACGGCATGGTCGAAAATCTCACCGAGTCATCAGACTGCATTGCTGGCTGCTGACTCAGGTCTATGCGTCGACTTTTGCTGAAGTCAGACATTCTATGTTATCCGCCAATCCGTGATAGCAGAATCCTATAGACTGTTAGCCAATCATCGACTGTTGCTCAGGAGGCCCGCAGCCTTCTGCGCCATTATTGTGGGAAGACGCAAAATCCTTCGCTCCTGCATCAAACCCCCTTCAGCAAATGCAAGCTAGACAGCGTCTAGTTTACCGAATCCTCTACTCTTTCATCTATGTGCCGGAGAGACATATATACTGGTTGCTGATATGCTGCATAGTAATCAGCAGCCATACAATACCCTTGACAGCCCTATCACTATTGATCCTTTTACTGCGACCCTACAATGCATATTTTGTATGCACGGCATCGGAGCTGAAGCCAAGGAGGGCGAGGATTACGGATATTGAATCAGCGTAGACACCATTTACAGTGCTTACCTTGGAGGCAGTGCGCCACCACTCTTCTCAAAAGAGAAACATGACACCAATAGAAGAGCGTATTGGATTGGAACATGGCGAATACGTCCATCCTACGTACTCCAACGACCGGACCAGGCAACGTTAGGAGGCTGATGGAAGCCAAATGAGCAGTCAGCAGCCTGTGGCATTACTCCCACTTGACAATCCACGATGACAAGCGGTTAAAAGGCCAGGCTTTGTGAGTGACATCAGCAGGTCGCCAGTTTCAGGAACGCCACGTGCGTTTGCGTGCACTTATTAATTGTCATGTGACGCATTCATTGGTAAAAGGAAATGTGTTTTTGCGCTCCAACGTTGACTGGCTGCTCAAGTGGTACTCCACCTCCACGAGTGGTATTATTCGGAGATCTGCTGTTGATCAAATCAGTCCCCGGACGATCTACTATCGGGAGGGCAGAGTGGGGACTACCGACCGCGAAGCTTCCCCTGCCCGCCTCCGCCGATCTCTTTCCGCATTTCCCTCTTACCCTACTGAGCCTACCGACAAGTAAAGCCTCCACCACCTCCAACCAGAAATGTCTTGAGCTTCAAAGCATCTTTAGATATGTCCACGAAAGAGAGAGAGCGATGTCTCAGCAGATCGCCTGTGTGAACGGCAAAAGGGCTCACATGTAAAGAGGAGAGAGGTTGCTACGTAGCTCTCGTCAAGAGTCAAGACTTCGTAACTTCTCCACCATTTCTCCACCTTCGCTTCACCAACACAGTTACAACAGCACACCACAAATAACCATACCTCCCACTACCTTAAAGGCCGAAGCCCCACCCGCTGCATTCCTCTTTCCCGGCACCGCAGGACTTTTGGACAGGCTCTCCCCAACCGTACTCCGCACCGCCTTCTTTATTTGTCATCGATCCTGTTGCTACACGAACCTCCCCACCCTTTCTTATCTTTCACCACCCGTGTCTACTCCCTCCTGTCGACGGTCGATTGACCCCCATGATCTGTGATCCATGATCCACGACATACTTTAGACATAGATATTGGCAGCAGTCGCGTTCCTATCTGCATTTCATCGTACGGCCTCATGCATCCCCTGCACCTGCATACGACGGCTTTTGATCGCAACCCGGCCACACAAGAGGCAGGGATGTTGCATTATTGGCTGAGACAGCCCTCACCGCGAGCTACAGCAGGCTAATGTGCCTTTATCACAACGACAGATGTCTAATGTACGAGGCGTAACCCGAAACACGAACTGCGACATGCGTCACAAATTCCCTGACGCGTTTTGGTCTTGGCTCAAGTCGCTGCAGATAGGTACCTCGCCGTCCGTGTCTTATCGACAAGGGCAGTGGCTGCCAGAATTTGTAAAGAGACAGGGTCTACGTTCGTTCACATTTTGTTGGACGACTTATCTCGTTACTCGTAAAGACTCTAGTAGCCGAATTGCTCTACCCAGATACATAAAATATTAAATAACTTCCCGCTCTTCAGATCTCTAGGAATGCACCTGTACAATAATGTAGAAACATCACGTCGTATGCCTCGCCATCCCCCAAGCCTAACACGCAGGGGACATACACCTTCATCAACGCATCCAACCACGTAATCCCAGGTACAAATCCACACGCATAGTCGCAACCGAACATGCCCACAAACCAACACAGCAGCATCTCGCTAGATCCCACACACCCTCCCCATCACGATCACAATATCCCTCACCCACCTCCCCATCACCGCCTCCCAACCCCCTCCCCGCACACCCCGTCACCAACAGCTCAGCCCACATCGCCCGCTCCGATCCGACCTATCCATCCGCCAACACAACCGCACCCCCCCCGAACTCCTCATCCCCTCCACGACCCATCCATCTCGAACCCGAGCGAGATCAACCACGACCTCTGCCTCGGTCAGTATTGATGCCGCAGAACAGTCCATAGCCCGCGCTGGCGCAAGGTATTGGTTGACTTTCGTTGCGGCTTTGAGCTCAAATTTTCGACGGATGAATAGGTGGATAGATAGATAGCCACTACGCATCACCGCCACATCATCCCTCTCCGCGCGAGAGAGGGCCAGCCCGCGCGCGAAGCGCAGAGGGTACGCAGGACGAAAGAAGTATCGGACCGTGGCGTGATCCACGCATTAGGGAGCCGAGGATAGGTTTTCCGGTCCTCGTTCGGTTTGATGGGCAGGGTAGCACACGGCGTTCCGCACGGGGTGCGAATCAGAAGTTGCGGACCTGGCACGTCGAGGATCGGGTCGAGAGACCGAGGCGGAAAAGGATCAGAAACAAGTGTGAATATCGAAACGCACTGGACGACCTCGGCGTAGGCTGATGGAGACATGATCTGAGCACTGCCAAACGAACCCACAGGACAACCCGTCATTGAGACCCGGAGGGCGTCCGCCTCATCTATTTTATACGAATGCAACACGACTATCCAACAGAAATGTCGGAATGTGAGAACGACATACATACCGCACCGCCTGCCGCCAAGTTACTCCGCGGAAACTCTAGATGTAATGCTCATCACGCTGTCCTTGTGGTCCATGAGCTCCATGTCGTGACTTGGATGAGATGTTGCCACCCAAAGGGACTGTTCGTCGAATCCAACCTCGACATGATCAAGACCAGCGTCGTCCAAGAGCGTTACTCCCTCTCAATCAGTCATCCCTTCACTTTCCTCACCACCCGTGCTATACGCATCAATCATGTCGCTTTTGTGATCCTCCTCATCCTCCACATCAGCCATGTCCTCGTCCAAGATTTGCCCCCCATCGTTTCTCATTTCCATCGGCCTTTCCCGCTCTCGTCCATCTCCGTCTTCAGGCGGTGGTGTAAAGTCCCACACTTCCATTATCGTCCGCCCTGCTCTACTAGCCATCACAACACATCTCTCACTTTCGAACGCGACCCTCCATACAGCTTCTGCCGGTTGGATTAGCTCTCTGATTTGTGCCCCTGTCTTTGTATCCCAGATCTTGACCCTGCCATCGCTGCCACCACTGACGATCCGTGCGTCGTCGAATTGTAGAGAGGTGACACTATTGTCATGGGCCGCCAGACGGTGAATAGGAGCGTTGGTGATGAGTGACCAGACGCGGACCGACCCATCGGAGCCTCCTGTCACCAGCGTATTCCCACGCATTTGAAGTTGACCGACAAGGGAAGTGTGGCCTTGAAGAATAGCTTGACAGGTACTGTGTAGGCCAATTGGTCAGCTGCTGCTCCCACATGCTAAGATAGGGAAATCGCGTGACGTACCCATCTTGCGGGTTCCACAGCCTGACACTCGTGTCTAAGCTACCTGTCGCTATTCTGTGTCCGTCAAAGGCTATAGCGTAGATCTGGCTGAAGTGGCCTTGGAGGGTGCGTAGACACTGTCCAGTTGAGATACTCCATATCTTTGCTGTAGTGTCGTAGCTTCCTGATACTACCAAATCCCCATGAATTTCTAAGCAGCGAACGCTGGCTTGATGACCCATCAGAACGTTCGTGCATGCACCAGTAGTCAAGTCCCACACTCGCAGCGTAGTATCTCTGGAGCCAGAGATTGCAGTTCTCGCATCCGACATCTTGAGGCAGCGAACAGTTGAAGTATGACCTCGTAAAGTGTGTACGCTCGTCCTGTGTTTCAAAATTAGCACTGGATCTGACCTCGCCTCCTTCTCAACTTACCCAGTAGCCATGTTCCATACCCTGACATCTCGATCACATCCACCACTGACCAGGATATCTTCCCAAGGGACCATCGCCCAGACGCCCATCTGATGGCCTAGTAAGGTTCTTTGATGATCTCCTCTCGTATTATAGACGTGAATCTTGGCATTGTCGAGGGCGACAACGATGTACTTCTTCGTCAAATGCAAGCTTGTGACTACGCCTTGATCAGGGTGGATGTGCTTCGCTGAGCACAGGCCCCCTTTTCTCCATGCCGACTCAACCAAATATCTGTGCTTGAAGTGCGATCGGTGAGTGGTGCTCGGTCTGGGTTTCCTCTGCTTTCGAGAGCCTGTAGTGGGCACCGAATTCTGCGGGGTCGCAACGACTTCCGGGTTCTCATCGATAGCCGACATATTGTCAAGCGTACGGCTGGGCGATGCTGAGCGCAGATGTTGACTGTAGAGTATTTGGCTGACAGAGGCGGTTGAGTTGGTCATGCTCGAGCCGACCGAGTCGCTGGACATCCTGCGGTATGCGTGTTTCTCGCACAATGTTTTCCATGCTTGGTCGTCGCTCACAATCTCCCGCCACCTTCTCGAAACCTGCGAGGCACGAACGAATGTTTTGGGGTCGTCGACGAATTCGAGTATCTGTAAGAAGTTAACTCGACTGTCGTGTCCACTACGTAGTATAGTTCGTCATACCCTAAAGCAGAGTTCATTTGGCAAAGCTTTGAACGGATCTTTTTTCAGTCTTGGGCTGACAATCTGGTGCAAGAAGCTCAAAGTATGGTTATCACACTCATCCACCAGTGATCTCAGCCAATTCTCTTTTGCCGTAATATCCAATCTCCTAAATAAATTTCTTGCCTCCTCCAGGATCGGATCCTCCACATCGTCCAGGGCGAGGTGCCAAGAAGTAGGTGATCTCTGATGTGGGGTTGGGCTCGGGGCAGGTGTTGGAGGGGAAGCAGGCGCGGAAGGCAAAAGAGGATTCGGTATGGCTTGTGGCATGGTAGAAGTGGTATTTGGGGTCAAGGGTGGTTTTGGATGGTTATACTGCATCGACTCTTTCTTTCGTGAAAGGCGTGATCCAAGGGTCACTGGACCTGAAGAGCGTCTGCCATGCATGTACATATCGTGATCCGACTCTGAGGCCATCCGGCCGTTGTTTCTGTACTTGAAATCCATATCCCATCAAAGCTGACGCGGTGAGCGTGATTGTGGACGAGGTAGAGTGCGGATATCTGTGTATGAGCGTGACAGGTGATGCGGTGGTCCTCTTGATCTGCTGATGATGTCGCTGCGGAAAGATTGCCGTGTCTCAGAAGTGAACAATGAGCGAAAGAAACGCAGGTTTCAAGAATGAATTCATTCACCTCTGGTCCTCTGTCCTCAATGCAATTTCATGAAGCTAATTGGTCAGCAGAGCTGATCGCTTTGGCGATCCTTGAGCCAGAAGGCCAAGCAAAGACGCGATCGCAGACTGAGGAAAATCGTCTGTTCAGGGACCAGGCACAGGCTTATATGCTTATATGGTGCATCGGTACTTGGGATGTTTCTAGGTACGGCAACCAAATGGGAGACCTCACGCCCGAGGTGGTCCAGTACCTGATGCGCTTGGCGGGCGGAGAGTTCTAGCGGCTGTGAGGGATGATGCGGCGTTGCTCGGGGAAATTGCAGGGGGGTTGCAGTGGGGTACGAGCTTGGGTACTGCAAAAGCGTCCGAGGGCGTCTCCTTCCTCTTCCGTCTCAGGTACTACTCAGTACTAGTACCTGATGCAGAACGTAGGTTGGTACACCATTTCCAAAGGAAGCAAGAATAGAGCAGTCTGGACCGAGAGAGCCTGCAGGCATGAGAGAAGAAAAGCGAGAGCGTGTCCAAATGTCCAGACACAGTCGGGTTGATTCCAAATGGCGTCCACCAAAAGGGATGTGAAAAGAACATCTGTGCTGCTTTGAGAATGAACATCACACATGGTGGGACGATCTCAGATGATGGGATTGTTGGCTTCCACCTGCTGCAATACCATGCCTTGACATCGTCCACATGATGTCAAGTGATTCTCCCAAAAGATCATGTCTCGTATTACTTACCTCATCATCTTTGGTGACTGCCGCCCCCGCTCTTTTGGTGATGGCATCAATTGGGGAAGAACGACCCCCAAGCCAAGTCTACTCTGCTGCGTGCAATCATCTATGAATCGATTAGCTTGCGGACACTCGAACTACCTATGCACAAACATTACCATGTAAGTCTTGTCTATCTGGCTGCATCAGCCTTCTCAATCTTCATATGAGAGTAAATACTTCGTCGTTTCGTCGTAGTTGATCTCCTAGAGGGGAAACCTCCTAATTGGCACTCAGGGCACTCCTATCCGCAAACCACCTCCCATTTCCTACGCTTCCTCTGATCAACGCTCGCCTTCACCAAAACGCCACGCCTCACCCAGACGCTTTCTCCATCCCAGAGTCCCAAGGGGATGGACTTTCCCGACCTATCCAACAACATACACAGAGTACACATACACTAACCTAGAACCGGCACCACCCAATATCCACCACCACTGCGACATGCGTTTTAAGCCTGGTGAAACCATTTCGCCGTCCTATCTCTTCAATGTCCGAATCCTCCAAGTCGGGCTTGCCGTCATCTATCTAATACTGTTGTGCTACTGCGGTGTTCACCATGGCTGGTGGCTCAACCTTCATCAGCCGTTGGCCTTTGGCAGTGCGTGTCCTTCTTCTCCTCATCACTCTTGTATTCATCTTCGAGCCCTCCCCCACTATCTCTGGCGCATGGTGGTCCCAACTCTACTGCCCCTACTATGATTCACAGTCACCAAATCGTGTCATTGCAATCCTTTTCTCCAATGCTCAGCAGTCCGCATGAAAATTCAAGAAAGCGAGACCGCCACTTTGCCCCCAAGCCGCTGCTCTCGTACGAGTGCTGACTTTCACACAGTCTCGGCGTCGCTCCTCACAATCTTAACCGCCGTGCCCGACATTCTCCATAGAGAATTCGCACTCTCGAATACGCTCTCCACCTACTTGTTTTATTTCATCCGCGTACTCGTCGAGATCCTCCTCATCGCGTTCTGGGGCGCCGCCTTCATCACCATGCTACTACCCAAGGGCAAGGATTTCAGGCTCCTGTTTCATAGGCCGCCATACGTCAAGTGGGACTGTGCGGTTGTGTTAGCTGCAATTGAGTGGTAAGTGAAGTCCACGCCACATCATTTGGAACGGGAAGCGTGACTTGTGTTAGAAGCGGGAACCTCAGGTGTAGATACTGACAGGCTATCCAGGCTTGTTTTTGTATGGAGTATGGTGCTAGTGCTGCAGGAGAAATACAGTATGCACGGTCAGTCTTAGAGAATTCCCCCTGTCAGGGCCCGTTCCTGAAATTCGATCTAGGTACCAATAACGTCTAGGAGACAAGTCAGCTACATGAGGGATGCGCCTACTGCTGTACCTGGAGTGGATATCTGATGGGAAAGACCGTTTGGTCGGCAGCACTTGTCGCATCACTAGGCTTGCCAGCGGCCTCCAGTGCTAAACTGTGGAGCTTGTAACATCAACGAAAACAAATATTCATAGCATGTGCTGTATCGAAACCTCTGCATTGTCTATATCTCACGGCATCTCTTTGGTGTTTTTGCTGCTACAAAAATCTTATCGCCAAAGCAATCGTCCCTTGAGACTCCATATACGACTGGTGAAGCCCATGTCAACAAATCTGGTATCTCTCCATGTCAGGACGGGCATTCACAATAGAAAGCACAGGACCATTCAAGCGGTTGCTTACTCTATGAGCTTATTGTACATTGCTCTATCTTCACATCTCTCCTCTCTCTCTCAACTCTAATCCTCATCCCAGTCCGGATTCTGCCCACCCGGCGGCTTCGGCCCTCCAGCCTGCCTTGCCACGATGATCTGATCCACACTCAAGACCGTCCTCGCCGCCTCTGTCGCCAGCCTGATCGCCCACTGCTTCGACACCAGCAGATCTAGGATCCCCTCTTCCTTTGCATCCAACGTGCCCGTTCCATCGTCGTTCTCCACGTCCACACCCATCGTCCAATCAGGCTCGTCCTCTTCGTCCTCTTCATCCTCCTCATCTTCGTCTTTTTGGTTGGACGAAGCTTTGTGATGAGCGGCATACAGCGTTGCGAGAACCTCGGTGGCGTCCAGACCGGCGGATTCGGCGAGCGTGCGGGGAATGACTTCGAAAGCTTCCGCGTATTTCTTGATGGCGTACTGTGATAACTCGGGCGTCTTTTCCCCAAACGCAGATATCCGCTCAATCAGTTGCATCTCCGTAGCCCCGGCTCCAGGGACTAATTTGGGATCTCTCGTAATGGCCTTCACGACATTAACACCATCGTCAATCGCTCTCTCGATGTCGTCGAGATGATTCTGCGTCGCTCCCCTTATCACTAGCGTAGCGGTCCTCGTGGCGTCGTTTTCTTGCCTGAAGACTGTTACACGGTCTCCGCCTATCTCCAGCGTTTCGACTATGTCTACTTTGCCCATCTCATCCGGCATTGGCGCGCCCAGGCGAGCAAGAGGTGTAGCGCCAACGACGCGACAGAGACGGCGGAGTTCGAATTTCGAAAGGACTTTGACGACTAAAATACCAAAGCGGTTGAGGTAGTGGAGTGCTAGTTCCCCCACGGTTGAGCCTGCTACAACCACGCGCAGACCCGAATCGTGCAGTTCTTTGATAATGGTCTCCAATTGGCTTTCCTCCCCTTTGGTGAAATCCATCATCTCCTTCGCATTGTGCAACAGCACCGTTCCCTTCGTCTCCGTTTGGCTTATATCAATCGGACACGAGAAGACGCCTACTTTGGCATTCTTGGCCTTCTTGATGCTTCCATCGGGTTCGCGGCCGAATACCATGCCTTTGACCACCTTCGACTGTTCAAGGCTACCGCCCATAATTTTCACGACGCGGATGTTGTCGACGTTGAAATTGACCGGTTGCTTAGGTAGTACTGCGAGAACAGCTTCTGCGACCATGTCGGCGAGGAAGTCTTCGGAGCCGGATTGCTTGGAGGCGATTACTGTGCGGATGGCTTTTGCGAGTTCGGGATGGGAGCGGAGGTCTTTTACTGAGTCGACCACAAGCTCTGAGTACCGTCAGTAAAGACTTCCAATATTCGGGTAATCGCCTGTGCAATCATCTGGAAACGCACGATCTAAACACCGCAGCGCCTCCTTTTGTGCCCTCTCGAAACCCTGTACAACATCGCTAGTCTTCAAGCCCATCCTCAATAGCTCCTCCGCCTTCTTCAACATCTCCCCACACAGCACTATTACCATATTCGTAGCATCCCCCATCTCAGCCTCCTGCTGTTGACTGGCCATGACTATCAGTTTCGCAGCTGGATGTACAACATCGAGTTCTCGTAATATGGAGGCGGCATCGGAGGTCAGTATCATTTTTTGCAAATGGTTGATGACGATTTTGTTGCGGCCATAAGGGCCGAGAGATGTTTGGACTGTTTGGGCTATGGCTCGACATGCTTCTATGTTTCGTATTACAGCGCCGTCTTCGGATTCGTAGCTGTGAGGGAGTAATTAGTTGGAGGCCTTGTTGGAAGTCTTACACAGAGACGCTGAGCGGGACATACTTTTGATATCCTTGCTTGAAGAGACCACCGTTAGGCGCACCGGGCATAGAAAGAGACATCTTAATGGGCGGTCGGAAGTGGAGAACAGAGCAATTATGGGACGACCTTCGAAAGATGTTCTTAACACACAAATTCTATGAGAACGCGGTTGCAAGCGCGACTGCAGATCTCGGCTGCCGTAGCAAAACCCTAGCTTTTCTGATGACTTTTGGTCCGAGTTTACAATCGACTTCACTCGACCTTGGATTCCACTGCCATGGCACTACCCTTGCCCATTCCCCCGCTTCGTCTTTTTGAAATCGACGACCAATCCTGGTACCGAACCTCCACACTCTCCATCCTCGCCAACAAAACGCTAACACCACGGACCCAATTCTAGGTTTCCCGCTCCCTTTCGCGCCTTCGTCCAGGCAGGCCTCACCTTTTTCTGGGAATACAAAGCTCCAATCCTCCAGCCTGCATCCCCCGCCTCCCTCGTCGCCCGCACGCTCCAGGCTATCCTCGGCCCCTCCATCACCGACTACACATTCGTCGATTTCTGCTCTGGCGCAGGCGGACCTACGCCGTTCATAGAGAAGGAGGTCAACAAGGCTTTCAAAAACTTGAGTGACGGTGGGAACATACTCGTACGAAATGGGGACACGGGGGCGAGCAGGCAGGTGAATGGAACGGGAGGCGGAGAGCGAGGCGGAGGGGTCGATTTCGTGATGACGGACATCCACCCTCATTTACCGGAATGGGTGAAAGCCAGCAACAAGAGCAACAACCTGCACTACGTTCCCTACCCTGTCGATGCAGCCAATGCGCCGCACGACTTGCTGTCGATGGCCGGCACGCAGGAGAAGAACAAGATCTTCCGCCTCTTCTCGCTCGCCTTCCACCATTTCCCTGACCCTCTCGCCACCCGCATCTTGCATAACACCCTCACAAAGTCCTCTGGCTTTGCGATATTTGAGCTTCAAGGCCGCGATTTGGGCAGTATATTTACTATACTGGGCATGTTTCCATTGCTGTGGGCGGGCAGTTGGTGGTGGTTTTGGGGCGACTGGAGTTTGCTGTTCTGGATTTATGTGGTGCCGGTGGTGCCGTTTGTGTTGGTGTTTGATGGGGTGGTCAGTGCTTTGAGGACAAGGAGGGAAGGGGAGGTGCTGGGTTTGATAAAGAAGTGTGGGGCTAGTATGGAGGGATGGAGGTTTGAGACGGGGAGCGAGGTGCATACGTGGACTGGGGGAAATATGAACTATTTTATCGGAATCAAGGAAGGCGGAGGGAAGAAGATGCGGTGATTAGACTTAATGAAATGTATATGGGCCGTGAGGAGGTGCCGTGTCTCCGGCAATTGTAGCAGGTGTAATCGACGGCTCATCGTCTATATAGTCTATGGTATAAGCTCGCTGAGATGCTAAGATAACAGAAAGAAGCGGCACAAGAAGGTCGTAGGAAGCCGCCACTCATCTATATCGAGCATCATCTCAGGTAAGTCAGTCGACATCTTCGGAAAGAAGACCGTCTATTTCCGATTTGGGCCTCCGAAGTATCATCATCTCCAGTGAGATACCCGGCCCAAACGCACAAGCGACTACGTGCTCCCTCCCCTCGCCCATATTCCTCAAGTGATCCATGACTGCCATTATGGTCGCGCTGGAACTGTTGCCACAAGTCACGTATATCTCGTAGCTTGCTCTGAGATGGTCCACAGTCAGGTTCATTGCTTGTTCAACGCCAGTAATGATCGTTGAACCTCCAGGGTGGAGCGCCCAGTCGAAGTCGCTGGCCACTGGGGTTTTGCCAGCCGTATGCAAGGCTGGAACCGATTCTAAAAGGTCTTGAAAGGCTGGAGATACTGCAGCGGCGGCCATGGCCGGTACGCGAGGCGTGAGGACAACCTTCCAGCCTTGAGAACATTAGCTTTCGGATACACTAAATCTGACCATGGATGCAACACGAACCGAGCGGGTCAACATCGAAGCCCAAGTCTTTTTCCGTATCGTCTAATATCTCATGCTTCCAGCCCAGAAGTTCGTAAACCGGTCGGGGGACTCCATAGTCTTCTCCAATACCATTACTTAAAACACAGGCCGAAGCGCAATCGCTGAAGAGACAGACTCCGATGCGAGTCGTCTGTTCCTTATCGATCGAATCCAACTCTGACCGCACCATTACACTCGATAATTCGCATGCTAAGACCAGCACTCGCGCAGGCTTTTTTCGAAACGATGACCCTAGTGCCAGGTTTGCAGCTGCCCGTATTGCTGCGAGTCCACCCGAACAGCCTATGCCATGTAGCAGTATCTTCTCCACACCGGCCCGTAGTCCTAGCTCTTTTGTAACGTAGTGATCGAAGCCAGGGTTGGCAGAGTTCGTGCACGTTGTAGAGACAACATGTGTAATATCATCCACATTCCCACCCCATTCTTCTATGGCTTTCTTGCATGCCTTGACGGACAAGCCGACGCCTTCTTTACGGAAAAAATTATTAAGCTCAGTGATGTTGGGGGCAGTGGGCTGATTAACGAGAGGATGATCAATGTCGCCGACGGCGGCACGAGTGTCGATGCCGGTGTAGCGATTGATGGAGAGGACCTTCTTGAGTCTGGGATGCTTGCATTAGCGTGATAGACAAAGAAGAACTGACGACCGTTGACGATTGTAAGCCATTGAGGATCAGACATGCGGGAATGAGATCTGAGTGGAAAGCCTCACGCTGTTGAAGGCGGATAGAATCTATTTGCCAGGGTCTCCAGGGACTCGGGCCCTACTCTGAAAGGCGGATATTCTGCACTCAGCCCAAGGATAGAAAGATTGAGGCCGCTTTCAAAACGATCGTGTGACGTGGTGCCGTTTACAGCAGTAGGTGACATGGCTGAGACAAGAGAGCAAAAAGAATTGCAATCGCGATGGGCGCGCCCGATCCACTACCGAAGTAGTAGCACCAGGATTCTGTGCTGTAAAGACTGTTGGGGAGCTAGTCAATGCAAGCGGCGGCGGCAAGGCCATGAAGTCGAGGGTTGTCATAGTCCTAGGCGAGCGAGAAACGAATCGACATAAACAATGCAAGAAAGTGGGCAAATGGTGGTAAACGCGGTAGATGCGGTAAATGCTATAACCGTACCTAGGTAAGTAGCCTCCGCAGGATCGTTGGGGAAGGGAAACGAATACGCATCCAGCAGCAAATAGCAGTCAGCGATTGAAGCCCTCGGCCGATCATCTCCAGAATCTCAAGTTCCGATCTCCGAGATCGCTTGTTCAGATTGTTGCTAGCCCGACGTATCAGCTTCTGCTAACCTTTTGTATCAACTTGTCACGACTCCCTCTCCCTTTCCATATCCGCCTCTCGGGACTAGCAGGCAAGCGCTAAGTACCTTACCTTTGGGTTATGACCAGAGCAGCTGGGCCCGCATTCAGATCCACTGAGCCCCACAATGTACTCGTACACCTTGGTCGCTTGCTTGATTGTTTTAATCACTTCATGGTTCTTTCAAGGTCAATGCTCGGCCATTAGACGCAACGGGAAGCGATTACCGTAAGTTCAACTCACGGTAACGCCTGCCGTCATTGAATTTGCAAAATCAGACGGCCTCCGGGGACCCTGCCCTTGGCCGGCAATGGCATCTGGTTTCTCCAACCAAGGCATAAGCTGCTTGATTGGTTCGTTCGTTGCGAGAGGCTCGTTGGATTCAGCACCTTCGAGATATCAGTGCCGTCCCTTCCCCCAGGTATAGTGATCAACGACCCTGCAAACGTGGAACATGTCTTGAAGAACAACGACATCTTCATCAAGGGGGACTTCTTCCGAATCAGATCGTGGGACCTGTTTGGTATGTGATCGACTTGACCAGACTTAGGTAGGGTCTATGGGGTGACTGTAGATGTCCTTGCTGACGCAACGATTTTTAGGAAACGGTATCATCAACGCTGACGGGGAATTGTGGAAGATCCAACGAAAGGCCGGACTTCGCTTTTTTAATAACGCCAATCTTATAACTTTCATTGACGAGATATTGCCGCCCATCCTTGGAGACACCGAGGAATCTTTAGACAGTGCCTCGATTGAAGGGAACGTCATAGATCTTCAGACGGTGCTCTTGGATCTCACCACCCGCTTGATGGGCAACATGGCTTACGATGTGCGTGGGTTGTCCACCTCCTTTCCGACTATTAGCTTGGGATGTCTATAATCCGTGTAACGTGCATGATGGCTTATAAGCTGAATGAGCGTGAGTAGATGGATATGCCCGCGTCTTTACCGTTCTCGAAATCCTTCGACTTCGCTTCTGGCGCAACAGGAGAACGTTTTCAAAACCCGTTCTGGAAGCTCAAAGAATTCCTTCTTGGCGCCCCTCTCCGTAAAGCGGTCTTTGACCTCAAGACTTTTGGCAACAGCATCGTCTCTGAAGCAATCCAGAAAAGAAAGAGAGAGAGTTGCTTGAGCAAAAGCGACATGATCAAGAATTCTGATCCGCTGCGAAACAATCTGATCAACTCTCTATTGGACCACATTGATGACCATCAAGTCGTTGCTGATGCAGCGATGAATTATCTATCTGCGGGCATGTAGGCTCCCAAATTCAAGCATACGGTCGCTGACCTTCGCTTCAGGTAGAGACACAACTGCTCAGTCTTTGACTTGGACACTCTATCTCCTAATGCGCCATCCAGACGCGCAAGAGAAGATGTTGTCAGAATTGCGTTCAACGTTCGTTGAAGCTAAAGACAAGCTTCCCTTGTCCTTTGAAACTGTGCAAAGTTCATCCCTGCCTTACACAGCGGCAGTCTTCAATGAAAGCTTACGATTCTATCCACCGGTGCCAGTCGAGCTCAAAGAGTCCACGACTGAAACAACGTTCCCGGATGGCACCTGGCTACCAAAAGGATCAGTAGTAATGTGGGCTATATGGGCAATGGGTCGCTCAAGAATCACATGGGGTGATGACGCTGACGAGTTCCGGCCTGAACGATGGCTTATAGCTGATGACGAGAGCGGAAATTTGACTGTGAAGACGATGAGTGCTTTTGCATTTCCAGTATTTAACGGAGGCCCGAGAGCATGCCTTGGTAAGAGAATGGCGGAGCTTTTAGCCGTCCATGTTCTTGCTGCTCTGATCTGGAAGTATGAGTTTGTGGAAGTATTTAGTAAGGGGACCACGCACGGAGAGACATTGAAGGAAAGACGAAGCCAGAATAGCTTGACTTTGCCCATGGAGGGTGGCTTGCCTTGCTATGTACGACGAAGAGAGTCTAAGACTGGAGAGTCTTTAAGATCCTGCCATTTGGGATGAGATTGCCTCTAAGGCTAGGAAAGTCCAGGGTTCAGATCTAACGATGTTTATGATCTTAAAGATTGGCTGTTCTTAGACAATTATATGCAAAAAGGAATACCATCCTGGACACGGCTTACCAAAATCAACCAAACATCGTTGTGGACCTCCCTCTTCATTGCTTGCACCGCGGGTAGTATCGAAAAAGGATAATTCATCCGGCATATGGACAAGAAGTGCTTTCAGAGGGACACATTTGCATCAAGCCTTGCTTCCCTGAGGGGTTTTCAACGCCGAGCCTTTGTCACAACATCATTCTTTGCATCATAGTTTGTGACTTTGCCAACAGAACCAAGAAATGCCAGAAGTTGGTCGCTCCTTCCTTAAGCCAGTGTCGATCTGTAGGGACGCTGCTATCTTAATCCTTCGAGCCTGATCTTTCTCTCGAACAAGCAAATCGTACTTCTACTACAAACACATACTTCAGTCTCCAATTCTTACCGGCCCTTGGTACCAAGACATCTTACGCCGTCGGCCAAATTTTCAAATTTCGAACGCAACAACAAAGTACAAAAATGGCCCCTCCACCTGATGCACGCCGTGGAAAAACGGACAGCCTCAAGAGAAGCGCAGATCACCTCGACGACGAGGCGGCACATCCCCGATCCACAACTCGCAGGCTCAAAGGTCCTCCATCAAAGCAAAACGACTCCAGACCGCCCATTCCCCAAGCAGACATCTCTACAGAAGCACCCGTTTCCAAAGCGGATAGTTCTACGGGTCCAGAGTCGGGTTCTTATTTATTTGAGTATATCAAGAAGCAAATTTTCCAGAAACGCGAGAAGCCCGTCCGCGATGGATATCACGAGGTTCTGAAGGCGGTCGGACAAGGACGCAAAGATGCGCAGCTCGCAAATGCTGGAGCCACAGACCGTGATTTTCTTGAAGAGACGGCAAAGCTCAAGTTGCAAGCCGGACTCGAGGCTGTCCGCCCTGCCATCGAAAAGGAGGTTCAACCATTTGCGCACCTTTTAATCTCCGAATATAGCAAGAAACTCAATGGACTGGAGACAAGACTTGCTACCATTGAGAGAGATAATCGGGAGCGCCCCAAAGGACCAGGGCAGAGGCAGCACGCACTGAGGACCAGGGCAGAGGCGGCACGCACTCGTGAGATGTCTCCACCCAATCGCAACTCTTTGGGGCTAGCTCTCGACCGCGATACAGACAACCCGGACTCTGGTGCAACAGCAGGCGAGCAGAAACAAGGTAACAACGTGAACGCTTGGCGAACCTATTGGCTAGAGACTGACGTGATTTCAGACTCGGACTCTACTGCGAAGGAAGATCCGTCCACGGATCCGTCCGCAGGCACGCCAGCTGAGGAGTAAATCAACGCCGGCGGCAACGACGAGATGACCGATGTTGATCCAGAAAGCTCGTGGAATGTCGTGTCGCAGTCTTCCTTTGCGATTGACGCCATTGAAACTTCGGTGTCGGAGTTCGAAGTGAGGATAGCTTGACTGGTGGGGTGTGTGCTAGGCTGGGCAGGCGGGAATCCTGTTTTACAATTTGTATTGTTTGCAAGCATTATGAGGCCGTCGGACAGCAGGTCGTGAAGATGGCTGGAAAGCCGAGATATCCAACACAAGCATGACCACTACGTCGAGCTCGCTTCCGGAGAATTTGGACCAGTGTAGGAACATAATTCTGGCGCTTCTTTCTACTCTTTCGCTTCATTCGCTGCGATTATCGAGGCCCTTCGTGCATGATCATTGGCAGGGAAACCCTGACGTCAGTCTCCTTTTTAATGGTAACCCAGTTCTTTCATTAGATAGTATAACCGCGAAGTAGGCTTATTTGCTTTGTGACCGTTTCCTTTCCTCAACTCTATCGCCGAAAGAGATCTCATTACCAATCCAAATCATACCAAAAGGTAGTCCTACAACATAGTCTCTGCCTCATTCCTCGACAAAGTCCTAGTCCTTGCCTTGTATGGTATTCCTCTAGGTCCAGTCCTGACTCCTGAGGAATGAGAGGAATGAAGGCAAAAATAAACGCGCAACGCAGCGCATTTCTGATTCCTCGTGCTAACAGAAGAGAGAAGAGGCGAAAGGAAATGCCCTCGGTGAGGATCGAACTCACGACCTTAAGATATCCAAGCTTTCAACTTGATCCTCAAGCCAATCTCAGCTCTTCTCTGGAAATTTTGAAGCTGTGATATGGTTGTGCTGTATAAGCTATCTTCACTTCTATATATATACCTCGAATTGATCCCTGACATGATGCCTATAACCGTTGATCTTTGTACCCCTCCACAAAGCCCCAAAGAAAGGAGAGAGAAGACTACGGAAGCAAGGCCACAGCTGTCCCAACCTCGACCATTGCCTGGCACTTCCCAGTTCAGTCCAAAGGTATTCCAGCCTTCGCCCAAGAAAGCGCCTACATCTTCTACACCTTCTTCTGGCTTGCCTACTTCTCCCTCAGAAAATGCTACCGAAGCAAGCACACGCCTTGATCCTTCCCAGTCATTTCCTCCAGATGCACCGCAGGGGACTACTGAGGACGAAGACTCACTTGCCCCCTTTCTCACTTACCCTCCACCAGTCCCTGACCCCAGCTCCAGGATCCAGTACTCCGCACGAAGCAATGCCTCAAGGTGCTGTGCGGAAACGTCGGCATCTCAGCAGACCAATTCATTACTCTCAAGATTAGCCAAGCAGGCCTCCAGAACATCCAACAGAGCGTACTGAAAATGTTAGATCCCGGCTTCTTAGAGTGGATCAGAATACCTCATTCCGAACGAGGAAAAGCCGCCAACCGTCTACTAAAGCCTTTAGATGGCTTTATGGCCAGCAAGGGCGTATATATACATATAATCAATCTTCCAGGCAATACGTTCTTTTAGTTGGACTTTCGAAAAACTACCTCTTCTGATAAGTACTTGGCTATCGGACCAGAAAGAGAAAGAAGAAATCCAGCAATATCTTGAGCGTGCCGTAGAGAATGGAATGACTTTGTCTGAAGCATTCAACAGGATTATGGGGCAACTAGGGTCCAAAGTTTCTCGGGACGTAAAGCTTGCCAAATCAGTACAGGCTCCACTGCGAGAGCAATTGAAGGACTGGACAGGGAGGAGAGAATGGCTCTACAACAGGACCTCGACGGCAATCTCATTGTTGACACGCCTCCCAAAAGCAAATCGAACGAAGTCAAACATGATCTCGAGACGACGTTTACTACGAGAAAGGTGATAGAAGAACCGACGCAGGCATCAAAGACGCTGAAACGCCCGACGTCTTCCAATGAGGTAACAGGGCCTTCACCAAGAAAAGCGAAGAAGTCCAAACCAGCCGGAGTTAGGCCTCCGCAGCTACCAGAACCTTCCGAGGCCCAGGAATTTCTGGAAGCCAACTTACAAGAGATCTTGAGGAGCACCGATCTGACTCGGTGTTTTGAGGATTGGGTCCGGAAGCAGGGCGCCGCCTACAAGATTATGAAAACAGTCACCAAAACGTCGAAAAATGTCGCTCTCAATTTTCGCGTCAGTCTGGAAAGCCGTCAGACATGCTGGGAGCCTCTCTGGAAGCTGAACGACCAAAATTTGGGGTTTTTGTATGTGAGATTGTGCAAGATGAAGGAGCGGGATGATCAGGAAGCTTTGCTGTAGAGAATCTCGGTCAAGACGTTGACAATGCTTATTTTGCTTCTCTATCTGTCATGGGTACCACTTCATGTGCTTCTGTTTCCATCGGGAAGGAGGTTTAGTCGGGGCTTTGTCAATAGCTTCAATATATAGGCAATGGGTGAGATATAAGTACATTTCCACGAGACCTGTTTTCGTGGTACACCAAAATTCTCGAGCATCTGCTTCCTGCGTAATAAAACCGAACCCTGAGAAGGCTAGCACTGAACCCTCCATGAGATAGCCTGCTTCGAGAATCATGCGCAACGAGCGCCACAGGAATGCTTCCGAGAACGCAGGGAGATACAGTATCTTGGCTAGAAATGCTCCTTCAAGATCCATTTCAAAGTACCTTGAATCCTGTTTCCCAAACAAAGCTAGCAAGAAATGGCAATCGTAAGCAAAGAAAGCGAAAATACCGAGCACGAATTTTAACAGAGTAACTTGTATTGTAGGGAATGATAGGGTTCAGCAACAAGAACCTTGTGGGTAGAAAAGATGTTGATTGTTCTACGAAGGCAAGTGGGGTTTTATCCTAGCAAGACCGAGCTACACTAGTCCTGGAAGCACCTTCTCACTACTCGGATATAAACACAAGAAGGCCCCCGCGACCATAAGCCATGCAGCAAAGAATGCTCAGATATCTTCCGCCTACGGCAAGCAAAACCCTGTAGCTATAAGCATGCTCCGGTAAGCTCCAGTAGTACCTGAGGAGTTCCGAGCCACTGCAAAGAAATCCGATCCTCCCCAAAAATTCCTCGGCGCAGGAATCCGATCTTTCATAGCAGAATTCTCTCCCAGTGAATGCTCTGAAGAATGCTTCGACAAGTTTCGGGCTGCAGCAAAAGAATCCCAACCTCCATAGCAGATCCGATGCTCCCCTAGTGTATGTGCCAAAGAATGCTCAGGGAATTTTTGAGCTGTAGCAAAAAAATCGTCGCCGAGGCCGTGCTCTGGCAACGTGACAGAATGCCTGTAGCGATAAAAGAAGCCGGCGTCCTTGTTGATATGCAAGCAGAAGAATAGCAAAGAAAGCCAAACCGTAGTGGAAATACGCACCATCCATACCCCCGGATTCCGCTCTTCCTCACCGAGTCTTCTGCCAAGCAACCTCCAGAATATTCCTTCCGCAAATACCGACAATCCCCAGGAATTCGTTACTCAAGCACCGGCGATCCTTGAGCTTCTGCCTAGCACCCCGACGGTCCGAGCGAGGAAGACGAGACAAAGGGATTCAAAGGTCGAGCAAGAAGTTTAGAGATAAATTGCAATATACGCGCCTTTGGTTCTTGCCTCGCCAATTCTCTATTAATCTATTAAGGACAGTATCGTCAAGTAAACAGGAAAAGTAGAAAATGCCTTATGCAGAAAAAGCAAAAACGCAGCAATTCACCAGAAGGAAACCGAACTTGATAAAAAAAGCCGATTATGTCACGCGGACGTTGCATTGATTATCCGCAGAAATGGAAAGTATTACACTTATCGATCGACTGATCACGAACTGTGGCCTCCCAGCATAACCGAAATCGTACGTATGAACCGGATGTATCGATCTTTGAGCTGACTTAAGTCATCAGGAAGCCTAATGAAATCCATTAAAATTCACATGAGTTGATCTTGGTATGAAGAGACTGCTTTTTCTAGTGAATTCATGCATTCTCTTCTTGTATATTTACTACAGTGAACCTTGGTTGTAACGAATCTGGTCACAACGAATACTTGCTTTTAACGAAGACCTCGTATGGAATCGATTATTTTTGGTGAGGAATAACGAATATTTCTCTACTACGAATTCGTTAAGATTTGGCTGGAAATTTTGCGGGTCTTCGTTATATGCAAGCTGTATTACATGTATTTTACCCTATATTCCTGATGTGCGGAGGGGAATTTGCTGTATTGTGGGTATTTTTCCCTCTACTGTCGATTCTGCGCGTATTATTTATACTATATCGGGACTAGCGCAGTCCCATCGTAACGAATACTTGTTTTTAACGAAACCCTTCGGTGGAATTTACATTTCGTTATAACCAAGGTTCACTGTACCTACCAAATGGCGTTGGGGCTCAGCCTTGCCTTTACCAAATGCAGCTGCATGACACTGCCCCACCACACGCTTTTTTGGGATGCGATCCGTGCGTGATACAACGTAGGTAGCCTTGCAGGCATACTTCAACTGCATGACTGCATCGCTGACCCACGGATATTGGGTACAAGATTTTCGGGGCTACGTCTTTCACTAATGCAGGAATATGCTTTCTAAATTTAGCTGTCATCAGCTCTGTAAGATCCCTAAAATCATTGACAAAGAGGAACATAATTTACGGGCGATGTCGCACTCTTTCTACGCATGATCAAGACTTTAGCTGAATGACTGTCGTTAACAATTCTATGTTTTCTCACCGTCGCCAATCTTTTTGATATGTCTCTTCTCGAAGCCTCACGGGTTGTTTTCTTTACTTTCGTGCTGCTAGCATTCTCCTTGCCTACGAATGGATTTCTCACGGGTCTTCTAAACTCGACTATTCATTTGTCTCCATCTGCTGGTAAAATTCCTGTCAGTGACGCGCCATTCCTCAACGCGAATGTTACAGATCCTGCGCTAGCTACCGTGCTATCAGAAGAAAGTGTGGCCTCGGTACACGAGACAGCATGCCCCAGTGTGATAGCTGCTTTAGCTTCCGCATCCTCAACTGTTATATGTACATCGCCGATATCGATACCAGGCTTGACTTTTCCCTCCTGTCAAACTTACACAACATATCACTTTCCCAAGTCTGTTTATCCGCCGGCAAGCTGTTGTAACACATGCTCAATCCAGGCATCTCGAGTCCAGGTCAATTACTGGGCGCCAGAAGCCAATTCCACAACCCAAGCTCCTGAAATACCATACACCTTGGTCTCGGATGGATACACTTATACCTCCCCTTCAGTATATGTCGTTTACAAAGATCTGTATGCCCAGGGGGACTGCACATACTACGAGCAAGGTCAGATCGGAAATAACATTAGCGATGCTACTATTGCATATGATCCAGAAGCTTTATCGACTGCTCCATGCGTTCAGTCTGGAGACACCGAATTCATAGTCTACCAACCTATCAATTACTTGGAATGGTACAACCATGTGCCTAATAGTATCGAGGAGACCCAGCCAGGATGTCACATTCTAAATACGCACGGGATCAACCCTGCTGGGACGGATCTTGCCGCCAAACCAATGTTTTCGTTACCACCAGGTCTCTCGAGCCTCGAACCCATATGGAGCTCCTACGGGTGCCAGCCAAATGGCCGATTTCCAGGCTTCGACCCTCCCCGCGTTCTGACGAAAACGAGTGCTCTTGCTCCAGGTGTTCAACATCCTGCCAGCCAGTCTGCAGTACCTACCCCAGCGGCAAAGTTGTCACCTCCAATAGTCGCACCCACTAATGCAAATAATGCACAACCAACGCCCGAAGCAAGTATTCCAAACCCAAAGAGTGTAAATGCGGATCCTAAGGCAGGAGGACTTATACCAGGATCAGCAATATCTGACCCGAATCCAACACCCACATCTCAGGATGCGGATCCGGATCCTCTTAAGGACGACCCTGCAGCCATTACGAAGGGCGCCAACCTCCCAACAGCAGGAAGTTCAGCAAGTGGAGAAGTTGCCGGTCAACCGCTCCTCAACTCAGACCCCATAAATCAAGGCCTCGGGTCCGGATCATCACAAAACATTGGAAAAGATCCTCCCAACGCTCGGATTGGTTTCACGGTGGGCAAAGAGGTTGTTACCGCCAACAGCGCATCACAATATGTCGCCAATGGGCAAACAATCACGCCCGGAGCTCCTGCCGTAATCATATACGGTACACCGATCAGTCTGGGTCCTTCTGCAAACAATGTCGTGATCGGTACCAACACAATCCCGCTTAAACAGCCATCACCATCAGCTTTACCATCATTCACTTTTGGAAACCAACTCATCACCGCCGACAGCGCATCCCACTACATCATCAACAGCCACACACTCACCCCCGGCGCTCCCGCCATCACAGTATCCGGCACGCCCATCAGCCTCGCCCCATCCTCAGCCTACATCGCCATAGGCAGCACCACCATCCCCCTCCTCGACGCCGCCACCACCCCGTTCACCCCCACCATCATCGTCAACGGCCAAACCATCACCGCAAACAGCGCTTCTCAATTCGTCATCGGCGGCGGCGGGCAAACCCTCACCCCCGGCGCTCCCGTCGTCACGATCGACGGAACACCAGTTAGCGTGCCCGCCGCTTTCCAACCTACCCCATCTCAAGCCTATCCCTCATACGCCGTTGTTGACGCAGCGGGCGATATCGTCATAGCGTCACAGACAGTCATTCCCGGTGGCGCGGCCGTTACGCTGTCGGAGGAGACGGTATCTGAAGCGGCGGATCGGTCGGATGTGGTTGTCGCGTCTGGGGGTGCGGTGACGACGGAGGGGTTGGCAGAGTTCATTGCTGATGCGTTGGGGAAGACGGCGGTGGGGACTGGGGGTGTGGTGGGGGGGAATAAGAGTTTCAATGGGGGGCAGACGTTCACGGGTGGGGCGGGGCAGGGGAAAAGGGGGGAGGGGTTGTTTGGGGGGGTGGGTTTGATGGTGTTTTTGGCTGCGGTTGGGGGGGAGGTTGGTTGGTGGTGTGGATAGAAAAAGTGGAAAAATGATGAAGGGGAACTTCTTGATTGAGATTTACGGTGCTGTTGAGGAAGTCTCAAGCTATATGAACTTACAATGATATGTCAATAACAGGAACCACACTACCCGTTCAAATCTGGGCAGTCACACCATCGATCACGGCTGAGAAAGCACGTCAAATGGTTCTTGAGGCTAGTCGTCAACATAATCAGGCCCTCCACAACACTCATGACCCCGCTCGAGCCCTTCAGGCAGGAGTCCAGAAGAATAAATGCAAGTCCTGTGGATCTACGACTCACCCCGACGAAAAATGCTGGGTCGAGCACTTCGAACTAGCCCCGAGCTGGTTCAAAGAGAAGATGAAAGACCAAGCAAAAGCGAAGGGAAAAGGGGGCGAGCAGGCACGGAAATTTCAGGCCAAATTGGCTATGGCATTCAGAGATGATGATTTTGAGGATATTGGTAGTACACATATCTCGTGTTAGCCATGCTGCATCATGGGGGAGTGTTGGAATTGCTGCAGCACTGTGTTGTAGCTACTCCGCACCGTAGCAAATTAGGTGGCAAACAGGGCTGGCTATAAGTAGCCTTCACATACCTCCATAGAAGAATCAATCCTTCATCCTCCCACAATTCTCAACACTATCGCTCACGTTAATACTCAGAGCCCAGGGCTCCTTACTACATTCCCTGTCTCTACAGAACACATACCAATAGTCTCAGCAAGGAAGGAATCCAACTCATCGTTGACAACGGTCTTCCTAGCAAACAACCTCACGACCGCTGCTAACGGGCCCCCAAGATGTTGGCCCGATACCCAAGACCCGGACCCCATGAAAAGAGCCAGCCCAATCACCCATCCAGCAGACTGCTTCCAGACCGTTCTAAAAAGCTGTCCCAAGGGTCTGACCTCGAACCTTTGGTGTGGGCTACAAGGATGGATATTTGAGAGCTGTGGACGGTGCGCGGAGAGCGTCCGGCTAGCGTGTGTGAATGAGGAAAATGGATATAGAGGCGGGGACGTACGGATAGCCGCAGGCGTCTTCAGTGTCGCGGTTGCTGGAAGGCCAGCCCTGCTATCGTTGGGGGAGTGAGAGGAGAGCGTCTTGCAATGACGTTAGACAAACGAGCCTCAACCTTTCAAGTCGTTTGGGTCTAACGACATCTCGGAAAAATAAGAGTATGAGGATGGAAAAGGTGAAGAAGCAGAACTGTAAATTAGGTCTTTCGCTAGTTCAAAAGTTTTCGATATGGTTGTTGCTATGTATATTAAATCATTGACTAAATTATTCT
Organism: Platismatia glauca; assembly: GCA_963556305.1. Taxonomy (NCBI): domain Eukaryota; kingdom Fungi; phylum Ascomycota; class Lecanoromycetes; order Lecanorales; family Parmeliaceae; genus Platismatia; species Platismatia glauca. Next base: position 1,272,871 of record OY745769.1, read on the forward strand.
GATCATGCTTTACCAGTCCGGAGGATGAGAGATAGGAGGAATCACGACAGCATACGAAGGCTATTGTTTATCACAGCTCCCTGTAGTTGCACATGCTTGTGTGGAAAGATCTCTGTGAGCAGTGGATCATAGTTCATATTGATTGATTGCGATCATATTGGACGACTGCTTTTCTAGATATGTAGAATCAGCAGCGACTTGCACATTGGAGTAGTGAAATAAAGGAGATGTTGTGCACTGAAGGACGAGATGCGTGGTCAAGTCCCATTTTTCAACCTAGGAGGCTCGCTGGTGCTTCTTCCGAAACGTCTCCCAGTATGTTGTAGCAGGGGTAGGCTGAGGAGCCGGGGTCCACAGCCGCGGGACTCGTCCTAGTGCAGGCGCCTTGGCGTCTTTCCCCGACCTCATCTTCATCTTTTCTGCACCATAATGGCAACCTACCATTCTGTGCTCGCTGGCCTTTCGATGCTCGCTGCCCAATATGCTCGTCGGACAGGTAACATGAAACGGAATGGCATCATACTTTCCTAACCCGCTGCCAGACTTACTGTTTCAGTAAAAGTAGCCTTGGCTGAGGAATCCTGCACGTCACGGCCGTGGGCTTGCATAAGGCAGCACCGTGTATATCGTGTTCCAGCAGATCATAGCACCGGATTGAGCTGTCACTACTTTTAATCTTCTCTGTCAATTTCCTTGGCCAGAGGGCATAAACCGGGTCTCCAGCCGGGTCTCCAAGGGTCTGAACTGTAGAAGAGATTTTGCGAGAAGCCACATCAATCAATCCGGCGGACTTACATGCAACAGAGAAAGGCAGCCTTAAGTTGATTTCAAGACGAAGTCGGTCTAGTCTGCGAGAAGGAAGTTCAGATGATTGCGACTATACTGAAAGACTGCTCCTCCTTGGCCATGGACCTTACCAGCGACTTTCGTGTAGGAGAAATAAAGCTGATAAAGTGCGCACTGCAAATTCGCTTCAAATACCAAAAACGAGATGCGTGGTGAATTGATAAAGTCATAGGTGCCTCAGAAGCTCGCCGTTGCTTCTTCTGAGGCGTTTCCAGGAAGCCGGGGTTTGCAGCTGCGGGATCCCGAAGTCAAGGCGCCTTTCCCCATGCTTATCCTTTCTGCGAGGTAACAGTAGCCAATCATGATTCTGTGCTCACTAGTCTCTTTTGCGTTACGAACTGTGAGTGGCATTGCTGTGTTTCAACGTGCGGCCAAGTTTACTATATTAATCCAAACGCAGCTTACGCCAAGGAATATTGCGTGTTTGGCCGTTGGCTTGCATAATGCAGAATCAAATTGTTTTCCACATCTCATATAATTTCAGAGACACGCAAGAATAGAATACTTCCATTGTTAGTCTCATGTTGTCGAGCGAAACGGCTGGAGTATAGGCAGGGATACGGTGTCCAAATTCTACGATGTAGCCCAGAGGGGCGGAGCATGCATATTAGCTAGCATTTTTTTCCTGACGCGGGCGGCTATATTTGCAGCAGAGGTGCGTACGCCCATATTCTGGGCAAACGTGCGATTTCTTGCCGAGAAGGATGAAAGCTGAAAATCTTTGACTCTCTGGATTCGTACTGTCCTTTTCCGTAGGATACAGTGGCTGTTTGAAACCATCCACTCTAACTCCTTTACCCCTTCGAACGTCCGAGATTCATCAAATATGCTTAAGGCTTGTTCTTCTTCTCCACTAACTGAGAGACAAATGAGCTTTCTACTTTAATGGCACAAGCGGTCTCTTACCTCTTCATGATTTCAACATAGTGCTCTAAATAGCTCATTTGCTCTGACGAGGTTTCAATTGGTCCATATTCTCGTGGGTTAGACATAATGCTCTACTTACTGCAGTTCCTTTTGCTCCTCTTTCTGCTAAATTATGATGGTCACATGATTCTTGCACGTCAAACGCTGTCAAGACGAGTCTCTAGCCCTGCTCACATGGCCGCTTCGAACATGTCCACAGCTTCACCTTTGGTCCATGCAGACAGCAGCTCTTCGGCGTCTGCATCTGAGAGTATGTTCGACAATCTTTCACACAGCATAGCCAGCACCTCTAGTACTTTACCGATTCCTTTCTACCCAAATCCTGAGTCTACCGGGGATTACAAAAATTGGAAGAACGTTCAAGATATCAAGTCAGGAATATGTGCAATTGAGGACGATTACTGCTCTTTCAAAAACAACAACGGAACAATGGAGAAGGCGAGCGCCACAAACCTTGATGATCGATGTTTGTTGTGGGATCCTGCCTGCTCGGGCAATAGGACCTTGGCGATGGATAGGTTTTTCAATTCAACATTTCAGAGCGACCTTCTGAGCAACGCATGCTTTGCCCAGGGAAATACAGCATACGCGGTGAATGTATCGAATTGCGACGAATACAATCCCCCGAGCAGAATGTCTGACTTTCAAGAGATAAGAAATTGGATGAGATCACAACAGTGTGTGTCGGCTGCAACGGAGTGGGCTGCGATGACCCCAGGGGTTTCGAATTCCACTCTGGCAAATGCCGAAGATGACATACAAAGTGATCAAGACCCTGATTCACTCATGGCTGATCAGTTGGATCCTGGGTATGAGAAAAGCTTGACTTCAGGTGTTACTCCATCTTGCTGTGGGAGTTGCGATATCTACGCCGAAAATGTTGACATTTATTACTGGCCCGAGCCTGACGCGAATCACTCGTGCCTTAGCATCATTGGAGAAAGTGTTTTGCCACTTACTGACGGTGCCACGACTGAGTATGATTTACTCTCTGATACAACTTACTGGGGTTGCAATACGACGTATACCCCCTCGGACGCCAACAGTGCTGTCACAGAACTTATCACGACAGCTGAACTCACAATGATTGGCTCTCTGACGGTAAAGCTATACGACGTAAGTCCCTGGTCATCACCATGTGGTGAAAATTATGCAGAGTCTCAACCCTCGAATCAATCCATGCAGATTCATGACGGGCATGCATCACTCTACGCGCGCGATCACTCTTTGCTATTGCCATCTTCCATCACACAGGCAGGCGGCTTGCCAGTAAGCACATTGGTCTCCGGTAACTCCACATTGTAAGTTTCTGGCCACCAAATCGTAGCTGGATACTGATTGGCAATCTTGGTAGTACTTCTCCGTCTGTGTACGCCAATTTTCATGGGTTGAAGGCATATGACTCATGTGGAGGCGTTTTTATATTGTCAACAATGATCGCCTTCGCCCCCGGAGAACTAGCAACGATTGATGGACCTCTTCAAATCAGCTACGGGGGGATCTACGATGTTAGACAACTCAAAATTAAGAGTATGGATTTCAGAGATCTACCATGCCCACCGCAGGGCGTAATGGTAAAAGAAAATCATCGGTTATGGTACGTATGTAGCTGATTAAAGGTTTTTAGGAAGCAAATTGGTACAAACCTCAGCTCGGCGAGCCATATCGCCCTCTAATTGCTATGCCTAGTAAGCTGAAGGGGATAGAGCCTTGGTTCCAGTATTGTCAAGGCAATTTTTTCACAGCTTACGATCCCCCAAGCGCCCTAACGGCAGTAACGGCATTGGCCCCCCCTATTCCACCCAGTGATCCTAAGTCCCATCCTTGGGCGCCAGTCCCAAGTCCTACTCTGGATCCAGGAGCTAGACAGAAAGGCGGCCCGGAAGCGTCAGTACCTGTGCCTGCAAGTATTCCTACAGTGGATCAACCGAAGGCGACGAAAATTGCAGCTCCAGTCCCTCCAAAGCAGGAAGGAGAAACTCCTAAATCTCAGCCTAATGATCCTGCAGCTCAGGAGAGTCCATCGTCTCGGTCACGGCCTAACACAGTAGACTCGAACAACAACCCCCAAAGAGGCAACGATCCTCAGCAAAGCAATCGCCCAGAGCAAGTCAGCGGTAACAGTGGAGATCCTAAAGAAGAACCAAATAGCGATCCTGATCAAGTCGATAGCAGCCAAGGATCTAATCAAAATGCAGATCCAGTCCCACCAAATGATCCAAAGCAGACGTACAACGCAAATTCCTTCAACGCTTTCACAGAAGGACAGGCCAAGACTATCAATAACCAACTGGTCCAGCCGCTCTCTCATGGCATCTCCATCGCTGGCACTACCCTGACCCCAGGAGCTCCACCTATCACCGTATCCGGTACTCCGATACACTATGGCTCATCCGCTCTCATTATAGGCACATTCACTGTACCTCTCACCTCGGGAGGTCCAAACCCAATAACCACTACCATCGCAGGCCATATTGTCACAGCTACGCCAGGCGCAATTGCAGTTTCAGGTAATATCTTGACACCAGGAGCTTCACCTGTCACCGTGTCCGGTACGCCCATACAGCTGGGTTCATCTGCCCTGATTATAGGAACATCTACAGTACCACTCGCACCCACAAGTCCTACGATCACTACTGTTGCCGGTCAAGCAATCACTGCAGCACCAAATTCCGTTGTAATCGCAGGCAACACTCTGAGCCCAGGAGCTCCTGGTTCATCAATCGACGGGACGGCACTATCTCTCGACGCGTTGGGACACTTTGTCGTTGGCTCGAAGACGATACCCCTGGGATCAACATTCCCAGAAACAATTACCAGCAACATAGCCGGTCAGGTGATTACGGCCGCACCAGATGGTATTGCTGTTGCAGGCACCACTCTAAGACCAGGAGCACCCGGCACGACACTCAGTGGAACCCTAATATCTTTGGACACTGCTAGTCAGCTGATAGTAGGCTCGAAGACCATACCTCTCGAACCCGCGTCTCCAAATTCGATCATCACTACAATTGGAGGCCAAGTCATAACCGCTGCGCCCAACGGACTCGCCATCGCCGGTACCACTTTGACGCCAGGGGTCTCTGGCGTCAGGGTGGGTGGGACACTGGTCTCTCTCAATACAGCTGGTCAGTTGATAGTGGGCTCACACACCATGACTCTTCCGAGCGGAGATACGGGCTTAGGAAGGTTGATAATGGGAGGATTTAGTGGAGTAGCCTCAGAAGTGGCAGACCCTATAACCACTACCATCGACGGACAGTTCATCACGGCCGGACCAACCGCTCTTGTGATGGCAGGTACCACTTTGACTCCAGGGGCTCCTGGCTTCACTATCGATGGGACAGTGGTATCTTTAAACATGGCTGCTCAATTAGTAGTGGGGTCGAAGACCATTCCGCTTGAAGAGAGCGCAGGCTCAAGTGGGGAGACTGCAGGTTTGGGGGGTTTGATAATGGGGGCATCTGGGTCGGGAGGACCATTTGGACCATTCAACATCAATTCGCCAACGCAAGGTAATTCTTCAACAGGGGCGGTCAACGGTACGAGTGCCAGTGTGCAAGCTTTTAAAGGGAATGGAGCGAGTCTAAAAGGTCAGTGTTCGTGGAGAAAGATGGCAGCATCTGTAGTTGCGATGTCTATTCTGGCGTATATGTACTAATTTAATATTTGCGCCTGTATGTATTTCATCTTTACCGTAACCGCATAGGAACGCAGCTAATCCTTTGACACTGTCAGCTCGTAAAATTGCAAAAAGACTTACTAAGAGCAGATACTGCATAAGATGTCTTTACCACAGCTCTACATGGGTCTCCGAGTAACATAGAGGGGCATATGCACGGACAGGCGCAGAAAACAATGTACCAAGTAATTAGTCTCCACTTGACGATGTCAATTGATCGCAGTTTGAATATCAAGGGAGATTAATTACAAGGCTGCACTAGTGATCGACAGTGAAGGGTATGCCACATGGTTCATCTGGTGCCAAGCGAAAGATACTATCTCTGAAACTCCCCCTTCTCGTACCGTTAATCGCTTCTTTTCTGCCTGCTGCAAGTTCAAGCCTCATCAGCAATTCGGAAAAGGTCGATAACCCTTCCAGCATCACGCCTTTAATGCCTTTGCTCGGAGGCTCTCTATACGTTGGATTCGCAGCAGTGGCTCTCGCTATGGCTCATTCCTTCGCCGCCAAGAATGGTCCTATCCGGGTATGGGCATGCATGATGAGTATATCAGCATATGGCTGGTGGGCTGTGAGGAATGATGTAACTGCATCGCCATCCATTTCCATAGCGTGAGCAACTTCTTCTCCTGATCATACTTCCGCAAGACCGCAATAAGCAACATTTCCCCAGTCACCTCAACTTCCTGCTGTGGCTGTGAACGATTTATATCCAGATCTGGCACATACGGGCCAGAAATGGCTCTTCAAGAGAAACCCTACTCAATTCAGGGATCTTGCTTGGCAGTCTTCGCATGCCCGCACATTTAGGAATTACATAGCAGATATCCCGAGTTGTGACGCCTGAGATTGAGTCTAGTCTAAGGCATTAGGGCCATTTTTGGCCTGTATGTGCCCGATCTGGTTGGAGATCGTTGTTATCAGGGATGTTATTAGTAATGATTGTGCGCTTTTGAGCGGTGACCACAATTGAAGCTATTTATCGCCGTTTAGCCTTTATCCTGCGGGAGCTGATATACTGGGGGCAGTTTCTGGAACCTTAGTTTTTAAATATGGTTCTCTGGAATAGGCTTAGCCTGGTGATATAGCTGTTTTGGAGTGCTGTTTCTGCGTCGTACCCTATTGTTGACATTGCCGCAATCGAGTCGTCAGGATTCAGTATAGCCTGTTGAGCCAGTACACATGTAATATTGATGGTCCTCATTGTATGAGCTCATGTTCATCAAAACCAAGAGAGCATGGCTGTCAATAACGAGACAAGGCGGAGGGAGAGAGAAATTACGCAAGAGAGCTCAGGGGGCGATCAGAAAGGCTCATGCACTACATACCCTGTGTGAGGCCGATGTGGCCTTGCTGGTTATCCGGGGCGGTAAGCGTTACGAGTATAAATCCAACGACATAACAACCTAACAACCTGGCCATCGGCGCCTCAGATCGTGCGCTTGTCCCGATATTCCTTGTACATATTGAGTAATACTGACATAAAAGTAGCAATCTGAAAGCCCGTTACCCGAATCATCCTTTTCCGGCGACGTCGGATGGAGTCTGATGATGGCTCGACAGGGATCTCTCGCGGCTAACCTAGCAATTCCATCGCGCCGGCATGGCCGCATCCAGCGAGTGAGCTAGGCCGCGATCTCTTGGACGGGTTTACCAAGAATTCTTCTGGGCTCATCTACTATGCTCTCGTCTCTTAATCCTGCTATTCAACACGGCGTAGTTATAGGTTCAGTATACCTTCCCATGTTTACGACTTCGTCTTTAAAGACATTCACAACAACGTCAAGCAACACTGTCTCCAATACCCATGGTTTGCTAATCTTATTAACGACACGACTCTGAAATCTATGCAGATCTTGGGCAGAAGGCCCGATCACGATGGTAACTGCTCGTTCATTAGCCAGACTCTCAACACTCCAGACACCGTACCTGCCTGTCAATCCTTCTTCAAATCCCCAAAGCAAAACCCTGGTACGAAGGACGAGCCCAACTTAGGAGAGATTTAGGTCTTTTATTCCCTTAATGTTGGACTGGAAGGGCACAGCGGTACCTGCCACGGGGGCTTTCTCTCAGCGGCTATACTATGTGATGGGCTGTCTTGCTCGTGCATCTTCCGGCGGTATGAATATCTATACGAAATATCTCCACGTCGAATTCCAGAAACCAGTGCGTGTTCCGGGGCCCCTTCTATGTCGGACATGGATAACAAAGATGCAAGGCTGGAAGTTATGGATATATGGCAGGATGGAAGACGAGCGAGGGAATTCGTATATAACGGCGGAAGGCTTTTTCATTAGATCCGGGACGAAGCTTTAGGCTTTTTGCTTGTCGTAAATGAATGTGGGAGATCAGTATTTTTTTCTTTGCATCTCACTGATGGAAAATTTCTGTTCTGGCGCGAGTTGTACTGGACCAGGCTTCTGGGAGGAGCTAGACGATGTTTGAATTTTCAATACCGACGCCGTACTGTTTGACTATACGATGGCGAACGGGCGCCGCGACACGGTTCAAGGAGATTAAAGTTTCGCTGCGCATTAAGTTGAACCTCGGGGTAGACTTGATGAGACCCTATTCTATAAGGGGGGCGGGCATTCGTGAACAGGCTTCGCACTCGGAGGGTTGGTTGCGCGATCGGAGAGGCTGACCGGCGTGGGTGATGGCTTTGAGCGCTGGAATTGTGCATTAGAAACCTTTTCAGGATAACATGGAGACAATAGATTAAGCGGTACTTACACATTGGTCGACGCGGAGGCTTGAGCGCTTTCATTTCTGTTGGCATTTTCATGACTTGCATCGTTGCAAATGTGTATAATAGATGCTTAAAACGGTGACATAGGTGGTTGCCTGAATGCAGCACAGTTAGCAATCGTTTTGCTAGCATAAGTGAGATGCTCCAGATGGGCAACTTACGCTCTGTGCTACGGATTTCGCGCCAGGGAAGGTGCGAAGAGATCATTGTATGCTCCACTACTGGATCCCCTTTATCTCGTCTTCCTCGCACTTTTGTGTTCCATTTTTGGACCCTCCCTCCAGCTCCATTTTTGAAAGACCCGCAAAGCTCCAATTTTGGCCCTTTTCCTTAAACTCTGATTCTGGCACTGGAAGAGTAAGTCACCCTCTGATTCCCCGGATTTGTCTTTGGAAGGCTACACACCCTGAGACAGTTTGTTTACTCGAAGATTATATAAACTTCAAGGGTAAGCAAGCTCAAAACGTCTGTAAACTCGAAGGCTACACAACTTAAAGATGCACAAATCCTAATACTGTCATAGAATTAGAACGTACAAAATTAGAAAGTTCAATACTTAGAAGCTCAGTATTATCTTATTACTCTAGATAATACAGTAACATACATTGGAAAGCATATCCTTGAATAACATACATCCTTCGAGTTAATACACTGTCTCAGGGTGTAGCCTTATGGAGACGAACCCAGGGAAGCATAGGATGTCCCTACTCTCTCAGTGCTAGAACTTTTCAAGTTGTCAAAGTATGGAGATAAACAAGTCGTAGAAGAGTTGTTTTTGTATACACAAGCAATCCGTGAGGCCAGGAAAATCATTCATTTACTCGCGCTTCATTATCGTATTATTTCAAAAAGCGTAGCGAACTTAAAATTTATAAATTCAAAGTATTTAAAAGCGTTAAACTCTAAAAAATGCCCTCGGTGGGAGTCGAACCCACGACCTTAAGATTTCATCGCTTTGATATGAGAATGATGGGATGTCAGCTTTACGAACGATCTTGCTCGAGGCAATTTACAAACCTTACGCGATAACCAGCTACGCCACGAAGGCTCCGATATGTAATCTCATCTTAACTATTAATATATTGTTACCAATACATCAATTTGAAACTCATAATATATACCTACCTTAGTCATCAAGCTCAGAGACGGCCGTAGCAACATTTCATGTATTTTTATATTGACGAGTGAGATAGGAAAAAGCACGCGCGGAGAGCGCTGCCCCTCCAACCTTTTACTTCCAATTTTCCAGCCAAAAGACCATACAACCATTGAACATGCCGCCCAGCGAAGCACAAGTTGATACCTTTCTAGCACCGGGGGAAAAGAAAGGCAATGATCGCACCTTGACAGTCTTGGGATGCGGTGCGTACGTATTTGTTTACAGAAAAGCCCGATCACCAAAGCTAACACCGCTCACAAGGTACTCTCGGTATCGCCATACTCTCCGGCATTCTCTCCTCTTTGTCTGAACAGGCCTCTGCACGGTCGACCAATGGTACCACTACACCATCCGAAGAGCTTCCTCCTCGTACACCCTCGCGCTTCATCGCTTGCGTCACACGCCCCTCATCTGCGGAACGGATCAATAAGGAGCTCTCACACCTGACATCCGCCCTGACGATCCTACAGAATGACAATCTCAAGGGCGTCCGAGAAGCAGATATCGTGCTGCTTGGCTGCAAACCTTACAATCTCTCCGCCGTGCTACAAGAGAAAGGCATACGGGAAGCACTGGCAGGAAAACTTCTGATCAGCATCTTGGCTGGTGTGCCTGTCGCTCAGATCGAAGACACCATCTACAGTGAAAGTAGCACCAACACACTACCACCCGACCCTGCACTAGACAGCCGGTGTAGAATCGTGCGAGTGATGCCAAATACTGCTGCTCTGATACGCGAATCCATGACCGTCATCGCAACGTCAAATCCTCCTCTTCCACAGTCCCTGGATGCCCTAGTCTCCTGGATGTTCACTCGAATAGGAAGAGTCGTCCACCTTCCGCCAGCGTCAATGGATGCTAGCACAGCGCTCTGTGGCTCCGGACCAGCATTCTTCGCGCTGGTACTCGAGGCAATGGCAGATGGAGCTGTAGCTATGGGCTTACCTAGAGCAGAAGCACAACTGATGGCTGCACAAACGATGAGTGGGACTGCTGGTCTGGTGCTCAATGGTGAGCATCCAGCTATGGTACGGGAGAAGGTCAGTACTCCGGGAGGGTGTACTATTGGAGGATTACTGGTACTGGAAGAGGGGAGTCTCAGAGGGACAGTAGCTAGGAGCGTGAGAGAGGCTACTGTGGTGGCTAGTCAACTGGGCAAGGGCATGCAGGGAGTCAATGGAACAAGATTCTAGTCTAGGTGATTTGAAGAATCCTAGTCAGAGACTCTGATCGACAAAGAGACAGCCATCAGGTATGACTAGACACAACTGTCGGGTAAGAGATTGCATTTGAGATCAAACGTCTGTCCGGAGGCAAGCAAGCTCTTTTGCATTACAAAAGCTCTAAGCCCCAGCCGAGAGATGCGGGATAACTACCTTATATTAACATGACTATTGGTATTCCGACGAAGATGTAATTGTATTCAGCCTAGCGTGTATTAAGCGCGTTTACCCCGTCTATTTTGTAGAGGTTACTTTGTCTTGAAGCACTCATCAAATCATTGAATGCACACGGCGCACTCTCAGCTCAGGACAGGACGACTCCGACACTTCTTACATAGCTGCATCATCCTTCACAGCCAGTTGAACTTCTTGTAGCTCAATCGACTCTATATCTATATCATATCAGGAGGACTGTGACCTTGTAAAGTGAGCCAAATTTCTACAAGTAAGTCGTCTTCCACTATCCTTCAAGCCTTTGCAGCTTCATCAATATGGGTGAATCCGCGCTAGTGGGTCGTCATGTTGCGATGGCGACGTCCTACACACATCTCATGGAGCTTGAGGCCACTCCCTGTGCCTACTTTGAAGGACATATCCCACAACCTATCCCACATGGATCGAGCATACGTTAAAGAAAAGCTCGAGCTGTTGCGCGCTGGGCTGCGCGATGGGCTGCCCGCCGCCATCGAGAGGATGCGGCGTGAGCAGCAGCTGGTTGAACAAACCGCTAATACAGTACCGGCCTCAACAGTGGCTGCAGGAAACGTCCCACCCTCCCTCCCGCCCTCAGTGGAGGCAGCATACAAAAAGAAATGCATCGAGCTCAAGCGTCGCTTGATCGAGGTCGATGAAGACAATGACGCTAAACGCCTTCGTATTGCCCGTCTCCACCAAGGCATCCGCAAAATGCGTCTCGAACGTGCATATTTGCTTGAGGCTTTAGCCAAGCGCCAGAAGAAGAATGGCAGCAGTGTCGACGGTTTTCCCATGGCTTATGATGAAGAGAGCGAAGGGAGCAGCGAGGGACCACCAACAGTATGTTGTACAAGCCAGATCGCTAGTCATTCCACTTCAGCTCAAGAAATTAGGTCACTGATTGTTCTTTCGTAGCCAAATGAGAAGCCTCTCCGCTCCAAGCGCAGCCATCGCCGCCCTGTAAGCTCACCCCCACCAGTTCTCGGACCGCAGTTCCCTCGTCCTATCGCCCCATCGCAAGGCCACCCAACCTCCGCTTTCGATGCTCCAGGCAATCATCCATTCCGCGAGTCTTCATACCAGCAAGCCCCAACTACAAACGGTCATCCCGGCATGCACTTCCAAGCTCATCAGTCACCATACACTTCCAACGTCGCTCGTGATCATCAACGGCAGCAACTCCTACCACGTTCGGCTCCGCCCCCACCAAACGCATTTGAAGACTTCCTCGAAAACTACGTCCAAGCTCGCCCCAACGAATACCCAGCGCGCGATCAGGAGGAACTGTTACAGTACGCGCGCGCTGCATGGGATGATCCGGCCAAGGTGGAGTACCGACGTGTCTATGAAGAGAGGTACGGGCGTCGCTACCAAGAATACATGGAAAGCGTGACCGAACTAGAGGAGCGTGAACGATACGATCGTGAGCGCGGCTACGAGCAGAGGGGTAGGACTGGTCGCTACGAAGAGAGGGAGGTGGAGAGAGAGTTGCCGCCGCCGCCACCTCCCCCGCCTGCTGCAGGGCCCGGTTCCCTTGGGGGATTCACGAGTATCAATGGTTGAGGAGTCTACGAGGGCGTTCTCGGAGTGATCGGCCATCGGAGAGTGCAATTCCATGATGGGTTGTTCGCCTCAACGGTAGCGTTCTTTCGGTCTCTATGATTTCTATACCCACCAAGTGCGAATTCGATTACTACTTTCGGCAAGCAATGTGCTCATTCGGGGCTCTGGCCCATAGTTCATTGCTGCGTTTCAAGATCACAGACTTTCGGTTATGTTAGACCAATGAAAACATTTATCATTCAGTCCTTCTTCTGGACATGGTTGACTTGCATGCGTATGCATCGTGTGAGGATACTCATCCATTAGTATGTTGCATGGGATCAGACTTTCACATATGTACATGTTTTGTGATCTTCGGCCAAGCTATATACAGCAACCGCAGGCACTTTGCCGTCATCGGTATAAACACGCATTGCACGAGTTCTTTTGGGTCGCCCCATTTTTAGATTCATGGGCAGCCTCCCCTGCCCTATCTATGCCTCAAGTGCCCCGATGGAACGCCCCGCTGCAGGATACCTCTCCACTCGTCCATTTCTCAGCGCTTCGGGGAACGACCGTTCAGTCGACGCCCGCGTACAGGTCCACGACGATATTGATCGCCGCGACGAGGATCTCGGCGGCGATGAGGACGATGACTGGACCCCGGATTAGTGCCGTTACCTACGTCGAAGCGGAGGTCTGGAAGCCGAACGCGAGGTCGGGCGAAAATGTGACTTACCGATCCACTCCAAGTACTCCCCATGCTTCGTTCCCACCTGATCTTTCAACACTGCCAGCAAATCCCCAATGACGCTCAACCTCTCCGTCAACAATCCCACCCTCTGGTCCATTTCTAGATAGCTTCTCACGGCGGCATACACAGGTTCCAAGCTTGGTTCCGCCCACATGAGCTCCGGACTGTCGAGGACGGAGCCTTGGAGATGTATGTTGATGCGTAAAATGAAAAGCTGTCCGATCTGTTGATGGATTTGCCGGCGGCTGAGAGCGATGGAGCCGGTCAAGGCGATCTCGGCGGGGAGGGGGGAGGTGACGCTGATTGTAGTCGTGAGGAGGTCTTCGAAGAGGGATGTCTTGACGCTTTGAGCTAGGGCGTGGGAGATGGCGAGTTTGGTCATGTAGTTCTTTTTCTCCCGTAACGAAATGAAATCATTGTATATTCGAGCCTGATACTCCCGGGTGTAGTAAAAATTGAAATTCTCTGTCTGCACGTCGTCTTCGCTGAGTTTCTCGGCTTCGAATTTCGCTATTTCTTTGAGGAATCGCTGCTCCTGTTGGAGTGTCATGCCCCAGATCACCACGGTGCCGTAATCGAAGAGAAAGACTTCGGGTGTGTGCACTTGGGTGTCAAAGTCCAAGGTTGAGGCGGAGGGAGGAGAGGGTTGGTCCATTTCAAGAGCAGTGTGGTTGGGGATAGAGGACTCGCCGTTATCCAACGTAGTATCGCCGGCGGATGTGGTGATATCGATGAGGTCTTCGCGTCGGGTTTGGGCGTTTTCTTCGACTTCAAGGGCGGAGTCGGAGTATCGGCGCTCTCGGTTTTGAGGGAGTTCATGTTCGTCGAGGTAATGGCTATCGGTGTCGCCGGAATCGGAAGGCCTGTGGCTTTTTGGCCGGCCGTAGCTGAAGGGGGAGTATATGCATTCGTCGAATAATTTAGGGGCTGTGCGTCGTGTCCGACTCTTGCCTTTGAGGTATTTCATGAGGCCATCCAGTCGGTAGGAACTCGCTGTGCAGTATGCTGTAACACGGGGGAGCCTATCTCTGTCTGCTTTTCCCAGCCTCGCCGCATCTCTTCTTGCGGAAGGGTCTTTTATCCGCGTGAATTGCGAATAGACATCTCTCCCACTTTCCTCGTCTGATCCATCCTCTCCGGGATCCGGATTCGGTAAAAGCTTCAGCTTCTGCGCATTCTTTGTCGTTCTCTGCGGCCCAATCTTGGAAGCTGGAGGTACCATGGGCGGCTGAGAAAGCGGAGAGCCATGACTGTTTCTCCTTCGAAGCTTGCTATTCAGGGCCGAGAGCTTGGGGGGGCCGGCAGACGACTGTCCAATAGCAGGAAAACTTGGGGAGGATTGAGGAGCTGGACGCAGAGGAGAGGTAGTGTCTGTAGCACCGTTTGGGTCATTGATCGTGGTGTGAGGACTGAACGTGACTGTTCTTTGTGGTTTGGGGGCAGTGGAAGTTGAAGGTATTGGCGGTGGTAGGAGCGGTGATGTTTCTGTAGAGGTGGAAGTCATTGCAGGTATGACTCATGAGGCTTTACGTGTAGGTTATGCCGAGTCTCGCATTTCTTGTATAGACTTGAGAGGAGTTGAAAGTGTGTGGTATCATGGCGAATCGGCGAATATAATAATGGCGATTGGAATTTCTTCAATTCGCAGTGCAGGTCACAGTCCCTGCTCCGATGTCTCCGTGCTTGGCAAAGAGAATGAACCTAGGGCTGGCCCTAAGGCTAGAGTACGAGTGGCTGAGATGATTGGGGGCCGAATTTCAATACCTACGGCAGTGCGATTGAACGAAAACAACCTTCGATATCAGAATACGATGATTGCACAGGAGGATCCATGTTGTATGCCTCCAGTGACCGCATACCATGAGGACTGCAGCTACACTGGACCAACTGAATCGATTGACTAAGTAGGATCCTCTCATCATGACAGCGAACAGGGAATCGTGGAGCGAGCCAAGTGAGGAGGATGGGCGAGTAAAAGAAACATCTCCCAAGCATGATGCAAAGGGCGCAGACGAAAAGCCTGATATCACCGAAGTTTTCCGCAGTGTTTTGGGCTCAGACTCTACAGGAAAGGAAAAGTACCCCGGGCTCGAGAAGTTTCTCTGGGACTGGCACGCGCAAAACCAGACGAAGCCTGCGACTAAGAGACAAGAGGACGTCTCTGTACCTTCGAGAGTGTGGTGGATCGAAGATCCGGAAACATTGCCATTGACCGATCCAAGTCACTTGTGTGATGTCTGTCGGCATATTGACTTCGGGTATTTATTATTAAACAGCCCAAGTCAGCAAATAAAGGAATTGGTGCCCCTGAGTTCTCTTGAGCAGATCGTTCAGAAGAAACAATGTGCGTTCTGCCGTCTCCTCGTATACACGATCCAAACTGCTTTTGGAGAGGAGGAGCTACCCTTTGAGATCGATGCAAAGCCTGTAACCTGCCAGTTGAGAGTGTTACCCATGGAGACCAATACTTCTGGTCCTCGGCAGATTTGTATATATCTCAATGCCAGTCTCAAAGGAAAGTCAATCGAACCCTCTACGGATCTCCTCATCTACGCAATGTCAGATGAGCACACTGAGAGTGGCGAAACCCCGAAGCAGAAGTCTATCTCGATGGGCCAAATTAGTCTTGGCATGATTAAACATTGGTATTCTACCTGCCTTGATGGAAAATGCGGCGGAACACCTTTCGAGAGTCTCAGGGTGAATCTGCCAAAGGGATTTCGGCTTATTGACGTAGAGCTCATGTGCGTTGTAGGAGGAGACATTGATTTTCGATATCTAGCTCTGAGCTACCGTTGGGGTCACGGCAAGACTTTTCGTAACACTGAAGACCTTAGAGGGGACCTTGAGATAGAAGGTGGACTTTCAAAGAGGCTCGAGGAACTACCAGAAACCATCAAAGATGCCATGGATCTTGTGAGGGAACTCGGAGAGCGATATTTGTGGGTCGACAGCCTCTGTATAATTCAAGATAACGGCCAAGACAAAGCGAATCAGATCGCCGCCATGGACGTCATCTACGAATCAGCAGTTCTCACGATTGCAGCCACCTCTGGAGACAGTGCGGATGCCGGATTGGCGGGAGGGCAGACCAAACGGCGTGCTTTCACACAGGTTGTCGAGAAGATCCAGGGGCTCTCTCTTGCCAACCGACCGGTAACATTTGACAAAACAATCGGCGATTCCTCATGGAATACCCGAGCTTGGACTTTCCAAGAGCGCATTCTCTCGAGCAGAGTTCTCTATGTTGCTGATCAAAGGTGTTTCTTCACCTGCCGCCATCGGCCCGACGCCTTTATGGAGAGCGTAGACGACAATGAGAGTAGCTTGATCGCAAAGCCACTTCCCACCCTCATCAGTGACTACTCGCGAAACTTCATTCCGAGATCCCGAGCCGTCAATATCCTCTCGTACTCCAGAACGGTAAGAGACTACACCTCACGCTACTTGACCTATGCATCGGATATCCTCAACGCCTTTGAAGGAGTAACAGCTCGCTTTCGCCCTCTATTCCGTAGCGACATGCTCTTCGGGATCCCTCGTTCGGAGCTAGACTCACAAATCCTGTGGCAGGCGGATGGCCCGATGACCCGACGGCGTGACCATGAGACTGGTCTCCCGCTTTTCCCCAGCTGGTCTTGGGCCGGCTGGGTCGGCAAAGTACGCTGCAACACCCGCGAGAACCTCTCCAGGATCAACTGGGTCGATGACGACGGTAGGACATTCTCAAGCAGAGACTGCCGATACCCAAAGGGCGCCAATCAGGACCCCGCAAAGCGTATCCTCTACCGCTGCGAGTGGAAAGGGGCCCTGGAGAACGGACTTCCTTATTACTGGGAAGTAAAGAATCCAGACCACTACTTCCTGCACCCCACCGCGCCCGAGGACCAGAGGACCATAGGGCCACATCTGCAAAAAGACACCAGTCACATCGTCTTCGAAGCCGAAGCCACAGCCGTGTTCAACATAGGCTGGGGCCACTACTTGACCATGGCCCTGTACACGCACAAATGCACCCCGGACACCCACACCGTCTGCCCGCTCCCGCTGCGCGATCGCGACGGCTACATCGCAGGCTACGTGCTCGTGCCCGGGGACGTCTCGACCGAGATGACGAGCGAAGCCCGCTACGAGACCGTGCGGATATCGCGAGCGAAGCTGTTCTCGCAGGAGGATCGAGGGGACGGAGATCCGGATCTGCTGGTCGATGGTGACGCCACCGCGCTTGAGAAGAATTATTTCCCGGACGCGCCTGATGTCAATAGTTCGCGCAATGGCTATGGGTTCGATGAGCAGAGGTTCGATGGCGGGAAAGCGTGGTGTTTGTATAATGTCATGTTGGTCGAGATGAAAGAGGGCGTGGCGTGTCGACTTGGCGTTGGGGCGGTGCATATCGATGCGTGGGCGCAGGCTCAACCGGAGAAGAAGATTGTTGTTTTGGGATGATGTGATGTGATGTGAAACGTGGTGGAGTTTTCGATAGCAGAGATTGCTGACCTATGGCTAGTCTGAGGAAAGCAAGTGGCTTTAAAGGATGCGGAGGAGATCCTGTGCTCCTTTGTAACATGGACAGCGAGTCACATGATTACGAGATGATGGTATTCATGGTCGATAGTGTTACATACTTTTGTATGGCTTCCTTTTCCCTAACAGCTATCTACTTGCAGATTACGAGCTATCTCGAACGCAATCATAGTATATGTCTGTCTGTCAACTAAGCAACATTCCAAGTACCCGAATGTGATTTGTTACTACTCACTCTACTCTATTGGATTTCACAATCGAAACTCGGGATTACTGGATCACCGTCAAGAAGCTTAGAATCTACCTGTAGATAACCCAAATACTCTTCAATCCACCCTGATCCCACAATCATATTCCCGAACAGCTTCCTATCCCTGCAGCTATTCTCAAAGACCACAGCCAAGTACGCTGTGCTGATTTAAAGCGCCGGAGTTTCATCGTGTAGACATGGTTGCTGTTAGAACCAAAATACGACATTCATCATCTTCTTCGTACAAATCCCCCACCCGGCTTCCGACGCGGGACTTGTCGACCACTGAGCCAAGATTCTCTGAGGGCTTTGCTGGCCTTGGAAGATTTGGGAGGGAGGCTAGACCCATTATCCTGTAGGACACGAACCGTAACATTTCCGCGCTTGATGTCTTTGGGCGGCTTTGGTTCGAGATCAAACACTTTGCGTTTTTGGCTGATGACGAGCTTGCTGCTCGAGGTTGAAGATTTTGGAGCGTGGATGACGGGTTCCGCTGCAAGGATTTCCTCTGGAAGCAGTAGCGGTAACGGAGTCCTTCCAGAAGATATCGGCTTTGCCTGCGGGATTTGGCCGTCGCTATTGTTACTTTGTGGGAATCCACCCAAAGACTTGGGCTTTTCGAATGGCCTCTGACCATCTTCTTTAATGATTTTAGACAAGGACCTCTTTGCCCCTTTAGATTCGTCTGAAGGATTGCCTTTCGATCGCAAATCCTTTGCTGACTTCGCTTGCAGCCTCAGCCTCTGATCATGTTCTCTGCGCCTGAGCTTCTTGTCTGCTTCTTGCCTATTCTTAGTCAGCTTTTTTCTACCTACCGCTGCATAGACATAGTCGAAGAAATTTACCTTGCAGCAACCTTAGCCGCGTCCAGTGCAAATGTGCGTGCCTTGTCAAAGCCAGCTGATGCCGTGACTCTCTCTGGCGCCTCGTCCTCGCTTTCGCCTTCATCCTTTGAAATGTCTTCCTGACTCATTTCTCGATCTTCATTGCCATTTGAAGGAACAGCCCCCAACGCCTCGATGTCTTCGCTGCCGAACCGTTTGTGGGTGGCATGAGTAGCTGTTCCGACGAATGCTTCTGACTTCTTTCCGTGGGGGCTCACATCCGCTTCATTCCCGTCCACACCAGCAATTTTGTCCGAGTCTTGTCTCCTTTTCTTCTGTACCTTGCCATTTCTAGATCTCGTTGCGCTACTAGCGGATGGCTTCACCAAGTTATTTGCCTCTAACACTTGATCATCTAAATCCAGTGTATCATCGGACTTGTCGAAAGCCACCTCTATAGCTTGCTCCTCGGTGTCACCGATGGTCTGTTTCGTAGTAATTTGGGGCGTCTGTGGAGAACTTGGACGGCTGCCTCGCGTAGATGGCTCCTGAACTGATTCATTGTGATCTGGTAAATGGGTGGCGTCACCATTTGAAGTGTTTGCAGAGGCTCTTGCGCGTGACCTGCCCGGCTTGCTGACGCTGGAGGAAGGTGTTGCGTCGCCATTCGACTTCGTTGATCTCCGTTTCTTCTTGGTCACGGCTTGTGCTGGAGGCTCTCTCACTGCATTATCTGCTCTCCTCTTTCTCTCAAGCACCACGACTTGCGGGTACAGTGTTTCCGAGGGGTGGGAGGCACCACTAGCCGGTGTGCTGTCTTGCCTTCTCGTAGAGACCATGCCTTGTTCAGCTGCTTTCTGTAGTTCTCTCTGGATCTGCTGATCGACCTGCAAGCTAAGGGCTGACTTACGAAGGGCGTTGTATGGGAAAAGGAAGGCTGCTGAGGAGTGGAGAATTCTTGAAGACATGAATTTATGGGTACATCCCTGACCGGGATGAGGTGATTGGTGGAGTAAAAGGTTTCGTGGGCGTTGCCAAGATTTCACACAGCTGAGGAAAGTCTGCCGAGAGACAGACTAGGCTCGCTCGGCTCGCTAGGTAAAGTACAGTACGTAAAGTACTTATGCAACTGCCGCGAATCCCGCGATAGAATCATAGAACTTCTGCAAGCGCTAGGAATTCTCAATACTGGCTCCAACATGTTTCGATCAGAAAGCATTTGAAATCATCTAAGAGTCTACGAGTACTTGCCGTTCTTACAGTTATGTCTGATCTGCTCCGAGCGCTGCGTGGAATGTTGTGGAACACGTAGTCTATGTCTGCGTCTTGTAGGAGGTCATGTGAGAGCCTGCTTACTTCTGTGATCCGCTACCATTCATAGCCAGATGCCGTGGCATATGTGACCCGTGCTTACTCCCCAGCCTGGCCTGTCGTGCGAGCCGAAAAGAGCTTCTGCGTGGGAGCCTTCGGTCTCGTTCCCCCCCTTTCTGATACAAAGCCTCAAAATTCGGGTATCTGAAGGGGTTGCAGCTTACATCTACCAGTCAAACGGTACTTCCAGCTTAGGCTTCAACGGAAGCGTGGGTCTCTGGGGAAAAATGATCTGTCATTGACCCTATGGGATCTCGTTGCGCTTCCTACAGATCATGTAGCATCGACCTATATATTGATATGCCTTCACATTGCGAGATTACGTCGCAGGGTAGCATGGTCGACAGGGTTTGGCTTCACAAACTATCCGGAAGGATAACAACAGGGCCTTCTATTAATGAACACCGGAGGAAACCATCTGCGAGCTTTGATAAGAAGGCAGGCATTCCCTCTGTTTCTTTTTCTGATCTTCAAATCTCCGAAAGCGAATTCTCATCATCCATCAATCTTCCCTACATATCGTGAAAAGCCATCAATTACCGAAGCTTCCCCTTTCTTCGAGTCTCTAAAACTATGCTTCGACTAACATCTTCGTTGTCGTTGATCACAGCTTTTGAAGCCTTCTGCTCCTACGAGCGCAGCAGTCCTGCACGAACTTACCAGAATGAACAGATGTTATAGTCTCTGGAGTTCTCATAACACGGCTCATCTCCTAATCGACGTTCTGTGTTCTTCGCTAGCGATGTCAGCAGGAAGTTTGGGACTGCTCCAAGCTAGACGCTTTTGGCGCCCCGACCTTGAAAAGTGCTAACGACTGGCGTTTCACAGCATGGCGATATCTTCTATCTGAAACACTTCCATAGCACAGTAATGTCACAGCAGCCGAGGTCGTGCTACAGAGAGAAAGTGGAACGAGCCGAGCCCTGACTATTTACGGCTCTAGTGGAGCGATTTCCGAGATGCTGCCAGTCCTGATCGCGACCTCTTGCGACTTTGAAAAGATCGCTTCCGAGTACCATGTTTGAGAATTGAGAAACCCAGAATCGGCATACGGAGTCCGGACTGAACGCGTGTCTTGTCTCGTTGCTGCTGAATATCGGGAAAGATCTTGCGACCCATAGATCCTCTTGAGAGGATATAGAGTCTCGACTCCTTCCAGCCATCCACTTTCTAGTCAGAATCGCAGCCACTCATCTGCATTGATCAGCAACCGAGATCCTTACTCTCAGATACACACGATCGCAACAATTTTCAACCGTACACCAAAGACACACCCAATACCACCACCATGCACGCTCCCACCAGCCTCCTTGTCCTCCTCACCGGCTTCCTAACCCTCAACGTCAACGCTTACTCTCTGTCCACCACACCCTTGGCCAAGCGCGACCTCAACCAGTGCGGCTACTGCGAATACTGCGGCTGGTGCGCTTTTCTGACAGCAGAAGGCTCCACTTGCGAGAGTTATTCTGGCTGCTTTAATGGCCAAAACATCTGCTCCGCCTGCGGTGGCACGTGTGGCGATGGTACTGCTGCTGGCGGGAACGAGTACGAAGGATGCCCAATTGGTAGCGGCGCCGCGACATCGTCCTGTTAGGGGGACAGAAGCTGGGGTGGTTGCGGCTGGCTTTGCTGTTGGGGCTTCGATGTTGTCGTAATAAAATTCGAGTATTTGGCCATCGGTATCGCAAGTTGCTTTCGGTCGTTGAAGAGAGGCCGGTCCTGCGGCTTGCACATTAAAGCAAGAGAGCTAGAAACTCCTGGTCAAACCAACTGCGATGGTTTGGCTTATGAGAAAAAGGTGATAATGAAACCGTCTCCACGTGCTGTGCGGTTATCTCGCGCCTTGACACTGAATAGCCAGGCAATTGTCTTTGCGATACCGGTACGGAAATATACCCCTATCGCCTGACTCTCGCACCGAGGTAAAGAAAGCAGCAATGCGCGCAACGCTCTAGAGGCCAAATTCGCAAGCCAGCTCGTTCGTTTGCAATGTCTCCATCATACGGGATACACAACTGTCTTTCATCTCTACACGTGCGCAAGGGGCTGAAGCCGTCTCGTTGTATCCTAGCTGGACTGAGATACTGGTGAGAGCAAAGCAACTGTAGATGGCTGTCTCTTTCTGCTCAAGCTGAGAGGACCTTGTGACAATGAAGATTATTTGAGCAAGGATTTGAGCTTGAGTTCTGTAAACCGTTGTCTATGGGACTCCGCCTCGTCGCAGTAGAGCTTTCACAGCGGCCCAGGAACGAGGAAATCGATATCCCGTTCTCTTAGACTATCTGTCGAAAGCCTTATCCAGAATAAGCTGGCGCTCCACTGCACCCTTCAATCTTCTGTTGACAGGCGTACATTGCTCCAAAATGATACGTAGGATTCATTCTCGTTATAAGTCGTTCAAATAAACATATTTTTACAGAGCATCGCATCAATGAACTCATTTGGAGGTTTCTCAATACCTTGAAACTTAATTCTTGGTCAACGAAATGTCGACTCCCATGTAGAACAACAGCAGGGGAGGGAAGCGAGCTCAAAAGGCCAAGCATGTGAGACAGTCATCTATCACAGCTCTACAACTAGGCTCATGAAGGAATGGATGTAGTCCAAGCCGGACTGGACAATTGAGTCTAGGCTAATGAGAATCTGAACGGAGTGGACCTTTGCAGAGGACACATTTGTTGTAGACAAGTGTTCAACACTTCACCTTCTGGCATCTGTACTTTTTGTCCATAATCAAAATGCCACCTGTAGGTTGAGCGGACTACTTCTCAATTATTAAATACTCAAGGGATAGCGCTTGCAGGAGTGACTCGGCCAATACACAGGAGGATCTGAAGTCATTTGCGGAACCTACTCTTATTTCACTTTCCCAACCCGGCACTCAGGTCCAAAAAAGTGCCAGCATCGAACTTGTACCAACAACGAGACAGCTCAATTCAAAGACCACGGCTGGTCTTTGCGCACACCATGGCTGACCCCTTCGAAGTTCGCATGCGCTTCACCTCCCAACTGCAACACCTCAACGCCTCTGTCAACTCTTCCCAGAAAGCCGCCCACTACGCCCTCAAATACCGGGACATGGACGAGGACCTGCACTCGTGCATCCTGGAGCAGCTAGAACGAGTATGTAGGTCTAGCTCCCCATCCCGCGGACTCCTCAGACCCAGAGCGCTAACGACCGCGCCGTCAGAACTCCATGAACAACCGCGCGAACATCATGTACTTCATCGAGCACCTCTGCGACATGGCCCAGCGCGAAAACCACCTCGACTTCGTGCGCATGATGCAACGGGACATCCTGCGCGTCGTGGACGCCGTCGCGCCGAGCGACGGATCTGGAGCCGCGAACGTAAAGGTCGTGCGGAGGGTGGGGCCCCTCCATCCCCCCTTGCATTCCCCGAATGTCCCCAAGCTGACCCCCGCGCGGGGCGTACCCAGGTGCTCGCGGGCCTCCAGCAGAAATCCGTCCTCCACACCGACACCGTCCTCGAGATC
The DNA here is from genome assembly GCA_963556305.1 of Platismatia glauca. Taxonomy (NCBI): domain Eukaryota; kingdom Fungi; phylum Ascomycota; class Lecanoromycetes; order Lecanorales; family Parmeliaceae; genus Platismatia; species Platismatia glauca. The sequence goes on from OY745769.1 coordinate 1,296,412, forward strand.
GAAGCCGGCCTCGCCGAACGCGACGACCTGACCGCAGACGCCCACTCGGCCCTCAGCCCCGTCTCGCCCAGCGCGCCGCACCCCGCGCCCGACGCCGGGACCGCGCACCCCGCCAAGCGGCTCGATAAGCGGCAGATCGAGCAGCGGATCGAGGAGGACCGGGAGCGGCATAAGCGGTTAAGGGAGAGCATTTGGGCGGTGGGGGAGGATGGGGCGGGGGAGTTTGAGAGGCTGTGGGAGGACGCGAGCGAGATTGGGGAGGATGATTGGGGGGTTGCGGAGGAGGATGCGGTGGAGAGGATGGTGGCGGGTGAGGTGGAGGGAGGGTGAGGGGGGTGGATAGCTTGGAGCTACGGGCGTTTTGGCGCGATGGGGACGGGAATCTTGATGGGAGATGCTGTGGCAAGACTTCGACGCTGGCGTTTGCTATTGTACATGAGTGGATGGTGTCGAATATCCATAAGATGGATAGCGGATCTTCACTGAATGGATCACTTGTGAACATATATTCTAATGTCAAAAGCTCGATTCATCCGCAGGGCCTGCTTCAACGGAGGCTTGCAACCCCAGTCTATATCATACAGTATACGAATCCTTCCGAGTCTAGTTCATGAAACAATCTTATACTGTGCCCAGATCATCACGGCTGTATTCTCCCAAGACTGCTCTCACATCTCAAGCTCCAATCGCAGGGGGCCCAAAGCCTCAAGCTCCTATCATCCGCTGAACGATGTGTTCTTGTATCGCTGTATTACCCTTTTCCCTGCGGAAACGGCGATGCTGAAAGCTCAGGAAGCCCTAATGATAGTGACAGGGTCTGTCTTGCGCATCCATTGGATGCAGCCCATCTCGACCCACAGCCCGCTTTCCGAGGATTCGACTTTAGCGTCCGTGGTCGGAAGTCGGAAGGATAAAGCGACGTCTCTTGCGAGTCAAGGACTGAGTGCCCTGCACGGCGCGAGCGATTCGTCCCAGGTGGCCGGGTGATATGACCCAAATGATGCTCACAGTCTGGATGGACGCCGTACAGAGAGCCTTCATCCGTCGTCCTCCGGTACGTCTCCATCGCTATCGTTCCTGTTTAGCAGGCCTCTAGATTCCCCTCCTTGCTCCTCCCTGAGCGCACCACCACCCATCTTATGCGATCCTTCTTCAGCGCTATCCAACACGTACCAGATATCTTTTTTAGTGAGGAGACCTTGAAGGGCGCCTCTGTCGCAAAACAAGACGTAGCGTAAGCCAAGCTTCGAAAACATGCTTAGTGTCAACTGAAGGCTACTCTTGCCATTGAGTGTAACCGGCGTCTGGTCCATCCACGGTCGCAGGTCTAATGTCGTCTGCGTATCGGCAGTAGGCTGATGAGAGAAGAAGATATCGGTTGATGGCGGCAGTTTCCGAGGCTCTGCGGCGGCAGTTCTGATCGCGTAGATGAGTTCCGTGCGAGATATGTAGCCTAGCAGGATGTTATTCGTGGCGTCGCTAACGACTGGAAATCCTCGATATGGCTGAGCGACGAGCAAGTCGTGGATAGACTGGATCGTATGGCCTGTAGCGGTGAGAACGGCCAGGTCTTGCATCTGCGTCATGATCTGTGAGACAGGTACATCTGGGACTGTTGATTCATCTCTATTGTCCAAGAAAGGGTATTCGTTAAAGTGAATCCAGGTTTCGTAGATACCGCGTCTGCCAAAGGCATCCCCCACCCACTTGCTTATCATGACTGCGATCATGATAGGCAAGACATAAGTCAAGGCACCTGTGAGTTCAAACATTATGACCACAATCGAGACTGTCATCCTCGTCACTCCAGCAAGAGCCGCAGCTGCGCCGATAATCGCATACGTCCCTGGCGTGATGCAAGGTATATCAGGCTCGCAGGTTGCGAATATCAGTGCGTTGGAATGGTTGCCTTGCCAGACTTGGACGATGATGCCAACTGCGCGACCATAAAGAGCTCCAATAGCCATTGAAGGCAAGATGATCCCCGCAGGGATCTGTAAGCCAAACGATATCGAGGCCAGCAGGAAACCAACGGCGGATGCTTCGAGCAACAGCACGATGACGCCCGCATTTGCAGCTCCAGTCTTGCAAATACCCAGCTGATCATCAGTCAAATTTGCGCACTCCGCAAACAGAGTATACACCAATTCCGATGACTGAGCTCTCATGAATTTGTTCGGGAAATTGACAACTGCGGTCAGAAGGGCGACGGCTAAAACTTCGAGGACAGGTGTGCCTGCCCATCGGGATGTTTTCCTCCATTTCGCAATCTTCATATTTAGCTTGATGAAAACTCCGCCATACAAACCTCCTATGATTCCAAGGATGGCGAACGGAGCCATCTCGAAGCCGTGCCACCCGCTACTGTAGGTGACCTGATAGAGAACGAGTTTTCCTGTTCGGAACGGGTTGAATGCTTGCAGGGTCACAGCTGCCACCATAGCGCAGACAAAACTTTGCCACATAGTCTTGTCAGGGAAATAGTAGGACAACTGCTCCAGGCTAAACAAGACGCCTCCGATGGGGGAGCCGAATGCTACTGAAATTCCAGCCGCAGCAGCAGCAGAGAGGACCTCCCGTTTTCGAGCTTCGTTGTCATTCAAGCTTGGTGACAGTTTCATTAGAAGATTTGCGCAACAGCATGCTACATGGACCAAGGGTCCTTCTTTTCCCAGCCAAAGTCCAGATGCCACTGCAAGGCACAGCCCAAGAGACTTGACGACCAAAGTCCAGCCCCCCATGAAACGGCGAATGACAAATCCGCCAAGTACGGTCTTGATCTCGGGTATTCCGCTATGCTTGGCGTATGATGCGAAATTCTGGACCAGGACGCTGGCACAAAAAGCAAAGAGTATGGAATAGAGAATGTAAAAGATGTACTCGACGACGAAGCCTCCCGCAGCTGACCGCACGTGGAGTGCAGCGCTCCATGAAGTCCAGCCCTGGCACTGAGCAAGAGATTCGTGTCCCCAACAGCAGAATCCTCTATTCAAGTAGAAACGGCCTCCTCCCTCGCCAGTGCGGCAGTATCCGGTTTTGAGATCGGCAAGCCAATCACTAGCAACATCAATCCCAGCAGCGAGCACCCCTGATGCGACCCCAGTTGCTATCAGTATGATCCATATCTGACTGGCATCGAGCATCTGCTGCACATAGCCAAAGAGTCCCGTCGCATTAGAATAAAGGTACCGTAGCCGCTGGCGCTCTTTTGTGTATTCAAAAATCCAATCGATCGCTGTCAAATCGTCATAACCTACGCGCCGCCCAGGACCCTCGGTATACCAGTCCAAGGCTGAGCCATCCTTGCTATCGCTAAAAGCGAATCCATCCCCAGCATGACCACTGCCAGCAGTCAAAGAGACCTCCGAGTCATTGTTCGAGGAAAGCTCTCGTAGTCTGCGACTTCTTGCGGTCGGTAGAGGTGCGGCCGGCAAAGTGTTTGGGCTGGCGCTTCGTGAGGATTGGTTCGAAGGCTGCGAGAGGAACTTTGGGAGTGCAAAGCCAGTGGCTAGCTTCGGTTTGCGTTTGAAGGTTTGACTATAAACATTTAACATCCGTCTTGAAAGGATCGATCGTCAACCCATACGGCGCTTTCCCGTTGCCTTCTAAAGGATCATCAGCTAACAGGGCATTGTCAAGGCTCAGATCGGCTTGCTCATGATCTTCGATGTCATCTGCCGTGATGTGGCCTGGGAGAGCCTGATTTGAAGAAGACGAGCCCCAAATATCATCTAAGCCCGGTGATGGACCGGTCATCCTGGTGAGAAGCGACAAAACATGCCACCAATGCTGCCTTGGATGCACGATGCTAATGATGGATGCAATGTAAACGCCTGCGGTTGCGGCGCCAAGAGCGCGCCTCTAGCGGCGGGCGGCAGCGCGGTTTTTAGCGGTCCTTGGAGAGTCTTGGCAGTCTCCGAGCAGTCTCCATCGTCCCAACGCTTCTCCTAAAGTGGGCCTCCATACTGGATATACTGGATACTGCGGTTGATAAGCCATGGGTAGATCATGATATAAAGATATTTTAAAAGGCCTGCTATTCAGCAGGATGTATTGAAAACAGCATCATGGAGGACGGAAATAATTTTCAAAAACATAATTTTGCTATCCGGGGATTTGCGTCTCGGGAGATCTCCAACAAAGTGCCTGGCGCTACAGTAGACCGGATGGCGATGTAAGAAGCACAGGTTTTATGGATGCGACAGTCTCGCAAAAATGGTTGAGTTGCAATGACCATTGCAAGATCCTCCGAACATTTCTTTATAGCACATAGATCCTGACATCTGAAATGCATCGTGCAATTTTCTTGGGAGCACATTTCTGGCAGCTCTACCCCGCGCTAGCTATCTTGTAGTAGCACTGGATATGTGAACTTGAAATCTGCTCATTGCACCGAAGTTTGGGATGACTGTGTTCCATTCTGGTAGTGCAGCTACTCTATCCCACTGCACCGTCCAGGCTGCGCTTTGCTTCTTCAGCTTCCGCCAGATCATCTTGCGCCGCGGTTCCAAATGGCGCATGTGTGTCGTTAATAGCGCAGTCGTCGTTCCGAATATCAAGTCGACTGTCGCAGAAGGTCAGGCGCTTTGGTGGATCGTATGCTCAGAAGGAGGATACCGAGAACGTGGAAGGACCGATTGAGAATCCTGGGTTCTCACCTTCGATGCCCTGCTGTCGATTGAAGATCCTGAATTAATCATATCGCGATTTCTCCTCCAAGCGGCAGCCCATAGCAAATCCGCATGCACCAGCGCCATAAGAAGTACAGCATATGAGTAAAAGCATTCTTCTCATACCAGTTCTCGTCCCTAATGCTGTCGTCGAAAGCCAACTGAGAAAATTTGAGCAAGGGGGATAGTAGTGAGAATAGCCCGACAGAGAAGCTTTTACGAGTTGACACCCAGCAGTGGAATGGGCAGTTATTCTACAATAAACTGCAGTAGTAAGTTACGAGACGGCCTTAGACTTTTTAATCAAAATCAATCAACCCAGAAAAGTGCCAATCTTCCTTCCTGGCGGCAGATATCTGGCAGCAGGGGTGTGGCAATGAGGCCTCGCCCATTTCATATCTTTACTATTTTTGACGTCTGTTGATTGAGCACATACTTGATGATCGCTAGGAAGATAGACTAATTCAAGCTATGTCACTCTCTATCTGAGGATAGGAGATTACAATCAACGAAATTTGATAGTCGCAACTTCTGGCCATTGCCGCCCATATCTCCTCATAAGTATACCAACGATCAAGCTTGCCAACGTAACAAAAGCAAGTATTGTGAAGAGCCAGCCGCTCCCGATTGCTGATTGGAGTGGCTGTGCTATCGCAGTGCCAACTGTTGCAAATAGATCTCGACCCAGGCTGTTCAGAGCCACAAGCGAGGAGCTCTGCTGCGGCAGTATCTCGACCAAGACAGTCGTCACAAGACTGAAGATCAGGCCTACACTGAGGCCGACGAATACCTCCCCAGTCATCTACGGAAGATAGTCTCGTCAGTGCTTGACTTCACGAGAGAGGGAGCGGGGTGCAGACCGGCACGATCCAATGCTTGCCGTAGTGAACACCCCAGCCATACCAGACCAATCCCACTGGAAGGAACAGTATGGCCAACCAAGCATTCTCTTTCATGCGATCTTCAGGCGCCAAAATGATCTCTCCAGTGTCATTGTATCGATTCGACGCGGCGGCAGTCCTGTGCATCACATGGTCCGACCACTTGCCCCCAACAAGGTCTCCCACAATTAAGCCACTTGCAAAAGGAATGAAAGTCAGACCAACAATCACTGCATCGAAATTGAACGGTGGACTGGCAAAGGATTGCTGGAAGCTGATTTGAAGCCCTTTGACGACGAGGAAGGTGATGCTCGCAAGATAAATTGTAAGTGTAATAGCTGGGCTTCTCAAGAAATAAACGATGTGTAAAGGTCGTAGCATTGCAGAGCTGAACCTCCTCAAGACCACAGCCAAGGTTCTTGGAGAAGGCCTTTGTTGCCGCGGTGAAGCTCCACGCAAGATGCCATTAGGCATGAAGATCTTTGGCGTGGTGTCGGGTAATGCAAGCGAGATCAACGTAAGACTCAACGCTCCGTATGCCACCTGAAACCACTGGGTTGCACGCCAGCTCCATCGCTGAACCAATAACCCTCCAATGACTGGACCCAAGGCAGGACCGAGCAGGATCCCAACGTGGTATGCACTCATCGCCCGTCCTTTCTCCTTGACTTCCCACACATCCGCGAAGACTGCGGCTCCTGTGGGCGTAACAACACAGCTTGCGCCCGCCGCAAGTATACGCATCACAATGAGCATGGCAATGGAGGAAGATATTGCGGAGAGCGCACTGAAGACCACACAGGCGATCAGGCAAATGATGTAGACTGCACGGCGACCAATGATCTGTGAGACAGACGACCAATACAACGGTAGTATGGCAGAGCTGATTGTTGGTAGAGCAACAGCCAAGTTCGCAATCGTCGGAGACGTAGAAAGCTGAAAGACTACCAGAAAGCTCAGGAAGGGCGGCTAAAGGATAATTAGCTCAAAATCCGAGTGGTTGGCGATCTGAAGTTCATATATGGTAAGTGTTTCGGAACATGGACCGGCAAGAAGCAACAGACTAGACTATAGTCCGAATCATGAGTTCGGATATCGGTGACCAGTGCGGACTATTTACGTATAGCGGCTTGCTTTTTGACTGTTGACTATCAGTCCAGAATCGTGCAGGCTATTAGCTCTCCAGTTGTCTTGTCTCTTAAAGCAATCGATGAGGGTAAAGCAATCGATGAGGGCGCAGCTTGGAATGACAAATGAAGTCACGCAGCCTCAATACCCAATCTATTGAACCCAGCAAACGTATGATTCTAACCCGGTGGCAAAGAACCACCATATCTCTCGTTTGGAGCCTCATCGCCATATGGGGGACCCAAGATTGCCACGGCTCTGAGTCAACCGAATGTGAATGAGAGGTGTTATGCTGGGAAAGGACTGGTTTTATTTGATATCGCTACTGATACTGCTCTGAATCCTAATGAGAATCTACGACACTAAAATACCACTGGAGCGAAATAGAAGATCGGCACCATCGCTTGCGAGAGGTCAAGACGCCTGTCAGATGAGGAAGTTGAGCGGAGAAACCCCAGCGCGGCGAAGGGAGCGAGTAAAGGTGCTTCATGTTGTGTGTTTTGTCATTTCATGTCGGATCCTAAAAAAAGGGAATTCGTCGACGCGGGGCTACGGTCAAAATTGTCCAAATACTGTTGTACTTCGGCTCGAATAAGTCCGAACAGCTTGAAGTGCTCTTCTTGTTGGCATCTTGGGTCGATGGCAGCGAAGGAAGACGATCGCCACGATCATCACTTTCGCTGAGTAAAGAGCATGTCCATTCCCGTCTGCTTTGTAACCCAGCTTCCCTGAACATGCCACTCGCGTTCGGGATGGGCAAGTTGAAAATCAAAGTTCCTGCATATCTCCAGCACAAGTTTATATATCTCGAAGAGTGCAATGTTTTTCCCAATGCAGGCTCGTGAGCCTGCACCAAACTGTAACAAGGATGGTTCATATCAGCTGGGAAAGGAACATGTGCTTGACACGGTTCGGGTCTACTCACGGTGAAAAGATTCCGTCGCATTTCCTTGAGCTGTTCTGGAGTGGACTCAATCCAACGTTCAGGGCGAAAACACTGAGCATCCTGCCCGAATATGTCCTTGTTTTGGTGAAGTACCCATGCATTAATTCCGACGACAGAACCCTCTGGGAGGTGAACGCCAGATATAGTCTCTCCACCAGATGGAACATAACGCTCGAGGATGAGACCAACGGCGGGGTGTATGCGGAAGGCTTCATTGATGACTGCGACGCTATATAAAATCTATTTAGCAGTAGCCGATGGTCACGGGTGGTTTTGTAGGAGAACGTACAGGTATGGTAAACTGATTGCTTCCGCGTAAGTAGCTATTGGGGACAGAAGGCCTTTAGCATGGGCTGTTCGAATCTCGTGACTAAGTATAGAGCATGGCTCGGGGTATCTGCAAAGATAGTAGAGTATTGTTCGCATGCTTATAGCCAAGGCATCATGCCCGGCGAATCTGTAAAACTTCAGCTGCTGGAACAAGTTCTGCGACGCAGAGAGTTTCAGATCGCGACTTACACGTTTATGCTCATAGCCCCAACAATCTCGCGGAAGCTGAACTTTTCAGGGTCTGATTTATGGACTTCAAAGAGCCGGCTCAGTATGTCTTTTGAATCGAGTGGTTTTTTCTGACGTGAGTGAACTTTATCGATGGCGAACTGCAGGCGAAGGAAGTCAGTCAATTGTTTTCTATCAAGGCAGAAGAACAGTTCAGTCTAGTAGAAATCAGTCACACATTCAATATACCCCCTGATTTCTGCTTCTCCGGTCTCACGATAGCCAACAGCGGATTTCCCAGTAAGAGTTTATCGAGTATAGGTATTTGACCAATCTAAGAGTTACCCATTAAGCAGACAACTCTGGCTCTCATTGGTAGACCACTTACGAGAGCAACGTAGTCAAATATCCGATCAACAGCGTTGATCATCAAGCCAACGTCGCTGCCGGAGGAGAGAAAGCCAACGTCTTGAGAAAAGCTGAGCGAGCCCAGGCAATCAAAAGAATAGTATTGAAGCCAAGCATCTATCTCAAGGGACGTGTGTTCCGAGGCCGACGACTGGAGCTTCGAGAGGAACATCTGGACGCACGAGTTCACGAGAGATTCCAATTCGGTTATTGCAGTCATCGAATACACGTGTCCTGTAGCTCTTCTGAGGCGAGCATGATCGTCACCCCCGGAAGATGCAAACATGTTGGAGAGAACATTTCCCTCGTAACGAGCTTGAGCTGTTTGATAGAATGCTGTCTAGCAATTACTTGTCAGCCAAACTCTGCAGAGGTGAAATCGCCTCCAGACCTTTTGATATCTACTGTCTGCTCCGTAAATGATCTTGACAGCCTCTGGATCGGCTACCGATACATGATGAGGTCCAATCCTCACCAATGGTCCATGTCTTGCATGGAGCTTGATACTTGTCGCTGGCATATCTTGTCTCCATACCACGGCGAATCGCCAGATGCTAGTAACACTGGCCAGCCATGGTCCAGGAATACGGCGGAGTCCACTGCGGTATCGGACGAAGAGAACATAAAGGCAGAGTAGTCCAAGAAGCGTAAGGAATTGATGCTTCCACAAGTAATCAGTGACGCGATAGATGACAGCTCGATGGTCAACTGATGGTTGAAGCATGATGTGGAGTTCTGAGGATATACAATAGTAAGACAAGGCGAAGAACTCGATGTCAAATCATTTTCTACCTCGCTACGACCGTACGCACGTCAGAGCTGAAATCCCTCATTCTGTCCAAGCTTATTTCGCTACTCGCATCCGATTGACGCGCAAAAAAGAGAAAGGAGAAGGATTTCTGCCAGGAGATGGCGGTCAATCGAAAAGGAGGGAACGAACCGGCTAGCAGCCTATTGTATGCGGCTTGGTACTAGTGTACTGTATTCTAAGTACGTGTAGTACCTTAGTCTGCTTCGGTAAAAGCTGCTCTCGGCCCGACAGGATAGTGGCCTGGCGCTGAGACCTAGCTTGAGGATCCGAGGTTTGGCTTCATCTTGACACTGCTGACTTCATGGTGCTGACCATCAAGATATAGGAATCGTTGATATTCCGACATGTCACACCTGGCTACCCACCCTGGTCCACCACACCACTCGCCTACCTGGAAGTGTTTTGCACCCCACAATCATCATGACATCGCCAGCTTTTCAGGTTATTGAACATACAATATCGTGCCAGCATGTGCGAGAATACCTTGATGGTGCAAAGCCGGGGGGTGAGAGTGTGTTAAAGCTCGCGGTTAAGCAGTACAAGTCGTTGGAGCCGTTAGAAGACCCTGGAAATGCTGTCACGATTATTTCAACACACGCCAATGGCTTTCCCAAAGTACGTTCAAGCTTCGCCTTTGCCTAATACATCATTGGACGATTTTACCCTGTATACTAAGATCATCCTGTGCAGGAGGTCTACGAGCCTCTTTGGAAAGAACTCTTCGCACACTCAAAGAAGTATAGTTTCCAGATCCGTTCAGTCTGGATAGCAGACGCATCGCACCAGGGCGCGAGTGGAGTTATGAACGAAGATCTGCTTGGCAACGATCGTAAGTCACAGATGAGCTCCACACATAGAGCATGGTGTTGACTATTTGCAGCGAACTGGTTTGATCATTCAAGAGATCTATTATTCATGGTCAATCAATTCAGAGACCAAATGCCCCATCCTATTTTTGGGATCGGCCATAGTTTCGGGGGCGCCCAACTGTCCGTTCATCGATAGCCATCGGGAATGTTGTATCTTATACTAATCGTCGCAATTAGAGCATTCCTTTCTATCTTGCATCCCCGTCTTGTGAACTCTCTGATCCTTATGGAGCCTTTGGTTCGTAGAGACCTTCCCCCAGGGCCAAATCCAGCCACGTTTTCTACATTTCGCAGAGACATCTGGCCTTCCCAGGCGGACGCGGAAGCAGCCATCCGGAAGAACAAGTTTTTCGCATCCTGGGATCCTGAAGTCTTGATCAATTATCTACAATTCGGCCTCCGCAAAACTCCTACTGCAATCTATCCAGCTGCGCCCGAAGGTTCTGTCACACTGACTACGACCAAGCACCAAGAGTCTTGGTCATATCTGCGATCTAATTTTGAGCCACTGACACACGATAGGGGCATAGAGCGTTTACTCTCCCCTGATCTGGATCCTGATAAAGAAAGTAAGAACCTTTTCCATCGTGCCGAGCCAGGCATTGTCCAGGAGTATCTTCCCTATATTCGTCCTTCGGTGCTCTACATGTTTGGCGACAACAGCCCCGTATCCTCAGTTTCTGCGCAAGAGATCATGGTCAACCGTACGGGAGTCGGGCTTGGCGGAAGCGGAGGCATCAAAGAAGGGCAAGTCGCTAAGGTTTTGCTTCCAGAAGCAGGGCATCTTTTTCCAATGGAAAAAGTCAAAGCATGCGCGGAGTTGGTGAGCGCCGAATTGGATAAACGCCTTGATCAGTTCAAGTCCAATGAATTGTTTCTACAACGCCATCAGAGCGGGAAGTCGGAACGCGATAAGCTAGTGATGTCGAAAGAATGGCAGGAAGGGGTAAAGAAGACGGCGGATGCGAGGAGATCAACTAGAGAAAAACTCTGAAACTACCTAGTCGTATGATCACTGGCCGCCTCTCGTGTACGGGACATGCCCTCTCACAAAATCCTGGGATGGTGAATTCACTTTCGCAAGTAGCTAGCTGAGAAGTCGACACGGGTATATTACGCCATACACACGAGTATGTTTGACCGCGTACTAAGATCTGCAAGCTCATCGCATCTTGCTCGCGAAAAAGGCCCCTTTGGTGGAGGGTAGTTGCAGCTCCAGAAATGCAACTTTACTCTCGACTAGTAGAGACTGTAGGGTTAAAAGCGTGTGTGCCTCGTAGCAGTTACCTGCTGCATGGTCTGCGGAAATGGATCGGACAACCCGTGGCAGCTGCATTTTTGGAGTGATCATGGAGGATTGCACTAAAGAAAGAAGGAAGCGCTGACGCCGAATCTCGGCGACTACTTCAGCCCCGGAAAATAGGGACGGATCGCATTCCTAGCAAATACCTTAGGCTCGTAGGCCCACTTTCATCGTTGCCCGTTCTGTGACATTTTCTAGGTAGACTGCTTCAGCTCATGCAATAATACGGAGACGAGGCCCGCGTTGAAGGCCTGACATGGTGTTAGGCATTCATCGTCGTGCCAGCTTCAGCTCATGCAATAATACGGAGACGAGGTTTGCCGGGAAGGCTTGACATTGTGTGAGGCATTTATCGTCGATTCGTCGTGCGTCCCACCTGGAGTTGCTCGCCCCACTTTACCCTTGTTGGCTGCGGGACAGCCGATTGTAACATTGTAACAAAGGTTACGTGTAATTTTGGTATGCGATTTTTGTTGCTGTAACGTTGTTCAATAACACTTTGGTTCATATCGTCTGGGGCTTATGTGCTTGAGCCCATGGAGTCCCTCACTGCTGCCATTGCGCCTGGTAGCGACGAACGGAACCCAGAAGCTCCCCACTCAACAGAAAAGATTGCTCTCTTTGCCGTTGATGATCCCAAACCCGACACAGAACCTGCGCGCAATCCGTCCGGAATACCTGATGGCGGACTCGTTGCATGGACACAATGTGCAGGCTCCTTTTTTCTCTTCTTCAACGGCTTCGGCATCATCAACACATTTGGTACGTTTCGAGGCGGCGCCTCTTTCAATCGAGACCCACGACTGAGACTGCCGTAGGCGTGTTCCAGAATTACTACGAGCAGCATGGCCTACGCACAGAATCTGCATCCAACATCTCCTGGATCGGATCCATCCAAGCATGCTTGTTGATTGGAGTCGGGGTTTTCACTGGTCCCCTGTTCGATCAGGGATACTTGCGCTCTTTGCTGTTCTCTGGGACATTTGCTCTGGTCTTCGGCATGATGATGACAAGCCTGTGTAGCCACTACTGGCAATTTGTCATCGCTCAGGGCGTGGTCGTCGGATTCGGTTGCGGCCTGCATTTCGTGCCCGCGATCGCTGTCCTTCCGACGTATTTCTCCAGCAAGAGGGCTCTAGCGCTAGGGATCGGTACGAGTGGGGGCAGTCTAGGTGAGAAACTTTCGCTGAATGCTGGCCGGTGTAAGAAGTTGACACTCGTCACAGGAGGTGTCATCTATCCCATTATTTTCCATCAGCTGCAGCCACGTATCGGTTTTGGATGGACGGTGCGTATCATGGCATTCATCATGCTAGCAACCCTCGGTGTTCCGATGGTGGGTATGAAAATGCGGATCAAGCCTCCCGCGCGACGACGCTTAGTGGATCTGGCCGCCTGGAAGGAAGTACCGTATGCCGTATTTGGGGTAGCTGAGTTTCTTGGATACATGGGCGTTTACATACCCTTCTTCTACGTTCAGCTCTATGGTGGCGAGATGTCTATTGTGGGAGATTCTTCCACCGTATATCTGCTCATACTCCTGAACGTGGGTTCATTCTTTGGGAGACTTGTAGGTGATCATGTTGATCGTATGGACTGCAATAGCTACTCATCAGCCATTTACAGATTCCAAATTACATCGCCGACAAGATTGGTCCTATGAACGTCCTCTTCCCTTGCTGCCTGATCTCAGCCTTGCTTGCTTTTGTCTGGATTGACGTTGAAAATCGAGCAGGGTTGGTAGTTTTTTGCCTTCTTTATGGGTGGGTACTGGATCTTTGCACCCTCAACGGCGACTTTGAGCGCTTACTTTGCTGCAAAGATTTTTTTCCGGGACACTTGTTTCACTCCCGCCTACGGTAGCAGTCAGCCTGTCGCCCTCACTATCTGTCATCGGAGTACGCATGGGCATGTTGTTCGTCCCAATCGCTGCGGGTCTGCTTGTCGGTAATCCGATCGCCGGCGCTCTGCTCCGTAGCGGCTGGGTCGATTTACAAGCATTTTGCGGAGCTGTCTTGTGCTGCTCAGGCATATGTGTTTTGGGCGCTCGACTCGCAAAGGTTGGATTGAATCTCAAAGTAAAGGCCTAGGCTCCGTGTGAAGGCCAAGGTCTACACTCCTCTGGGCACGTTCTGTGGACACTGAGTCGCCGGATGGGATGGGTTTATGGGAAAAATCTCTCAAATGATCCTAAAAGACAAGAAACGTTGTCGCCCAGGCTTTGTGGTCGCTCGGACTTCTGGGGAACAGTCATATATATAGCACAAAGAACTTGGTGGCTCGAACACAAGGTGGCTGAGATGGCTAGGAGTCTAGACCCCGACGCAGTGCTCTGAACCGGGGCAAATCTGAAAGCTCGCTGAGTTGACAAATATCATACTAAAGAGTGCAGTAACCCCTAGACTGCTCTTAGCTCGCCGTCTCGTGCCTACACTTGCTCAGATTCTTCATATACACTGTTTATCTTGTCCTTATACAGTCCAATAGTCGCCTGATTGCGTGGTGGATGTCCATCTTTTTGGAAGGGTTCTTACTCTGCAGACCATTTGCATTCAATTGGAATCAGGAGATTCAGGGTGATACTTGCGCCAAGACGGGAACAGCGTAACTGGTTGCTGGAGTCATCAATTTTTGCACGGATCTTCTAGTGTTATGCCTACCATCACATATGTTTGTGAGGCTGCATCTTCCCTTGCGCAACAGGATCGCCCTCTTGGGTGTCTTTGGAGTCGGGTTCCTGTAAGCTCCACCAGTCGAAAGGCAGTTGCTATCCGTGATTAACCAGGGGGTAGCGTCTGCATTATATCGGCGCTAAGGATTGATGCTGTCGTATCCTGGCGCATTGAAGATCCAACCTACGCGATGTGGCCGACAATCACCTGGAGCCAATTAGAATACATGCTGGGCATCATTTGTGCATGTGTGCCTGTGATGGGCCCCATATTTGGCAAATTCTTCGCCCGCCAAAACTCGAAGATCTCCAGTCGTTCATACAACAATGTGCCTGGCGCCGGAAGATCCGACGAAATAACAGAGATTCAAATGACCACACTTATCCACTTACAGCTATCGGAATCACTACGGTTGTTCGGGCGAGCGAGACAGAGCAGACGGTCCCAGCAGATCACCTCCAACATGACCTAGAACATGGTGACCCTGGCACAATACAGGTTTCGACAGGCTGGAGCGTAGATCATGCTCCTAAAGACCGAGAGATTCATATGTAACGTCTGAATAGTGATTCTATGATACAGTCAAGCATAATGAGTAGGAAGCTGCTGTATGGCCTCAGAAGAGCAGAAGGAGCAGACAATTTCGTCTACAGTCTTGGAGCAAGATAAGATGTTATCCTCATGTCCCCATCAACAATTGTACATCCTATATAGGTTTGCGCACCACACTCATTTTCCAAGGACTCTTGAGAGCTGGTTGATAATCAGAAGACCATCTTGGACTCAAGGGATGCACTTACTATGCACTTTGCAATACATTTAGATACCGGCCTGTCATTTCGTCTTGCTCCCGGGTCTTGAGATAGCTAATCAAACCCTCTGCAATGACCGTGTCATTTCGACCATAATGCCTGACCGGAATATAGAGTCTTGGTATCGGAACCAGCTGTCCGGGCCCGATATCATAGTAATAGAGGGTACCGGCAGTGCGGTGAGCTTTGTGGGGAAGCTCTGTATCGGAGTCTCCACTTTGTACAGCAGGAAGCACAAGGTTCCAGAGTTTCTCGAGCTCGAAAATTCCTTTCTCCAAATTTGGTTGCTCAAGCTTTCCATCGAGCGTCATGTTGGCGCGGACGGAGCTGAACGACGTAGACGGGCTTCGCAGATATAGCTTCATGCGCGAAGAAGCCGGTGAAACACAATCTATGGAAAGCATCTCGGCTTCGAGCCTCGAACCCTCTTTTGATGTCCGAATATAGTCAGACAGAGAGCCATAGCTCGGGAACCGCAATCCTTCGACCTTCGCAAGCTTAGCAATGGCTCGAGATATCAGGGCTAGTGTTGACTGTCCAGTCTCCCTGGCCTTGAACACTGGGAAGAAGTAGGCTTTGAGCATTGTGCTAGTCTTGCCAAATTCGAGTGCGATAAATGAACGCGATTGATGACCTGCCGTGGCAAGGGTTCCGTCCTTGATTCCGTTTTCAAGTGTGTAAGTCAGGAGTTCTTTGGAAAAATGGCGGAACAAGCTGAGCTCGATGCTGGGGAATATTCGCTGAATTTGATCAACAATCCGATAGGTGGCATGCTGGTTCAAGGGGTCTTTTAGAGTTCCAGCATCAAGCCCGATGGGCTCCATAGAGAGCCTCACCTTTGGCGAATTGTCTCCCAGCCCCCATTCCCAGCTCAGCTCTAGGGGCATATTCTCATCAGTCATAAAGCTTTTCCACTGAGAAAATTTGCCCGAGAAGTCTAGGCGAGGCCCAAGCTCCGGAACGAGGAACAGGAAATAGAACAGGAGGATTTCAGATTGAGTAGTGATTTGGTACTTGGCTCCGTGGAGAAGGGTAGCCAGCAGCGGACCTGTCGTGCTCCACCAAAACTGGGCGTTTATCTCCTGGTGCTTCAAATGCTTGCTCATCACTTCCCATACAACATTTTCTGATCCTCTTGAGTTACCAACCTCGTTCGAGTCGCAGAGCGAGAGTATCTGGTCACGGGTCTCGGTCACACAGACGGAACATGCCTTCAGTGACATACAAGAAGGCGATTCGACGCACGACTCGCGGTGAAGCGGTTCAATAAGCATAGCGGAAAGTTCAGCGGAAAAGCCTGGAATCAGAACATGGAAGGGCAGGCACGGACTTAGACGTTGAATCGATTATGAGAGCCACTTCTTGGATAGTCAATTACAAAGAGAAATACCCAGGGTTTCATCAGACCTTCAAAGGGGTGAATATAGATCCCATTTTATGAGCAATTCGAATGGGATGGAAATTTGGATTGTACATGCTGTATGGAAAGAGCAGCGCTAAACAGCAAGTGTATAATTCAATAAAAAAGTGGGATTCGTCAAAGGGTGTCACGAAATCCTATGAATCCTATGAATCCTCTGAATCCTATGAATCCTCTAAGTCCGCTGAACGCGGGCTTTTTCGTGGATCGAGATCCGTATACTACTTGTGAATCAACATGTACGAGCCTGCCCCTCGGATAAATATCGGATATATAGCGATCAAAACGTCCCTAGCCGCTGGGGCAATATGCACATTAATACTAGGATTGGGGGTTGTATGAAAAAAATGCCTTGGTTGCCTTGGTGACTGCACCTCACCGCATGAGATGCTACTGTATGATATCGGACGTGCCGGTGAGTTGCGATTCGCACGCATAATTGTGTTGTGTAGTGGATCCAGCAAGGCCCGCTCGTTTCTCGCTAAAAAGACCCACCTTTCGACGACTGTGATAACGGATTCAGCTCTATTCTCGTCACCGAATGCCGAAGGAGCCTGAGGCATGATTCAGCCCCGACGATGTTGCCTCCTTGGAGCCTTGCCTTTCAGGCGTCTTCAAAATTAGATTTTGGGCGGATCCAGGAGCGGTCCACCTAATGATTAGAGACTGAAACTGGATCTAACGTAATTTAAATCAAGGTGGTTGTAATGCTCAAATCCGGTGTCTTGAGTCCGTAAGTTTTCGCATTTCATAACAATCTAGCAAGCAGTGAGGACTCATGAGTATTGAGTTAAGATGACGACTCCTTTGGTCTCTGATGGCAGTGAAACGTTCACGCACTGGAGTATGATTGACCAGAACATTAGGCAGAAACAACAAGGGAAAGCTGTGATGCTAGACGGTCACAATCTAGACATAGAAAAAATTGTCGCAGTGGCAAGGTCAGAGAACCAGATATCATGTGCAACTAGACAGACTCATTGGCCATAGGCAAGGTTTTCAAGTCCACGTCGACAATGAGAAGCTCGAAAAACTTGAACATACTGTGAGCGCTCTCCACGCTGACCTCGATAGGGGCAAGATCATATATGGTGAGTACAACCGTCTCAGAGCTCATAAGACAATCCTCAATCGCTGATACGTCAAGGCGTAAACACTGGTTTTGGCGGGAGCGCAGACACTCGCACTCATGGAGTGGTTGAGCTCCAAAGCACCTTGATCCGAGAGCTCCACAGCGGCATCCTTCCAGTCTCGGACGGCAAAATCAGACCGAGGGCAAGAAGGGAGGGTGAGCCTGTCGCTTCTGCGGAACAAGACCGATCCTTGACCCGACTGTCTTCGTGCCCAGATACCTGCATGCCAGAGTCATGGGCTCGTGCTTCGGTTGTTGTACGAATCAACTCTCTCGCAAGCGGTTACTCTGGTGTCCGCTCCGCCATACTTCAAAGTATGATAGGACTCTTGAAGAATGACATTGTGCCTTTGATTCCTCTTCGGGGCAGTATCTCTGCGTCTGGCGATTTGATGCCACTGTCTTATATTGGCGGCGCAATCCAGGGAGATCCGGGAATACGTGTATGGGCTAGCAGCGCGCACGACGGCCGCCGCCGCGTGACTACAGCCGATGTTGCCTTGAGAGAATCATCTCTATCCCCGATTGAGCTGAAACCAAAAGAGGGGCTGGCCATAATCAACGGAACCGCCGTGTCCACCGGTGTAGCAGCGCTCGTAATGCATGACGCCAATTGCCTCGGTAAGGCGTCTCAAGTATTGACAGCAATGAGTGTTGAAGCTTTGGGAGGAGCTAAAGAAAGCTTCGATCCAATTTTTGCGAGACTTAGACCGCATCCTGGCCAAATCGAAGCGGCTCGCAACATCTATAGGCTTCTTGAGGGCTCTAAGTTGGCAACAGATAGCGGTGACCACGGAGAGGGCTCTCTGCGCCAAGACAGATACTCTATACGGACTGCTTCACAGTGGATTGGTCCCGTTTTGGAAGACTTCTTGCTTGCAAACAGTCAGGTCACGATCGAATGCAATTCAGTCACAGATAATCCGCTGATCGACATCGAGAGGGAGGGAAGATCTTTCCATGGCGGCAACTTTCAGGCAAAGGCAATCACATCAGCGATGGAGAAAACTCGTTCAGGACTGCAATCTCTTGGCCAAATGCTATTTGCACAGTGTACGGAGCTGATCAATCCTAGGCTAAACTTTGGTCTGCCTCCGAACCTTACTGCCGACGAACCAAGCGAATCCTTCATTTTGAAACCTCTAGACATCATGATCGCTGCCCTTCAATCGGAGCTTGGATTCCTATCAAACTCAGCTGGAAGTCACGTTCAGTCGGCAGAAATGGGTAACCAAGCCCTTAACTCTCTCGCATTGATAGCAGCAAGATATACTCACACTGCTTTGGAGGTTCTGATGCAGCTGGCTTCTGCACACGTATTTGCTCTCTGCCAGGCGTTCGATTTGCGAGCAATAAATATCAATTTCCTAGAAGATTTTAAACCCCGGCTGATGAAGGACACCGAAGAGATACTCGCTGCTGTGTTGGGTAACGAGGCTGACCTTCAACAATTGCAACATCTATTGTGGCAGAAGTTTAATTTTCTCCTGAACCAGACTACGTCTATGGACGCAGCTTCACGCTTTACGCACATATTCAGATCATTGCAGCCAATAATCCTTGACACCGCTGAACCATCTTCCGAGACTGTCTCGTCATTGAGAATATGGACGGCACGCTGCTCAGAAAGCGCGAGGCTGACGTTTGAGAGAAACAGAGACGAATACAGTAATCGTGCTGACGCCTCCCCGTTCCTCGGTATCGGTTCGCGTCGAATCTATCGATTCATACGCAACGAGCTGTCCATACCGTTCCTGAGAACAAAGGACCTCATCAATATCAGCCCTATATCACAGCTTGAAAATCGCGAAGATTCGTCGTGCCAACATGAAGGACTCGGAAAACGTGCTTCTTCCCGCATCGACACCGAACGAAAACGCAAACGCCGCGACAGCGAGGAAACGCACCGATCCTCAAAGCCACAAAATTTGGCTGGCTTCGCTAATGGCCTTGGGACAGACCAGCATGTGGACCAAATCCATACAAATGGCTACGGACCTGAGAAGAGGCTCAAAACCTCGTGTATCAAAAAAGAGGAGAAGGACAGAAGCTTGACGGTAGGGTCCTACATCAGCGTCATATACGAAGCATTCCGCAGCGGGTCGTTCTACGATCCGATTTTTGCATGCTTAGATGAAGTCAAATCAGACTAGTCAGTTCGACCCAAAAGCTCAGTAGCTAGCGTACCCGGTGTTCATAATCAATCTGGTCTGTCGGACATCCTGACGGTGCAGATGACGAATGGGTCATCGAGGCAATGCTCAGTGTGTAGCAAGTCTAGCGGAAATTGAACGAGCCAGCGCATCCGTGCATATATAGTGTTGCAGTACCATGTTCACGCTCAACGCAGATATTGACGTTTCGGGCCTCAGCTCCTCATCTTGCAAGCCTTCCGAAGCCGTAATGTCGGCATTTCCCCAACCTTTTGCGCAGCAATCTGAGCAAAATGCCCATGCACATGCAGATCATTCAATGGACCACCACCCAACTCCCTTTCATAGTTGTGGCTGAGTTTTTCCACGCGATGGATATTATCCGAGATCTCGGGTTGAGCATTTTGGCGTCCAGGACATTTGGTGCCGACCTCTGTACACAGAAAATGACATACTCCCCTATAAAGCCCTGACCATATTGACCGCTTTTCGCCAAAGGGCTGCCCGTCCAAAGCCATGACCAACGTTGCGCCGATTCCGACCGTTTGGTCCGAGCAACGTCTCTTACTCCACGCAGGTCAGTGCACGCTCGCGCTTCTTCAGAGACTTCATAGCCTACTCAGCGGTAGGCGTCTCTACGGGGTCCTTGTTGATTATGCTTGATATGTGGTCTATCAACAACCCACTCAGCCTAGTGTTTTCAAATGACCTCAATCAACCCCTAACCTTTTCCCGACAGTGACGGAACGCGATCGTGCCAGCTGTGTGCTGAGAATCGCGATGCTTCTCTGAAGATTTTTTGTCGCTTGACAGTCGGCATCTCAGAGTGTACGCAGCGCGGAGAAAAGACGTGTGCTGCGCGGCCACGGCTCTGGTTGGATTTAGTGTCCGGGGCGCGGTATGTAAGGGTTTCTCGCAACTTGCGGCCGTTGAGGAGGGCTCGCGTGCGATTCCACGAAGCTTTTTGCGAGCCTGAGGTCGTAGGGGTATGGTTGGCTGTTTTTGCGTAGGATGTCTGAAGGCTTGATATCTTGATGTTTGATGTTCGATTCATGAGCGTACGCTAGCGTTTGAAGCAGACATTCGAACCAAGACCGATAGGATATATGATCTTAGCTGAGCGGAGTCACTGACCCATAACATTACAGCTGTCAGTTTCTTGAGTATTCTTAGATTTTCTGTATGTATGATGGAGGTCTAAATCAACACCTTGAAGCAGCTCAGTTCTCCCCGAGGGGGCTGAGACTTCACTATTGCAATAGCACCCAAATTTGGCTGACACCTCGGGATGTCACCGTTGCTGCGGATATGGGGGGTTCTGGGGATATATGGTGATTGGGTATTTGGATACGTCAGCGTAGCACTTTTGTTGGCTGAGGCTGTCAGCGAGGATCTCCCACAGCAGCGTCGACGATGACAGATGTCAAGTCGGCATGAAGACTTATATTTGACCAAATTCTGACTTATGTATTGCTGTTAGAATGCATCATCAGAAGCAATTGTGAGAATGACGACGTCCCAATGCAGACGAGGATGTGGAGCTAATACTACATCTCCAAGCAAATTAGTTGTACTCTTCACTCACTCTCTGCTCTACTCTTGAAGATGATAACCTCAATGGAAGGATCCTGGTGGTTAATAAGAGTGCTCGATATGGGCAGAGACTGCTTTTGCCTCGGGAAGCTTTGTCCGCGTAGCGGGAATTGAGCTGGGCTCCTCTATATTGCAAACGTCAAGCTCCAAGCCGGATCTGCCGGTGGCAGATCTGTTAGAAGTGAATCTGAGCATGAATAGATCTGGTTCGGTTACGCCTAAGCTATCTGCTAGGCTGGAATTATCAAGACTCTGTAATTTCTGTGAGAAGCGTAGGCTCACATGCTAGGCCAGTTGACTTCGATTCCTCGGTAGGTCCTGTACTAATCATTGTTTCGGCCCCCAGAATGGGCGATCTGATTTTCTCCGTAACTTCGGAGGTTCCTTCGCTGGGAGGCAGGTTTGCCGCAGTATCTCCTCTTTCGCCTACAGTGCGCTGATTCTTTGATGAAGACTAGTACTTCTCGACCAGGAAGCACATCTCCGCGTGAGCACTGTCACCGGTTTGTGAATCGTAGACTTTTCGGCCCTCTTGAGTGAGTCAATACCAAGTTCTGCCTGACGTTGGGCCCCAAACAAGAAGCCGAACCGACCAATAAATCCCTCGGCAAGCCATACAATCGACTCCGATCTCCCCATTCATTCACAAGCCACCAGCATCAAACCGTCTCGGATACTGTCGTCTATAGACCCAGTATATCAATTTACGGTGCTTGCACGCCCATGATGCAGTCCCCATCTCGTTGTGCGGATAGTATGCGGCTGAGTCGTATATGTCTGTTTGACCCTTGTTGTGCTCGGTCCCATTGTTGCCTTCCCGGAGATCGCCATGTATCAAGCAGGGCCTGATCTGTCTCACATCGCTTTTGAGGGCACCAAGCAATCGTGGAATAACAGAGCCGACGATAGTCTGGAATGTGTCCGAAAGTTCGGGCCATACTCTGTTGGAACCCACATCGCGGCTATACATGCGCTGGTTAGGAGTTTCGCGTAGAAATCTGTCCAGTCGCTGTTCCATACCCTGTCAAAGCCTAGCGTGCTCTGGACCCTCGCATAAGACGCAGGTATTCAGTCATGAATCGTCTCAAGGGGTCGACTTGACATAAAGAATTGGTTCAATATACTTACCTAGTGATAGAGTAAAATGGGCGTCCAAGAATGCCAAGGACGGCTACCTTTAGAGTACCCCGAATCAGTTTAAAACTCACACGTGACATAGTGTTTCTCGGTAGCGGCTGTTCCTCGGCTAAACCACCGCCGGATGTCAAATATTTTTTCTTCTTCAATTTGGCTAAACATACTCGACGGATGCACCATGTCATGCCGAGATGGATCTCTCTTGGGACTCCGAGCAGCTAATATCAGATCAATACTCAGTCTCGAAGTTACCTGCAGAGACACTAACCACACTGCGGGAAGGTAGCAACGTACGATATCTCGAGACCCTATCCGCACTTGCCCTCGATCCTGCGTACACGACCACAATCTTCGCCACTCATGAACCGGCTTTTGTTGAATTATGCAGCAGATGGCTGGCAGCCTCGAACGAGGACAGTCTGTCAGCTCTGGCAGCCCTGGCCCGAATACTCCCATCGGCGCCTCACGTATCGGTGTTCGCCAAAGCACTGCTGAATCAAAGAGGACATGGAACGATGGAGGCTTTGGCATCTCGCAAGGGAACTGCACTACAAGAAATACCCGAAGGACAGCTACATACACTCCTCATTACGCTTTGCCGTCTATTGATGTTCGATAACGAGGAGTTCGCTGAAATAGTCACGCCTGTCCAACTTCAGGTGCTGCTGAGACATGATAGTTTTCATATCAGATACCTTGCCATCAGGACGCTTTGTCTATACCTCCATGCCTCCGATGCCGCGTTGGGATCCATGGTCAAGTCATACATCGGACAAGATGAGATCGTCGGTCCATGGGAGGACAAGATCATCGACTACACATTCTTCAGCTTGTGGGAGGCCAAGAGACTTGAGGACATTGATCGAAAGCTTGAAAAGGCTCGAGCTACCCGAGGAGCGTACAGGGCGGGCTGGATGGCTTCTGAAATGCAAAGATGCATTACATTGGCGGATCTTTCGAGGACGACGGCTTGCATTGGCGGTGTATTGGTGCCCCGACTGGACGCAACGAGTACCCCGATAGCTACGCTCGTCATGACAGAAACCGTTATCAATAACTTGCACGCATTCGCAAATGGGCTCAACGACTCAAGAGCGCTATTAATCACCGGCTCCTCTGGCGCGGGTAAGACTTCACTAATCAGAAATGTGGCACGAGAGCTTGGAAAAATCTCATCCATGGTCACTTTGCATCTCAATGAGCAGACCGATGCAAAATTACTTATTGGCATGTACACCAATGCCAAAACACCGGGTTCTTTCAGCTGGCGCCCAGGTGTTTTGACAAATGCAGTGACGGAGGGTCGATGGGTGGTTATTGAAGATCTGAACCGAGCGCCTATGGAGATCATCAGCACCTTGTTACCATTGCTCGAACGACGAGAGCTCCTAATCCCCAATAAGGGAGAATGTATTCGGGCTGCGCCTGGCTTCAAGCTCATCGCTACCGTGCGTTCAGCGCCGAATATTCACGGGGAGGAGGTCATACCTACAGCCAACATGATTGGCATCCGACATTGGCTCCGAGTCCCTTTTCAGACACCTTCACCAGAGGAGTTTGCCGAAATTGTCAAAATACGGTGTCCCATCCTTCGCGCTTCCATTCCACGCTTTATGAATGTATATAACACTCTGACAGTCCACTTATCTTCAAACGTATCCAAATCAGCTGTACATCTGAGTACTGTAAGGCCGCCTGGGCCTCAAGATCTTCTAAGATGGTGCGGAAGAGTTGAGAAGCTCCTACTCGCGGCCGGCATCGGTTCAGATCGAGAACCTGTCACTGAAGCCGTGAATGACTGTATCTTTCTTGAAGCCATTGACTGCTTTGTTGGAGCATTTCCATCAGGATCATCAAAGGACTATGCTGTAGACATTGTCGCGCAAGGATTACATTTGCCTGCAGAGCGAGCCAGATACTGCTTAGAGTCTCGGAAACCACAATATGAGGGTAATGGGATCTTACTTCAGATAGGTCGCACCAGCCTATCCAAACGAAAACGGCCGCATGGTGCAAAGTCGCTAAGCTCACGAATCGATACCAGTCCTTTCGCGACCACCAATCATGTCCTTCGCATACTTGAGTCTGTTGCAGTTTCAGTGAGACAAGCAGAACCATGCTTGTTGGTCGGCGAAACAGGCACAGGAAAGACTACTATCGTGCAGCGACTTGCTGACATGTTGGACCAGAAATTGACGGTTGTAAATCTGTCACAGCAAAGCGAAGCAGGAGATCTACTTGGTGGATACAAGCCAGTCAACATGAGAACTCTTGCTGTGCCAATGAAGGAAGAGTTTGACGAGTTGCTGGAGCTGACATTCTCTTCCAAACGAAACCAGCATTACGTGGATACTCTCGGTAAATTGATAGCAAGAGGTCGATGGGCGCGCACGTTGACCCTCTGGCAAGAAGCTTTGCGCATGATCGAGACTGGTCTCAAGCACGTTGATCCGCATTTCGATACCAGTAATTTAGAGCATCATGCTAAGAAGAGAAAGCTGCAGTTTCCTAAGATCCAGAAGTTGAAAAGCAGATGGGACAAGTTTGCCTCGGAGGTGCAGACTTTCCAGATGCACCTTGCTAGCGGCTCTAGAGGATTTGCCTTCTCTTTTGTAGAAGGCAACATAGTCAAAGCAGCAAGAAATGGGGAATGGGTCCTCCTGGACGAAATAAATCTTGCTTCGCCAGATACTTTAGAAAGTCTGGCAGACCTGTTTTCTGATGTCATTGACGGCGGACCTTCAATACTCTTGACCGACACCGGAGATGCTGAGAGAGTCCACGCCCACAAAGATTTTCGAATTTTTGGCGCCATGAATCCTGCCACGGACATCGGTAAACGCGACCTACCATTAAGTCTCCGCTCTAGATTTACAGAGCTCTTTGTCGAAGCTCCAGACCAGGACCTTGACAACCTTATCCCTGTCGTCAAAGCCTATCTTGGCACCCATAACCACGTAGACCTACGTGCTGCCACTGACGTGGCACGGCTATACCTTGAGATTAGAGAAATTGCCAATGCGAATCGGCTTGTTGATGGTGCAAATCAGAAGCCCCACTTCAGTCTCCGGACTCTTTCTCGGACGTTGACTTATGTCTTGGATATTGCACCAGTTTATGGACTGCGCAGGGCTTTGTTCGAAGGTTTCTCCATGAGCTTCCTCACCTTGCTTAATAGAGAGTCGGAGCTGCTCTTGCAACCGCTGGTAGACAAACATATTCTAGAAGCTCAAAAAAACAGCAGGGCGTCTCTTCACCAAACGCCGCGATTTCCGCAGGATGGTAAACGGTATATTCAATTTAAACACTACTGGATAGCTCAAGGCGCTTCCGCTATCGAACAGCAGGCTCATTACATCATTACGCCATTCATCGAGCGCAATCTGCTGAACCTCGTGCGTGCTACATCAACTCGGCGTTTTCCTGTCTTGCTTCAAGGTCCTACATCTTCCGGTAAAACAAGCATGATCGAGTATCTTGCTCGGATATCTGGCAATAAATTTGTCAGGATCAATAATCACGAGCACACTGATCTTCAAGAATATCTTGGCACTTATGTCTCGGGTCCCGATGGTCGTCTTCAGTATCAAGAAGGTATATTGGTCCACGCTCTCCGAGAAGGATACTGGATCATTCTGGATGAGCTGAACTTAGCCCCGACCGATGTGCTAGAGGCACTCAATCGTCTGCTCGATGACAACAGGGAGCTCTTGATACCCGAAACTCAGCAGGTGGTACGACCACACGAGAACTTCATGCTGTTTGCCACCCAAAATCCCCCTGGGATGTATGGAGGCCGCAAAGTTTTGTCTCGAGCATTTCGTAATCGCTTTCTAGAATTGCATTTTGATGATATTCCAGATGACGAGCTTGAGACTATTCTTCGCGAAAGGAGTCAGATAGCACCTTCATTCTGCACAAAGATTGTTGCTGTGTACAAAAAGCTGTCGATCCTTCGTCAGAGCGAGCGACTTTTTGAGCAAAAGAATAGCTTTGCGACTCTGAGAGATCTCTTTCGGTGGGCATTTCGTGATGCAGATGACCGCGAGCAGCTTGCAGTTAACGGGTTTCTCTTGCTGGCTGAGCGGGTGCGACGTCCGGAAGAGCGTGACGCCGTGAAACGGGTTATCGAGGAAGTCATGAAGGTACGGATCGACGAAACTCAGATCTACAGCTTGCGTAGGATGGAACAGTCATTGGGCTTGTCTATCTCGTTGCATCGAGAAGTTGTTTGGACGAAATCTATGCGACGCCTATACGTACTCGTCACCGAGGCCCTGAGAAACAATGAGCCTGTTCTTCTTGTTGGAGAAACAGGATCTGGCAAGACTACAGTATGCCAAGTGATTGCAAAGATAATCAACACCCAGTTGCACATTGTCAACGCGCACCAGAGAATGGAAACAGGGGACTTGATTGGTGCTCAACGGCCAATCAGAAACAGGACTGTAGCTGAAGCGCAGCTTTCTCAAGAACTGATCGCTGTCTTGAAATCTTGTCATGCCTTTAACAACGAGATCAAAGACAATATTGCTACTTTGGAGAGTGCGTACGAAAGATTGCAGCGTCAAAAGCCTGCAATACTGTCCGATGATACTTGCTTTCGCATTGAGCAGGCCAGATCCAGGGCAAATGCCTTGTTTGAATGGGCAGACAGTAGTCTTGTTCATGCCATGAAGAATGGCCACTATTTTCTCCTAGATGAGATTTCCCTTGCGGATGATTCGGTCCTCGAGCGCTTGAACAGCGTCCTCGAGCCTTCCCGTACCTTGTTTCTTGCGGAGAAAGGCTCGAATGATGCACTAGTGAAGGCATTGCCGGGCTTCCAATTCCTTGCGACAATGAACCCGGGTGGTGACTATGGCAAGCGAGAGTTGTCCCCAGCCCTGCGAAATCGGTTCACAGAGATTTGGGTCCCACAAGCATCAGAGAAGGGGGAGATGCTAGAAATAGCGCAGGCCAAGCTTACAGCGCAGCTTAATGACTTCTCACAGCCAATGATCGAATTTGCGACTTGGTATGCTGCGAAATATAATGCTGCCGCACCACGTATCTCGATTCGAGACTTACTCTCGTGGATTAATTTTGCCAACGCTTTTCAAAAGTCTAGCCCGTATTCTGCGCTACTCCACGGAGCCGCCATGGTATACATTGATGGTTTAGGCGCTAACCCAGCTTCGAAGATTTCAATCCCAGAGGCTGCAGTACCGCAGGAGCGTCAGACCTGCCTTTTGAAACTCGATGAGCTATTCGGCCATGACTTGTCATCTTCATACGGCGAGGCCTATCAGCTGTCTGTCACGATGAATACGTTCGTCGTTGGTCCTTTCAGCCTTCCGAAATCATCAAGCGTGATGCCAGATCCCAAGTATAGTCTGCAGGCCCCGACGACCATGGCTAATATCATGAAGATCATGCGTGCTCTACAACTCCAAAAGCCTGTACTTCTTGAGGGAAGTCCGGGTGTCGGAAAAACAACGTTGATTGCAGCTCTTGCTCACTCTGTTGGGATGCCCCTCACACGGATCAATCTTTCAGATCAGACTGACTTGATGGATCTCTTTGGTTCCGATGTTCCTATAGAAGGTGGAGAGGCCGGTCATTTCGGTTGGCGTGATGCACCATTCCTTCGAGCCATGCAAAAAGGGGAATGGGTACTTCTGGATGAGATGAATCTAGCTTCACAAACTGTGCTTGAGGGCCTCAATGCATGTCTTGACCACCGAGGTCAAGCCTACATCCCCGAAATTGACCGGACGTTCGAAAGGCATCCTAACTTCGTAGTTTTCGCAGCTCAAAATCCGCATCATCAGGGTGGTGGGAGAAAGGGTCTGCCTGCTTCGTTCGTGAATCGATTTACGGTAGTGTATGCCGAAACTTTTACGCCACAGGATCTATTGCTCATCTCAAGGGAGATCTTTCCAAATTTCTCTGTCCTTGAAACTCATGAGTTAACGCAATGCGTTACCGCTTTGAGCCAACTCCTTCAACAAAGAGGCGGAGTTGGAGCACAGGGCGGTCCGTGGGAAATCAACCTCCGTGACACCTTACGTTGGATTGACCTACTGACCACTCAAAATGGACTGATGCCGACCGCAAGTCCTGCTGACTATCAGCCATTATTGTTCTTACAGCGTTTCAGGACGTCTGACGACGTGATTGCCGTATCGAAGCTATTGCAACAGTATCATCCTAGCCCTGGGCCTCACAGCTACTTCCATGGTAAGAGTGACACTACAGTCGAGATCGGTCTTGGAATTTTGCCTCGAGACACACTGTCACAAGCAGTTTCAGGCCGTCGTCTAAGGACTGTACGGTCCAATCTAGCGATAGCGGAGTCCGTCTTGATTTGCATACAGAATAATTGGCCCTGCTTATTAGTTGGGCCCTCGGCATCAGGCAAGACTAATTTAATTCTCCAGCTGGCAAGCTCTGTCGGAGCAGAAGTGGTAGATCTTCCCCTCAATCCTGACACGGATACCATGGATTTAGTCGGAGGGTATGAGCAATTGGACCCCGAACGTGAGGTCAGTGGTTTCGTGAAACGACTGCGAGACTACACCCAGAGAGCACTCATCAATCACTTAGTCTCCAATGTAGATCTGGGCGAAGACCTCATCAGACTAGGGGAAACGCTCAAAGGCACCTCAACCGACATATTCCAGACCATTCAGCTGATCCGAGATGTCGCACTGGAGTACCCGTCATCAAAGTATACTGAGTTCATCTGCGAGTACGAGCGTCTTACACGACGCGCTGCTACTGATACCAGTGTCTGCTTTGAATGGGTTGACGGCATCCTTGTCAATGCCTTGAAGCAGGGCAGGTGGCTGGTTCTTGACAATGCTAACCTATGCAATCCTGCAGTCCTCGACAGATTGAATTCACTGCTCGAGCCAAATGGCTTTCTAAGTATCAATGAGCACCGCAATCTAGACGGCAGTGCTCAGGTCGTGAAGCCTCATCCGAATTTTCGATTATTCATCACAATGGATCCGCGCCATGGCGAGCTTTCACGAGCTATGCGAAACAGGTCTATTGAATTATTTATGCCTGCTCATTCTCCTTTTCCTGATGTCAACGTCTTAGGTTCGGGCTCAGAATCTACTGTCTCACGTTTTGAAATGTTTCGAGCGATTGATTGGAACAATCTTGACGAACTTCGATTCAAAGAGGTGCTAGCGATATGCTTCGACCATCTTACATTTCCTGACTTACGTCTCAATCTTCGATGGCAGAAACAAATTATCAAAGGACTGATCAATTTCTCACCCTCAAAGCAAGCATGGTTTTCATCTGTGGCCAATATTCACAAGCAATTGGCGGATGGCGATGGGTCCATCCTCAATGGAATACGCAGTGCATATGGCAAGATTGGTTGCGATTTAAGCCTTCCATCGGACTTCAGTTCTATGCAGGTCAGTCTACAGCGCTACAAGAGAAGGGTTCTTTGTACTGATAGTGATGACTACTTTCATAGACAATCCATCCATTGAATAACCCGGTCCTGCTCTCTCATACAGCTTCTAATGCCTGGTCGACTAGTCTTTACTGGCACGGTCTAGCTTTCGAGCTACTGGCAGATATCTATCGCTTCGGACAAAAGCTTGCTCTTGTTTCCGAAGGTGTTCAGTCAAAGTCAATGTCGCAGATGTCAAGACTCGAACGATCGCTTGCCTCAGCCAGCTCCAGAAATTTCAGGAACGATTCAACGCAACCTCTGGCGCCATTTCTGCTGGATATGGGTTCCTTTCTGCGGAAAGTCGTCGACGCAAAGCTAGAAGACTTTCGAACAGAACAAGTACGCACACTCTACTATTCTCAAATCATACACAGCTGACGGTTAATCAGCAGGTCTTACCTTTTGCTTATGAAATATTATCATATCTTCTTGACGTCTTTGATCTCTCAAATTCTTCTAATTTTGACGAGGGTATCTTCCAGGCATATCAGATCATAGGAAGAGGCATGATTACGAGAGCTGGTAGAGGTGGACAACTTGAAACTCTTACTGCGAGATTAGTGTCCGAGCTTGGCTCAAAACTTGATACTTTTAACTTATCCTGGCAGCTACATTCTGGAGTTGGTATGGAGCTACTTTGGACGGCTTTCAGGCCAGTCAGTGCAAGAAGCCTCGATCAACTTGAAATAAGCAATCGAGTCAAAGACATCGCAAATCGCTTTGACGCTTTGAGGTGGGTTTCCGACACCTCTGTCGAGAAGCTTTATGGCTTGCAGAGGTCTATCGTGGGCATTCATGATGCCATCGCATCCGCCTCACCTTTTGACTCCCGATCTCTCGACGTAGGTAAACCTTGTCTGTTGTTAAGCGGGATTGATTCACTAATGAGCGTACAGGATGTCGAGAAGAATCTAGAAGGACTTTATGGCCGTTTCGGTGTTGTCGAATCCAATGTGTCACCTTATTTTGAGTCTCAGTTCGAAGTTCTATGTCAGTATAACGCTTTTGCCGGGGAACAGGAACCACTAGAGTGCCATTCCGGGCTAGGTCTTTTCGCCGGAAGATCTACATCAAGATCCATGAGATTCGGAGTGTCCTCAAATGCATGGGAGGCACTTTCCCATATGCAACAAGCCACAGCTATAGGTCATCCAGATATGGAGCTAGCTACGGTTCGAAACATCCTGACAATCTCAATGCTTCATGAGCTGAATACTATGAGTGAAATCCCCCTAGGATGTCTAGGACTGCTGTGTGTCGAGATTGGCAACATATCGAAAACGGTAAATGACTCCAGCGCCATCATCAACGGCGAGTCTCTGCAATATTTGAATCGCCTGTTTCTTGCATTGCAAGAAAAGGTCCACAAAGTTTTGGATTCCGGGGCTGGCTTTCCCAACTCTGAGATGGCGAAGGAGGCCTTGAACCAGCTCTTGCGCCGTTCCCATGAGACATCTCACGATCAAAGGAGCGTCGATGAAAGGACTCAGCATCTCCACAGGAGTCTTGAAAGAGTATTTGACTGGCAACAGCCTGACATACCCGTAACGCTTGGCGAGCGGTACGAAAATATCGCGCATACTTCAGCCGAATACATTCAGCTTTTCACTGGCTGCTTACTTCTGTATGTGCCGAACCGGACTTGCGATCCTGCCTTGAAGCCCATGGTAGAGCGCGATCGCCATCATAAGCGCAAATCCGAATTAGAGAACAAACTTCAGGCACTCCAAGACTTTGAAGTCGTGTTCTCAGGCCAGAGAGCAAGTCTCCGCTCCCAGCTTGTGGAAAAGAGTTTAGCCGAGCTTGGAGCCGAGCCTGAAGTCCCGATGGTTTTTCGACCTCAAGTCTCCGAGCTGGGACAGTTGCAAGCGGAGTTCAACAGTATCTTACATGGGATCATCATGAGATCTCCTACTCCTTCAATACTATATTCTGTCTCCCAGCGAGATCCGACTTCAGTCCAGGAAGTCGAATTTCTAAGAATGAACCTTGCTCAAGCTTTGTCACGATTGTCCCATGGGTTTCAAGCTTATGAGGATATCACAAAGCCTTTGATTGGCTTCTTGCAAGGTCTTGATGTTGGGCTAGCGCTCTCACTGCTCACCACAGGCAAAATTAGTCCGTGCGATCGCAGCATGCAGTACATGTGTGAGATAACCCCTTTTCTTGGTGCCGGTCCTCAAAGGCTCGCGAGAACTACAGTCACCGAGTTGGATATGTACCGCTTGCAAACTTTCGATCCGCGTTTGAATTTTCTAAAAAGCACTGGGATGGCACGCAGCATCAGTAAAGATCTGGGCGAATTATTCATGCCGACAATGTTGCAAACATTCCACAGATTTTACCAAGAATGGAAAGAGCAGCTGGGACGAGATCAACGACACAGCGCGGCCGAAACATCGTTATACCGGTATCGCGGTGGCGAAGAGGACAGCAAAGAAGCTGATGAGCAAGACTTCCACAATTTGTTCCCGGATTATAATCGCCCGTACGGACAAGATGTTGTGTCAAAGCGACCTAAATATGATGCAAGGGACCAAGCTCGACGACTTGCTGGTTTGCAGCGCGAAATATTCGGCAACATGAAAAGTGCATCCGAGCGACTTCTAGACCTGCTCCAAGATGCTTCCCAAGACATTGCCGGTCTTTGGAGAAACACTTCGAAGATGTCCAAATGTCCAATACCAGCAGAGAACATCTTTTCGGCACTTGTGCTCAGTCTTGATCAGCATAAGGAGCGGCTTCTTAGCCAAGCTGAAGCTGGCACAGTATACAACTTCTACAGTGACACAAATCTGTCCGAAGCACGGAAAATTATCGCTCTCGTACACAAGACCCAAGCAAGATTCCTTGACCTGCAAGAGATTTGGCCAGAACATGCAACCCTAGCAGACGTACTGCGAACATCATCAGAGTTGCTGGCTTTGCGCCACACTGAGCCGATTGCGAAGGTCTTGACCAAGGTGGAGCAGCTACATGGATATATACACGAGTGGCAGGTAGTCGCTAGCAAGCAATACACTGCGGCTGCATTATACGGCCAGTTCACGGAGCTACTTGTGAGCTGGCGCCGGTTGGAATTATCGACATGGGCTCGACTTCTTGATATGGAAGACCACAAATGTAACGAGGATGCTGAGTCTTGGTGGTTCATTGCTTATGAAGTTATCATTGCGGCACCGCTTTCCATGGTCGATACAGGAGAAGATCTTCAAGTGCATATAGAGCAACTTATCAGCACACTGGCAGACTTCATGGGAACTACCTCTATTGGACAATATGCCCATCGTCTTGGTATGATCGATTGCTTTAGGGTTCATCTCGAGAGTCTCGCCAAAGATGTTCCGTCAATCAGTGCAGCACAAAACGCCATATCCAACTTTCTGAGCTATTACGCTCGCTTCGAAGATCCTATTCAAGAGTGTCTGCACAAAGGACGGCAAAAGCTGGAGAAAGACATGAAAGAGATCCTGCTTCTTGCCAGCTGGAAAGATACCAACATCAATGCGTTGAAGGATAGCGCAAAGCGATCCCACCACAAGCTGTTTAAAGTGATCCGCAAATATCGGAGTTTATTGGCCCAGACTGCCGAGACCTTTATTGCCCAAGGATTTTCTAGCCAATATCACGTGTCTGCACCATCAGAGCGACAAGATGACACTCCCAAAGTGATGGAAGTGGATCCACGTGCCATGCTGACCTGCAAATCTCATCTCGAAAGCTGGGAATCGAAGCCTGAGAGATTCACAAACCCCACCTCGACAGCTCAGCGTATGTTTCAAATGAGTCAGCTGCCTCCTGCGGCGATCGACGGCGTGTCATATTTGGACAGCTTCGGAACGGATCTGATCGACAACATCAAGAGCCTGCAGAAGGAGACGCCCTCCAAGGTTACAGAAGAAAACGGCGAAGCTCTCAAACATCTTAAAGCCCGGAAACGTAAGCTCTACGCGGACACGTTAAAAGTCTTGCGTCATCTAGGCTTTCGATCCAATCTGAGCGCTGATGCATTGACCAAGCAATCTTCGCTACATGTTGTACTGGCAAATACTCTGGCTCTTGCACCGCAATCTCATCACCAAATAGCTACTGCAGAGTTCCACTTTCATCGTGTGTTGCATGTTGCTTCAGAAATTAGGGAAAAATCTCGGAATCACTCTGAAGACCTCAGTCATGGCGAAGTGGCTCGGAGCGTGGGTTATTTAGAGAGCATGGTCTCTGTCATCCTCAAGCAGAAGAGGGTTCTGGCAACTACGTTCACTGATCTCCAAGAGCTTGAAAAGACCACCGAAATTATGCACAATTCATGGGCACCTGACTCTTACGCTCTAAAGAAACAAGAAACGAGGCCACATGATGCTGCTAAAGGAGTACAATATGCGCTTAGGTGGTTGCCAGGAATCATAGAAGCTGGCTCTGTGATCATCGAAAAGCACGGCAGACTGGGCGCGATAGACCACTCAGCCATTTTGGCAGAACTGAGGGTTTGGAAAGATAGAATGACCGCCGCAAATGGTGTATTCGACCAGCTTCCCGAGCTGCCTTCCAATCTCTCCTCTTCCCGACATGAGGAAGCTTACTGTGATGCAGGGGAACTCCTGAAAGACCTCAAAACCAATTTGCAAAAGCTGATCGAGAACAGCCCTAGCCTGGCTTTTGTGCTGAAGCAAATTGCACAATGGACTAGTGCAGACGTTGCTCCCAACATTCCGCAGATGAATGGAGAGAGTTCTATCAGTCTTGCGGATCTGGACAGAAGCGTTTCAGAGGCGTCGAGTTCGATTTTAGTGGCTATGCAGCGAATGGAAGAGATCTCCTCGACCATCCCTACCTCTTATGAGGACGCTACATGGCTAATACGTGCGGACTCCTCGTTAGCGGCCAGCCTAGAAAAGTCACATCCCCGCGAAGTCAATAAGCTGTTTCGGGCAGCCATGGGTCAAATACAACACCTTAGCGCGGCGAGTGACAGCGATATTCTTGCTGCAGGTGCGCTACTTGCGTTGGCATCGCCTATTGTCAAACAATTTCGCAACATTTTGCAGGCCTCTTTCAACCGATATGCTGAGCTTTATCGAGCATTGTGTAAGCTTTCAGATCAGCTAGGGCACTCACTCTTACAAATCATCCAAGAAGGTTTTTGCAATCCAGGCGAAAACTCAGCCGCAGAAGCTGGCAAAACTGAGAAGCTTGAAGGCGGGACTGGTCTTGGGGAAGGCGAGGGCGCAGAAGATATCAGCAAGGACATCCCAGATGACGAGGATCTGTCCGAACTCGCGCAAGGCATGGAAAATACCAGAGAGAACAATGATATCGAAGATCAAAAGGACGCAGTGGATATGGACCACGATGAGCTGGAGGGTGGAATGGGAGATGTCTCTGATAAAGGCGAGGACGACAGGTCGGGAAGTGAGGACGAAAAAGACAGCATTGACGAGGAGACTGGAGATGTAGACGGCCTGGATCCCTCAGCGGTGGACGAAAAGCTCTGGGACGGCAAAGCTGAAGATACTGACAAAGAAAAGAAGGGTTCGAAGGCCAAAGGGAAAGCCGAGAAAGATGATCCGGTGGCTGATGACGCTACAGGACAAAACGAGAGCTCCCAAGAGCAAGAGGGAGGAGAAGAAGAAGACGATGATGATGATGAAGCCAGCCAGGACGGTATAGAAGAGGCAGAAGAGATCGCGAGGGAAGAGCAAGAGAAGGTGGACGGGCATGTTCAAGAAGGCCAGAATCTAGACTTACCGGAGGAGATGGATATGGACAGTATTGATGAGACAGACGCGGAGTCAGCATCTAAGGATAGTGACATGGATGGTATGTCTGATGTCGAACAAGGAGATGTCCAAGAGGAAGAAGCCGATAGCTTATATGAAGCCGGCCAAGATGAAGAGTCTAAGGAGAGCGTGCAGAATGAGGCGGACGCTCAAGAACAGCTAGAGGACAGCGCCAAAGGTAGTGACGTTATCGATGTCGATGGAGCCGAAGATGTTGGGTCTCCTGTCGACACGGAGCCGGACGATGAGGAGCCAGCAGATGATCACGGACTCCTCCAGGACAGCATGGACAACCAGAACTTAGACCAAGAACACTCTGCGCCCAGCGATGCCATAGGTCTTGGAGGAGATGTTTGCCAGAACGACACTGACGGTCAAGCGAAAGAAAATAAGGCGCAGGGCAAAGATGGTGCCGAAGAAAATGCAACAACCACCGATGAGCCTCAGGCTGCAGCGAAAGACGGTCAAGGGGGGAAACTGAATAGAACCGAAGGCAGTCAAATAGAGGATGACAACCGAAACGAAAGCCGCGCTAGTCAGGCCTTCAAGAAGCTTGGAGATGCTCTCGAAAAGTGGCATCGGCAGACTAGGCAGATTCAAGAGGCTCCTGAGAAAGAAGCCAATGCTCCGCCTCAGACTGACGAAGACATGACAGATCAAGTGTTCGAGCATCTTTCCAATTCAGAAGCCGAAGCAGACACGCAAGCTTTGGGTGCTGCTTCGGATGATCAGGCACGGGGTCTGGACAAGGAAGCTATGGATTCAGAAATGCATGATGAGCCCCATACTTTCCCTCCAGACAAAACCGACAAAGCAGATGAGGAGAGTGCCAACGAGCAAAACGAACACGTGGACGAGGTGCGTCCAATAGAGACAGGACTGGACAAACAACAGGAACAATCCAAAGGGGGGACTTTGGTGACAAGCAGAACCGACAGCCGCCAGCCACCTAATCAGCC
Source organism: Platismatia glauca (assembly GCA_963556305.1). Taxonomy (NCBI): domain Eukaryota; kingdom Fungi; phylum Ascomycota; class Lecanoromycetes; order Lecanorales; family Parmeliaceae; genus Platismatia; species Platismatia glauca. The sequence continues at coordinate 1,333,043 of OY745769.1, forward strand.
CGGCACGGCGACCTTGGAAAATGAAGAAGACATAGAGGATATCGACAGTGAACTCTCAACTACCCACCTTCAGCCTACTTCTGAGGTATTACCACGCTCTGCAGAGGAAGCTTGCCGCCTTTGGTCCCACTACGAGAATCTCACGCGCGACCTGTCTTTCTCCTTGACAGAACAGCTGCGGCTAATCCTCGCTCCCACCCTTGCCACCAAAATGCGCGGAGACTTCCGCACTGGCAAGCGCCTCAACATCAAGCGTATTATCCCCTACATTGCCTCCCAGTACAAACGCGACAAGATATGGATGCGTCGTTCCATCCCGTCAAAACGCAACTACCAGATCATGCTCGCCGTTGACGACAGTAAATCTATGGGCGAAAGTGGAAGCGGTCAATTGGCCTTCGAAACACTTGCGCTCGTCTCCAAAAGCCTGAGCATGCTAGAAGTTGGCGAAATTTGCGTTATAGGCTTTGGGAACGAAATTCGTGTAGCCCATGACTTCGACAAAACCTTCTCGTCCGAAGCTGGCGCTCACATATTTCAGCATTTCGGTTTTCAGCAAACAAAGACCAACGTAAGAATGCTCGTTGCTGACTCTATTAACCTCTTCCGCGAAGCAAGACGTAAAATCTCGAACTCTGGCACCCAGCTCTGGCAACTCGAACTCATTATCAGCGACGGCGTCTGCGAAGATCATGAAACGATACGACGCTTAGTCCGCCAAGCCCAAGAAGAGCGAATTATGATTGTATTCGTCATCGTGGACGCATTGTTGAAGGGGGAGTCGATTATGGATATGAGTCAGGCGGTGTTTGAGCCCAACGCCGCAGGGGAAACAAATTTAAAGATCAAGCGGTATTTAGATGGGTTTCCCTTCGCATATTACCTCGTAGTGGGTGATGTGAGGGAATTACCGGGTGTACTTGCCGAAGCTTTGAGGCAATGGTTCGCTGAGGTTGTGGAAAGTGGGTGAAAGGTGTACAATCGCTTATGGCAGGCGCGATAGAGGTTGTATAATAAACACAATTTTTGAGCAATACGCATTGGCTTCTCCTGATATCAAGACTACTAGGCGGCTGCTCACACTGCTTTCCTAATCTCATTTGACTCTATTCATTCCATCTACATCCATGAAATAGTCTTCCTATTTCCCAGACGCGTCGGAGGCCAGAGCCGCGATTTACTGTGTCGCTGACGTGGACAGTGATTTGGTTCCTTAGCTGGAACCTACCTGTGTCGCGAGCAAGATATCTGAGCAAGATACCTGAGTCACCAAGCCCAACGGAACTTAGAATGGCCTGTATGGGACCTCATGTCCGGTGAGACGCGGATTTCGATGGAATTTCACAGAAGATGAGGCTGTCGCCAAGGCCGGTTAAGCTCCTGGGCCAAGTAAAAATATAAAATATATACGTTCATGAGAATAAATGAGGCAGGATACCAAACTTTGAGATGAGTCTTCTGAGCAAGTATCGAAGCAGAGAGGCCATAAAATGCAGAGGAGATGTCTCTCTCCTTTTCTCCTCACACATTCCCACTCATACCTCATCGCTATATAACTTCACAGCATACCTTTGCAGAAAGCTCTACTCTTCACTCACATCACGTCTACTAGCACTTAGACATACTCATAACAACACACAGCAGCCGGCAAGATGTTGAGAGCAAACTCGACCATAGATGCCCAGAATTCCCTGACTCAACTTCTCGGGCAGGAGCACTCCAGCTACCTCGATCAACGCCAGACAGCCTCACCCTGGAATGTGCACACCCAACACCCAGCCAATTATCCTACGCATTACCAGCATCCTTCTTTACAAGGCGACAATTCGACAGTAAGTCTCGTGTTGCGATTTCCACATTGGACTCCGAGAGCTGACATAGTTTCTTAGAGCGGGAGTGCTTCCACATCGCTCAATCCAGCTCAGAGCGATGCATCAACACAACATCACTCCGTACGCCTACCAAATCTACTATCATGCATTGATTAGCGACCGAGAAACTGACTTGTCTCCTAGGCCATCGAGGGTACCGGCCTCCAAGGCAAACTCCTCAGGCCGTTCAACAAAAAAAGATGTGGCAGAGGAGCTACGGGGATGCCCAGGGGAAGACCACCAGGGGCCAAGAACAAGCCAAAAGGTCCTGATCATGGTCTGCCAAAGGTATGTAACATCCGACTGTTGCATTCCCAAGATGAGCCCTCGTGCTAACATTCAGCGAAAAGGTGGCTAAGAAAAAAGGAAGACCATTGGGAGCGAAGAACAAGTATCCCCGCGGAACCCCAATGGCGCCCCCACCTTGGGCACTCAACAACAGCCGCCCGACCGAGAGCGGAAGCCCACAAACAGCAATTTCGACGACGGCTGCCGCACCTACTCTGGTCACACCCCCACCGCCTCGACCAGATGCCCAGACTCCACCAGACGCCGGGGCGAATTACACAGCCCCCAACGGATACGCGCCGGTGACACCATTCTCCGTCACCATCGACGACGACGACCGCGGCTTCGACCACGAGACCGGAGAGTGGTACTCCATCCGGGCTCGAGCGAGGGAACAAGGAGGTGATATGGAAATCGACCAAGCCCTCGAGCAAGCCATTCTTGCGTTGGCCGGCTCGTCGTCCTCAACATCGACGCCGCCGGAAGACTTCATGACGCCCATGGCCATCCCGTATCCTGGCTAGCCACTTCAACTCTCGCCAACCAGTACCGGCGCTCGAACTGGCATCAGTGTCTCTAGGACCTAACAACTTGGTCCCCGCAAGCGTGGCCGCCGCGACTGAGGAACCCTGGGATGAGCGGTCGGAGTATATGGAATCCGAGTCGGTGGGCTTTGGGAGGGGATTACCTGTGAACGTTGGAAGGACGGGATGGAAGACGGTACGCTCTTGTCACCGCTGTCGATTTCTCACGTATCATTGCTGACGTCTGACTTCAGGACTTCCCGCGATGGGAAACTGATTAGAGTTGTGGCAGTGGTGGATGTGGTGGATGGTACTAACGAAGCTTCAGCATGGGTGGTGGAGTGAGTTGTTGGGTACTAACGCTCGTTGAGCTAGCATTGACAGGTTCGGGTTTGACGTTGGCATTGCGTTGGTGTTTGGATTGTATTGCATTGGATTGGGTTGGAGTTGCATTGGATTGGAATTGCATTGGGTTGGACTTGCATTGGATTGGAGTTGGGATTGGACTGCATTGGATTGTGGATCGGCGTCGGATTGGGATCGCATTGCATTTCTTACTTATGGATTCACTTTACCATTCATTGTTGGTACACACTACTATAGATGGAACCAACGATGTCGCTTTTATCAACACACTCTTGCTACGATGACTGCTTCGCTTCAATGATACCTGACACCCTGGCTGAGTTCAGAGGTCACCTGAGTAGCGTCTGTTGGCGGAGATGTGGGTGTATGGGATGAGACGGGGGACTACGCTGATGCTTGCTTGAGGCCTTGACCTTGATTGGAGTGGTGGTTCGGATGTCGGGCACGGCGGTCGGGTTTCCTGGCTGTTGGGAATGCGCGAGACGGGCTTGCGTTGGGAAGGGGAGGGGTCAGTATGCTGGTATTTGCTCGTCTTTGGGGGTTTGCACGTGGCTTTTTATTATTTGTTTGGTTGTGTAGACGGTGTCTGTGCTTTCGTCATCTCGTAACATCGTGAGCATATGTACAGCGGCCCTGTTCCTCTTTCCGTGCTCTTGCTCTCCCATGCTGATCCCTTTACTCTTTGGCGTCTAATCTCCTCCTCCTCCTCCTCCTCCTCCTCTTCCTCTTCACCATCCATATTGACTTCCCGCCTCCTTCTTGTTCCTCCTCCTCCTCCTCATCCTCCTCCTCCTCCTCTTCACCATCCATATTTACTTCCCGCCTCCTTCTTGTTCCTTCTCCCACTCGCAAAGTGCTCCTCCAGCGCGTCTTTCTGATTGCTTGCCGCATTCACCAATTGCTTCAGACTATGTTTCCCAGGAGCGATGCCCCGTACGGGATTGTGCTGGACAGTCTCGCCTGCTTGGCGAAGCAGTTCATTCGCGGCGTATTCTTCGTCGGTGTTGAAATTTACGATGTTGGGTACGGTGGAGGGATGGGAGGGATGCATTCTGTTATTGTGGTGGCGGCCAAGGAGCTGGCGTTTGGCCGAGGCGGAGAGGTTCAAGTCGGTGGCTATGGCGTCTAGGGACTGGGGTTGTGTTTGCGTGGGCTGGTCTTGACGGTTTGTAATGTCGACGGCAGTGTAGCCTTGTGATGTATTGTCTCCTTCCGAGTCAGGCTTTGCAGCTGGTGTGGTTGTTGGCACGTCCACGTGGTATACCATTGGCTGGTATTTTCCGTTCATTGAGGACCCGATACTCGACGTCTCATCTGGTTCGTCTCCAGTTGAGAAAAGGGACGCGTTAGGTCTTGTGCTGGGCTGCTGTGATGTCCCTCTGTTTGTAGATCCTGGTGCACGCAGACTGTCGACATGGGGAACTTTCTTCTTCTGAGCCTTCTTGTTCGCCACCGATAAAGGTTTGAAAATGGTTGACTTCTTCTTCGACTGTGTATCTACCTCTGATGTTGGCATATCTGGTCTCTTGGCCGTAGACGAGGGTGCCGCGTTCGGAACTGGGCTCTCCAAGACCGATCCGCCTTCAGTACTCTCATCCCAGCGGGAGCTTTCGTCAACGCTTGGTTCAGGCTCCCTACTAAACCCCGGCGCAGCTCCTGTCTTGAGACTGACACCACTACCCAGCCCACCCCTCCTTATACCGCTGGCCCCTGGCCCTCCGTTTGGTACTGTTGTTCGCTTGGGGGCTGGGAGGAAAGAATTGAATCCGCTCATGCCACCTGAGACAATCTTCGCTCGCTTCGTAGGAGGTCCTGAATCATCATTCCCATCTTCTGTCTTCGTTTGAATTGGTTCTGGAAGGCTGACTTTGACCTTGTGAGGGTTTGAGCGATCGACTACTTTTTGGAAGGTGGGCTTAGTAGAGGTTGGTTTGGGTTTGGCAGGTTCTGGGACTGTGGCCTTTTCTTCGCTTTCTGAGTCGGACTCGGACCCAGAATAGTCGACGAGCGCCATTATCAGCCTCCTCTTAAAGTAATGTCCTTCTACGTGATTGTGATCTCGATGAAGTGTTTGAGTATCCCGCGCAATGGCGGTAATTTACAAATTACCCGCCTGCCGCGCCTTCGTTCGTCTAAGTAACCTGCATTACTTAATGCATGAGGAGGCTCATCAACTTGCGCCAAAATAGTGCGAAGTCTCCTCTAGAAGTGGGGAGTAGATGTCTCTGGATCTGGGTGGTTGAGAATATATTGTTGCTCAGATGGCGCTGCTACAGAACGAAGAGTAGGTACTACGCCTTGCACCATGTCTGCAGCATCGAATAAGAATATGGTCGACTCGTACCAATTCAAGAAGCAGCCTTATGAGCAATGGACTGCGTTTACTATGAAAGATTCATAGCTCTGACCGTCAGACAGGTTCCTTATTTGGCAACTTCGAACATCATATTTGACCCATAACAAGGATGGCATCGGCGAACGTCTCATCAATGTCGACTCTAGTGTTCTCAATGATCCCAGCTTCCGCGCAGCAGGATGGACTGCGAACATCGCGGACATTAAGAGGACCTATTCTCCGCCAATTCCAACTACAATTTCATCCGACTACTTCGCCGCTCCCCCCAGATCTGCCGGCATTGCTCCCGCGGGATTCGGCGATGAAGAAGATGAGGGCGGTATGGTGACCGGACGAGGAAGTACTGACACAGTTGGCCCGGGCCCAAACGTTAAGAGAAGACGGCTCCGTGAGCAGCATGACGAAGATGACAGCAGTGATCTGAGTGACGAGAGCGATGAAGACGCTGAAGGCAGTAGACGGTAAGGAGTTTGTCTTCTTGCTCTCGGCGTCTTAGGACTAAACGTAGCTCGAAGGGCCGCGCAGCAGATCAAGTTCGCAAAGATGCCTGTGAGAAACCGATCAGGGTCGTCACCCATCCGCAGCTCTTTTGCGAAAGATTCAGTTGAGGTTCTCATCACATCACCATCTAGGCGTTCAAATGAAGGTAGACTACGGAGCGGATCTCTGACAGGCGTGGAGGCTGTGAAGCAGAGAGCTAGGAGGGACACAACTACAAGCAGCGATATGTCTTCCGAAAACGAGCTCGATCCTTCAATTTTCGGGGCAAGGCGCAAACCAACCAACCCTGTTAAGGCAGCAAAAGCCGGTAGCCTCCTGACTGAGAAACACAAGGAGGATGAGCGGCAGCAAATGCGCAATTTGACCACCACGATTAATGAAGATTCGGAAGCAGAGTCCGATAGAAGCGATCTCTCCTCAGAATTTGCAGAAACCGCTGACTCAGAGTCGCTCTTGGATGACATTGCTGCTTCTTCGTTAACGGATATGCCACCACCACTGAATGTCAATAAGGAATCTCCAGGCAAGTTGAAGAATGCATCATCATCTCTTCTTCAACCAATCCCTCCAGCGCGGCCCATCAGTACCATCCAACCCACAAGTCTTTTAGGACAAGCTTTGAGAGCTGGAAAGTCGAAGCCCAAGAACCCTGTGGAGGCGTTCGCGAGGCTGTCCGGCAAGGGAGCTTTAGACCCTCTAAACATCCGAATATATGCACCTTTCTCAGAATCACCTAACAAGCCATTCGAAATGCCCTTGCTGAAGAACGTGCAAGCTACTGACTCCGGCGAAATTCCACAAGTCACTGTGGCAGATGCGATTGGATTGAGCTTATGGAGGTATCGCGAGGAAGGCCTCAAGCCCCCTATCGACGAATCTAAGCTCAACGTCAATCTCTGGGTATTACGAATGGTCGAAGACGGAGAAGTCGAATATGACTTTCCTCCCTTGAATCGAATACAGCCTATTGCCGCTTTCACTTCCAATAACAACCGTGGTCCTCGAGGAAGGTCTAGAGAAAAGCCATATGATGAGTTTGCTCTGGTGAAAGCCACTGAAGCTCAGATAAAAGAAAACAAGAAGCTCACCCCTAAATTTGACAAATTTGTAGAAGTCGCGGCATTGGAGGCGCCTGAAGCAAGTTCACAGCACCAGAGCCAGAATGAGAGAAAAGAAGTACCTTCTACTGCGCCCGCACTTCGTAAACCTGCACCAGCACCAGCAGACAAGCCAGCCCTTCCTGCGAGCCACTCAACACCGCGGATGGGTCCACCAAAGATGCTCAAAATCCACTTTACAAGTCTCGAAGCTTTCAGCCAGATCAGTACCATCGAAGTGACTACAGACACATATCTCGCAGAGGTCTTAGATACTGTCTGCAAGAGATGGAAACTTGACAAATCCTATCACATCCTGAAAGTATCAGGCACTAATACTATTGCACCTGTAGACCGAACCGTGGAATCTCTCGGCGCTCGCACAGACCTCGATCTCGCCCGCAGACGCTTCGCAAATGATGGCGCTCTCGGTCTTGCAGGGTCGCCAGGCAGCAGCTCGCCTAATGCACCATTGATACTGTCCGCGGAAACGCCAGCGAAGGGACAAAGGAAGGGAAAGATGATGCACCCGCTGGCACAGAACTCAGAATTGCTGAACAGTACTGCTAAGTACAAGAAGTACAACGTCATCAGGAAGCAACCTATGTCTTTCGCGCCTTCGCATCAACGGGTACTGCTGATGGACGAGGATTACATGCATATCCTACCCGGGGAGGCGGGGAAGACACTGTTCGATAGCAGCGTGAAGACGAGCCGGGTGCCATTTAGTATGATTGTAGGTTGTAAAGTTAGCAGAAGACATCCGAAGACGTTCCGGGTAAGTTAAGGCCTCGCGTTGACAGTGCGAAGTTCGACTCGCTGACGTTGGATGCTTCTCTAGGTCATTATCATAAGAGAAAAGGACGATACGAAACGTTACGATTTCGAAGCACAAAGCACCGTCGATGCTGCAGAAATTGTAGAAGAGATCAGGAAGGGTATGGAACCGTATGACCAGCAGCATCAAGCGATGGCGTGATGTATGGGTCAAGCGCTGATGGGCAAACTTCAAACACATTACGATCCCTCCGCGGCTACACGGCCCACTTTCCTCTTCCACTCAGCATACGGCTCCTTATCTTTCTTCTCTCCGTCTACTATCTGTTCAACACCATACTCACACGCCTGCCACACCCTAAGCTGCTCACAGAAGCCGCGATTCGGGCTCGCCATCGGTCTCTTCTCCTTCACGAAGACTTGGGCCTCGGCAAATCCCACGCCCCACGCTCGCATTACTAGAGGGTGAAACAAGCCTTCAGCCTCAAGCCTCATCGATCGTGGCGCACACATTCGCACTTCGAGATGGACAGGGAGATGGAGACGTACGATAAGCCATAACCAAAGTGACACTTCGACTAATCCCCATCCTGCAATGCACAAGTACCTTCTTCCCCTCCGCCCTCTTCTCCTCGATCAGATCGCACGTTGGACCGAAAATGGACAGCAGATCTTCGGCCGGTTTGTCGTCTTTGTTGAACCGCGCTGTCACGATGCCCATGTCGAGATGCTCTTGCAGCGTCGGGGCCGCCAGGTCGGAGCTCATGATTGTGAGCACGAAGGTTATGTCGGCGGAGCGGAGGGAGTCGATGTTGGAAGCGGCTAGATAGCTGGGAACGTGTGAGGCACATAAGACTCGGGCCCATGGAATCGAACATGACTGCCGCGGACGGCCGAGGCGGGCGGAAGGAAAAAGGCATAGGTACCTAGATACTTACCCGCCAAGGTAGAGGTTCGGCATTATTTCGGTCAGCGCGAGGGAGACGCAGCAGTTCCATAACGCCTTCTCGATCATGTATCTCGTGACGCTGGTTCTGGTCTCCGGACTGGACATTGTGATGGGGGTAGAGGGTTTATGAACGGCGTTGTGATCGGGCGACCGGTGGCTTTGATGGGGGCGTTCAGGGAAGTAAGTAGGTCGTGGGGATGGCGTGCGTTGTGCCCGGTCCATGTCTCACCGCCTAGGCACGTGACCTCATGCGCGAAAAGCGGGTAGGTACATCTACTTACCTGGCTCGGGTGGGAGTGGGAGACACCGCGCTCCACAACGAGAACTCCGTCGAAGACGCGCCTGGTCTTCGATCTGAATCTATGGTGTTATCCGACACTTCGTTCAGTAGCACTCCGTCGCTCAGTAGCAATGTCTCACGATGGCGAACCGTCGAGCCGGAATCGATCTGCTTGTTCCAGCGCCAAGATTTGCGGGCACGCCTGGGCGTAGCGGCATCTCTCCAATCGGAAGCGGCATACCTTACCTACCTACCTACCTACTCGTATTATCCATTAGATCTAGGTACCTACCTTACATGTACAGCACAAATGACATTGCAACGTGAACACTTCGAGGGCGTCCCCGAGGGGCGTCGTGGATCGTCTGCGGTTCCTGATTATTACATGATGGCTACTTCTTTCTCGCTGCTCACGTTCCCCTCGACGTGCAGTGTGGGTGAGACGACGGAGTAGATACCTGCTCTACTCTATTCTACTCCTACGCTACCGAGTTCCGCGCCGGAGTGCCCTTTTCGGTAGAAAGGGTCATCTCCAGTATCTTTCGTATCCTGAGTCTACCTACTTAGCTCCTCTCGCCGGTGCCTTTGTGAGAGGTCGGGGATGAAATGGAAACGTGTTTCTTTATGCAGGGTCGTGGGCAACCGTTTACTAAATATGCATTGTTCGAATAGATGTTCGAGCGTCTGTCACTCGTGCGAAAATGACACCCGGGAGAAGTTTGGTATCTGTCATTATTTCTATCTCATCAGCTCGTAGCGTCGTCATGAGCCAGATGCTCGCGGGAAAGGCGAGGTTCAATTCACTGCACGCTTCGGATCGCTAGCGCAAAAGTCCGGCTCGCTCGAAGTGACGGGCTGAGGGTCGCTCGAGCGTCAAAAGCTCAGGCTTTCCAGTCCCTGTACCACTTCCTCCAACCCGTCCCTGACCCCGCCGCTCAACACGTCCACCTTCGCTAACAGCACTTGCGCATGTGTTCGCATCTCCACGACAGCGTCTCTTCTTCGGTTCCTAATACCCCGAGGCGCTCGGACCATGAGCTCGACCGCGAGCTGACAAATTGCTACGCCCAGCTCCAGATTTGTCGTGTCGGGTGCATGCGCGATCGATTGGCGAGCTAGTTCGACAATGGACATCCATTCCTCCTTCGCGGGACCAGTGACGTCGGCTTCCACGACTGCCAGCAGCACGCGAACAATCTCGATGCCGCGTGCGTGCTCCGAGGGAATGCGCGGTATGTTCTCTAGGTCAGCAGCGAGGATGGCCCAGCCTTCTGCGCGGAGCAAAGCTTCGATGCCTTCGGGGATTTCGACAATGCCTTCGAAAGATAACAAGACGGGATAGCGGAAGTCTTGGTCAGATGTGTCTTGGTATAGGGCAAGGAAGACATCCATTATACCAGAAGCTTCTTGACGGAGCGCGTCGTTCTCTTCGTCGTGGAGCCACAGAGACAACGCACGAAGCTGTGAGAGCGTTAACGGGTCTTTTGATATTCCGTTTGACGTTTCCCAAGCTATTGGAAGTGGGTTGCTTGATCCTTCGCTTCGAGTACGAGCGGAGGGATGAAGGCCAGCGGCGCCTGCTGTGGAGGAGTCATACCGGTCGCGGAGATGTTCGATGGTCAGGGACATCACTTCTGAGATGTTCGCTCGAAGCTTCATAAGAAGATCGACGGGTATCGGCGCTGAGAATGCAGGAATAGAGCCGTCGTTTTCATCGCCACTGTCCATAGCCTCAAGACTCTGCACCAAGAAGCCGATAAAGGCGGAGATCATGTCGTACGCTCTGGCTATACGCTCCGAGATACTGAGGTACTCGGCGGAATGTAATTTTTCTTGCAGAGATGGAATGGTGGAGCGAATATCGATCAGTAGCACCGTGACGAATACGTAGGACGTTGGCTTTTGGTCCGTCTTCTCGTCTTTGTCTCTGGCACCGAAGACGACTTGCGAGCCTTCCCTTGTAGTCGCTAGCGTAGCGAGTATTTGCATGATCTGGGCAGTTGTCTCTGGAGGAGTAGAGCGTAACGCAGACATGAGTAGTGGCACTCGGCCAACAAACCGGCCGTCCTTCTCCGGAGCGTCCAGGATTGTCATGAAGGCGTGTAGGACCGCGACCGCCAATCCAACCATACTGCCGGCTTCCTCTCTCGTTCTCTTGCCTTCCGGCTTGGCTTTCAAAAGTCGGTCCAGGAACTTGACGGGTATTGCACGCCAGCACTGCTCGATCACTGCACGTGTGCCCTCCTCTTCTGTGCCGCTTTGTCGGCTCAGTTCTTGTTCTAGCACAGGTTTCAATAGGGCCAGCCCGACGAAACGGGAGGTATCATCCTTTGCTTTGAGACATTCCAAGGCCTTTTCGAGGTCTTTGGCGAGGGCATAGACCGCTGGTGGTTGAGTTGTTTCGGCTTCTTGCGGCATGTTTCCTATGATGAAACCTACTGTCAAGCTTCGAGGTTGCTGTCATCGGGCGTTTTGGTGCGCGGGTTGAGCGTTATTCGGTGGAGGATGCTCCTCTCGTTCTCCGTTCATGAAATGGCGGATGAGGGCTCTGGTGTTTGGATATCTGTGCGAGAAGTTGATCAAACAGTCCAAACAGTGGAAGGCACCCCATGCAACCATCGCAAGCTGTACGATCGCATACTCCTGCTTTGATAGATAGAACTCCATGATCCAAGTCTACTTTCACCGCGAAAGCGAAGTCTTGGAGTGCAGGCCTGGAATTACCTCGGGGAAATTGAGATCGCGCTAGAGAAATCTACAGAATCGACCGGACGAGTCACGAGAAAGAGAACGCCATTAAATCTCCTCAATCATCGACGCCGCAACTATCTACAATGTCCCTGTCCTGCTCATATACTGCGCGCTGCTGTGTGCGAGCGTCACGCAGCTCTTCAAGTTCAAGACCAACCTGCCTCGCCTCGGTCATCTCACAACGCCAGCGAAGAGCGCCATCGCGGCGATGGGAATCCTCCGCCACAGCAGCCTCTACGAACTCCAAGGTGTCTTCCATAGTCGACCAAATAAGTCAATTGACTTTACTGGAAACTGCAGATCTCGTTTCCAACCTCAAGGTCAGTCACCTCGTACTCAGCCGGCAATGTGCAGGACTCTGCTCTCCATCCGGTTTCCCACAATCGGAATGCTGACGTAGTCTCGCTATTCCTCAGTCTCGCCTCAATATCCCCGACATGCCTATGGGTGGCTTCTCCGCCGCCGCAGCACCTGCCGCCGCCGCACCGGTCGAAGAGGAAGAAGCCGCCCCAGCAGCGCAGGAGAAGACCCTGTTCGCCCTGACGCTCAAGTCGTTCGATGCGGCCGCGAAACCTAAAGTCATCAAAGAGATTAAGAGTATGTTGGGGTTGAGTTTGGTGGACAGTAAGAAATTTGTCGAGAGTGCGCCGAAGCAGATGAAGGACGGTGTCCCGAAGGAGGAGTCGGAGAAGATTATTGAGACGATGAAAGGTCTTGGGGCTGTGGTTACTATGGACTGAGAGGGAGGTGTGGGGGCTACGGTGTAGGAGATGGTGGAGATGGTGGAGATGCATCATTGCGCGGAGTTGGAGCCATGTACATGTACGGCAAGCATGAAGGACATCACTCCGGAGCCTCCTTTCAGACGCTGTCTCGTTGTCCATATGAGCTCTGCTAGCATCTGGCCTTTTCGTCGTCTTTTCCGCTTTTGAAATCAGCGCATTTCATCAAGCATCAGCAACACCTTTTTCGTTATGAATGCGTCTTGACTTGATTGCATCTCTTGATCTCTGCTTCACTGTATCAGGATTTCAGAGCGTGATTGGTAGGTGAAACCTTCTCATCAGGGATGCCGGTTGTTGGGGCTTCTGGGTTTCTACGGTGACTTTGAATTTCAAATTGGTTTTTACTTTACTCTCAAGCGGCTTGTACGTTTGAGGCATATTGAAAAGTAATCGGCCAGATTGACAAGACAGTACATTTATCACGAGTCGGGCGACTGAAAAGTGAAGCTTCTGGGCCAATGGCTTCACGAAGCAAGCATCATTGGCACGAGGGACCTTTGATCTACCCAGAACTCTGGATGAAGACGTTTGGAATCGCTGAGCGGTCAGCGATAGCAATACGATCTGGCTCTGACTGGAGTGCAGAATGTGCATCGCACGCCCTCAACGGAGGCCGTTCCGTGGAGTGGAACAGAAGTGTAAGTGTCTAGAGCCCATATGAGGGTTTTGCGTCGAATTAACAAGAAACGCTGGAGACCAGTCGGTACTTGCAGCCCGCTTGCCGAGAGGCTCATAACAAATCTTCGGAACCGAGCCTCCATAGGCTAGAATAACAAGAATTTGAACTTGAGCGTCTTAGGAATGATGCAGTGGGGAACACCTCGCTAAGGAAAAGACTGATCGTTTCATTCTGCCAGCGAGCAGTAAGCCGGCAGATCGGAAAGAAGCCGAGCCCACATACTGGAGATGTCATCGCCTTCTACCGGATCGGAGGGGTCACTCATCGAATCTGAATACGATGACAAGTGTGTAGCAGGATTGATATGTTGGGGGTAGGCGATCGTCATGCTCCTACCCCCATACTATCTAAGGTATGGTAATTTGATAGCGACTTCAGATTTCAGACTACTAGCTAATAGCGCAAGTGTAACGCGCGCAACGATCTGAGCGAGGAGGACCGAACCGCATCCCTATGACGATGGATCCCAGTTCATCAGGTGTTAGGGTGGCCTTAACCCTTAGCTCATTGTCGTGACGAGAACATAATTAAGGTACGTACATTGCTTTTAAGCGCGGCAATGGAAAGTGAGCTCGAGCGCTTTTGAGAGCTTGCCACACCGCCCGGCTTTTCTCAGTAGACTCGATCGACACTGGTTGATGGGGTAGGATATTGGTCAAGGATGCTGAGACGATTTGTTCAGGTCAAAGTTCCTTTCCAGGCCTCATGTCAGCATTCCCGCATTGTTTGCGATGTTGGTCTGCTCAGTTCATTTTTTCGGATGCAGAATGGGAGATGTGCATTTGACTCATGAAGGGGCTACAGAACTCGAGGACTCGATCTACTTTTCTGTTCAGATCAAGGTCCCTGTCAGATCAAGTACCTTACCGTTTTTACGATTGAGTTGTTAGGCTAACTGCGGGACACCCGTCTCAAGGCGTCATTACCTGACACCATTCATCTGATTGGCCGTCGACCTCATTAGTATTATGGACTACTACTATACAGTACTGGTATTGGACTGTCACTAAGGTAAGCTCCTGATACTGTTGTAATTGACATCCGCAATGTGAAAGTTGCTAAACATTCCTAGCCATCGCTCCAAGCCCAAGCATTCTACTTTCTGCCATCCCATCATAACCTTCTCCTCCCTCACTATGCAATCTCTAATTGATCAATGTCGCTGTCAAAGCCCAGCGAGCAAAGTCCCCTCCTTGGGCAGCAGGACCAGGTTCAAACCGTGCCTGCCAATGGCAAATTTCATGACGATGGCGACGGGGGACATCCCCATCCCATGTCTTCTCCGGATGAGCAGCCGTCTAACGCGAAGCTTGCCGTGATCATGGGCAGCATATGGGTATGTAACGCCGGAAATGTCCAGCGGGGAGGTTGAGGCTGACTTTGTTAGATCGGATTAGTTCTGATATCTATTGGTGAGCATTTTGAAAACGTCTTGTTGATGACTATCACCTCCCTATGTGTTCCACGGTCGACATGGCTCATGAGATGTATGCACAGATTCTACAATTGTTGCAACTCTACTGGTCCCGATCTCCAGCTCCTTCTCCTCACTCAAGACGCTTTCCTGGATCGGCTCAGCCTACCTCATCGGCCAGTCCGTCACTCAACCCCTCAGCGGCCGCCTCACAGATATCTTTGGCCGCCGTCAAGGCCTTCTGGTCAGCCATTTCATCTTCGGCTTGGGGACTCTGCTGTGTGGCGTGGCTCCTAGCGAATGGGTCCTCGTCGCAGGTCGTACCATTGCTGGCATGGGAGGCGGAGCAATGGTCACGATATGCATGTTTGTCGCTGGCGATCTGGTGCCGCTGAGGAAACGAGGCGTGCTGCAAGGCATCGGGAACGTTGTTATGAGTGCCGGGACTGGCCTTGGAGGCTTGTTAGGTGGCTGCATCGACGGGCTGGCAGGATGGAGAGTTGCGTTTCTGGTGCAAGTACCGTTTGTGATGGTTGGTGCCGCGATGGTTTTCTTGACCGTCAAGATCCCAGTCAAGGCAACGGAGAAATCGGCGCTGAAACGAGTCGACTACCTCGGATCGCTCACTCTGACCTCCGCTTTGGTCATGTTCCTCCTCGGTCTGAATTCGGGAGGCAACATCCTGCCCTGGACTCACCCTTTGGTCTTGACTGCGTTGCCACTTTCTTTGGCGTTCTTTTTAGTCTTCGTCTACGTGGAAGAGAACATGGCACTTGAACCTATCATCCCAATTCGACTGCTCTTCAACCGCACCGTCGCCTCTGCCTGTCTCAGCTACTGGTTCGTCTTCATGGCATACTACGGCCTCTTTTACTATATGCCTGTCTACCTGCAAGTTCTGGGTAACTCGCCCACCCAAGCCGGTCTAAGATTTATTCCATTCAGCGCCACGGCCGCAGTCGGGGCATTCGGTGCAGGCCTCATCTTGGAATCGACGGGCAATTACTACTACCCCGACAAATGTTTCCACGCCCTGATCGTGCTGTCCATGGCGCTCGCAGCCACGATGAATGCGAACACACCTCCCGTGTACCCTTTCATCTACCTAGCCGTCTTCGGTCTGGGATGCGGCGGCTTCCTCGTAACCACTCTCATCGCCCTCGTCAGCGCCGTGGAGCAAGACCACCAAGCACTCGCTACATCCGCCGGATTCGCCTTCCGATCCACCGGCTCCGTCATCGGCCTCACGATCACGTCGGCCACTTTCCAAAACCTGCTGCGCGTCAAGCTGCACAGGAGCATCGGTGATGCGGTTGATGCGGACGCGATCATCGACAGGATCAGGGAGAACTTCGACGAGGTGGGCCGTCTGCCGGCCGAACTGAGGGGACCGGTGCTGCGGGGGTACATGGAGGCCGTGCAGAGCGTGTTCGTGGTCGCCTGCGGATGTAGTGTCCTGGCCGCTGTGTCGAGCTCGTTCATGCGGCAGCATAAATTGCACGCCAATCTCGAGAGACGATAGCAGTCGGGACGTGTGGGAGGACGTGGGATGTTATATGAATGTTGAATGGTTGTTGGGTAAATTGTGGATGGGGGCGCCGATGCAGATGGCGCGGTCCCCGTGGCGCCCCGTGGGGAGGGAAGGGAGTGCTTCATTGTCAAAGATAGAATGGGCTTGATGGGAGACCTGAGTGGTATAGGCGGGTGGGAGCGGCGGAGACAGCACGAGCATCAACTTGGTACCCTTCAGAAAGCATTAGCAGACGTCATCAGAGTGAAACGAAGAGACAACCCTAATTTATTCTCAACGGAACCCACGGGCAAGTCGTCAGACTCACCAGCAGCCATACGAGCTTCACAGAAGCGTTAGTCAGTAGCGATCATCAGGGTAAGCCAACGGAAAGGCTTCACTGACCTTCGAGGCTGACGGGATTCAAGCCATCATCATCGCTTTCAAGATCAACGATGCTAAGCTTTCGCACACGTTGCCGTGACCCGACACGCAAGTCGGCGAGGAGCGAGGGTAACGGAACTGGCAGCAGGCAAGCACACTTTGCAAGAACGTCAATACAGATCATGCAAGGTGGAGCAAGGAACAGGCTCGACCGACCTTCGATGGTGATTGAATTCAAGCGCTCATCATCGCTTTCAGGATCAACGATGTCAAGCCGACGAAGAGATGGCGGTGGTCGAACATCGTCTTCATCTGACAAGGTATCAAGAATGACGTTGGGCTCGCCGTTTCGTGGGACGTTGCGCATCTCTCCTGCGGTTCCTAGGTATTACACGTATGAAACCCAGGCTCCAGACAGCGCCTCCGCTCCCAGTACCACCCAACCGCCCGCCCAACCGTCTCCCCGCTATCTCCAGGGCGATATTCAGTGAACCACGGGGACTCGTCCCCAGGACGGCCGAACGATTCTGCTTCGCCAAGGATCACTCGGGTCTCGATCATTGACGATCCAAAACCGCCACATCGTCCTCAACTCGGTCGCAGGCTGGAGTGACTCCAAAGCAAGCTTCTGATAGACTTTTGGTATGACCCGGCTCCATTCTAGGCGGTCGCGGGGCCGATTTTCCCCCTTCCCCACCCCGGTCCGCGACCGCGCAATTCGACGCCGTTTCCCGCACAGCGAGTGGGTCCTGGGCGCAGATTTGGGTATTGTCTTTCGAGTACTGGGAAGAGGCATAGGAAGGCGACCGTCCTGTCGAGCAGCAGCAACAGCCTCGCTCTGGTAGTTGCCAAAATTCTTGCCTTTGAATACAACATCACGCTGTTCTTTTGTTGGTTGGTCCTCAAATATCGCATCTGTATCGTCCGGCGCAACGTCGTCCTCCCAAAGCCAGACCCTTATGTTAGAGTCGGAATGCCTGACCCAACCGCCGGCACGATGTCTACGCAATAAAATTAGATGAGTCGTGTGCATGGGACGATCGCCAACCGACGAGGGGGGAAACTTCCGGGCGAACGGAGGAGCAAAGCCCGCGCGCCCCCCTTAGGTCCATCACAAGTCCTCTTGGCAAGAAGTACGGCCAGCGGTTTTCCATAAACCGAACGTACGGGGAGTACCCACGCTGATCCACAACAGGATTCTCGATGGGCTCAGACCCGACGGTTTTGCCCAATGGTTGTTGATCGCCGATGTTGATGATGAGATCGGAATCGCCCCAGATGGCCACAAACTGTCCTTCGCTCACGACCATGGCCTCGTCAACGATCTTCCCATCGGAATAGATTTCCTTTGCCTATTCCATAGTAAGTCGGGCAATGGTGCAGATGCATGCCCGAGCACGCCCCAATAACAAGCCTGCCGACGACCCGATAGCTTTCCCACGTCTGGTCCACTCCGCTCCGTTCGGCTCTTGCTCTCGGGATTCATGCACGAGACCGCGCAGGTCGTGGAACGGGGGAGTCCGAGCCAGTTCGTCGAGGACAACGTTGATCTCGGGGGTAGATGTGTCTCTGGGGACGACTTCAATGACCTTTGGGAGCCAGGTGAACGAAGCTGTGTCGATCATCTTCGTCCGAGGAT
This sequence comes from Platismatia glauca, assembly GCA_963556305.1. NCBI lineage: Eukaryota > Fungi > Ascomycota > Lecanoromycetes > Lecanorales > Parmeliaceae > Platismatia > Platismatia glauca. The sequence continues at coordinate 1,351,214 of OY745769.1, forward strand.
CTTCAGGAGATATAATCGCCGTGGCATCATTATAATTGTCGCGAGCCGAGTTGAGCATGAACTCGGAGAAGACTACTGGGTCGGCATCCTCCCAGCCCTCGGCATCCTGTGCGTCTTCGTGCGCGGCAGCTACCGACGAGTCATCTGCGCCGGTGTCAGATGCCCCGGTTGGATCTTCATAGTCCGGACGGGTTTGTTCCAGTCATCTTCCAAAAGATTCATATCTTCATCCATGTCATTTTCTTGCCAGCGAAAGACGATAGTGGCGAAGTTAAGATTCAACCGTTGGAAATCATAAAGTACGCGTATCTTATCTCTCCACTCTGCACCGGAAAACCCCCTTGGATCTGGTCCATCCACTGTCGAACTTGGAACTGTAGTCGATTTCCTCGAGGGTTTTGTCCGGGTCTGGTTCCGGGTCGGCAGGGCGAAGGCTCGCCTGGTCGACTCCCTTTCTGGTATGCTTCGACAGGCGACGACGTTCAAGGCCTGCAAAATAGTTGATTCTGCGATACCTTGATCCACAATGGTGCTTACCCAATGGACGCACTCGAACAGCGATGTATGCTCTATCCGCAACTTTGTCGATGACGTTGTCCGCGGCGGAATTGGAATCGGTGACAATTGCTACCTTCAACCCGCGCCTATGTGCAATTTGGACCTGTCCGATTCAGACTCAGTATAGCTCCTTTGAGGCAGATGGCAACCGACGAGGTCAAAGGACGTCCCTAAGCCCGTCAGGTCCGCGCCCGCCATCGGCGGCGCATTTTGATCTCGGCCACGATGCACGCTGCGGCGCAGACTTCGATCGAGCATAAAGTGCGCTCCCCGTTCTCATCAACGGGGTGAGCCTCGAATCGTTGACGCTGTCTACATTGATAGATCCGCGTCCATAAAGCGACGCAGAGCGGGCCGGGGAGGACGCCACGCTGTGGGAGAACGGTCGTCCGGGGTCGCTGGAGGAGGCGGTGCCGGTGGGACGGGTACGGTTCTTGTGTTCGAGGGCTTTGTGGAGACTGAGCGCCTTCTCGGCAGGAACGCGATCGTTGGCAGTTTTCAGTTCCTCGGGATCCGTGCAGTATAAGTTGGTGGTGAGCTCAGGAATACGGGCGACTTCTGCAGTCTCCTAACGCATTTTGCAGGTGGCTTTTTTGTTATTGAATCAGTACACGTGCTGATAGATTGCTCAAAGATGCTATGATGACGCCGATCATCACACCGGCCCTAATCATCACACCGGGCCCGAAAACATGGTGCGCTGTCATCTTCCAGCATCAGTTTTACCGCTTCTGGATATTGATGTGAACCTGACACATTCAAAGCAGACCTACACGCATTGTCAGTCAAGACTGTCGTCATTGCTTATAACTTTTCTAATTCTACTTACCGTCCTGAATCATCTGTTTCGTTAAGAGGAGCCCCGGCAGCGACACGGCCCGTGAGAAGGATACGAAGTCTCTGAAAAGCCTCGATGTTGCACTCGTTTAGGGTTCTGGTGCAGAAGCAGGAATGCCGGCATGTAGCCTTCTCTGTGTCAAAAGGGTCATGTTTCATGGAGTAATGCCGATCCGTAGAGGGTCATCAATTGGCCGCCCGTTGCTGCTCGACGAGATGGTCCGTGGAGGGTCATCAATTGGCCGCCCGTTGCTGCTCGATGATATAGTCCGTACTCGTGCATATCTGTCGGCGAGTCTGCCCCATCTTTGAAGAAGTCGCAGGACTGATATCCTGTCTGGTTAGATGTCGCTACGGATGGACGTAGTAGCACCAAAGCGCATGGTGGGGCCACGGTTTGGAATGGGGAGCGAAGTCGCGATGGGTGTGTCTGCGTTCTCACTGTCAAGGCGGACGGGGAAAACGATTGGACGCCCCGACCGAGGCTCAATGGTACCAAGGAGACGGCGGAAAAGATGTCAAACAATCCAAAACCATATCCGCTCCAACAGATTCCGAGGCACTGGGGGCCCTTTGTCCTCCTCTTCCTCTCGTTCCGCTTCTTCCAACCCACTCGAAACATCCACCGTCTCAATCGACCGTATCCAAGGGGTTCGAGCCCACATCTTATGTCCCAAGTATAAGGCGATGAATAGAGGTAGAGTGATGTATGCTGCGAGGAACGATGCCGCTGAGAAGTTCCCCGGGAAAAACACTTGGAAACCGTTGGTCAGGCATAGGAGGATCAGCATGATCATGGCGAAGTAGCTTGTGTATGGTTGCCAGGGACCTCTGAACGGAATCGAGGAAAGCATGCCATTGTAGGCGAGGGCTTTTCGGAAGCGCTTGGAAAAAAGATCCCCGTCAGCTCCGCCTGCGAGAATGGGGAAAGGAAAAGAGGAACATACCAAGTATGACATGAACATCACGACCCATGCAATGTAGCCGCCGATCGTCGTCAAGTTCAAGAACCACGCAAACACAGTCGCCGATCCGCTCGAGACGCTCAGGTATGCAAGACTCCCCAACGCGGCTGTGGCGAGAACGGCAACGTATGGTACACCGTTGCTGCACGTGAAGAATATCTTTGGGGCTTGGCCAGTCAGGGCAAGGCTGAAGAGCGAGCGGCTACCTGCGTAGAGGAAGCTGTTTGCGGCACTCCAGGCCGAGGTTATGATGACCGCGTTGACAACATGATCTAGGCCCTGGATGCCAGCTCTTTTGATACCGATGACGAAGGGGCTGGCACCTGCGTTCGTGGTGCCACTGCTCACCGCTTGGAGAAGATCCGCATCGTTGGAGGCGACAATGACCGACACAACCAGCGTACCTAAGACGTAGAATATTATCAAGCGATAGATGAAGCGCTTGCTTGCCTTGGGGATGTTGCGTCTCGGGGCCTCGCTCTCACCGGCAGCAATGGTGATTGTTTCGGGCGACAGGACGAAGGCGAAACCCGAGCGGATGAGCGAGGTCCAGAACGCGAGGAACTTCCCCACAGCCCCGAGGCCGGGCTTGGGGTAGCTGTTGAATGCGCCGGGATCTTTCCAATAGCGGAAGCCAAGTCGATCGTGGGTGGGTCCGCCGCCGAAGAAGAGCACGACGCCGAGGATGATGAGGCCCAAGATGGCGATGATCTTGATCGAGGCGAACCAGAACTTAAACTCGCCGTATATGCGGACCGCAAAGATGTTGAGGACGATGACGGTGGTTAACATGATGGTGATCCATGCCGCGACCGGTCTGTAATACGACTCTTGTCAGTATGGTACCGCTGTTGCAACTGCCTTGAGTACAGTACGTACACGGGATTATCCCAATAGTCTATGACAAGACTTGCAGCAGATATCTCGGCTGCCACCAGCATGGCATACGAATACCAGTAATTCCATCCGGCTGCAAAAGCCAAGGAAGGTTCGAAGAAGCGGTGGACGTAATACGGCACCGAAGCCCCTTTGACCGGGAGAAAAGTTGTCATCTCCGCCAGGGTTTGAGTCACCATCCAAACGATGGCTGATATGACAACGAAGGCTGTACTTGTGGGTTAGTCTACGGGAGTCGAGGCCAGATTGGGGAGACGTACACATGAACAAGGATGCTGGCCCGGCCAGGGAGAGCGTGGTGCTTGTTCCGACAAAGAGTCCAGTACCAACGCTTCCTCCCAACGCAAGCAGCTGGATGTGCCTGCTCTTCAGGCCCCTTTGCGTCTGGGGCCTGACTTCGGTGCCGTCAACAGGCACCTGGGTTCCCACACCGTCCTCGCGGTGAGTACCCTGCAGCTCCATGTCTAGATGCGTCTCTTCGACGGCGTGGCTGTTGTTCGTGGACCAGAACATCCTGTTGATGGATCGCGGGTTGTGAAGTTGTACTGACTTCTGAGCCTGATGCGTATGAATTTGGTGAGTATTGCGAAGGAGAGCTGGGCGAGTTGGAGACAGCCTGGCCACGGCGGTTGGTTTGTACGGTATGTATATATATTGACATCTTGGCTTCTGATTAGCTTATGATGAATTGATGATAAGGAAGTTTTCGAAGTGTGGAAAAGCCGCTCAGATAGGTTTGGTTGAGAAGGTTTTAACCCATCTATCAGTACTAGTTCGATGCTCTGAGCAAGCCACTCCGTAGCTGGCCCTTGCTCTCGAATGAGTACCCGCGCATCGCTCCTGCCTTTGCCAAAAATATGGGGATTCCTCGGGGGTTGGATCGAGTGCCAAGCGGGACCTTGACGGTGTAGGAGTGTTCTTCCCAAAGAAGAATAATTGATGCGATTCAGAGTGTCATTGACATCAATCGGAAGCTCATGACCTCTCAGCTGGTGGATAGCAGTGATGATAGGAAAAGGGTAATGATTCTAGACGAGGGACCATAAGCTGATAGGGAACGAAGAGTGACTAGCTACATGAATGACTGGTGTAGCAAATGCTGGCAATCACGAATGACAAAGAATGGAATATGCATCAAACGGAACTTTGCATGGAGGAAGGAATTAGACACTTTGACAGATCAACTGAGTTTGATGTTCACAATGTGCTGAATGTATCTCAAGTGACTGACTACTTAAAGCGAGATGGTGAATACTTCATGCAACCATGTCCAGCAAAACCGGGAGACTTCTTTGAATCCTTTGCTCATGACTTTCGGTAATGAACTGTATCTACATCAGGTTTTCTCAAGACCCTATCTCGTGCTCGGCTTCAGCATCTTTGGAATCGGCTCACCAGGACTGTCGCGTGAATCATGCGAGCACTCGTACAGCGGATGCCTGAGCGTGCATGCTGGTCTCTCTCAAGGCCCAAGGCCACGTGGAGTCGTCGAGACACCCGATCAATAATAACCTTGCCAGCCATCTGATGTTGAATTGTATGGGTTTCTGACTAATCCTCCAGCAATCTTAGAGAGTAAATGCATTTTGAGTATTTTAATGAATACTACAGATTCCACCCATTATGTGGGAGTCTGACAGCTGCACGCATACCTTTAATAGCCTGAGGGCAGCCGAGCAACATATGGACGCACTTGGTCACTGGGAACATTACTTTAGGCCGTGCAAGCGAAGGTTCGATAACGGCAACAATCTCTGCACAGCATTCCTCCTCTCGTTTCTCTCATTCTCCATCTTTTCACAATTCATCTTCGTGGACAACGATCTTCCAAGCACCTCAATTCCCGCACCAATTGTGGCACAAACATCTCGTGTTCTTTTTGTAAACAAGCCTTCACTTCCGCCGGTGGCGTCTCACCTCACCTCGAAACTGGTTCTTGCTCAAACGCACGTTGCGTCAACCGTGAGAGCATCTTCCAGACCCTGCGAAAGCGCGGTCAAACCGATATCATCACGAATAAACTCCTAGAATGTCACGACGAGGCCTAGTCTACTGAAAACGCCTGGAATGGCCATACATATCAGTGCTACCTTGGCCGCCGTGGATTTGCTGCTATGGGCGACATCTAAATAGCCCAGCGCATCAGCAAGAGATGTTTCATTGTCCGAATAAGGTGCGGTGCGGGTCGCAGTTCAGAATATTGGCTGGCATGTTGAGCCATCTAGCAAACGAGAACTACGGATTCATCAAGTTCAACGGCGTCCAGAGTTTTGACAAAACATCAGAGACTGATTATCTTTTCTTAGAGCTTGTTTAGAGAGGTACGAGCGAGAAACAACATCGTCTCCCAAAGTCTCGGTCAATTTGATGCAGAGACCAAAACAATGATTGCGACACTTGGTAACGATGTGAATAGAAAGAAGACGAAGGGGAGGGTTATTCGATGCAACTAGATACCCGCAAGTTACAACAGTAGGCAAGAACAGACTTCCTTGCTCTACAAAGTTTGAGATGCGAGCCCCTCCATCTTTGGATACTAGAACTTATGTCCAGCGTCTAAGACCTCTCGGCCAACCTTTGCATTGCTGTCGTATCTGCACATGAGCCACCTGTAAAACGATAAATACGCTACCATTGAACGCCCATCCGTTCCCACGGGGTACAGACTGCAGGTCACCTGTGTCAAGCGTTACTGGCTTGAGACGAGTAGTACTGCAAGGAGTCCGTGCTACCAAATGGCTTGCAAGCGATAATGGCACGGAGGAGCCGGTAGGTAACACTAATTGAGATTGAGATGCAAACATGTGCGAGTAACGTGCAGCACGCAGCACGAAAGGGTTCGTCAAAAGCGTGCAATGTCATTCCCCTCCATGCATTAGCTCAAAATGTAGACTGAGATAGTCAGAACCCTCACTTTGTAGCATGGTCGTCTAGATATTTTCGGCCTGGAAAGGATACAACTGAAAATGGATGAAAATGAGAGTGGTAGGCAAAGTACGGGGTACTCAACAGCCCGTCATACACGTAATAAAATGTCCTTGTAGGGACACAACACTACCGAGCGCGAAGTTGCCTCGCTCTCGAACGGTCGAGCCCATCCCACGTCGACGCGCTCCAACCGCTTGTCCCTTCAATTGGCCCCTCTCGCTGACTTCGAATATAGATAGTTGGTGCTTGCAAGTCTATGCAAGAGAGTACAGCTATCATGAAGCAAATGTCTTCCATCAAATACAGTCAGCCACCGGCAGCGCCAGGATCCCAGTCCCTTGGATTCGCCCACTCTCCCAGCGGCCCACATGAGCAAGAAAAAGCCACAGACGACATTCCGTCTCTCGAACCATTTCCAACTCTTTCACCTCCACCGTCGTTTCAGTACAATGCCAGCCTTCACCCTCTTGATACCACTTCCTCATCGTCTCCAACCATAGCATCACCCCACGCCGCGACGCCGCAAAGTGCAGGCCTACGATTACAAACGGAGCACCTAAACGAGAGAAAGCGCGAAGAGTCAGCGTCTTCCGTGAGCAGCAATTCTATCTCTGAGACCTCACACACCGTCTTCAATGCTGGTCTACCTGTCCGAAGTTCCAGCATTCGATCTGCCTTCTCCTCGAGGCACAGGGCCGATTCGCTCACACCTAGCTCTGCGCTATCGTCGCCTGGAGTGGGCCCATTGGTTGATATGACTCCATTGCCTTCGCCCATCTCGGGATGGGGCTCTCCAGGATATGGAAGAACGTCAATAGACGAGGAAATGGGGAACGCTACACCAATTGCAATCACAGCAGAGGAAGATAATGAAATACTGCCAGAGCCAATGGATTTCTCCCGAGCGTCGCCTAAAAAGCGCAAGATACCTCTCATGGCAAGGGACATGAGTAGCGAACAGGTGCAGATTTACAACGCCAACGCAGCTGCATATGCAAAGAATCGAAGTGTCAGCGAGTATGTGCCGGAGGGAATGCAGATACCTAGATCTCGCAATATCGTCGTCTCGACATCTGGAGCACCATCCGTCACTACTTCGCTGTCCCCACCTGATGAGTACATGCATCGTGAACAATATCTGGCCATCCAACGAGGCCTGGCCATACCTATACCGAAGCCTCCAACTCCACCGGACAGTAACCAGGGAGCCGATAGTATAGATCTTGAAAGTCCACCATCAGGTACCAAAAACGCCAAAGGCCCACTACCATTACTGTACGAGGCTCGCACGGTCCATGGAGGCAAGCTGAGAAGGTGGAGAGGATTGCGCCAGCTCGGGAAGGGGACTTTCAGCACGGTGATGCTTGCCACCAGTGAGGGTATGGATAAGTCAACCACGTTGGACGAGAATGAAGTCAGCCCAAAGTCTCTGGTGGCTGTCAAAATTTGTGAGCAAGGGCCGGCCGGAGGTGCAGATGAGAAAAAAATAGAGATTTCGATAAAGCGTGAATTGGAAATCATGAAGTCAATACATCATCCATCATTAGTACACCTCAAAGCCATCAGCTTGTGTGAACGACAAGCCTTCCTTGTCCTCAATTACTGTGCCGGCGGAGATCTTTTCGAACTAGCGAGTCTGAAGCTTGAAATCCTCACGCCTAGCCTGATCCGCCGCATGTTCTCAGAATTGGTTGCGGCTGTGCGGTATCTGCACTTGCAATATATCGTACACCGTGACATCAAGCTCGAAAGTATGTATCCGAAGCGCACCAAAGAGCGCGTTGCATATATTCTAACGTGATCGCCTAGACGTCCTCGTCAACATCCCTACCCCCTCCCTCACCACCGCAACCACCGACTGGCAAACCTACCCCGCCCCCGTCGTCACCCTCACCGACCTCGGTCTCGGCCGCTGGATCCCCCGCCCCCCAGAATCCCCCCTCCTCGACACCCGCTGCGGCAGCGAAGACTACGCCGCCCCCGAAGTCCTGATCGGCCAAGAATACGACGGCCGCGCCACCGACGCCTGGGCCCTGGGCGTCCTCCTCTACGCCATCATGGAGGGACGGTTGCCCTTCGACCCCATCCCCGGCGCCCGGAGGAAGAGCCCGACGAGCCACAAGATCGCGCGCTGCGAGTGGCAGTGGGTGCGGTATGCGGATGCGGAGGGGGAGTGGGACGGGACCAAGGGGAAGGAGATGGAGGGCGCGAGGGCGGTCGTGGAGGGGCTTTTGGCGCGGAGTCGGAGCCGGTGGAGCTTGGAGGTTGTGGGGGAGAGGGAGTGGGTGAGGGGTGGGGTGCTGGTTGAGGGGGGGTTGGGGATGGGAGGGGAGGATGGGGAAGACGGGTAGGGTTGGGGGGATTCGGGTTGATGTTGTCGTGAGATGATGCCATGTGTGACGTTTACGCCGCTGTACTAGTACCCGCAGGGAGGGGTTGGGATATTTTCGTGGACCGAAAGGGATTTGGGCATGGGAAGTCTATACTACTGCTAGACTTAGAGTATGTAGAACTAGAGGATTTTCGGTCGTTGGATCGTCGTCGGGGACTCACGGGTCCAGGTAGAAGGCTGGTCCTTCCAGCGACCCTAAGTATGTACTTTTTTGTGGTACCAGGGTCTCTATTCCAGGACGTGTGTAGGGAGCGAGACTTGCATTGTGAAATGAAGCGACTCTATCTAGCTAAGTATCTGGCCATCAAAGCGAGCCGAGCGTAATAATACTGCAACGTTTCCCCGCCTACTCGTACGTGGAAGCCCCTCAAGAAAATCAGGCAAGATTCCCTCCCGCCGGCCAGCAGCAGCAGCAGCATGAACGCATTCTTTTCTCCGTCGATAGCCAGCGCCGCGTCGGACGTCCTCGCGCACAATCACCACCCGTCATCATCCGAATTGAACTCCGACCACGTATCGTCCGTATTCGGCAAATAAAAGTCCAGGAAGTCGTCCAGGCTCGCCTCGTCGTGCGAAAAGGGCCCCAGGAAGTACGCCTCGATGCCCAGTTTGAGCTCGGGGCAGTACTCGTCCGAACCGACCTCGAAGTCCAACCCTTCGTCCAGCCCCTCCAACCGTCCTGCCACCTCCATCGTGTCCAGCGTCAAGACCTTGCGCATGCGGTGGAACGCAGAGAACCATTCTCCGTCCACGAGCCCGACGCTCGTCAGGTGGAGGGACTTGAGGGTGCCGGCGTGTCGGGTGCAGAAGGACACGAGGTCGTCTTCACTGGTGCCAATCATTTTGAGTTTGACGGTCGTGAGGGAAGGCCAGTGGTGCTCGCCGACTGCGTGTTTGAGGTAGGTGGGCCAGGTGGGTTCGTTGCATTGGAAGCCGATTTGTAGGTATTGGAGGTCGGGTGCTGCGGTTACGAAGTCTCGGAGACGTCCTCCTTCGAGGTATGTGGAACACAATTCGATTTCGAGTTCTGTCCATCGACCATCGAATTCTGCATCGCCTGTAGCGAACTCTAGTCGCAGGTACTTGAGTTTCGACAGGCTGTCAATCATACGGGTGAAAGTCTCGGCGTCTTGTTCGAGAATCCGCCAGCTGACTGCACCACACTGCAGGTCTTCCACTTTCAGCCCGGCGTGATGGGCTCCAAGCAAGAGGGAACGCATTGGCTGGAGGCCCAAGGGTTCCGAATTGGTCTCTCGCTGGTCGTCATCGTAGTAATTGCAGAAGGCTGACTCGAATGTCTTGCTCAGCCTCGGGGTCCAGCTACGAGCACAGGATTGAGTTGCCATTATGATTTCTTTCAGGTGGGGAAAATGTTTCATAGCCTCTGCCACTTCCTTCTCTTGCGCAGCTACTTCTTGGGAATCTTGTTGGAAATGGATGAAGTCACAGTATTTTCCAAACGCATGATCCATCTGCTCTTCAGTGTAGTGATGGCGAGGAGTCGCGCTCAACTTGCTAAGTTCACGTTTGTAGGTACGTAAGCTCCTCTCACTGGCGTGATGGCAGGGACGGCCCCGCATGCGTAGTCCTTCGATTTCCGCAACATATTGTGGACCAGCAACGATCTGCTCCCAGTGTTTGCGAGGGAGTACGCCAAGTTTGTCGGCTTCGAAGAAGAGTGAGGTGACGTAGTTGCTAGCTATCGGATGCTTAGCAAGTGCCTTGAGCTGCTCGAAGCTGTCCTTTGCAAGGATCAGGTGGGCTTCTGGAACGATATATTCTAAAGCAATGGGAGCGGCGAGCCGGGAGACGAAACGGAGGTTGGCGAGTTCTGTGGGCTTGAGGTAGGCACATATCATGTGTACGAGTTCCGGAGGGAGCTTATCGATAGGGAAGTCGATAGATTTGGGGGCCGACGGTCGAACAGGTTTGCGGACAGCTTTGGGACGCCGCGCACCAGGTGCTGCATGTCGGAAAGTGCTTTTCGCCATGATTTTGAGTGGAGAGTCAGTCTGGAGGTCGGAACGTTGGCTGTGTAAGGACTGGACTGAGGAGACGAAACAAGGATAGCGTGGTGGCACTACTACCGTGGCAGTATCATGATTCTACCTTAGCGTGTCTCGCGCGTATTAGCGCATTCGGAAATCCTGGACCTGAAGTGCACTCTGAGCCAACATAAAGTACCTACATATTGATATACATCGATTTTCTCAATACTCTTTCCATCAATATTGTTCCAGCTCGACTCGATGACCTGTCATTTACACACTCTTACAGACAATCGTCAAGGAGTATAGTATTATGATTATAGAATTAACAAGGCAGGAAAGAACAAGTCGGTAAACCCAATCTTTGCTCAGCGCTCACCGATAGATTTGTCACAACGCTGCGAAGACGCCTACCCCGGACCCCAACACTGCTATGCGCATCTGGCTCAGATTTATCTCTTAACGAGAGGTGAAAGTCGTTCATGAGGGTCGGAGGAGACAACCGACCAGGAATCGGTTGCAGGAGGCTCTTGTCGTCGTAGAGGGTCACAAAGCGCGACCAGTCGAGGTCTGCGAGGTCTGCGAATTAGGGCAGGATTATTGAGTGAAGAATGGACGCTGAGCGGCATTGAATTGAGAATGGTGTGCACATGGGAGGGGCTGAAGCTATTCGATGGTGTTGGGCGGGAAATGTGCTGCTGGAGAGAGAGAGATGCATGGCGATGTTGAAGGGCTGGATTGGTTAAGAGAGCCGCACTGTATTTGGTCTCAAGTTCCCGTCAACCCTTTCTCAAATATCGTCAAGATATAGAGAACCAAAGAGCATTACTTATGTTCCTATCAATAATGTCAATCCTGCAATTCCTTCACCTCACCCTCGTCGTCATCATGCCCCACTAGTGTCCCCTCCGTAGCCGTCCGCATTCCCCTCTCAATCTTCACAAACCCCTGCTCCATCGCATCAGCATCCTGCTCCTCCATCCCCACCCCCAGCCTCTCGCCTCCCAACCCCCCAGGAAATTCCACCATGGCAACTCCATCCGCCACAGCAACCGGACCTCTTCCAACGAGGTCGCGTTGGCCTTCCTCCTCAGCTAAGAAGCATCAGCAGGATTTTGGGGCTCTAGCGCCCCGTTGAGAAGAGCAAGCCGTACCTTGATCGCGTCTCCGCCTCCCCTGCTGCCACAGGGCAACGACGCCCATGAAGAACATGACAAAGCCGAAGACAATTGTGCCGATGGAGTCAGGGCCCCACTGGTTTTGGTAGGAGTTGCCGAAATGGATGGCTGTGGGCTGAGGCGCGTGGGGGAAGTTCATGCTTGGGGATGAGGCATTGGCAAGCAAGGTGAGAATGGGAGGCATGGTGGACTGTCTCATGCGTTAAGAGCGTCTGTGTCAGCGGTTCGAGATAGGCTTTGGGTGTGGATGAGGGAGCAGTGGGAGTAGAGGGAGCAGTAAAGGAGTATGGCGGATGATCATGATTCTCGAGGCAAGGCTATCCTTTTGTATTCCAATGGGGCAAATGGCGGCTGCATTGGCGGCGGCCGAACGCAAGCATGGCGGTTTCTCAGGTGCTGTATTTATGGGTTAGGATGCGCAAGGAGGACTTTGGATCGTCGCCGCTTGTTCCGCTTGCGCTCGCTTCGTGCCGCAACATGCACATGCGCGCTGAATTGAGGTTCTTGGCTAGATTAAGGCACTCAAGCTGAGCGAATGCCAACAGGTTACTATGAACTGTTTGCGTAGTCATTGAAATCGTTATTACTTAACGAGAGATCGTCATTGCGCCACCTCTCGGCCTTTGTCTATCCTGATAAACGCACGCTTCAAGCGGCCCCGTGAAGCGAACAGCTCTTACCAATAATGCCGTACGCCGCGTATTCAAACCTCGGTCTCTTAGTAGTATCGAGAGCTAAGTTGAAATGACTTTTAGTAATACTCTGACACATGGCGTGAAAGTACATGATAGATTAATTGAATGTACTACCAAACGGAATGGGACAACAGAACGACTTTCCGATACTTGGATCTCTCGTATTATGTAGCACTCTTATTCTATGACCAGCGACAAACTTGAAGGTTGCGATACTGAAATTGGAATACTGATACAGAAAATAGAATAACATCTTTCGTACTCAAATAGAAACAGGTATGCAACTTGCCCAAATATACAAAACATGAGGCTGGTAGGGAAAATGAATAAGCTCCTTACCTCAAGCCCGAGGCACATGTTTGAGCCTTTCCGCGAGTCTGGTGCTGATACGTTGAAAAGATCTGGGTTGAGCGTTACGTTTTGTCCGATCTTTGGTCATATGGATCTTCCGGATCGAGTCTCGAACGACGGTGTGGGGCGACCTCGTTGGGACACAAAGCACAGGCCATTGGAGATACCGGTCGCCAAAGATGTCTGCATGGAAAGAATGCCAAAGGAGGAGATCCGCAACGTCATCATGTCCTTTCTGTGACGCATGCTTGAGAGTCGCTCGCAACCTTTCGAATCTTTGATGCATGTCAGCTCCCGCTGCCAAAAGGAGCTTGACGGTAGCCATGTGACCGTTCTCCGCCGCCACTTGTAGCGCTGTATACGGCGAGTCCTTTGCCTTCTGGAGCGTGGCTCCTCTCTCAAGCAAGAATCTTACAACATTTTCGTGGCCTTCAGAAGCTGCAAGATCCAGAGCTGTTAGCGCCCCAACGGTACGCATATTGATATTAGAGTATCTGCCAGACCACGAAAGCAGCTTCTCCAAGTGATCCTCTGCAGCATCTCGCGCTCCTACTTCCCAGACGGGTGGCCCGGTCTCCCCATCCTCGGAGAGCAAATCATCCGTCCAAGACTGATAGTACGGCTGCTGCACAATTGATTCATAAATTTCCACTTCTTTCGCAGAAGCGTTGCGGCCATCGACTAGATACCTGACAGCCTGTAGATGACCATGTAGTGCAGCCAGATGCAGTGGCGTTTCCAAAGTGGATGTAACGACTGCGTTCACGTCCGCATTATACTCCATTAATAAACCCACAATCTTCCAATCTCCACATGCAGCAGCATTGTGCAGTGGGGTTCGGCCAGAATGATGGTCGACGCTGTTCACCTTAGCACCGTGCCGCAAGAGTGTCCTGACCATATCCGTAAGCCCACTGGCAACGGCAAGGTGAAGCAATTCCTCAGTGTCATATCGCACCTGAGGTGTCGAGGAAATGGCATACTTCAACAGCACATTGGCGACCTCTAATTGTCCACCTGCAGCTGCAAGGGCCAACGGCGTCTTACAACGGTTGCAAGCACCCGCCTCTGGGTCTGTACCCATCTCTAAGCACATCTGCGTGAGAGATACCAGACCGTGAGAGGCGGAAGTCCGGAGAATCGTATTTGCGATTTGAACGGATCGTCCACTGGAAGATAGATTGAAGTACTCGCAGGCGTGGTCTAGGGTAAGAACAAGGTAGCGCTGCAAGATTCCCGCCAGGTTCCTGCTGTAAGTCTCTGCCAAACGGTAATGAAATGACCAATTGGCAGCGGCGTAAGTTGTCAACGTAGAGGTTGTTTCTGCAACCCCCGAGGATGAAACTCTGATGCCGAATAAGCTGGCGTTCTTTTCTGCAGTTGGGTCAAGAAGGGCTAGACAAGTCCGTGCTATAAGTTCATGGGCTTCAAGCAGTGGATATCTGGGAGGATTTGCTGGTCTTTTCGGAAAAAGCAGATAATTCCGCACACTCCTGTGTCTGAGTCTGACTACGCCAGTCTCGGCAATGGTAACAAGGTTCCCACATACGCGGGAAATATCTCTTTGAGGGCTTTGACGCTCAAGCTTGGTAAGATGTTGTGCTCTATGTGCTGACAAGTCGGACAAGTTCGTTTCAACTGCCAAAGCTTCCTCGAGCTCTGACGAGCGTAGAGGACGGTTGGCGACCGTAAGCCATGAGAATATCTTCTGAACAGTAAGGACATTGTGCGATGGAATAGCTTGCAATTCCTCCTGATATATGCCATGAATAGTAGACGGTATCGACTCGATGGCTTTTGCTAGGTCACCAAGATGTTCCATTCGATCCAGTCTCTCCATGGCCAACGCAAGCCAGAGGAAGCCGCCGTTAGCGCGGCAGTACAATCTCGTGGCTAAGTTCACTGTAGATCCTCTGTGAATGCCAAATTTTGCAGCCACGTCTGCTAGACCACCAGCTGCGAATGTTTGTAGATCGCATTGAACGCCAGGCTCAACATTAAGATTCAGAGCTGTGACTTGACAATGACTCGAAGTGGTCTCGAACAGATCCTGAGTCGCTATGGCACATCTGAATTTGTTAGAGTTTCTCCTCGTCAGATTTGCTTCTCCGAGTTCAGCTACTAGTATCTCCTTGACCCACTCATCACGATCCAGCCCATCAACAATCAGAAAAACCCGGGCTTGTTTCTCAACACCTCTAAGGATTCTTCTTAGCTCGAGTCGGAAATCTTCCCGCAGCATAGGCCTAGATATCATTTTGGATTCCCTAGCTACCGCAAGCGAAACACAGTCATGAATCACAGAATGCTGGTGCTTCCTCAGCTGGCACGTGAGGGTTCTGAGGAGGTACTGGGCGGCATCAAATCTTTCTTGGTTATCGTCAAAGAAGGAAAAGGCAATCGTATCCCATTTTTGTTCGTGCTTTCGTAGATGATCTACGATTGCTGAGCAAAGCGTCGACTTGCCTGTACCAGGGGAGCCACTGAACCAGAGTAGCGGAGAATCCTTCGCAGATACCCATCGGTTGTAACTTTCGAGCGAGAAAAGCCATTCACACGTACTCCTGGCTCGGTCTTTGGCGTACATTTCTTTCCTCGATTCTTCGATTTCAAGGCACTGGTAAAAGTTCCGAAGAGTTCTTGTCGCCGCTACAAAGATGATGTTAGCAAGTGCAGTTTTACAAAGCGAGCCTTCTTAACTGACTATCACCCATACAAGCTATTGAATGCTCCACGATATTCCTGGCTGCGATTGGGTCTAATGATTCAGACAAAAGGTAATGGTTCTCCTGGCGTTGAGAGACCTGAGACTGTGAGACAATTGACCACAGACAAGTCTGGTGAATAAACTGTGTAGATTGTTAGATTTGCGTATCAAGAAAAGGCTGCCTTTTTAGAAAGTGGAAAGGAAGGCTCGGTGAAAAAAATAGAACGAAGAGAATCTTACACTGGCGTCAGGGCAGATGACCGAATTGCCCAAACAGAAATATACGTTCTTGTAAAGTGGATCAGCTTGTCGAAACACCTCACCAATCAGGTCGAGAGGTCCTCTTCTTTGTTCAAGCTGCTCTTCGCAGAGACATGTCTCCTCTTGCGCCCTCGGGTTTGGAGTTCTCTCTTTGATTAAAGCTGACGTCTCCAAGTGTTTTGGGTAAGCGCATGGGTGTGGGGTTCCAATGAAAATCTGAGTGGAGCTTCAGCTCACACGAACGCATAACGTTATTTCAACTAGAAGATCGTACTGTTCCGAATGTTCTTTGAACAAGGGCAGGGTTTCCGCCTTCTGACTCCGGTAATAGCAAAGCCTATGGGGTGTCAGATTGGTCAAATTTTAGTGTGGGTCGGATCATAGTACCTTCTGCACTACAAGACCCCCGATGGTTTGACATACAAAGATCGCAGGCCGATGCACAAGGTTTCTTCGTCCTCTAAGCCCGTTGGACGACCATTCTTGCGGATTTTCTGGTCTGTTGCCATCCAGCTGCGCCAACTGAAGCAACAGACTCAACGCGGCGTCGTGTACAATTTCCACGGTTGAGGTCTTGGCAGAGTTCGGCTGACATGTGAATACATATTTTCGCGCTGACGGAAACCTGTGTGGTAGGGTTTCTGCGAACCAAGCCGCATCACCAAACGCATCTCTCCAACCTGACGGGTCTCGTTCGGTTGGATCGTCCACAAAGAAAATACTGCCACGATTATGAGCAATGCAGACATTCAGGAGGGATTCCTCCCATACTCAAAAAGAGAATCTGTCTCGCCTTGCAATTCCACAAGCCTAGCCATCAGTTATACGATCAACCGAGGTGGATGAAAGCTGAGAGCATCTAGGACTCTCAGAGGTATAAATATCCCGAGGATGACATGACAAAGTGTGTCCCTGCGATCGCAACGATCGCAACGACAAAAGCGAGGATGGGTATAGCGCGAGGCAGCATTAGGACTCAGACATCAGCCGTTATCTCGATCTACCAGCGGAGAGGGCGATTCCCGCTGCATTCCGTTGACGCCCTGTTTGTATGGGCGAACGCGGCGTTTAGCAAACGCTCCGGGGCCTTTTCATTGGTCTGTTGATGGGCCGTCTAGAGCGCATTAAGCGAATCGAACAAGCGAAAACACGCATTGCTCTATGAATTGGACAGTAGACAGGCGTCAAAGGATGCGAAGCGAAACACCCGTTTTCTTCGCATCGCAAGAGTAGCCAGAACAGAGAAGACAACAGTAGATCATCGATGTCGTGCGAAAATGTCAGACTTGAGTACAGCCACAGTGGCACCTCTTGGCAATCGCTGTCGTGGTCTTGGAGACCTCGATCCACTAGAGCGACCGCTTCGCAAAGCCTAAGCGAACCATGCAGAACTGCACAGGCGCAACGCCTGATTGATGAATGGCAGTCAAATGTTAGAAAGTAGGAGAGAGGAGATTGGAGGCTTCTAGCTTAGGCCAGTACTGCGGTAAGGATACTAAGAGTACTTTACAGCCTTCTCCGTCTCGACTCTCGAAAACAAGGCATTCTCCCCCATTTCCACCGACCACTATCCACTCAGGAAAGATCTCAGCCCTTCTCCTCGATCTCACTTTCTCTTCAACCCTCGAGGGAGAATGCTGCAATGAACAGCAGCACTGATCAAGAGAAGAAGACGCGCGACTGGTTCAAGTGCAGCGCTTGCCGACAGCGCAAGATTAAGGCAAGTGGCCCGGAATTTAGCCGGGAGGCCTGATCGTGAGTTGGAGCTGATTTGCTTTCCAACACAGTGCGTGCCTCAACCTCGAGACTGGGAAGGGGCAAAGCAGAAGTGCCAGCATTGTCAGACTCACCGTCTGTTATGCGGACCAAATTACAGGAATAATGAGGATCCTGCAGTCATCCGCCTGGCCAGTGAGAACCTTGTAGCCCAAGACGAAGGAAGCAGCCGCCGGAGCAGTCATGCAGTCAAACGCCCACTACCATCAGCGATACAATCGCCAGTCAACCAATCCAGTACCTCTGCATCCGCTGCTGGCAATTTTGGGAGGCAAAACAGCTTGTCGTTCAATGCTGGGCTAGCTGAAGACCGCAGAGAGCGCATTGGTTCACTCTCGAATGAGGGCTTGGTGGAGGAGGCGTCGTCAAGGTAAGGCCCCAATTTTCTAACTGGTCTCATTCGAGGTCTGACATGAGCAATGTACACAGGCTCAGCGAATTCCACGCTCTAGGGACATCCCTGTTATCTGCATCGCACACCACTGTCATTTGTCATCCCCATGGACCTTCCCAACCTTACGATCACTTATTGGTTGATCAAGAACTACACTCCTTGTTCATCTATATATATCGAATTGGTGTCGAAGCTGATGGCCGAGGTCAATTCAACCAGGCTCGATGGATACTGTTCGCGCTTTTACATGCTTTGGACAAATACCCCGGATTGGTAGATGGGCGGAAAGGACACGTACTCTTAAAAATAGCTCTCACTTTCCACCGGCTTGGTCACCGATGGGAATCGGAGCACATACTCGTGAAGGTTGCTGATATGTATGGGTTCTCGGCACTCGTCCCTCACGAAGACCCTCATTACCTATTAGCTGATTCCTTCCCGGAATCTTCGGACTTGATTAAGAGTACACTTGCGAAGCTTTGGCAGGAGACAATTGGTGGGGACCTTCTGGACCTGAATCTCAATGTGCCGCCTCTTCATCGCGCCGTTCAAAATCGAAACCCGGGCATTATCATGGCAATCTTGTCGGACCCTAGTGAGGCCAGCTGTCAACCATCAACAGTCAGTCGGCAAAGCCCACAAGACACTGCAAGTGCGATCATTCCATCAATGTCAAACAATGTTACCCCATCAGGAGCCAATACCGAGGAAAGAGACTTTCGAAACCGCACTCCACTATTTCTCGCGGTCGCCAATGGCGACGAACGGTGTTGTTATGCTTTAATCTGTCACAGAGCTGATGTCAATACTCGGGACGCTCATGGACATACTGCTCTTGAAATAGCAGCCAGAGGCGGGCATCTGAATATAGTAAGACAGCTCACCGGATCGAACGCTCTTATCAATCCAGACATGGGATGCTGCTCATCTTCGCCCTTGCAAGCTGCGATTGAGAGCGACAAGCTCAACTTGGATCTTGTTAGCCATCTTCTGGACCTCGGCGCCTTGGTGAGCCTGCTGCGATATGACAATAAAAGCGCAATAGACCTCGCAGATGAGCGAGGACTTACCCAGCTGGCGGCGAGCATGCGCCAGATGATCTCCAACTCTCAACACCAACATCCCTTTGACATTGGCCAACCTGGAATTGACGATATCCTCTCGTAGCGATTCTCCCCAAGGTATCTACTGTCATCATACTACTGGATATATCCAGTATCTCATGGCGATCGGCACGCGACATCTGCGTTCCTACTGATTATCTTGGAGCTGTACTGCCTTCTTAGCCTTGATCCACACCGTCGCTATTTTCATGACTGGCTACCGCGATTCTCATTCATGTTCACAACATCCTTTACATTCCTTTTTTGGTAGAGCTTGCTCAAGTTTCGGTCCAGGGGAAACCGACAGACAATTTCGATTTTTTGGGCTTTGGGAGGCCAATTCTTCCATTTTGATGCGCGGATTTGGTGTGCTTTAAATAGGTGTTGTATCTAAGTCTAGATTGCGTGGCTAGGAATGTAGCAAAGTCTCGTCGGAGGAGCATCTCGGAAAAGTCGGTTGTGAGCGGATTCTCGGAGGACATTTTTCAAACCCCCCCCTCCGGCTCTAAAGAGGATCTCTCAAGCCTGTTCTCACAGGAGGGGTCTTTAATGACAATCATCTCTAAGGGGTCTTTTGGGAGGGGTGTCCGTCGGAGGGGTCCGTCGGAGGGATCTTTCAGAAAAGGGTTTTCTGGGTGGGTCTTATAGGGTTATATGTTTCTTAAACGATAGGTCAGACTTTGGAATTGTTCGCGGGGAAGGGCTGTGATGGCTTGCTGATTGAAAAAGATCACGTTGATCGGAAGGCTGTGTCAAAGCTCGTCCACAGCAGATCTCGGTCTTCAGTAGACCTTGCCACTTGGCGACCAATGTTAAGATGGAGGAAATGAAGCACCTCTGGCTTCGATAGTGCGGTTGAGACATGCACGGCGCCTGAGATTATGGGTCGACATTTGGCCTGCAAGACTTTTACAGCAAGAATGCATCTGTGTGTCAAACAGATGATCGTCCCACGTGATGCTTCATCTACTGGAATTGGCGATTAGGGGGAGGGTATCATCTCTGGGGGATTGAGCGATAGTGTGTCAAATGCATCACTTCTGTCCTTGGTAGGTACTCTATTGCATAAGTCTCAGCTATTGCGTAAAGGGCTGAACCTCAAAAGGTTCTTTTCTCAAGATCCGACTCAGAAATATCAGTCCTGACCGCGGCTAGGGTCAGAGGTGTGGTCTTCGACTCATCATTCCATTTCTTCGTTCTTTTTCCTGGCAGGAACTTGGACCATCTCTTTCTCAACAGTGGAAGCGATCGCAGACTCTGACGCGCCTGCTGAGGGATTGGCACTACCCGTCATAAAGGTCTTCGCGTTCTGCTTCGCGTTCTGCTGACCGACCCTGAAGCCCATCCTTTCGCCCTCGGATCGTAATCGAAGGGTTAAAGCGGTAAAGGGATATCGTTAATACGATTAGTTGCCGTTAGTCCGACATGGTTCTCATTGCAACGACGGTCGAGAAGATGAATTGTGTGCAGGCATTCATAGGTGGGAGGACATATAGAAAGTCGAAGCGTAGAAGATGGTGGCCTGATAGATTTTAGCTGTAGATGTCGCATCGAAAGCAAACTGCAATCAGGACGAGAAAATATATAGTGATACGGTACACGACAAGAGATAACGGCCATCGCAATAATGGAGTCGGCAGCTGGCCTTGGACATCTGGAGGGTCATGCATACTCAAGCTCGCAGTGTATTAGTAGCTTAGAAAGCATGATTTTACTAATCACCTTGCTATATAAGTAATCGAAGCTACAGCTTTGATAGAAGTTTCCAGATCGCATGGGCTCTGGCTCACCGAGATCAAGCTCCGCTCTGAACGTGCCAGCAGGTCCAATAATCGTCCACAGACACATAAATCATGGTCTCATTTTGTTTAACAGAAGTCAAGCGACAAACAGAAATGCAACGTTTTAAGCGAAGACCACCTCTGACGCATCGAAAAACTGGAGCTAGGCGCAATCTGAACAAGATGAAAGGGAGGGAGGTTTGATGCGAATTGTCGACACCTTCTCATCAAGGTTGAGCGATTACCGTTTCTCGTAACTCAGATTGGCATTCAGGACTGTCTTTAGTAGTGTTGGGACAGTAAGCGGATATCGAAAGTATTCAACTTGCGATACTTACTAATGCAGCGGAAACATTCACGATGACACTTCCTGTACTGGATTTGTAGCGCTTGATCTTCTCTATGGCTTTTGCTGCAAGACTATTCTCCTCAATGCAACGAACTGAAAGATAGATAAAAGTGTTTGGGAGATCTTCGGCTGTCCCAACATTAATATTAGAACGGTCCTGACGATGCTGAGTATGAGAGTGAGGATGCCAAGCTTGCTGACCGGCGGAAAGGTTCGAGATCCGATGTTAATGAGCTTGGGTTTGAGCTTGAGCTCGGGCTGTGAATGCCGTAAAGACTCTCATCGTAGTGGGATGGAGGGATGATTGTCGATGCTCGAAAGATACCTTGCTACCGCGTGGACGAGGCCGACGCGCTCAAATCCGGTCTTTGCCGCGTACACTCTTACATAGCTCGATCGCCTATCTCATTACCAGAGTAGAATGGGAACGTCTGCACGGCGGAGCATTGAAGTCCGCAGGAGGAAGCGAGTATATCAAGCAGTCCTCGTCCCATTTGACCTGTACTTACAGCGGAGTGGTGAGGCTGTGAAAAGCCAAATTCGGGCAAGCTTCATTCATGGTTCTGCTGCTAGAGCAGAAGACTCACATAGCACAAGCTCTCAATGTGCTGCACGGAAACCGCTTGAAGTGATGTCAATCAATACTAGGGGCTCCATTATCGGTGTTGTATGTTAGGCAGGATGACTACCTGGCAACCAACGCTAAGGCTCGTATATCTCGCAGCTTGGCGCCCTAAATTGGTATAGCGGCTAAGAAAGAACCTCGTCAGCCGCGAACGTCTTCAGTGGCACAGTTGGACTTAGTCCACTGGTCTCTAAACGTCCATCGTCATCCTCGAATCTTAGAAAATGTCGACGAAGTGGAAGATCAAGAATTCTTCTCAAATTCTTGCATCACATCTATTTGGGTTTTCTCATCCGATTGCACTGACGTTTTCCAGATCCCTATCGATCCTAAGAGGAAACGGACGTTTGTAGGAACTGCAGCGTGCAGTAAAACGTCAACTGGATCTCTACTGACATTGGCTGAGCTGTACACGGCAAAGATTGCAGAAAAGGTAGACTAGGAGGGTTTTGCTAGGTGTTGGCTATCACTCAAGCGTCTATGGTCATGCCTGGAATTCCTGGCAGTCCTAAGGCCTGCACAACATGCAGGAGACGCAAAGTCCGCGTAAGTAGCCAGAAATGTTTTCCGTTGTTTACTACTTTGACCTAAGCATTAGTGTGACCTAAAGGTGCCGTCCTGCGCGCGGTGCATCAATAGCAGAAGAACCTGCGAGGGATACGAACGCTACCCTGTTTTCCTTAATCGCACTGCACAAGGCATCGACAAACGGCACAGGCTAGACGAAGCAAAGCCTAGGTGTTTTGCAGGTTCAGTGCAAGCCGTTGTCTCTGCAAACGATTGGAGCCAGACCCTAGCAGCGTTAGCTAATTCAGAAATGCTATCTCAACTCTCCGCTATGCCTGCCTTCGACAGCCAAGTCATAGCCCTTAACTTTGAAACGTATATGCCAGTGAACGGACCTTCTCGAGATCATTGCGGGAGGGGCTGGCTTCAGCAAGCAATCGGCCTCCAGAACCCTGGAGACGCATTGCACCTATCCCTGAAAGCCATATCAATGAAAAGGTTAGGACGCTTATGTGGGGATGATAGGCTGGCTTTTCAGGGTGAAGTATGTTACGGGACTGCTTTACAGCAGCTTCGAAAGGCTTTGCGATCTGATGCTGTTATATGGCACAATGAGACACTTGCCGCTAGCTTCATCTTGGCACTGTATGAGGTGAGTCAAGTGGAAAACTGATCTTCCCAATCCGGATACTCGAGCTAACATTCATTTCTATGAAAGCTCTTTGAGTCAGAGTCAGCTACAGCAGCAATAGAGGCTTGGTACAGACACATTCGCGGAATCGAAAATTTGGTGTCTATGCGGGGTCCTCAACTGTCTCGTACCCAATTCGGGTCTGAATTACTAGAAGATATTCGCTATTCGCTGGTAAGGACACTTATCATTCCCGTTCATCTACGCCAGGACTAATCAGCTTTGACAGATGGTTTCGTGTGTAGCATATCGCAGGACATCAGTCCTTGCATATGGGAGGTGGCTAGCCCAACCATGGGATGAGACTTCAAATAGCATGCATCCTCGGATACAAGACAAAGGCTTTGCCTTGGCAGCACTATTGCAAGACATAGACAATGCAAATATAGCCAGCACCAACACTGACAACTCGACACGATCACTTTGCCTGCAGCGCCTTATCGATATGAATACCGACTTGGAGAATTGGTATAAGGAATACCTCGTCCGTTCACCATCACCTTCGTACTGGCCTGCACAAACATCCACCTATACCAGATTTCAACGACAAATAGCAAGCTTCGGTCCAAGCGGACTTCCGTTGCTATCATATCCTAACCTCACTGTAGCAAGCACTACCCTCACTTTCTGGGCCCTGAAGATCATTCTCAGCGGTGAGATCGCGACTACCTGCCACATCATTCTATCCACCGATCACAAAGCTCACACCGATTCACCGGCCATGGACCCTGCTGCATACCTCACGACGACATCGATGGCCGAGGGCGCGAAGGAACAACACGGCGAAGAAACTTGCATGCATCTAGCAACTGACATTGCACGCTCCACGCCCTACTGCCTCAATTCTACCATGGGCGTGCTAGGGCCCGAGAGAGCTCTCTTCGCTATACGCACAGCACTGGTCACCTTTCGGCGCCATCCGGGCCCAGAGCTGGATTGGTGTCAAAAAGTTTATCGGAGCATGGAGAACAAGTCAGGTGTTCGTGGGGCGATGCAGCTCCATCCATACTTGTACGGGCCTGGCGAGGCTGAGGGAGTATGTGACCCACTATCCTCCCACACTAATGGCGCCACTCCGTCCACCTCCGAGTCTGAGATTGAGAGCCGTGACGAGCCGATATAGGGTTGCCTGTTCACGACAGGATTACGTCGCTTGGTGGGTGGCCTTCCTCTTTGATAGCGTCGTGATGCCGTGAATTGGCGAGTCATGCGAGGCTGTGACTGTGTGTTACAATTGCAACATTGCTCACAGATCCTGAATACGGGTGCTGCTGAAGCATTGGCAATACTAGGATCTTGAAAACTGGTTGATTGACTCCCAACCCGGAAGACTCTTCCGTGACCATTATCATTTCGAATGCCTGCTAGGCAGTGTCTGACACTTGGTCGATGACATGATCAAGAGAGGAACGCTTCAGAGCAAACACTGGGAAGCAGTTTACTAGACAGAGTCTGGTCCCCTGCGAACAGTCAGACGCAATCGCTCCTCGGGTGTTGAACACAACATACTCACAGACACAACCCATCACCAATAAGCGTTGAGATAGCGCTATGCATACTCAATGGAATACATTACTTCATTACAACCAAAGCACCATCCTTTTCCTCCGACATCTCACCCCCTTCAAGATTGCCCCAGAAAGTTCTCTCGCCTTGCTGGCCACGACCGAAATGGTCTTCATGCAGCCATGCAAAAAAGCCACCGACCGACGGAAAAGGCTAGCGCAGGACTTCAACAATCTTTCAGCAGGGCTCAGAGGAAGCGGAGTAATGCAACATAAAGCTGACCAAACGATTCAGAATCCTACGTGTTCATCAGTTTGGCTCATTGGCTATACCGGATATTGAGAGACTTCTTGGGGCCTGTGGAATACCGATGATAGGAGATCGGAGGGTGAGGTTTAAAAACTCGTAATACTCCTTGACCTGCCGACTGGAGCTGAAAAAGAACGACTAATGGCCGTTAAAACTGGACCAGATACCACCATCGGGTCCTTCGAGAGCTCATAACAAAAAACACTCCGCTTCATTAAGTGTGATTGCCTTCCTTGTCCGCGAGCGTACGACGCTTTCAGCAGGATCCGTTAAATTGATTGGCAATGGGAGGCTGGGAGCCATGTGACGTCTGAACCGATATCGTACGATGCTACTGGCAAATCCATTCCCACCAGTACACGTTCCTTCTCGTGGTGAAGGGGCAGGAATTTCAGATGAGGGAGGGTCGGAACTATGAGTCTTTCGTCAGCGGAAACTACCAGTTTTTGAACCGCCGAATCACGGTCGCTGAACCGCCTGTTGCTGGGCCGATCATTCTTCTAGAGACGGTCGCAAGCAAGACACCTTCAAATCCATAGAAAAAGCCTTCTAAATTCAAAGTCCTTGGACCGCGTGTTACAATGTCTTCTCCTCCAAAGCCGTTGTTCCCAATGTGATCTGGCTAGCAGTCAGGGCATCGGACAACGATACACTCATGCTTTGATGGAGTCCGAGCTCCGTCTTGCTTGACATCAGCGCTCTCAGAATCGCGGTGAAGTTGATGAACCGCTTTGTCGTAGTGGGAGAAGAGGTAGTGACTTCTCGGAGGACAGCTTGCTGCGGAGAATCGAGAGGAAGGGGTCTCTACGCCTCGGCTAGAGCCTCAAGGGAAGAGAAATCGTCGGCAAGGTTCTGAGATGGGAGTCCGGCGGGGTCGAACGTTTATTGCTCAAAGCGATATCTCCATTAACGGGGAATATGGCGGCAACCGACTTCGTTGACGAACCATGGGTGCTGGATCCCCTATCACAGACCCGTCAGCATGTTGCCAGCCCCTGCGCTTGCTGATAATGTTCCTTGCTTCGCTTCCTCCAGAAGTCGACGGTCAGCCAGAGTCACACTTATTAACCTTGATTGAAGATCCCTATCTAGGCCGCTGAAGAAGGGCATATATTTTAATTCAAGAGGGCTCACAATACGTCTCCCGTCGATTGTATCAGGCGTCCCTATAGAACATAGCGGTCTCCTCTCACTCTGATTGGCGGTGCGAGGAGAGACGAAGAAGGAGAAACCCTGGGGCTTCGATTTCGTCGAGAATATTGGACCCCGCTTCTTTGTGTCTCGTCAACGGACATTGGGATTCGGTTCGAGCGCGCCCCTGTCCGCTTTGGGATCGGATGACGCATTCTCCCCCTCGGAACCTCTCGCTTCTGGTCGGATTCACTCGCTTTGTTTATTGGGTTGGTTCAGGCACGGCATATGGGATATGGGATCCATTGAAATTTAGAAAGCCTTTTCTCCCCTCCATTGAAGGACTTCCTCCTTTCCTGATTCTCGAATAACGAGCGGTGTGCTTTCATCCTCTAGACTAGATGTACCACAGCAGCGGACACCCACCATCCACAGCCCCAAACCAAGCGTTTGAGTCAGCAAGGCGATAGATAGATCACGAGGACGCGGTCCCGCAATCTCTCCGAATAACACAACAACACAGCCCTATTCCAACAAAGCGCATTCACATCCCCTGTCCCCACTCCCGAGCCGCATTCCGGCCAGAGCTGATCGTGAACTCGCACCCAACCGCCACCTCCCAGCGCGATCTCGCAAGAGCAATGGTCCGCCCGAGCAACCCCCGAAGCAGATTTCTGTTGTCGAATAACCGAGGCTCAATGTCACCTCGAGCGGAACAACTTTCCCGCCCGGGCATATGTACGAGAACGCCCTCTCTCACAACACGCAAAAAAGTTCGGATGTGTTGCTCACAACATGGTTGTCTCAACATCGTCGCTGTTCCCCAGACGCTACTATTTCAGCGTTTGCACACTTTTTCTTGCGACGTCAGACATCAGAGACATCATCCTGGCTGAGTTTGCTCTGTGTTACCTTTACCACGTCATGGATGAAGGCTACGAGAACGATGATCGCATGGATGTGGAGTGGACTCGAGATGCAGCATCTCACGCTACGCCTCTGGGCAGCCCGTCTTATAGTCCCCCTGGGCTTGAGGCGCGCATGGAGGGAAAGGGGGCCGAGGAAGGGGGGCATGGGCACGACGAGGCCGACGAAGGAGATGACGAAGAAGCTGAAGAGGAAAAAACAGCCCGCTGTAAAGCCAAAGGTAAAGCCAAAGCCAAAACGTCCCCCACAACCCTAGTCCTAACACTAGATATAGACACATACACAAACCGCCACCGGCCCCGCTTAGTCCTCTCATCCCACCCCACCGAAGCCCACCACTCGGCCCCGGACTCCATCCACGAGAAACACTTCGCCGACGCCGACGCCGACGCCGCCATGAACGACGCCCTCCCTCCTCCCCCTTCCTCTTCCTCTCACCCTCCCTCTTCCTACCCCCCCACCACCAAACACCACAACCCCTCCGAAAACGCCCCGCCGCCACCACCGCCACGCAATTTCGCCACGCAACCGGCCTTTTCGGCGGAACTGATGACCAAGTTGATGGCGCTGCAGCGGTCGCCGCAACCGTATCAGCGGCACAGAGGTGACGGTGGTCGAGGACGAGGCTGGGGGAGGGGGAGGGGGAGAGGGCTGGGAGGGGAGTTGCGGTGGCGGGGGACGATGACGCGGGAGAAGATTGAGAGTGAGGGGTGGGGCGCTTGTGATGAAGCGGATGCGGCGTCGATGGATGGGGGGGAGATGGGGTGGGAGGTTTATGATAAGGTGGTGTGGGAGAGGGCGGGGGAGGGGGTGGGGTTGGAGGTGCCGCGGGCGTCGGGGTCGGTTGAGGGGGGTAGTGCGGGGGGAGAAGGGGGTTTGAGAGCGCGCGTTGATGCGGCCACGGCGGGGAAGGTTGAAGGGGAGCCGGGGGAGAGCCGTCGGAGGCGGAGGGGCGAGTTGGTGAGGGCCGTGAGGGGGTATCGGGCGATCTTATCCGGGACTTTTTTGAGTTATGGGACGGACGAGGTGTTGGAGGTGGTGCATCGGGATAGTGATGGTGAGGCGGCGGTGTTTTTCGGATCCGCAGGCGATGGGGTTTGTTAACGTGTGGCAGGGAAACTCTTCACGCTGCTCCCTCTCCGAGACGGCGCTTCGTCCGGTCGGGCGCATACGAAGGACTTTGTCCCTGCTCGTGCCGCGGCTGGGAACGCACCGGGCGATGACGACGGCATGGAGGGATGCGGGGGGAAGGGCGGGCGGGCTGTCGCGCGGTGAGGTGTTGATGGGGTGGTGTGTTGGTAGGGGACGGGGACGGATCGTGCCGCGATGGACCAAGTCACGAAGACTACCTATACTCACTCTTTCGGTGGGTAGGATTTCGTCACGAGTCCGTGGCTAGAAGGACATGGAAGCACCTTTTACAGGACAGATGGGAGTAGTAAAATCCCTCCATGATGTGATGCTGTCAATAGAAGTGAGCGACGGACGACAAAGCGACATTTCCTTCCCATGCCCCGTCAACGGGCTTCGAGATACGCGGGGGCCCATGGCAGTGAAACATCACCATACGCACCACCTCACCCAACCTCGTCAAACCCTCCCCCCCCCCCCCCAGAACCCACCATCATCCCCCAGCCCCCCCTCCACCCCCCATCTCCGCAAAACCCCAAATCGCCAAAACGACCAACCCCCCGCCAACACAACACACGTAATGGCCCCCGTCCCCCCCCATCCAAAACAGTCTCATAGCCAACCTCAACCGCGGCGACCTCGACGCCATGTAGAGTACGCCGCCGGCATCCCCGTCCCCATCAGCGCCGCCGTCCAACGACCACGCCTCCAAAACGCCCAACGCGACGACTTCCCGCTCCTACCCACAACGACGCCATCCGGTGCGGAAACACCTCCCTCGACCGCCATCGAAGGAACGAACGCGAGAGCCCCTGCCGCGACCACCCGCCCCCGGCTCCCGCCGCACGATCCACCGCCCCCGGATCCACCACGCCTGCGAGCGCCGCACGGACGACGACCACCGCCACCAGGAACACCCATCACGAGGCGCCCAGGATCCACGAGACCATCGCCGTGCTTGCGCGAGGGGCACGGTTTGCGGATTCCTTCCCGCAACCCCGCTGACGCGACGGCGGGCCTCGATGGGCGGATTGGACGTGCGCGAGGGTATTGGCGCGACGGGCTGAGCGCGGTGCGCAAGGGGCCGTGGGGGGGCGGGAGGGGTTGTGATTCAGGCGCGGGGGTAGGGGGAGGGTGGATGGGAAGAGGGTGGATGGGAAGAGGGTGGATGGGAAGAGGGTGGATGGGAAGAGGGTGGATGGGGAGAGGGTGGATGGGGAGAGGGTGGATGGGAAGAGGGTGTACGATGAGAGGGTGTACGTAGAAGCATCCGGCGCCTCCGACCCCGAGGCGCGGGGAGACGTCGTATACGCATCCCACGGCGCACGAAATCATGCAGCTGTCGTCCGGCGTGAGACCCTTGCGTGGCGCCGCCTATTCACACGTGTGCGGCGCGCGCGCGCGGGACCAGGAAAGTGGTGGGGATAGATAGGTAGTGCGTCGGATGTGTGGCGGGTCCTCTCCACTGCGCGTTCACGGCGGATTCCTTTGTCCTCCATTCGGTGCGGAGCGAGCGCGTCGCCTGCTTGCGATTCGGCGTTTCGGCCGCGGTTGGTCAGCGTGAGTACTCCAGGTGGCAGGGCGGCGCCGGCGTCTGGCTCGCGTCCGTCTGCTTGTTGCCAGACCGCACGGGAAGGGAGGGGGATCGGATCGGCGATGGAGCGCGGTCGGGGAGTCCTCATCTCCCTCCTCTCGTACACGGTGTCGAAACGGGTGGCGGGAGCGAGTCGGTCGTGTGACTTGTCGGTTTCCCACCGTTTCGAATCCGGCCGGGTTGTGGTGCGGGAGCGAGCTTTCCCTATTCTCGTGACATCATGTGTTGTATTTCACGCAGTATTTCGAAAGGGGAACATCGTCCCTTGAGGTGAGGCAAGCCAATCTTGGGTGAAGTCGTTTCCAAGCTTCTGCAGCCGAGAGATGATCGATCTATGGACATTTTCATACATTATCAAGACATCAAGAACCTTCGCCTCCGCTCTATATACCACCGGAAAAGATAAAAAAGACGAATGCCGCTAGAACGCGCCAGGGATACAATCAACAGATCTAGCATCATTGACCCCCATCCCATCAACCGTTGCAACAGCGAACGGATCGAGTGATGCAGGGTACCACCAAAGTAAAGGAGCGACCCTCCAATCAGGGTTTACTCAACTGCTCCTTCCTAAAAAACATAAAGAATCCAATCGGGACCGCGAGGTTCATCAGCAGCGCCACCCAGAACCACGCCTTGCCGAGCCCCGGCATCGCGCCCGGTGAGAAGTCGGGGAAGACGTCGCCCGGGCCGATCTTGTCGGGCGCGGTCGCCCGCGCGAGGATGGTCGCGATGGAACCGAGGACCTGCGCGGCGATGAGCGTGAAGAAGACGTGGAAGCGCGTCAGGGTTTGCAGGAGGATCATGCCGAACCCGACGCCCTGCACGGCGTCGAGGACCCCGAGCCAGAGCCACAGACTCCGGCCCGCGATGGCGGACGCGGCGGGGCCACCGGCCCACGGGAGGTAGAGGCCGATGTTCGACGTCCCCCACAGCATCTGCGCCCAGCGGGGGGCGCCCAGGCCCATGGCGAAGACGGGGAGGACCCAGGAGTGGGATTCGGAGAGGAGGGCGAAGACGTAGAGGAGGGCGGCCCAGACGATGACGAAGAAGAAGACCACGAGGACGGCGATGGACCAGGCGGGGACGTGCTGGGAGGACCAGAGGTAGAGCCAGTTGCGACCGTAGGGCGCCGACATCCAGTAATTTTGGATTATGATCACGACGAAGAACCACTGGGGAGCTGTCAGCGAGGCCTTCTTTTTGGACAGGGAGAGGTGGTAGTGCGCTTACGATGATGATTTTCCTTCTGAACAGGGACGTGTAGAAGGAAGGAATCTTGCCTGGTGCTTGTCGGTAATACTTTGGCAAACCAAAGAAGAGTACGTAGCCCACACTCCACATCACGAACGCGAGGACGATGCCGACTGGTATGATGACTCTCGTAGGTGCCATTGCGGCCGAGCTGCCAGTGGCCCCATGCGCAGATGACTTGGTCAAGGCAGAGCCCCAGTACCACAGCGCCACGACGTAAATCTGCTGTGTGCCCTGAATGATGCATGCTCTGTAAACCCACCTCGTGACAGGCGCACCCCCCTCGTCTCCGAAATTAACTGCGAAATAGACAGAGCCGGAAGCGGATCCAACGGCGTAGAGGCCCGTGGCGATATTTTGGATCCATCCTCTCCCATTGACCGTGGGTCCGAAAGGTGCGAGGCCGATCAGGAGGAAGGCAAATCCGTAGAAGATGAAGGGAATGGAGAGCACGTAGACGGTCTGCAATCGCCTGTAGAGGAACCACCACATTACGGATGCCACGAGGTATATCGAAGCGATGACGTAGAGTTTGGAGGCGGCTTCACCGACTGTGCCGGTGAGAAGTGTGATTTGGTAAGAGTTGGCTGCGATGATCTGGCCGAAAGCGAGGAGGACAGAGTACATTGGCCATTCAGAGAAGGGGAAGCGGACTCGGAGGTAGTGCCTCAGACCAGTAGGTGGAGTGTAGTTCTCTCCCAAGAGGAACTCGTCGATGGTGTCTGTCCTTGAATCCCGGTTGTCCAATCGAGAATCGCTCCTGAAGTCGTCTTTCGGTCCCAAGTTGCTCCCTTCGAAGATCGACCCTGCGGGCGATTCGTTGAAGGGAGTTGGCGAAGGAGTGAGATGGCGATCCATCCTGAATACCGATGGTGCCGGACTACTTTGTCTGGACTTGCCCATTTCTGCCATGCGCATTCTCCCATACCAAGCTTTCTCGCTCTTGACGAGGTATTCCTCAATACATAATTGGTCTTCGGACGTTTTGCCGTTGAGCTTCGCAAGCTTCACTTCAAACGCTTCTGTATATTCCTTCTTTGGATCCGTGAAGAA
Source organism: Platismatia glauca (assembly GCA_963556305.1). Lineage (NCBI taxonomy): Eukaryota > Fungi > Ascomycota > Lecanoromycetes > Lecanorales > Parmeliaceae > Platismatia > Platismatia glauca. The sequence goes on from OY745769.1 coordinate 1,383,102, forward strand.
AGGGCTGACGTGTTCTAGCTTGTAATCAGACTTTTTGCCAGTGTCCTCACCTTTGACGTTGGGCAAGCTCAATAAGGAGATGTTAGGATTTTTAGTCAGGCGCGGTGAGTCAGCAAGCCAATCTTCGGCCAATGGGGTGCCTATCATGGAGTGCCTTAGAGGTGTTGAGGCACCAGAGGGAGCAAAAGGTGCATTGGGAAGAGGCACTTGGGAGGTTATCATCTGAAGAGGGTTGCCGAAATCCGACATGCGATTCCTTGACAGTCGCCGAGGTGTCCTCGTGACCTCTTCGTCAGCGCTAGAATCATCTTCGAACTCGGACACAGGGGCGATACTCGGAGCACCGCTACCACGCTTTCTGCGCAGCTTTTTCCGGTGACCTGGTCCATATTTGTGGCCAAGACCGCCGTTAGGCAACGGCGGAGGTGATTCGGCCCTGACGGGACTGGCAGCTCTACTGACATTTCGACTGGCACTTCGGGAGTGCGCTGGGGTCCTCGAACGGCCTCGGGTTGGGCTTGGAGCTCTGGAAGGCCCAGGAGTTGGGCGTCGTGAATGTGACGGAGTACTGTTGCCTGGGGTATTGAAGCGGCTCTGTCGAGCGCTCTTCAATTCTTTCTTGTGGACAATGTCGATGGCGGTAGACTGGAGTTTCTCAAGGTCCTCAACCCACTGTGCGACTGGGAATCGTTGCTTTGCAGCGCGAGCCCTCATAATAGCACGAACATCTGGTTTCGATGACAGCGCGCCTTGGATAGCAATCTTGAACTGCTGTATCAGATGCTTTGTCGTCGTTGATTCAATTGTAAACCACCAGCCAGGCATCTGTCCTAATCCTCCGACTCTTGCTCCAACGCACAATGCACCCTTGCGGCCGAACTCCACTGCTACCAGGCCAAAAGGTTCGTCTCGAGATGGCATCAACGCGAAGTCAGCCCCACTGAAAATGTATGGCGGTAGAGCCGTGAACTCTGGTTTCGAAAAGACTCGTCCCGGGTAGACCTCCATCATTCGAGCCAACTTGATCGCGGCAAATCTGCCGTACAAATCGATGACCGGCCCTACACAGATCAGTTGAACTTGGGGATTGTTCTCCAGGACGGAAGGAAAGCAATCCGCGATCAAGTCGACACCTTTCTGTTGGGACCATCGACCAACGAAGACGAAGAGATCCGCACTCGGGTCCTGCTTCAACCCAGCCCATTCCTGCGCCTGCCGTTTCAAGCCTGGCTTGGCAATTTCAAGTTCTTGGTCGACCACAATGGTGTCAGTCTTGACCTGTTCTTTGTTCCACGGTGCGGTATCCGTAGGGTCAGGATTAGGAAGAGACCCAACCTCTTTGATACCCCAAAGGATGGGGTATCGGGCAAAAGAGCGCTTCCCGTACTTGGCGGAGACCCCGACTGCTCCGAAACCATTTTGATGAACACGAAGGTAACTGGCTGCCGCATGTAGGAGGTTGAATACCTCTCCGAATTGGACGTACTTCTGCACGACAGCCGGATCGAGGTCGTACACTGCGCATACCTCTTCACGTTCCGCTTGGTTCCGCATTGGCCACAACCCTTGGAATTCTGCGTTATGCAATGACAGCACACAAGGGATGACCTCGGGTAATAGATGCAGCGGCGCTACTGCTCCGTGATAGTCGTTGATATGATACAGATCAATTGGAAACCGTCGAATCGTTTCAGCAATGCAAGAGTTCCAAGCGGAGTAGTAGACAGCGCTGTCCAAATCATCCATACGAGGTGGATACGGCTCTGATTTCGTCTGCTGTCGAAAGATCGGGGCATCGAGGAGAACGTAGGTGATGTTTCGAAGAACGTGATATTGGACCTGGACTTCGTATGCGACGCCTAGAATGTGAATGATGATAGGATCTCCCACGGTATCAGTTGGGAACTCGAGACCACCAACGCAGGGCACAACCCAGATGAGATTCTGGTGAGCGAGATTCTTCCCCATCAGCTGTGCCATAACACCGAGACCTCCAATTTTGACCTTAAGACCCCAGTCTTCGATGTCATACTCCATAGTCGCGATGAGGACGGTGCGTCTATTTTCATCGGTGGGAAACGCTGGCGGAGCATCAACCTGGCCGGGGGTGTTGGGGATGGGAAGAATTTCTCTTGAGACCATCGCGGAAGCGGACTGGGGCTGCTCGGCATATTGGCCCAGTTTTCCAAGTTTCAGATTTACCAGAGGCTTGAACTTGCGTCGAACGGCCAAAGGGACCAGGCTCTTTTCTTCCACGACACCTACCTCGTTGAACTTGACGCGGTAAAAGGATTTGATGAAAACATAGACCCCAGTTGCTCCAGTGAGAATTGGAATGATCCAAAGCAAGATGTAGAGAGCCAGCTGTGACCACCGATTACCTACCCCCACAAGTTCGTATCGCATGCTACCGTCGTTCAGTACAATTTGGTTGACTAGATACGGTGATGGCGGGGCCTCGGTTATGTTGATTTGGTTTTGAATGAGCGAGAATGGAGGAATTCGATCCAGTATAAAGTCTCCATCAATATCACCGTAGTTCCTGGTTTGGTCTGGTTGGCCGTCTGGATTCATACCCCATGCGTTCAGTGATACGTTGGAAGGCCATTCGGACATGAAATTGAATCTCCATAAACCGTCTTCGCCTTGTTTCATTTCATTCGGAAGGCCTGCATCAAAGCCGTACTGGTTGAAAGTGCCGTGGAGGAACAAGTGAGGGAAACGTCGTGGGATGTTGGAGGCTTGACCGATATCGCCCTCTTGCCAATGATCACTGCTACCAGCCAAACGATTCCAGTACTGGACAATGACATGCTCCCCAGTCCATTCCTGGAGCTTTGTTCCTGACCAGACCTTCGGGCCAATCGTGGTGTTCGCGCCACTTCCATAAGGTTGCCAATCGCTATATGTCGTGCCGAAATTCAATGAGTAACGAAATTGGTCGGCGCCAGGAGCTTTGTGCGAAATGGTGTAATTGTTTTCGCTATTCACCGAGAGCAAGCTCGAACTGTAGTTTGCGGAACCAACGAAGACCATTGGATTGTCATCCTGACCAATACGTAGCAAAAAATGGTCGAAACTCTTTCAAACGAGAGTTAGTAAGTACAGATCGAAATTTGGAAAGAGATGACTTACCCCTGTAGATGCTGTCCCGTTGGCGTTGGTGATGTTATTGACACTGATTTGATGTATCCCGTCAGACACATTCACCAGTTTGGCGGCATAAATGAACGTTGTATTCACGGCCCCACACCATGAAGATTGATCCGCCGCGGAAGAGGGTGGGTTGCTGCACTGCACACTCGTTGTATCTATTTGCGGCGCATCACCATGCGCAGTGGTAGAGTTGATCTGAATCGTGTTGGTGATTTGGTCGCAATTCATCGGTTGCGAGAAATGGATCTCGAATTGGACGGTCTCCGCAGAGACCATTCGAAAGTCGTGCCCCGGCAGGAATTTGGTGATGACTGGTGTAGGAGGTATGAATTCGTCCTTTAGAACAAACGCTTTATAGCCCCAGGCTGTGAAGTTCATCTGGGAAAGGCAGCCGGCCAATGGCTGGGTGGTATCGTTCTCTATGAAGACGCAATGTTAGTGAGAGCACATACTAGAGATCAAGGGGTTGACGAGAGAACTGGTTGAGTCGATTGCAAGCGAGTAACAAGGGAGTATGCGAGATAGAACTTGTCTGACTCTAAGGATATGATTGTATACTTACTAATATAGGCGGTAGATGCCTCCAGCGTGTATTCCTCATAAGGATAATACAGATTCTTGACCGTCGACCCTATCTCAAAGGGGGCCACCAGAGCAGAGCTCGGATCAGAACAATCGAATGTATAGGTTTTATTGATTTGTTCATTCATGTACACCAGCCAGGCCGTTTGAGTCAGGTTTTGTACGCCGTCAAGGTTGCCGCGTACGTAGCTCCAAAGACCAATTTCCGTAGGAGTCTTCTTGGGCCCAGGCCCTTGGCTTCCTGGCAAATATATGTCATGAGTCTGCTTAGAGAGCTGAGCAAGGTAGAAACCATCGTTAAGAACGGGATAATTCTCCCGCATTTGATAGGTAGCCCTGACAATGTTTCGAATCGGAGCTGAAGGATCTCGATGATCTAGAGGAATACTACTGTCTTCACATCCGTAGATAATGGCTTCCGAGGGGAAGTCATAGTATTTCGAGTTTCCAACTTTGTAGCAACCGTGCATCAACCAGGCCTGTGCTGAAGTCATTGGAGACCTTCCAAACACATAATTGGATGCAGTGCTATCCAGGACGTAGAAATTCTGCTCCTCACCCCAATACAAGGTCGGAATGCCAGGCAGGATTAACGTGGTGAGGTAGAAGCCCAGCAATTGTTTCTGCGTACCGCCTCCAATGCCTGGCCAGCGAAACACATCCTGATTGGTGACTCCAAACATGTGCCTTGGGTCGAATTCTCCAGTGTAAGCATTTTGCATATCGTTTGTCTTCAGAAGAGTGGTCCAAAAAGAGATCCAATCCACAGGTGGGTCCCCTTGAGCTTCAAAGCTACCATCCATACTTGATATGATGTTAGCGATTTACTATTACTGGGAAGAAGGGTCGACATACCCCAAGAGTCGACTCAAGAAGCGATAGACGGTATAATGGAAGGCTGCGCCATCAAAGGCGTTCTGACCTACGTCACGAATGAAGTACTTGTCATTCTCGGAAGCGTTGGTCATTGTCACGGCTTGCGTCACGTTGTCCACGTAGTTATCGGGCGTCCTGCCTCGACCAATGTAGTCTGCACCAAAGGCGTTCCCTGCAACAATTTCGCCGGATATGTAGAAGTTCTCTTTTCCAAGTGCCTTCGCACACGTTCGTATTGAACTTGACCAATTACCCACAGCATCAAGCGTCAGCATGAGGCCTTTGTCCATGCGATAACCGTCCAGATCCAACATGCCTAAAGTGATGCAGGCAAAGTGCTCAATCTTTGCCCGCACGTCTGGTCGCCACTCGCGCAAGCGGTCCTGAACATATGCGAACTTTGAAATTTGGCGTTGCCATTCTGGATAGTTGCCGAAGGCTGCAATCTCGCCGTACTGGTCGAATTCGCTATCACGGCATCCCACCAACTCTGCTGTCAAGTTCAAGACTTCTTTGCCGTCGTCCCCATAGAACCTAGGGTATTCACAGTCGTCCAGCTCATTGTTCCCAAAGTCGAAGTCGTTGTACCTGCGTTCCGTCTTCCATAGCGCGTTATGTTCGAGTCGATTGAAGGGGGTGGACGTATTGAGGTAGCCTTCGAAGCCGATGAGGTCGCCCAAACTGTTGTACAGGCCATGAGTAAATTTCTGGGAGTCCAAGAGATGCCATCGGGTTGACTTACGTTGACATGGTGTTGTCCATAACCACGTACATGCCTCGTGAGTGAATTTCGGTTATAGCATCTTGCCATTGCTGGATGGTGCCGAAATGATGATCAAGGACCGTCAAGTCGAGAGGACTGTAGCCATCGGATTCCCATGGCTGGTTGATATGTGGACTGCCGGCAATGTACAATGACTACAGCTCATGTATCAGCGGACGTCTTGGATCAATGAACAATCGCCAGGACCACGAACTCTGATTCCCATTCCTTGCAGATAATCAAGACTATCCTGCAATCCAGATATGTCTCCTCCATGCCGCAACTGGGTCTGGGTAAGATCATGCTCGTACTGTGTGCCGTTGGCGTCATCGTTGGTTGGATCCCCATTGGCAAAGCGATCCAGCATCAGGGTGTACATGGGCATTCGCCAGTTCGAGGGCGACGGGTTGAAGGTATGATTCTCCCATGTGCCCCAGTAGTCGAGGGGATCGGTGGCGGTTTCATTAGTATTAAGATTATACAGCACTTGCTGGGTATCGTAGCGAAGGGCAAGGGCTGCAGACGTGAAGAGGACGACCCACAGGCCTCGACAGCAAGAGCCGCGAGCAGCCATGGTGGAACCACTCTTGCGGACTGCTGCTGGAAGCAGAGATTCAAATACCAGGCATCGATATCCGTAAAAAGAAGTTTGCTTAGTCGGCTGACAACAGGCCCACGTTTGCCGCTTAGAGTTGTGCAGTGAATGAATACGAGGGTCAAACTAAGAAAAGAGACTTGTGCAAGACCAAACGAATGTGAATCTCGGATCCAACGAGAGACGGCAAATATCGATCTCTATCTTAGGCCCCAAGGAGAGAAGGGTAGGCAGGTCGAGTAGTGCAGGAGGAGATGCGGAGAGAGAAAAATGGAGAAGACGCGCAGAGTGGCCAGGAAGAAATCTGCAAGTCAACCCCCCCAGCGGCCTCGGGGCGGTTGAGGCACCAGCATGATGGAGCGGCGGAGTGACAGGGTTCCCCTTTGAGGATCCGAGGCTATGTGGCTAGGTAAGGTATGAGGCTATGGGGCTATGACACTATCACACTATGAGATTGAGGCGATGACACAGTCAAGCCATTCGTTAACGTTATCTGGGAACGAGGAAGCGGCCAGCAGGAGTCACGGATTTATTTTTAATTGTGGGTCCTGAGGGGAGGCCGAAACACGTTTGACCCTGCATTAGCCATTAGCACCAAACAGCACGGGCTTCACTCTCATAGGCTTGGCTAGATGTGGGTCCTGTTTCTGGGACCAGCTCGTGCAAACATAACGCATGCTGCTTGGTCATCGAGCGTGCCATTAGCCCCTGAGGGGTGTATAGGGGTATAGGGGCAGTGGACGGGGGAAGGGAATGCCTGTGGCAGCTGTGGCAGGGAATGCCTGTGGCGGTGGAAAGCAACCATCACGCATGCTGAGGACAGATGCCATGCGGGACAAGAAGCAGGAACCCGGCAAATTGCCAGTGACGTGGGCCCATGAGGCGCGACACGTCTCAAAGGGTGATGGTGCGCGATTACAGGATACGTTGATAGGAGATGTGGTCGATGAGGAAAGGATCAACTTAGGGGGAAGCTCGAAGGAGCCATAGCGCCCGTTAGCTCCCTGCTTTGTCACATGTGTTATCCCAGTTCGTGCTAGTAGAGCAGGCCCAGGGCGGCTAGACCAGGGAGCAGGCTGTATTTTTGGTGCGCTAGGATCTCAACGGCAGACTAGGATCCCGATCCTCCGAAAGCTTAAAATGGAAAAAATAGGCAGGTACGGTAGACCGTACAGTAGTAGATGTACCTCATGGCCTCACAACGATCAGAACGTGAGTCGCCTCCAGACCATGGTGTCTTCACCTATTTATATTGCATCTCACGTACGCATTTTTCATTTCACACGGAGGCTGCCCGGTCTTCCAACAAGTCTTGGAGGAAGCGGGGTTTGTTCTGCAGTCTCAGGTTTCCGAGTGGGCGCACGGGTTGCATTGTACATATGCAAGAATCAGGAGTCAAAGGAGATGAGGGTGAGGTACGGTGGTCGGTAGGTACCTAGTACTTGATGGGTACCACCATTTTTGTGAGGTGCAGGACGGTAAAAGATAGAGGGTCTATGGTACACAGTACCGGTGTATTGCTGGCAAATCGTCTATTATCTCCATTCAGCGAATGGCTCGGCTCATTATGGGTTCAGAGGGTATTGTGGTACAATACCTGTAGTAGCGACACATTCGTCGCTGATCTGAACACTAATAGTAACGTGCACACTTTTCATCACCGCGAGGAGGTATGTATAATAAGCCTATTATAGGTGGTTAATTTCGGAATCATGTTCCTCACTCCCCCCAACTTGCCCCTGGGAAGTGAGAAGTGAGTGAGATGACCGAAAGGGCTGGCGCGCGGAGTCGCGGGAAAGTCAAAATCTAATTCCAACCCTTTCTAATTTTACTCTTTCCATTTCTGCCCTATGTCCTATCAAAGTCCGTCTTCCCTTATCTGAATCTCAAGAACTCTCGCTTACCCGCTTACTACTGATTCTAGTCCTTATAACGCCAATACTAGCCTCTCAATATCAAATTCGTTAAAGTTTAATGCTTCTTGTGATAACGAGCGACGTCAAAATTCATTAATAAATTGGTCTCGAGCCCCTCCCAAAACTTTGCATTTTACGGAACCCAGAAGAACAAAGTGCAGCTCACCTTGGAGCAAAAAGTTGAAAGTAAAAGAAGCGTAGGGCGGTGTGAAAGTGTACGCGGAAACCGGAAATCGGAATACCACCTACTCGTGCGCAAGCCGGTAGAACCAGTTTGTGGCGGCTTTGTGCATTTGTGGCAATTCCAGCGGCCCCTTACCGCATCCTGCCTAGGTAAACGTCGCAGGGCTGACTGCCACTGCCACTGACTACTGCCACGACTCACTACTGAGCCACTCATAACGACAGAGAGTCCTTGCTTGTTGCTGATGATTGGCCGTGATCCTCGTCATGATCCTCGTGTGCCGAGTCATCCATGACCATGACTGCAGGGCTGTATGGTCACTTTGCTAGACACAAGTCTGTCGGCAAGAACGTCTCAAACCCGACCAGGGTTGCCGCTGCGCATGTGTTCGCAGGCTTTTCTGCCGGATCGTTTGATGTAAACCAGGTATCGCGAGAAAGCGGTACGACGCTTCTGTTTCATTGTCATTGACTCTGAGCTTTCTCAATTGCCATCTAGCCTGAGAGGAAGCTTTATCTCGTCGGACCGTTGTGGTGAAAATCGCGATGGAAGTTTTTTTCCGGTGGTATTATTACTTTATGTCGCTGACCACCTAATATCGGATTGGGGTGCCGGTGCCGACGATCGACGGGCCGATCTATTCTCGCCGACACCGGTTCATACTTAAACTACCGAGGGTACGGAGTATCTACGGATAAGAAGATAGCGTGGAGTTGGACAGCACTTCATTCAATGATTCCAAATCTGTCGTCACCTAGGCAGAGAGCTCATTTGTGCACCCGGAGTCTTGGTATAATCATCTCTACATTGCAAGCATAGAGCACGATGCAGTTCGCAATCTGCGATAACGTACAGAGCCATTGACCACTCGAGACCCATGTGCCGGCACTACGGAGACAGTGGAAGATGTGTACTCTATTGCATCTTTTTCTAACATCACCCAGCATCCAATGGAAACCATCTTCGTTCGCCATCCGCTCCATCTATATGGAGATTGCCCGATTCTCGCCCGCAAAGACCACAGGCTCAAGTCCCCGGGAGCCAGTCACCCGGTAGATCTGGTCGGGTGGTAGGTGACTACTTCCGTGAACTCTATAGCAGACGGCTTCGATTCCCATAAGAGCCGTCCCACTGGGGTCTCGGTACATCAAACATTGACGATTTCCATAAGAGCCGTCCCACTGGGGTCTCGGTACATCAACCATTGATCATTTCACGACTTACTCAAAACCTCAGGGCAGCAAGGGAAGATGTTAGACAGCGAGCCTGTGTGAAGGAAACGCGACGGATAGCGTTTTTTTTTTTGAAAGTCGGCCTCCTGCCTCCGTAGATTTCAATCTTCAAAGCCGTTTGCCGAAAGCGACAATCGGGCTTGGCGCGCAGTAGTCTCTTCGACAACAGCTTACCCTGCCTGAAATCCCCCTGTTCCAACCGTAGATGCTCCGCAGTCCAACACCACTAGATGAACCAGCATATCCAAGCTCGAGCGATGCCCAGGGCACCAGCAAACTTGCCCCCAAGAACAGACTCCTCTCCAGCGACATCTCTCAGAATCCGCCAATCCACGCATCTTTTCAGTTCCTTTCAACCTGCCAAAAAGCTCCACGCCCTGCATCCGTTCTCTCCCCCCATCATGCTCCCAGCCGTGCCGTCGGCCACTTCCCACCCCAAGCCCGCAAGCTGCACTTTCGTCCCCGACAGCAAGCACCGCAGCCGAGTCCACGATTCGCTTCCCAACATCGACCGATCCATACGACCCCGTGAGCTCTTCCGAGCTCTCACGGCTCGGGTTTCTCCGACTGCATGCAGTGCGATGAGCTCAGAGACAAAGACGAAGAACGTGGGCTGATGATCAGTCGGGACAAAGGCAGAATAGAGGAATATATTCCCTGGAGTGTCTGGTATGGTATTTCGGATAATATGTACAATCCATTAAAGACAAATTTCAAGCATCCGTTATACATCCGTGGCTTGCATCCGTGACAATGCTATAACATGCGTCAGCCCATCATGATCGTCTGATTTTGCGAAAGGAAAAGGAGAGTAACGTACCTAGCATACTTCTTCAATGTTCCTTTTTGGTATTTCAGCCCTGGCTGAACCCACTCTCCTCGCCTCCTCTCCACCTCCTTCTCATCCACAAGCAAATCCAACTTTTTGGTCTCAGCGTCAATGACCACCTCATCACCATCTCTTATTAACGCAATTGGCCCTCCTTCCTGCGCTTCCGGCACTATATGCCCGATCAGAAAACCATGACTGCCACCGCTAAATCTACCGTCTGTGATCAGAGCCACATCCTTGCCAAGACCCGCGCCCATAATTGCGGAGCTTGGCTTCAACATCTCGGGCATGCCTGGGCCACCCTTGGGTCCTTCGTAGCGAATCACGACCACAGTCTTCTCACCCTTCCTGATGGCGCCTTTTTCGAGAGAAAGTACCATGTCGTCCTCTGAGTCGAAGACCTTGGCTTTGCCGACGAAGCGCGTACCTTCTTTGCCCGTGATCTTACCAACGCACCCACCTGGCGCGAGACTACCACGGAGGATCTGGATGTGGCCCGTTTCCTTGATGGGATTGCTGAAAGGTCGTATAATGGTCTGATCCGAGGGGAAGTCAGGAGCCGTTTTGAGATTTTCGGCCAATGTCTGCCCAGTCACTGTCATGCCTTTGCCCGTGATGACCCCCTCTTTCAGCAGGAATTTGAGGAGGGCAGGCGTGCCGCCAATAGTGTGAAGATCAGCCATGACGTATTTGCCAGAGGGCTTGAGGTCTGCGAGGAATGGAGTGCGATCACTGACGCTTTGGAAGTCGTCAATGCTAAGGTTGATGCCTACCGAGTGAGCGATGGCTATCAGATGAAGAACGGCGTTGGTGGAGCCGCCAGTGATGTTTACGAGTATCATGGCGTTCTCGAAGGCTTCTCGAGTGAGAATGTCGGATGGACGTATATCTTCGGTCAGCAGCTTCTTGATGGCGCCACCAGCAGCGAGACATTCAAGTTGCTTGGCTTTGGATTCGGCAGGGTTCGATGAGGAACCGGGGAGAGTCATGCCCATGACTTCAATAGCCGTAGCCATCGTGTTGGCCGTGTACATGCCTCCGCAGGCTCCTCCGCCGGGGCAAGCGTGTCTTATAATGTCAAAGCGCTGTTCCTCGTTGATTTCGCCAGTGATGAATTGCCCATAAGCTTGAAAGGCAGAGACGATATCGATGTCGGCGTTGTCTTGTGTGGCGGCACACCCAGGCTTGATCGTACCACCGTAGACCATCAACGAAGGCCGATTGACACGTCCCATTGCCATGATAACGCCAGGCATGTTCTTGTCACAGCCGGGTATTGATATGTTTGCGTCGTACCATTGGCCACCCATGACGGTCTCAATCGAGTCGGCAATCAGATCCCTTGACTGCAGCGAGTACCGCATGCCCTTCGTACCCATTGAGATAGCATCACTGACTCCTATGGTATTGAACTGGTATCCAATGAGCCCGGTCTGCTCGACCCCCTCTTTTACCCTGTTGTTGAGGTCCAAAAGATGCATATTGCAAGGATTACCCGAGTACCAGACTGATGATATCCCAACCTGTGCTTTTGACATATCTGAAGGCTCGAGACCTGTAGCGTACAGCATTGCCTGTGAAGCGCCTTGCGACTTTGGTTGTGTGACATGCTGGCTGATTTTATTGAGCTGGGGGCCCGAGGACTCTGTTTTTCGCTTCGCGGTGGTAGTGAAGCTTTGTATCCTAGCCACGTGTTAATACATGCCCAACGAATATCGGCGAGGGTGTATGTACTGACTGTCGTTCCAAACATTTCGGCAGAACTGTATGTGAGTAAGCCGCTCGGGCTCGGAGAGTACGAAGAAGCATTGGGAGACCGTATAAGTAAGTGATCTCTTCTATGGCATCAAAGCCATGGAACCATCAGAGCCCTCGGAGACTGAAGGAAGACTAGGTAGCCCGCCGGTAATATCGCATTACATTCGTCTCGGCTTCTCCAAAAATTCGCCAGTTCGGCAAAGTTTCCACAAACTCAAAGCTCCATGCAATAGGTAAAAAAAAGTGGTCTGAAACTCCCTCACCACCTATTAATAATTTGACCGATGTTCAACCAGGAGAGCTACCAGCTACCTATCGAGCCTATCTCCCTATCGATTCACCAAGCTCCCAAGGTCATAGAAGCCTTGAAGAATTTGCAAGATATTAATGTCCGCTCAGGCTCACTGTACATTGATAATAAACAGACGATATAGATACTAAAACTATATCGCAGATTCATGAATTAGAGTGACCAAGCTGTGTCTACCACTGCCACGTTCCCTATCGGTCTTCTGGGAGCAAGTGCTCCAGCTGACCGGGATGGGAGTCCTTGTGCTGAAGTATTGCTAATGCGAAATTGAACCTTTTGTCAAAGCTCCTGGGGACAGGAAGGGTTTACAAGATTGAATACGATCCACGCTTGATGCGGATCACAGGAGGTATCGAAGAACGCCTTTCCACATTCTCTGGGGTTCCAAATCATATGGAGTTCCACGCCGCCTTCCTGATCGAATGAAACATCACGCCAAGAGTGCCAGCTCCACACCTTCCCAACTTCTTATGAAGCTTCACACAATCGTACATTACACTACGTTGCATCAGAGTGGTGCATCAAAGACAACACCCGCTGCGAGCCTAAACCCATACCATTAACTTCGTCAGGGCAAACTTTGCTCGGAGCCGCCGTAAGCCCTTGTTGAGACATCATATCATCCGTCTGGCGCTGCAATTCGTTTAGTCTAGCACCAAGGAGCACCTTGAGATCCCTGGCTTTCCTGGATTTGGAATGTATTAAAGAGGTAAAACTTGAAGAATGATCATTGCCTCTTCCATCGTAAGGTTTTTTCGGTAATCCAGGCGATTACAGAGTGGCCTGTACAGAGCTCCTCCAGATGTCGATCAAGTACAGCAAAGATAGAAAAGACTTGTACTACCTCGATCCCGGCGTGTATCGGCCAGAAATTGCCTGCACCACATTTCTTAAGGGTAATTTGCATAAAGTCTTAAAGAAGAACGAGATTTCGGAAAAACTTATTGAGAGAGGGACTGCTATTTTCTCAAGTTTTGCTTCAGACATACCGCAGACGGGCACACATCCTGATTCTGAAGAGTCCGACGGCCTCGTTACCTCCTGGTCCCGACGAGGCATCCAAGTACCCCAGAATTCCTTGCTGATTCGTTCACTTAAAGCCGGAGCCAGAGCGGGCGGCGTGGAGAGCTTAGGGGTGCTGTATGAGGGTGGAGGCTGTCTTTACGCTTTTCAGTCTCAAAAGCACAGAGGCTGCTATCGTTCTGGAAATCACATGTCTTGCGTCGCCCGCCTTGTCAAACCGGAAGAGATAGAGAAGATCCCAGCAATATGCCCAGCGCAGGGAGCGTGTTTTCAAACTATTCTGCGCAAAGACCGGCGCTCAAAGGACGCGTATTGCGTGGGCACTGAGTATTCCGCCACAAGATACCTTTTAAATGCATTGCATACGTCTACGATTGTAGTACGCCGCTCGGTAAAAACAAATGATGGCTGCCCTTCTTGAGTCTCCTCTTGAAAATCTCCTATGCCCCCATGCCGAAACGCGGTCCTCATTCAAACATCTTTTCCCCTTCCCCTTCATCAAGTCAATATCTACCCTTTCCACTCCCTCCTCGCCCTCGCTAACAACTCCAAACACCGTCAGCCTCAACACCTATCCCAACGAATCCGTCTCGAACCTTATCTCAATAACCGGTACAATTTGCTCAAAAGTTCAACGGCGAAGACTTGAACGTCGACAGCTGCAACAACGCCGGGCAAAAGATCCCATCGCACTCTTTACGGCCGGCGATTCATCCCTCGAAAACCGGAGCTGTGATCGGACGGGCAAGTCGCAAGCACACTGTCCCTGACGCCATACCTTGCGGGCGTTATGGTGAGACTTGAATACGGGGCCGATACCTACTTGGTAGATTGTTGATGGTGAGTACATGTATGAATCATGTTTTGGTGGTGGGAGAGGGGGGGAAAGGAATGTGAGTTTTGGACGCGGATGTGGAGTCAGATATTGATAACGGTAGATGTGGGAGGGGCGGGGTCGTTGCCGCTGACGGCTTGGATGGGAGGACGGAATTTACCAAGGGGTCAGGAGTCAAAGCTGCACTGAAGTATGACCGGTTAAGCGTTAATTCGCAGAGATTACGATAGGGCATGGGTGGAAGGATAGCGCCTTTTCAGATTCGCCTTTCGCAGTTGGAGCTAAGGTGGGGTCATGTCCGAGGAAAGGTGGATGCTACTCGGTGGTAGATCTGATGCACGTTCTTCAGATCAATATCGGGAACAATGCAGGTACAGGCCCGTTTGAGATCTGCTTCATTCAACGAGTGGAAGGACGAGAGAACGAATGGTCATCAAAGGCTTCCCTCCCGACGCCGATACAGTGTCCCCTCCAGCATTTGAAAGACAGTGGTACCATCCCCGTGCAACAACTTCTTCACTTCACCGGGGGCTCGGCCCCGCAAGGATTCCGCGAGGTTGAGCTTGAACAGGCCCTTGTCAGTGCTCAAATATCGAATTGTAAAGACATCATAAGGCGCAGAAGTCGTAACGTCGTAATTCCAATCATGTTCGCCAGTTCGTAATTCCGCATGGCTTCCCATCAGCACCATAGACGCCCAATCATTTAGTAGTCTACTCCCTTCGCGGTTATTCAGCCCCATATCTTAGCCGTGACAGCTTTCGTCGCCAGGATCTCTACCCTTCTCGCATAGACCTTCATCATGTGCATTACTGGATCTCCAAACACTACCCCCCTCAGTTCCTGATCACAAGTGATCTCTGCTTTGACATCATCCTCCACCCCAGTAGTGGAATCCTTGTTCTCTCTTAGCACAACCAAGCGGCCAGCATTCGACAGCGCTCCGGCTGGTACCTTCCAAACCGGAGCTTGGACGGATGTGGTAGGTGCGCTTAGAGCGTTATTCCGCTGGCCTGTTGCCCTCTTGGGCTTCGTCTTCCGCTTGCAAGGCTTCAAGGCAGGTAAAGATGCGATGCACTTGGAGCCTGGAGCAGGTGAGGCATACAGATTGAGCAGAGAGCGCACGTAGGCTTTGTCTGCTCGAGGGACTGGATCGCCTTCGTTAATGAATGACATGAAGAGGGATTTCTTGTAGCGGAAGGTAGGAGGCTTCGTGAGTGGGAGGAGCGATATTGGTGGCGTGCCGAAAGTGAGGCAATGGATGCGCTTAAAGCCTATAGTATTGTAAGCCATAGTCTGGATGGGTCACCGTTTGTGGGAGCATAGGCACGGGTACGTACAGCCAGTCAGGGTGTTGAGCTCTGATCTCACCTGCTCCGCAAGCATATGGGCGTAAAGTAGACTTGCCACTGCTCCGCCTGCGGAGTGGCCCGTCATGAGTAGGGAGCAGCTGCTGCGGGCAGGGTTCTCCGCAAGTAGAGATCGAAGACGAGCAGCCACCGGCTTGATCATCTTGCTGGCTACCGATAAGAAGCCCGAGTGGCAGAGGTTGCCGGGATCATCCTTTAAGATTTTAAATATTGCACGTTAGGAACATATAAATTTGGTCTTACCAGAAAGTCCCTGGGGGAAACTGGTGACGAGTTTAGGTTCACGGCCCAATCCATGAAGGTCTGGCTCCCGCGTATGGCAAACACCACACAATTCATATCATCGATTGGCATAGACTTGATAACCATGGCTTTAGTACCCATCCGCCAGTCAGCATTGACGAAAGCTTCCCTCTCGCTCCCTGTTGGCTTGTTGTAGGCTCGCTGGGAGTACTGTGCTGCGAGGCATAGTAGAGGGTAGGATGGTAAATTGCTGGGGATATCGCCGTCAGCAATCAGACTGACAGCACGAGCAAAGCAGAGCGGGAAGCTTTACAGTTGTAATGGGGGAAGATTGGGCGGCAGTTTTGAATTTGCGTAGAGATTGGCCTTGGCGAAGTAGTTTGTACCGACGACTGCTGTAGATATAGCTCTATTGGCGCCCTGAGACACCTGTCGACTTCCAAAACCCCATCCTCCTCTGATACCGGATTGAACATCATCTCGTATCACTAGCTCTTGCTCCTCTCCACCAAACTGCTCGCCATCGATTGAGGTTATGATCGAGTCGAACTTCGTCGAGATGAGATCGCGCAGAGCTTCGTGTGCTATTTCCTCCGGAGTTGGCCGT
Organism: Platismatia glauca; assembly: GCA_963556305.1. Taxonomy (NCBI): domain Eukaryota; kingdom Fungi; phylum Ascomycota; class Lecanoromycetes; order Lecanorales; family Parmeliaceae; genus Platismatia; species Platismatia glauca. The sequence continues at coordinate 1,399,384 of OY745769.1, forward strand.
TGCTGCTCAACACAGGTGTTGATGACGGGACTGATGACTGGTCTAGTGATGGCCGCATTCAATGAAGAAATCTGGAAGCCATTGCTTGTTGCTGGTGGTGGGAGAAGACTACTTGATGGTGAGGGAGAGGTATGCAAAGGTGGGTGCAGGGATTGACGGGTTCGGTGAGGCAGACTTATTTGCTCCGGAGGGAACAAAATGGAATATCGAGGAGGTTGGTCGAGCGGGGTCTCTGAGCGTGACCTTAAGGGCAATGGTGGGTTGCTTGGAGGGGCGGAGGACGTCGTCGGCGGGGGTGTCTTGGCGAGCTGTTTTCGTTTCGGCTTTCTCAACCCAGGATTCTTCTTCCTCGCCGTCTCGGTCATCTTTGCTTAGGTATTGTTTCAGTGAGCAAACTTCAGCTGAAGAAACAACTCATACACCATAGGTAGGACCTTGAACGCAACACTCCTCCAACGTCGATCAAGAGAGCTCAGTCTAGACTTTGCACGCATGATGCATGCGGGTCTGGCACACAGCCTCCTTGCAAGCCTCTTCAAGACACGCACATCTACTGCGCCATTCGTTGGCCCTGCACAACACATTCAGGCTATCGAATTCCTACATGAGTATGATAACAGCTGTCCAATCGATAGCGGTGTTCTACCTCCACTATTTACGCTGGAAACTTGTCTACGAACAGGTCACGAGAGTGCCGACCGTTTATTCTGACTCATGCGTTCACAAACGTCGAGAGACTCTGCGACGTTAATGCAGAGTGTGCAATAAGATAGGTTTCTCGACGAGCCCTGCATTTTGACTCGGTTCAAATTCATTGGAAAAAGGTACTGAGCTGAGTACGACTAGGTCCAGAGTAGAGGTTTCGGGTAATGCTTGCTAAATAATCGATCAGTCTTCGATGTCCTGATATACTTACATAGATGTAACTTTTTTTTGCAACGATGTATTCGATTCTTCTGCTAAGTACCAACTCGGAGCTGGAGGATTTCACCCTCACCAAGCCCAATAACGCTGTAAAGTAAATCGCTCGTGGAGGTGTGTGAGGTATCAGTGAGCTCCAAGATGACAAAAGTCTGCGTCGACTCCACCCCATACGCTCCTGCGTCCTATGAAATGAGGTCATAATTGCGGTGCAGAGAGATGAAAGCCCATGACCCATCCTCATTACCCTTCCTTGACTCACATCGACCTCGATATCTGCGCCTGGGAATTTGGACTGTTTGGATAGACCTAGGTGTCCAGCCGATGACTTCCCTTGCCGGGCACTGTGCTAGTCATCAACTGTGCCTTCCGTTAGCTCACTTAGCTATGGCTCGACCCGGAACTGAGCCAGCGGTCTCAGTCTGCTCTGGTGATAAAAAAAAGGGCCAAAGTCGCTCAGAAAATTCGACGATGCCCTCTGCTCTGGCTGATGAGCGCCTTCACTGACCTTACAGATGTTTCCAGTATGGTTCGGGCAATGAAGCGCTCGTTCGTCTCCAATCGTCTTGATAGCAAGGAGACTCGTCCGTAGGACACGGAGGCCGTAGCAGCCTTTGCTTTCTATATCAACGAGACTGGTCTTGAGGGTTCCTCTCCAGCGTTCCCGGACTTGAAATGACTCGTAGGCCGACTCGCGCCCTCCCCACCCTCACTAACTGTATCTAAGATCCCAAAATGGCTCATGGGCCTGAATGGTTCCTGCTTCGTTCCTCCCACCGCACCAACGATACCATAATGCCGATTCTTCTCCGACACCGCACCAGAGTCCTCGTCACTATTACTATCATTACTACTCTCCAAACTCTCTGCTGTCGTGGGCAGTCCAAAATCCCAGTATCCGATAGAATGTTTTTGAATAATCAAATCCTTCGGCGGAACCTTCGGCGGCACATTGGGAGGGCGTATCATGACTATGTGCTTATATATGTACTGTCCGTAGCGGTGGTCTTTATATTTGTTGAGTTCAATCTCCATCTCTGTGACGTCTTCAAAGTCGCATTTCTTAAAGAGCGGATATCCCGCTGGGGAAGACTCGAGGTAGCATTGTAAACGCTCTTTGTCTGCTAGATCGGTGCCCCATTTCACTAACTGCGCGCCAGCGCCTCGACCTTGATGGGAAGGATGCGTGTGGAGGATATCAAGTACTGTGGATGCCACTCATTAGCTTTCCAAGACTTGATCGTCCCTTCTGCTTTGTGAGATGGCTCACCCCATAGCGCAGGCGCAATACTCCCAAAATAACACTCTAAACTGCACGGGTCTGGTTTTGCGCGACATGTATGCCGTCTGTTTTTCATAAGCCCCCTCCTCATCTGTGTTATGACTCCATTCCAGTCACTCAGCGCTCTCTTGTCCACATCGTCAGGCTTCTGACTCGGAATGTTTCCCTTGCTCCACCCTCCCGCGCCCGCTTGTCCTACACTTTGGATCCTACCCCCTTCGCCTTCGAGAGGCTCCGGGATTTCTTCAGGGTACTTGATCCATTTCGCAAACGCTACAATCTCGCCTCTTTCAGTATCAGTAGCTTTGATGATGCGGACCGAGGGGAATTGAAGCGCTTTTATATAGGAGTTGCGCGTAAAGGCTGTAAGAGCGGGAGTAGGGCCGTGCGGGTACAGAGTTTTGATCAAAGGGTTTGAAGTCAGAGCGGCCCACTGGATCGTGGTGAGGTATGGAATATCTTGCGAGAGAGCTAGAGCTGTTGTATAAGTTGGTTTGGATGATATGGAGGTCGCGTGGGCAGTTGCTGGAGCGATTGTTTGGTGCATGCTCGGGGCTTGAGTCGTGTGGGTAGGAGAACGCAAGGAAGACCGGCTGGTCATAAGGGAATGAACTGGTATTGATAAGGACAGAGAGCCCACCAGCACTCATGGTCGAAGGAGCGCTGCAACAGAAGGACACAAACGGTGTTGGGACTGCTGCTTGGTGTGACGTTGGTGCAACGCTAAAATAGCCTAGTCAGGCTTAGTACTAGGGCGTACTTACATGGTCACTAAGAGATAAAGCGAAAAGGTTCAAAATGAGGGTGCAGTCCCAGAAGATCAAGTTCATGACTCTTGGGATGACACTGATGCGATCTTCCAGAGTGCAGGTCTGGCAGCTGCACTTGCATACTCACAGAACAGGGAAGACCTCTTGAGATAACCCGCAGCAAAAAAGAAATGCACCACAGTCAGAAATACAATGACTGGTACATCTCAAAGATGTACATTGAGGGGTCCCTGGCCTCGATCGAGGGATACTAAGACAATACCGCTGGATACGCTTGACCAATCCCATATGATGGGGAAATCCAACTCCTGAATGTCATGAACGAGGAAAGATAAAGGCAGTTGTGGTGCAGCTCCCGATCAGGGGTCCCTCGTCTTCGTCTGTTTTCTCGCCGTTCCAATGTGCGTGTTGTGAACCTAAAATATACTTCGTCAACGGTGTGACTTTACAAAGATGTTCATAGGAAGCTGACCTTTGTTGCGAATTTCAGACTTGTCAAGGTCTCGCTGAGATGGGCCTGAAGCGGACTGATCATGACAAACATTAAGGTCTTCGAGTTACCGCCAAGAGAGGTTTGTAGTAGGTACGTGAGCTAGACGATTTGTCAGTACCTCTGAAAGTGAACGTTCGTTACAGAATCAATCGCGTACCTTGCTGTTTCTGTAGGGCACGTGTCCTCCTTCTTTGCCCTGACCCAGCGCACCGATGACATCGCCCAGACAGCTCAGACTCTTGTTGATGTTCTGTGTCTCCTTCAATCGTTCACCAACTGCACCGCTGTGGTTTAATCGCTCACTACCAGCTAAGTCGACAAGATTTAGCGTGCCTTCGCTTTTTTCACCTGTGATGCTGTTCTCGCCGATGAGTTTCAGGATGAAAACCGAGTGACTGCGCGATGATCTTTCATTAGCCTTGGTAGAAGCTACCGACCGGTTGTTTGATGCACGCTGCAGGATGTCATCGACCTTCGAAGGGGCGTCCAGCTCGACTGTTGTGATGTTGGTAATGGTTGTCTTGCCTTTCGTCATGTCATGCTTGATCTCATGTTTCTTCTTGTCCATGTCGGTCACTTTGCCGAGAAGGTCGTTCAACTCCTCGTTGTAGACTTCGATGAAAGATCCTTGCATCTTATATTGCCAACCCTTCTCTTCGAGCGATTTGGCAGTTTCATAAATCTGGTTAACCGCGAGAGGGATCATGCCATCGCTTGCTGACATTGTATAAGTCTTGCCGGAACCAGTCTGACCATAGCAGAAGATGCACACGTTGTAGCCATCCAACGCACTTTGCACGAGCTGGCTGATCTCGCCAAAAACGTCCTGGTTTCGTGACTTGGGTCCAAAAACTCGATCAAAAGCAAAAGGATGTTTCTTGGTCGTAATGGTCCCAAGACTGCTCTTTTCCTCGGCACCCATGACCTCCACCTCTTTCGAATCTGTCTCATCATCTGGGTATGCGATTCGTGCAGATGCATCGAAGGGATCTGATTCGAGGGAAGGCCTGACGCGACAAAAGACCCTGATGTTGCCTTTCAACTCCTGCACCTGGTTATGCAGTTTCCTTCGTAAAGTCTCTTCATTTCTCAATTTATCCATAGACTCTGCAGCGGTCTGAATCGCGTTCTGCATCCTCATCTCCAGATCCGCGAAAGCTTGCGATTGGCTTTTGTTATCGGACTCCAGGAAATGAATGTGACCCTCTAGTCTCCGAACTGATGTCTCAAGATCGGTTTCCCTGATCGTTGACTCGGCAGATTTCGCACGCAATTGCTCGTTGACCTCTCGTTCATGAGCAACATCGCCCTTCAAAACGTCTAGTTCTTTTTCGAGAGCTGTGAAGGCGCTTCTCTGAATCTCCAGTTCCTTGTCTTTTTCCCGCTGAGTTGACGCGCCTTCGGTGCTCAGTGCTTGCATTTGTCTTTGATGGCTGACCTTCTCCTCTTCCAACGCATTCTCCAACGTCCGTCGAACGTCCTCTAGCTTATCTGTATGATCTCTAGCCAACGACCGGCGCTCTGTCTCAGCATTATGTCGTATATCATCAAGGTCGCGATTGTGTTGCCTCTGCATGTCATCAAGTCGAATGTTCTGGTACCTGCTTTCCTTTAGCCATCTATCGACGACTCTCACGCCGACAATATAATGCTTTTGCGCCATACCTCTTTGCGTCATCCAAGGCCTCTGAAGCTTCCGCAGCTTGGGCTTTGAGAGCATCAAGATCAGTCTGAAGAACGGTGTTGCTTGTGGTCAATGAAGTCCGGCTAGACTCCAGCTCCGAGACTGGACTCGTTAGACTTGGGTGGCATTGAGACAGAAACCCTTGAGCGTGACCCACTTCTGATCTTGTAGACCCCTATGATCTCCCTCAAGCTCCTGCTCTCTGTCGTCGCATCATCCATCTTTTCCTTGAACAGCGCGCACATGGTGTCGACTTCTTCGAGGCGACTAGAGGTGTTCCACGCTATGACTTCGTTAGATGCTCGGTTCAAATAAAGTGGTAGAGCTGGTAGAGTCCTGGGGGTTTTCTTTGGGGACTTGCTAGGACTTGGGGTCTCTGCAGGCAACGTGACTTGGGGAACAAGTTTTGGGATGTGGGATGGGGTGGCAGGGACTTTCACATCCACTCTGGGAGCAGACTGTGTTGTGCCATTCTTCAAGGACAGATTGTCGAACTTAGTGCGCAAGGAGTTCAACGAGAAATCGCGCATTGAACGTCCTCTAAGCCTGGGGAATTGCAACCTGTCAGGGTAATCCGGGGGGTTTGGACATGAAGAAAGTGGGATCCTACCCTGCCTGTTGCCAAGTGACCGGGCCATTCCAGGCTCTTCTTCATGGACTTCTAGCGATGTAGCCGGCCGACCGATAGTAGAGACAGGTTTCTGTATCCGGGAGTGTGCCGCCATGGCAGATTGTGGCCTGTATAAATGTGCAGATTGTGGGCGGGCACCGACACTACTTGAGTAAGAGCTATTTGAGGCATTTCGCATTGATGCTCCCGATGTTTGCCTGGATGACATGGAGGATGAGATGGAGGAGTCCCGAGAGGCGCTAGCAATGGATGTAGCCTTTACATAGGCACTGATCGGGCGAGAACTTGGAGGCGCAGGCGCAGGTCTCCCGCTAGGCTCTCCGGCGCGTTCAGCCAACGTCTTTCGCTTGAGGATATTCACGTTCTGTGGAGGTGGCATTGCCGTTGTGCGAGCATTTGTTGCCGAGACTGACATCTCGGACAGCCTACCAGGGGATGGGATCTTGCTAGGAGGTCGCAAATGCGAGGTAAACTGCCATACCGAATTATCAGATATGCACTGGGGTCTGACGGGCCCCAAAAGCTTACCGAGCTCTCATTGTGGTGATCCATTGAAGCAAAGTAAGCCTCGTAGCCTTGAGCAGTGGGTAAGTGAATGAGATCCTACCCCGAATGCTTGAGCCGTGGAATGGCACGATCAGGAGTGGAGATATCAAGAATGACACACAATGACAGAAAAGGTGTAAATGTAAACAGAGCAACGGGTAGCAATACATTTAGGTTACTCATCCGCGCTAATGATTTAGCCGCAGATCTCGTAGTGCGTGGACGATAGGTCAATTAGTAAGCGAGGTAAGGTACAGAGTAGAGTCCGGAGTACGAATACTTGTACGATAGGTTGACGTTGCACTCTTTTGATCAAGTACCTGCATACCCCTCTCTATCTCTTCTATCTACGCTTATATATGGCCTCCTTCATAAATTATTCTTACAGTGCTTCGGACATTGCCGTACCTTGAGCCTTTGAGCACACCTCCAGCCGGAAAAATGGAGAAATTCTCGCAATTCAGAGATCGAGGTACCTCGCATCGAACAAATGGCGGATGCGTGTACTGACAATCTTCAGGTTCTGGAATTGCACCATTCTTCCCTATACCCACTGAATCCTCCGGGATCTATCTCCCCTTCCACCTCTTCTTACTCCTCGTCCGGCTGCCATTACTTCTGACGGTTACTTTGAGTTACTTCTTCGTGCTTCAATGGCTGCCAATTGGTTCTTTGGGAAAGAAAGCGTCGTTATGGCTCATACTTGGTACGCCGGGAGTCTGGTGGATTGATCTTCAAATTGACGGTGTTAAGAAGGGGTGCGTGCCCGATGGAAGATATCCTGGATATCCTGGATATGTCGCTGATCTTGTCCCCTTAGCTCTCTCGCTCGACACCACGAGGCACGACTGCCGCAACCGGGCTCCATTATCGCCTGTTCCTGCACCTCTCCGCTTGATTCTCTGTACCTCGCCGCCATCTTCGATCCTGTCTTTACGGCCTCATACCCATCAACCCGTCTTGTGCACCGCATATCATTGTTCCGCGCCATGCTTGGCGCTTTCCAATATCCTCGGCTTGAACCTCCGAAGAATGCAAAACTTACAGATCTGCGGACCCTCCTCCAGCAATACCCAGGCCAGGCTATTGTGGTCTACCCTGAGTGCACAACAACCAACGGGCGAGGCATCCTTCCCTTTAGTCCAACACTTCTCACGGCACCTCTTGAAGCCAAGATCTTCCCAATAAGTCTTCGATACACCGCAGGAGACATCACGACGCCCGTTCCGGGCACATACATTTCGTTTGTTTGGAATCTTCTGAGCAAACCAACCCATTGCATCCGCGTGAGGATTGCTGAAAGCGTTCACAACACATCTCAGTCGCCAGCGACTAGAAGCTCTACTATTCAAATGGAGAGGGAGATCTCGTATGACGACAGAGGGAGCAGTTCGGACACACTGCTCAGTCCGGAAGATGCCGAGAGTATGAATGCAGCCGAAAAGCGAGTCTTGGACAAGGTGGCTGAGGCACTGGCGAGATTGGGGAGGGTGAAAAGAGTAGGCCTTGGTGTCAAGGACAAGGATGAATTCGTCAAGGCCTGGACGAAACAGCGGCGTTGACCACGAGCTCCAATCATATGAAGCACAGAAGTATGTCCTGTGTCTATAGCCAAGATGCGTCTTGGCGGGGTTTCAACTCCCTACATCAGCTGCGGATGAATGGGTGTTCAACTTTTGCCCAAATTTGACTGGACTCCGTTGCCTCAAAGAAACGCAGGCCGGATTTTGCAACTCAAATGAGAATTGCCGCTTCATCTTCACAGTCGAAGATGCCAGACTATGCCTGAGCAGAGTCCAAGATCTCATCCAGTAAGGGAAAGATTCGGTGGAAGGATAAGCCCAGAGACACTTCCTTGTGTCGGCGCAATTCGATATCATAGGTACAAAAGCCGCTTGCTCGTCGCGAAATGCAGAGAGAAAAGGACGAAACCACGGATCAGATTTTGACGAATCTCAATCGCAAATAGATTAACAGAATCATCGACAATATAGAAATCTTAGAAAGGTACCATCTAGGCAAATGGAAGTTTGACCCTTTACAACGCGACCCGCTCTGAAGGATGCTGTCGAAGAATAACGCTGTCGTCACTGCTTTGCTCCTATGACTGTCTTAACCATCGCTCCCTACTAACCTACAGCATGCACCTCGCACCAGTTTAGCCTCTGACTTCTGCTCCCCCTCAACTTATCGCCCCTCACGTCTCACCGCTACACCAACGTCGATCTTGCGTTCGAGACTCATCTGCCTCCAGTCCTCACATATCAGAACCCATAGCACGACACCATCTCTGCTGTACGGTGCCCACCTCCCTTCCTCTCCTTCTACTTGCGATTTGATTCCTCCATTCCCTAGACAATTCGAAAAAGTCATATCCTTCCGCTTGTTCCTACAGTCCTCCATCACGGTATTCGCAGCGTCTTGGGCAAGTGCACCATGCACAGCTGAGGAAGGGCTGTAGCTCTTGACTACCTACCAAGCTAGGATTGAAGGTTCCAGTTGCTCTAAAACTAGCTGAGGCTACTGGCGTTGGACTGGGAAAAAGGTCACGGTCAGTGGAAGATGTGATGACTTTGGCTTATATAGAATTCGAATTTCGCACGACCAGGGTTATTCCGTTTCTCGATCCACATTTCGTCTCATATGAAAAATCAGAGCACTGGTTTCGCAATTCCGAACCTCGCTCACAGGAGGCAAGATCCTGTGAGAAATTAGCCACGATGCTGGCCAATATGGTGAATAGATATCCGCCGCGAGATAATAACTCTTAGCCGTCAACAGCTCCTCCTTCATCAGACATCCTGATACGCCTTCACGCTTTCCTCCTCATCAAACTCCAACCCGTCTCCCTCATCTCCTCACCTGCCAACAGCTCCTCCACTGCAATATGCCACCATCCCACCATCCACTGCCAACGCTCCTCGAAAATAATCTCCCTCGGTCATTCGTCGAATCACCCTGTCCATTTCACGATCTTCCTGGTTCCCTGGTTGTAAGGAGATTTGGGTGTTGGTCAGTGTTGAACGATACCCTACCTTATCAAAGTTTTTTCAAACGGAACAACAATCACCGATCGAAAATGCTTACGGTGGAGGGTTTATCGAAAGTGACGTTCTTTGCCGTAGCAACGTATTCGCCAAATTGTCCCTGCGAATATCTGATGGCAAAATTGAAGATAAGTTGCAATCCAGCGGTCAGTACATAATAGCAGAGAGTGGCAATTACTGTACAATCAATACACGTGCTCAAAGTGACGTGCCGGTTGACATCGAAACTCACCACGAGAAAAACCGCTCGACAGGATATACACACAACATGTAAACCCTGATTGTGCTGCAGAAAACTGTTCTGTTGCCCCAACTCAACCTTTGAGCTATGTCTCACCCAAGCGTTAGGCTTGCCGTCCACCACCGGATTGGCGGACCAAATGGAATCCGTTGACGGACGATGGGCAAAGCATTGAGATAGACATTGTCGCGGAAGTTGTGCAATTCGCTCCAACGGGATCGACAAGGCGTTGTGAGGTTCGAAAGGGAGGCACGCAGGGTTCATGTGTCGCAGTTGGTAAATGTGCATGGTGAAAAGTGGCAGTCATATGGAATGCGCAGATGGGCGTGGCGAAATTGTACTAGGGGACAGCAAGCAGAGCGATACAGATGAGAACCGGACATGAAAACTTAGGGGACCTCCGCGTGGTCGTCTCATCTGGCTCGGCTCGGTCTTTGGGACTCCAGTTGCAAAGCTGGCTTAACGGCCTCCAATCTCCAAACCCCAGTGGCACCGGCGCGCCCCACCATCCGCCTCTCGGACCGGTGGCGTCTTGGCCGGCATTTCTGACGCGGTTCAAGAGTCCAGCACGGGACGCTTTCTGTCATCCCGGCTCTGTTACCGCGATACTGGCAATACCGGTGCTGAGTTGCCTGATTTCAGCGTACCCATGGGCAACTTCGGGCCTCGATCGTGCATGCTCTTGCGTTCGTGTAGGAATTTGAGTTTTTCGGAAATTAGTGTCGTTATTGGGCGGAGGCATGGAAGGCAGGCTGTTCAACGTGAAGTAGAAAGGTCCCAAACGTTAGCTATTTCTTTCTCCTTGCATCGCTGCTAGTGCGAGAACGAAGACGAGGGAATGATTATAGGTACTCACCACAAACGATGGCCATGTTAATCTCGACGCCCGTCCAGATGAGGAGGCTGACCTTGTTTGTGTCTGCTTCTCCTTCTGATCTAGTAAGGTTTATTATGCGAAAGAATGATATGACTGTAACACTAGGTTTTGGAAATGATTCAGCGAATTGTCTTCAAGGGTAGACGATCTGCTCATTGACGGAAGGAAGAAAAGACATACAAACCCCCTAATCCAAATATTCCACTCACCATAATCTTCTGTCTTCGAGGCATCTGGAGTTTCCAAACCCGAGGTATCAGTAGACCGATTAGAGCTATATCGGTTATGATGTGTGGTACCGAAGAGCCCACAAAGAACCAATATGTATCTGTGGTGCATTGACCTGGAATGGTAGAGTTCCACACATACTTGATTGGGGAACATTGGAAGATAGTTGCAGCCACCTAGGTGGGGTCGATAGATGGGTCAATGTCACTTCAGCATGCAAGGATGACCAATGGAAGGGAGACGTACCACGGCGACCCCCCAGCATGCTATAACCACGAAGAAAGCCCAGATGACGATTCGAAATACTCTACCCTGCAGCCTGAACAAACGCCAGTAGAACGTCAGGATGGAACATTTCACGATGCAAATGGCGATCGTCCAGCAGATCTCAGAAATGAAAATGTCTTTCAAGACATCAGACGCTGCGCGAAGTAACGCGGCGTGGTTGCTCGGGTCCAGCTTTTGCTCTGTCACTGTCACGACTGTTTTACAGGTGTCAATGTAGACTCGTGTATAGCCGCCGAACAGGACGTGGAACTGGCTCTTAGAAACCAGCCCTGATTTACTCACTCCAGATGGTAGAAACAGTGCATACCGTCGCGGAGAGCTAGTAGACTATTTAGTATAAGTCTTCTTCGCCGACCTTTTAGGGTCTTGGGAAGACATACAGTAGCTGCTATAATAAGCCAGTCGTCATACCAGAGGCCCGCCTTTGACATACGGCGGGCGGCGAAGCGAAGAAAAACGGAAATGACCATCAATACCCATGTAGCTATCCCAGAGCCAAGTATAGAGGCTTGTATAGCCTGACTCATGTTCGGTATTGATGGATTGGAAGACTTTACTCAGAGCTTTTGAGGTGCGATGCCTAAGGAGCCTTTTGATTCTCTTTGGTCTAATCGACGATAGTAGGTAAGGATATGTCGTAAGGATATATTAAGAGGCAGAAAGTTGTGGGGTTTTTGTGAAAGTCCAGTTCGAGCAAGACATTTGAGACCGAGCCACGCGACGAAGTGGATGCAACACAAGCTTACCATCCATGAGACTTAAGACGTCCACTTATCATGTGCGCAACCCAAGAATGTTGCTTACCATGTACGTCGTACAAGAAGTTTGCTTACCATGCATATCGAAGGCGCACCGAGGTAGGCCGCTCGAACTATTCTTTGACCACCTGTATTCCAAGCTCGTCGCTAAAGAAGAACCGCGATATGGTTCGAGGGTTTCACAGATCAAATTTTTCTCCATGAGGAATTCAGATTGCTACTGTCGAGCGTACTTTCACATCCCACTGATCTTCGCGGCGCTGTATGCTCTGGTCTGTTCCCGAGACACGATATACGCTGCTCTAGAGATCTCTGGATCTTTGAAATTCTGTCATCGAAATACTTCTTTTGAATACGAAATTGATTAGACTCGTTCTGTATCTGCTTTCCTCAATCACAACGATTCACTTCGAATTTAACACATCAAGACATCACCTACCTCTCATAGTCCTCGGTATTTCTACCTTTCACGGACCAAATTTAGTGGTGGTTCTTTAAGTAGGTAACTTTTCCGCTCTTACTGTTCAAACTCATTAGGATTGAACAAGCTACACCCACAGGTATTCTTCGGACTCTCGCGACCACAATCGTCACAAGTACGCACGGGTACCAAGATGCTCTGCCGCCCTGTACCACGGGTCGAGTCCTGATGTGATTTTCCTCCGCAAGCCCATGTGGAAATTTCCTCTCTTACTTCTTTGCCGCTAGCATCCTTGCAACTCGTTCCAACTCCCCACAGTATCTCGAATCTCGGAGAGCTTTTGGAGCCCATCCAAAACGAATATGGCCGATGGGCAGAAAACTACAACAAGTAAGTACTGCACTTGCCATCGACTTCTTGGCTAGAATGCTGGTTCGTACGTACACTAATACGCTCTCAGACACACATAATGGCTTCAACCTCAATGTCTCTGCCGCAGTTGACTGTTGCCCTAACTATCCGCCCATGCATAACAAAGGACCCAGATCGAAGAAAGCCTCAGGCTCTAGTGCCTGTGATCCCGTCACGGTCTTAGATGATGATGAGCCAGATACCGCGGAAATCAATTACATTGATCTTGAAACTGACGGCGGAGCCCTTACTGAAGAGAACTGCACCGCGTCAATCGAACATTCAGTAACAGGAACTCACGGTACAGGCGTCTCAAAAGTTGTTAAGACCAACAGTCCCTACAACACCACCCAAGGACCCGACCTTGCGAGGCGCACGAAAAGAAATGTTTCCCTTTTATTTCGTCCGCTTACTACGGATGATTCCTCGGCTCCAAGTGTACAAGCAGTGCCAGAAAAGCGCGGCATAGGTTTCAAGGCCTGGTATAGCAAAATTGATCCCTTTCTCACGGTGAGACCAGTCCGTGAGATGCAACAAAAGCAAGTCAGCAAGAATCCTTCTATTGCACTGATCAACAAGGAACGTACTCAGAGTATGACGACAAGAAATCGCGATGCGCCGCAACTTGATATGAATGTGTTGGAGTCCAAGCGCAAGCGCACCATGGGTGAGCTAGGCTACAATGAGCTTATATCACCTGCGCAGATTGAGTCGCCCTCAGAGAAGCTCGCACGTCTGACGAAGAAGCGTCGACAACGCCAAGAGAGGTGTGATCTCTTGTTGCAGATCACAAATGCTGGAGACGCAGCTATCAATGAGAGGAAAACAGCCTCTGCTAGCTCAGCTAGTGTGCCCGTACCGATTCAAGCAACTCCGACGCATGTGCCGATTGATATTCAAATAGTGACTCCGGCACCGCTCGCCAAAACGAGAGCAACACCGCTAGACTCAGACACTCGGGCACCTACGGTCGCAGATCTGTCAGGATCTCGGCCTACCATCAAGGATCATACATCATCATCATCTTCCCACTTAGGTTCCAAGCTCGACCAACTCGAATCGCTTGTCGAGCATCGTGCCACTGCCGGCAAAGGGCTTTCTCAAGAGACATTGAGGAGATTTCAGAAGACTGGAAGCTGGAATTGTGGCATGGAAATGGATCAGAATGCAGTTGAAGTTCAAGATGAAGAGACAGAAGTCCCCAACATTGCTTACCACTATTTTGTGCGGAAGCGCGAGTGGCTCGAAACCGAAGAAGACGCTATAGAATCGAGTTTGGGGCCCTTCCTTACCATGAATGAAGCCAACGCTGTCGCCAAAGCGGAGGTCCAATCCCCCCAGGTCAATGGTTACGAAGAAATTCAACCCACAGGATGGTCATATTACTACGAGCAAGATGAATATGGTATGCAAATGCACATGGCTACGGTTTTAGAGATCCACATTGAGACAGCTGTGCACCGCAGTAAGTGCCATTTTTTGGGGCTGTCTACCCGTAACATAAAGCTTATTCAGATGTATTAGCATTGGTGCCAGCGAACAAGAGAGTTTCCATTCCCAAATCCGCTTTTATCGTAGCTCCACGAGTCTTCATTGTCCACAAAGTACAGTGGCCACCAAGCTCTCCAGATGTTACAATCACGACTCCGAGCCACCGCCAGCTACTCACACATGGGGCATATACCATACTGAATCAGGCAAACCGACGGGCGTCAGCCGAGTTCTTGGAGACTTTGACATGCAATTGGGGGGATAGCGAGTATGATTTGCTGAAAAAGGTCGAGATGAAGAGCGATCTTGACAAGAAAGTAAGGGTCTTGAAGCGGGAGAATGACTGCTTTTGCGAGGTGATCAAGCTAGACAATGACCAGTTTGTGAAGGTCTGGGTGGAGCTGGTGGTAGTAGAGGGGCCACGCAACTGACCGCTGCGACCAAGGGGTTCGCCAGTACCAAGCACATTTCTGAATCTCAACCTCTCAATCCGCTCGTTATTGAGTCTACAAGCGCCGAACCATTCCAATCATACCCGTAGTCACCTAGTCCCGTTCCATACGTTGTGAAAATGCATCGAACAGCACGCAATGAAGACACAGGACGGCCCCCAATGCTACGTGTGCCAGGGCGTGTTCCTATATACTTGGCACAACTCCGAGGCCAAAGGAATTACTCTTTGCAGCAGTCGTTGCCCCGACTCCGAAATTGGGAGCTGGAGCCAACGTGCGTCCGATATCCTGCATCTCGCCAAGAGCTGAAACATGAAACCGTAAGGCAGCCGCTATTTCGCTCACGATGGCGCCCGGGGATCCTTGCTAGCCTCCTCGCCGCCAGGTAGATCCGAGATACGTGTTTCCAGTAGAGTTCGGGATTCGGGATGCTCGTTCTTCGCTTTTCTCTTCGCGTTGGCCATGGTCGTGCAACAGCTCGCACTTCGTTCTGATTCGATGAAGCGATGATCTCGAGGCTCCAGCGGTAAGGATTGTGGACCTGCCACTGTATCGAATGATGTGATCATGCTGAGACTAATTTCATGTATTGGTACCTAGGTACATTAGGCGTGCAGGATTCCCACGTGGCTAACTCAGACAATCCTTCCCTCGCTTGGTAGTCGAAAACATCAGGCTATCCAATTGTCAAGGCGAGAGGATCACACCCCCACCACCCCAATAGTAGTACGGACTATCCGCTCCGGGATTTTAGGCCTCTCTGCGTCAGAATGAGAGTAGCTTGTCTCTCGCTTGCCAATTGGCAGCCGACTGCGGCCGTCTTCCAACAGCAAGGTCGTATTTATATAATTTACATCGGAAAGTCGCTATGAGGCAAGAGTGCAGCGAGATCTAGAGTCGAACTCTGATACCGAGATTCATCGGTATTGTCAAGATTACCGTCGACTATAGCTGTGCGGATCCTGATGGCCTCAGAGTCCGTAAAGTAAGGCTCGCTGATATACAGCTCATTGGTGGTTGAGTATAAGCGCTTCTCGGAAGACGGATCGTTGGCCACATTGTTGAGATCATAGAGAAGAACGTGAAGTCTGTACCAGAGCTCGAGGTCCTGGCGAAGAACGGAGAGACTTGTCCTCTCAGACCGGGTAACGTCCTTCCCCCCGGGGGCCTGTGGCTTGTGCTTCCGTTTTACATGTCTACAAATACTGTTGGTGAGAGCGAAGAAAGTCGGATTTGCAAGACAAGTCGAGGGACTGGTATTTGGAAAAGCGAAAGGATGCAGAAAGGACAGGATGCATTTCTCAAGTTGAGTACAACATAGAGTACTCTAGAGTAATGACAAAAGTTTCGCGGAAGCAAAGCGGCGGCCGCTTAGTCACCCAACAGCGCACCAGAGGACTTTTCGACAGATATGTACTAGTACTACCTGAGTACTGATTCTACGCGAGCGCTGACATTGCGGATGCAACGCCGCACCCATCCTACCAGAAGGATGAATTAGCTCCGCAGTGTGTGTTGACAACCGTTACTGGTCCGTTGGAACTTGGGAGGAACTACGTTGGGATGGTCGCGTTTCGGCATTACATTGATTGTTGGGTAGGAAGATATAAACTCGGATGTACTCCGTTCCTGAATCGCTTGCTCTGCATGCTCACGATCACTCATCACTAGAAGACTTCTCTCCCGTCTTATCTGCACTCGTTCTTAAATAGACAAATTCCCCACCGAAATCACAGACCCACTCCGTCAAATGTTTCAATGCGGGTGTGACCCGGTGAACAATTTCTATTCCCTCAGTTACTGCGTCCACTTTTACACCTCGTCCCCTCCGTCCACCACGCTTCCGCAACCTCCCGCCCGATCCCACCAGCGACCAATCCGCAGACCGAAACGAGCATACATACCGCTCTTCCCTCGGCCGCCGACGGCACCATACCACCGCCCTCAGCAAGGACAATGCGCACCCACTCTCATCGACCCGGCAACCCCGCCAACCTCAGAACCACCGACCTCCCCCCTTCCTCCACTACCTCGCCCTCGGACTCGCCGATCTCGACGTCATCCTCCTCCACACCATTGAGCCCGCGCTTCGCACCGATCTGCCCCAACTCTCGGCCTCCCTCCCCCTCAAAGTCCTCTCGGCCATCTTTCCTCCGATCCGCATCCTCACCGACCTTCCCTACAACAAACAGCAGCCCTACACCAAGCCCCACCGCGACAGACGACTCCCTCTGGTCCGCGTCTCTCTCGCGGTACTCCTTCTGCTCTTCCAACTCCCAAAAGAGCATATCGCGAGCGTCTTCCAGATCCACATCTCGCACCCGGACAAAGAAGGAGAAGACGAAGAAGAGGCAGTCCGGCACCGTCACTCGTTGTGGCCGGCATGGAGATGAATGGTTATTCGGGGGCTGGACGGACATGATAAAGGCGATTTGGAAATGATCGGACACAGGCGGTGGTACCGCCCGGATGACGGACCAGCTGGGCTGGGTCCCGGCAAAAAGGGCACGCGGAAAGGATAGATGGGTGGAGTCTGGGGTCTGGACTTGCTTTGCAAGTCGGGGCATTTGTGCCGGGTTGGGGGATCTAAATCGCTGGGACAACGGTTTGCGAAAAGGAATATACCCATTGAATTTCCACGACCGGTGTTCAAGGAGCATGTACCTGCGGGCTTTCTCGCCTGCAAATCTAATAAAATCGACACCAAAAGCTCTGACTCCGCACCTCCCCGTCTCCCAACCAATCAATGCCCTTCCATCTCCCCCATCCGCTGCTCCATTCCACTCCCAACACCAAAAACCACAACCACTCCCTCCCTCCCACGCGCTGTTACAACACCTCCCGTTCTCGTAGAATACATATTACGCGAACCGCGCTAGGAATATTTTCCCCCGAGCCAACATCCAGCCCGCGGCGCAGTGCCGTTGGTCAGCACTCTCAACCACGTGGCGGACTAGTGCTGAGAAAGGGCTGGAGGGAGCCTGGATGCTCAGGCAGGCGTCGGGGGCGGCTCCGGTCCTGTTGGGTTGGTCGAGAGAGCGGTCGAGGGGGGCTGTATGTGGATAAATATAGTTGATGATGATGGTGATGCGGGAAGGATACGAGTTGGGCGAGCTGAGGATGTGGGGGGGGAAGGGTGTGCAAGGTGAGTGGGTATACCTACTTTAACGATGCTACGTACCTTGATCGTTGGCGGGGTTGTGTAGGTCGGTGTTTGATTGCGGGTGTTTTGGGGGGAGATTCGCTAGAGTGGGCCTAAGATGTTGAGCTGAAGAGCCCCTGACGATCTGGCAAGGTGGGCACGTTTGAAGGAACGGATCGTAAAAGCTGGATGGAATTTAGCGCGATGAGAGAAGGCTGCAGGGCCGAGATGTGGCTTTCCGACATCTGGTCGGCTTTGAAGGTTTGGTGGGGGTTGGATTACAGCTTGGTGGGATCCTTTGGGGGTATGGATATTTTGTTTCCTCCCTGTTCTCCCTTCAGGAATCTTGTTCGCGTAGAGTCAGCTGCTCGCTAAGCGTGCTTTCTTTCCCATATCTTCTTCTCGCGAGCCATGGCACTTTGAGAGCTTCACGATGTCAATTTGTAGAAGCTCCGAGTCGCATCCTTTCAGTAGGACAAGGCAGTCCCTGGGTTCTCCTCGCGCAGAACCGTTGCCGCCGGAACCCATACCCAGAGCTACCCCTGCGTGAGCACAGTCTGTCAAGATGGTCATCGAAGCGAACACGGTCAACGCCGATGGAAATTCCGGTATCTTTGAGAACATGTCCCGTTGCCAACGGGAGCACTTCGAGGCTGATGGCCGAGGAGAGTTTGATCAAGATGCCATTACCACGAGAACGGGGTGGCCGGCCGTTGGGCTCGTAGATGCGAATCTGGTATTAGATTGTCAAGAGATTACTCGTGCCACGCACTTACCGAGCTGAGTGCGGGGCACGATTAACATTGTCTGTTGTTGAGGCGTGGACACTAGGGTCGCCCTGCTCGCTGCTGGTAGCAACAGGATGTCAACCAGGCACCTTCTCTCTCCGGTCTTGCGCGGCATCATGCATGTTGATGGTTCTGTTGTTTAGGATCCCGATGGGAAGAGCGAGAGAGCGTATTTCATATATTGGAGGCATTCGAACCTCTTTGTCTCCTACTTAACTCCATTTCCCTGAAGTTTCCAGATGTACTGCCGGACTGCAAGGCAGTCTACCCTCTCTGCTTTGTTAGATTTGCGTTTGGCCAAAGAATGATACTGACCTCGCTTTGTACTTTGACAACCTTTTGTGGGCAAGCTTTTCAGGTCGCTTTCTACTGTCTTGAGTTCTCTAGATCCAAGTATTTAGTCGGTCACCCTATTTGCCACAATGGACGATTATCGCTGCAAGGAGTCCTGCCTACTCCGTCGAGTGAAATACCTCAGTTCGGTTCAGTCACGTGCCCCATGTCCTTTATGGGTACGAAGATAACCATCTCCAAGATCTTCTCCCAGCGTTCTCTTGTAGTGGAAGAATGATGTGAGTCCACGTATCAAGCTGACTCTCTGCCCCTGCCCCAGACTTACAAACGACGCGTATGTAGGCTCTTTGATTACTGAAGCCATACAGCCTGAGCTTGTGATTGAGACTGGCGAGCATGATAATGTGTAAGCCGATCGGTGTTTCAATGGCGAAAGCTGATCAAGTACTCTACCTAAGGATGGCTCCTGTGGCATTTTTGTAGCATGTTCTTAGCGCGTACTTAATTGGACGACGCCTCAGCCTTGCGTCGAAAAAGGCTGGCAAGCTGACCACTTCCATCTACCTTGCACTTCTGTCGATCTATACAACTGCTTCGGATATAAAACATTGATGAGTCGCGTCTTACTACTTACTTCAAATCCGGACGATGCAGTGAACTGTGAACATGTCACATGGCGAGCTCAAATGCGTCCGTCGGCGCGCCTTCCCGGAACACTAGCCACGAGAATGTAGTCCCTCTGGAGAGCATTTTCACAGGCGAGCCTTCAGGACCGCCTAATCATCGTCCAGTCAGTGCTTGGGCGGATCCTGGGGAAATTGCCAAGCATTGGGATATACTAGAATCCCAGCGTGCTGTGCTTGGGAGGCTTAAAGCGTGGCATCAATGGGACACTGATCGTTATGAGTCTCTGAGTACATATCTCATGAGCAAGGCTGGTTTCCCGAAGCGACCAATCTGCCCAACCCGGGATGAACTTCTCTCGCTCCTTACATATTTCTTTCCGCCACGTCGGTCACTCAAAGTCGTAGTGTGCGATTTTGGTGCATACCGCTTTGAGCGGTCCGAAATTCGACTTGAAGAACTGGCGCAATGTAGGTCTCTATCTCGCTCCTGGTGTGAAGATCTAACATTTGGTCATTTTATCAGACTGGCAGGACAAGCCAGAGTGGGCGACTGTACGGTGGATGTACTTTTAATCAACCCAAACGCGCTCGACGTGACTGACAGTCGTAGACATCTACCACTAGGCTCAGGCAGATTCGAATCCGTGAGACAACATTTAACCACGCCCTTGTGTAATCAGATCGAAGGTGTCGATTGACAGCTGACCCGGTCTTAGTACGTTGAGCAAAATTTCCGTCAAGGTAAGGACACAGAAGGTCAGTACCACGGGTTTGAAATCTTGGACTTCAGAAACCGGCAATACTTACAAGATCAATTGGACGTATTCAACATCCTTCGCGAGTATCCTCGTCTCGATCCTGGGTTTGAGCAGGTCCTTCTGGGCACCTTTTTTGTCGAGGGCTCACGCAATTTCTGGGACGATGTTCATTCAGACTTGCCGTGGCAGCTTGATGAAGGTATCCGCAGTGACTTCTCTAAGCTTGAGCTCGGGAAAGGCTCGCTGGCACCAGAGATAGGCCAACAATTGCTGTCTCGGCACCCTCTTTACAGTGATGCAGTCCTTGTGCGTGATTACTTCCGATGTATTTCACGAGATGATGGTTGTCATTATTCTGCAGATCTGTTACGGTGACCATTTTCTAATATTGTTAGGCTTTCTTCTCACATCTTCGCCTACTGCAGGCCTCAATTATGTGGGTAAAGATTTCGACATGGAGATTGCGATTCCGCCAAATGCTCGAACCATGCGCCCACATTACCATGCCTTGGAGAACATTCGGAGACGCTGGGAGATTGGAGGGACAACGTACTGGCCGCTGAAGTCGGTGCATTGGCTTATGGTATCGCTGATCATCGAATTGGAGGTCACACCTCATAACCATCATTCATGGAAGGACGTGCCAGATATACAAAATGCGTATCTTCCCGTAGTGCGAGATCTGGTAAGTAAGGTCCCACTTGTAACGATACTTGCTCAATAGGCCTAGAAACGTCGTCGAGCTTCTCGGTTTAGAAGGCACGAATCTGTAAATCTGGTCCGCGAATACGTTTCTTGTATGGACGAGATGTCTCAAATTCATGAGATCTCGGTGCAGAAAATCGAGTTCCTCGGGGAGCTTCGAGAGCACTGCAAGGTCCTCGACACTGGTCTCAATGCAGCCCATAGTCGTCGGCCTCTTGATCAACAACACTTCCTGACTGAGCGGGTCGATGAGGCTGTAAGACAGATCAAGAAAGACAACGAGAACCTTCCCCGACTTATCAACGACTTGAAAGCCTCGTTAGACGTGGTAATTATCGCAAGTCCAGATACACGACCTGCCTCCTGATCCTCTTTTCACAGCTCTTCCAACTACGGACGATTGAACAGAACGAACTTGCCATCATCGCAGAGTCGAACAACAAAGCCATCCTCGTCTTTACTGTCGTGACCATTATCTTCTTGCCTCTGTCATTCTTCACAGTGAGTCTACTTCTCGGGCTGCATTTCTTCTGTATTTCTGGGTCATAAGGGATGTTTTGAGAGAACGTCATTGCCCGAAGTTGTCTTGAATGCTGACTCCATGAATCTTCAGTCGTACTTCGGAATGAATCTTCAAGGGATCGCCAACACTGATAAGACGCAAGGTTACTTCTGGGCCGTCTGTGGGAGTATTACTCTCTTTGTCGTGAGCTTCACCGTTGTTTTTGGGTTTAAAGAGCGCCTTTATGGCTGGATCTGGGCAAATAGAGACTACGGTCGTGCACGAGATCTTAAAAACAGCAACAGACGTCGCCAACATGCATTTTAGGAGACGACTTATTGGAGAGGTAACGTTATGTTTAACACTGTCACTCTGTTCACTTTACTTATCATTACGAAATTCAGGATTGGGTCCACCGAAACCATACCATTCACACGTAATCAACTGTATCCTGCTCAGTCTGACCCAAAAGCTCACAGTCGCTCTCCAGGGCTGGCTCTCGCCGCTCGTTGTTCGATGACAAGATACTCGAGATTCTCCCCCAATCGCTCTCTATGGCCATGCATCTGTCTGCCAGGAAATGCGCACCCACGATAGAAGCCAGAAAGGTCCAACTCATGATCGCCAGCGCCGCTAGAGCAAAGTTCAGACAAAAATAATCCTCACATTTCCACTGCATCTCCAACAAGAAATCACAGCCGAGGGGAATAGAGGCCATCGTAGCACCGGCATGAATTCCAACTTCTAAGTATTCATTTAGACACGTGAAATAGGCCGCATCGGCTCTGTGCAACGCTTTGCTCAGTATTGCCATGTTCTCCACTGCCAACATTGCAGCTGACTTCGAGATGATGTCGACGACGACCGCGATCCAGAAAATGACGGAGAATTTCGAAACTTTCGTAATGCTTGGCACCGAGTTGCATCTGGTGGTGCAGCCAAGTTGATGTCCTTCCGTTTCTTGGACCACGTTTGTGAACAGCATCAGGAATAGGAAACCGCTTGCGATCAGTCCCAATAGCGAGACTGACCACGTGCACTTGTAGCATGCTAGGGAGATCTGGTCAGCCGTTTCTGCTCTGTATTCAGCTTGAGCTTTCTCTTGGGCCTCGCTTTGTCGGAGCCATGTCGATAGATCTTTGGCTTGGTGCTGTTCTTTCTGTCTCTTACTTTGACATCGCCGGTGTCGCTCGATTGTCCGGGCAAGCGTCCGCGACCATTTTATGTTGTCTCGGATCCAGGCTGCGCGTTGGCTCTTGGTGTTTAGGGGGGTGGGACGGAAGACTGTGCTGGTGTGTCTGGGGACGATGTGAACGGTTTCTGGGGTCGAAGCTGGACGGTAGGCGCGCATGATGGGAAGACCGCCTGCCATGTCGGAGGTGCTTTGGTTGGCTTTGTGGTGGTGTGATTGGATGTATGTATTTTGGTGCGAGGGTTGCTACAGGAGGTGGTTTTGGGAATGGATGGAAGATGGGAGCAGTCTTTGGTATTCGGTAAATCGTGCAGAATAATCTGATAGAAGATATCCATCATGATAATGCATTATATCTCACTTGGCATTATCCACCCATGACTTCGGTTCGGCTCACTCACTGGCTTGGCGTACAGTATTCCGGCCCAATGTTGCTTAGCCTACAACACCTAGGCTTCGGACCACAAAAAAATCCCCACTCCAATCTCGCTCAACAATCTGCTCCCTAGTAGGGGGCTCTCACTCTAATTGGAAGTGAAAAAGGAAGGAATAGTTAATAGGAGCAAAACAACATAGTCGCGCGGAGGATCGAACTCCGAACCTTCTCGGGAAACATTCAGTATTGTGAACGAGAAATCATAACCATTAGACCACGCGACTGAGCACTGAAATGTTCCTAATATACAATATAACCTTTTACAACGCAATCATTAGATGACCGTGCCATCCATCCAAAGGCTCACATTGAACAAGTTGTGAGTCAGGCCAGTCCGCCATCTGGATCGAACGCGGGGTATTTTCTGCAGCGCCACAGCAAATTCCAATGCCACGACAAACGCAGTGACCGCGAGCGTTCCATTCACTCTCGGCGGAGCAAGGCAACTATCCATAAAGACCCATCCCAGAGGTGGAGCAGGAGGGAACGGCTCACGTACTTGGTTGTGCTATCGAATATCGATGGAGGCCGTTCTGTGCCTGACTTTCTCCTACCGATCAAACACTCTCTCCATATCTTACTTCTCCTGAGGAAGACCTTAGTCTCAGATACTCTGATTCAGATAGCTTTCCTACCTTGCATCGGAGTTTGGATTCGACGGTGCAAATCGAATCAGGCGGTCGGCAAGACGTGGAAGGTGAGTGTTGATTGAAATGCGGCCATTTTCTACTTCTGAGACCTTAGCTGTGATTCAAGTGTTTGAAGGTCGAGGAAGTTTTTGGCCTCGTGCTTCACCAGCAAGATTCCATGTTGACTATCGTGAAAACGGCGAGCGACCTGAGATGACATGCTGTTTTGCAACTGACTCGCTACGAGCAACTCTCTACAATCAAAAGGGTTTACAAGCTTTTGATGAAATTACTCTTCGAGCTGTGGTTTCAAGAAAAGCGGACTAAGTACCTATCACTCACATCCTCAACGTTCCCAAAACATGCCCTTCTCCTCCCACCATTTTCAATCCAGCAACAACGACGACCCTTACCAGCACGTCTCCCATCAAGGCGTCCTTACTTTCTTCTATCCTGATACTCATTCAAGTATCTACATGCCCTGCAAATAACAAATATACTCGTTTCCGACTACTGCAAACCTCACTTCAAAATCTCACTTATCTGAACCCTCACCACCTCGATTCCCGCCACCTTGAACCAAATTCCAATCCGCGTACAAAACATGGCCACCTCCACAACCCATCACCACCACCTCGCCACCATGGCCTCCTCATCCTCATCCTCATCCACCATCATACCCCCATCCCTCATCTCCTCCCGCCTCGGCGTCGAAAACATGGACGGTCAGGGCATCCTATCCAGCCAGCCCAAATCCTCCGCCCGACCCTGGCCATATTGCATCCCCCTCGAACAGCTATCTCAAGACAACCTCCCACCCTTTTACGTCCGTCTACCAGACGACCAAGTGGATCATCTCGCCCGTTGGGTTGATATATCCCGAGGATCAATCACGCGGTCCAAGCTCACGCAAATGTGGCCGTGGGATTTCGACGCGAAGGGGAAGATTTCTCCGAGGAGGGACAGTTGGGGCTCGGAGGATCGTGGTAACGGGAAGGAGAGGGGGATGGGTCTCGAGGGTGGGAAGAGAATGCCGGCGTGGACGGATCCGGGATTACCGCTTACGTATACGAGCAGTCACAAGGTTATGCTTGGGGAGTTGGATGCTCTCAAGAGTGGTGCGGCGTTGAAGCGAGGACCGGGGGAGGAGGTTGGGTGGAATGCGCGTATGCCGGTAAAAAAGCCTGGACTCTGCAGTATGAGTACGGAATTAGAGAGGATGAAGGGGGATGCGGAGAAGAAACGCCGGAAGGACAAGATCACGGATATGGAGGACGAATGCTATTCCGGGGCGAAGCCTGAGCTTCGAGACGCATTGCAGGTAGTCGACACCCTCATGAGGAGCGCCACGGAAACCGAGAATCACAACGCCACGCTCGAAGCCATGCTGTTGAAGAACGAAGCCCAGCACATCCAGGACGCCGATGACATGTTCGACGAGTGGCTAGCCTACAACGAAGTCAAACGGACAGAAGTCAACAGAATCCACCAGGATCACCTCGTCGAGATCCAGAGCCGTGACGCCACAATCGAAACCCTGCAGACGGAAGCGAAGCGCTCCAGAGCTCGCCTTGAAACGGTCCGAACCCGCGATGAGCATTCAGCACAGGCCAAGCGCCGCCCGGCGCAGGAGCGGCATCTGACGCGACGAAAGTTCCGCCAGATCCAAGACCGCGCGGCGGTCCTCCTCGGCGAGCTCGCGCAACTCGACCCCGATGCCGACGAGTCCGACGGCGCCGCGGCGGAAGAGGAGGCCACGGGGGGGCCGAAGCAAAAGCCCAAGGGGGCCGAGGGACCAGCGGCAACAGGGGCGTCGGGTCGGGAGCTGCGCACGCGCAAGTCCACTTTGAGAGCGGGGATGCGACGGATCCGGGTCAATCTCGCTGAGGACGACGAGGAAGGGGACGACGAGGAAGGGGACGAAGAGGAAGGGGACGAAGACGAAGGGGACGAAGACGAAGGGGACGAAGACGAAGGGGACGAAGACGAAGGGGACGAAGACGAAGGGAACGAAGATCCCATCCCACACTGGCCGACGAGGGAGTTGAGGAGCTCGGCTCGGGCCATGCGAACATAGTCCGCGTGATGTGGAGCAGGTGGGGGGCAGCAAGGGGTTTCCAGGAGATATGCGTCACGACTACAGGACATCGACAGGGAGGATCGTCGAGCGGCTTTTAGGATACAAGCAGCCTCGACGCACAGGGCAACCAATCACAGTGAACATTTTCCTTCAAAAGCGCAAACCGTCGCAGGGTGGACGGAACGGTAGCAGCCTACCTGCCCGTGTCCATTTTCCGTACACCGCGTGCCCAAAGAGTAGAAAGCCTTGCCTGACGAACAGCCACACGGTAACTCTCGCACAACATTCCCCTTCATTCCCCCAGCTTGGTCCTCAGCCGGTCGACCTCGGCTGTCAATTTACTGATCTCCTGACTCTGCGCACTCATAGTCATAGTCTGCTGCTCCAACAAGCTCTTGATCTCGGCCAAAGATCGCTGGATGGGCTGATCCGAGACGCTTCCAGCATGAGGCCGCGATTTAGCATCGACAAGAGGTTCTTGAGTAGATTTACTGGAGAGTGGCTCTTGGGTAGATTTGCTCGATAGGGGTTCTTGAGTGGTCTTGCTCGATAATGGCTCTTGAGTAGACTTGCTCGACAGTGGCTCTTCCGTAGATTTCGATGGTGGCGCTTGCTCTTTCTTGATCAGTGTCGGAGTGTTGTTACTGGCTGCCATCTGACTCGCTTGCTCAAAATCGTCTGGTTTGTCGACGGGCGACAGAGGGTCTCCTAAACCTCTTGAGATAGCCGTTGACTCCGACTTCTCGGTTGGAGCTGCAGCGGGTGCATGCCTTTCGGAGCGATCGATGGGTTTGGCAATCTCTTCGAACGAAGAGCTGTCTTCCTCTGATTCCTCGTCTTCTTTGTCATCGGTAAATTTGGATGCCAGGTCTTTGATAGAAGAGGTTTGTTCCCTCATCGATGGTGGTGGACCCCGAAGAGAAGATGCGGAAGCTGCTGGCTCTGACGCTGGTTCGGGTGCTTTCTTCGTTGGGGAGGGCGCTGGAGGCGACTGCGTGTGGACAGCGGGCTTGTAATCCGCTGCTACCTCTGCTGGTTCCTCGCCTGCATACACGCTGGCTAAATCGATCTTAGGCGGCAGACCTTCTTTGCCATTGAACCATTGACCAGCTGACATGGCAGGTTTCGAGCCAACGACAGGAGGAAAAATATCATCCTGGAAAACCTCGGCTCGTCGCGGCACGATGAATGATATCGGCTCAATGTATGAGTCGTTGACGGTCTTGAAGGCACGCATGACCTCGTTCTCATGGGTATTGACACCGCGTTTGGGAAGAAAGGCTATGCCTCGTTGCGGGTCAGCAGATTTGTATTCAGATAAGAATTCAAATTTGCCATTCTCATATTCAAAATAGCGGATGTTGCCATCACTGCAAATTATCAGTACGTGGAAGCGGCCTTACAGTAAGAAATGGACGGCGTACCCTTTTCCAGCAAGGTAGAGGCATTGTGTTCCGTCGTCCCAGAAAGGCATGCAGACCCCAGATATCGCATCTAGCATCTGAAAGCCTCCTACTGGCTCCTTTGGGTCTCTAATATCCCATAGACCTAATTGCCTGTCGCTCATCTTCGAAAAGCCTGTTGTAGCTACCCTGTCATGTTCGCCCATCCAGGTCACGCGACTATTCTTTGCTCCCTGGTGTCCGGGCACGACGTGCGCGGGTTTCTCTTGCCTGACATCCCATATCCGCAGCTTTTTGTCACGAGAAGTTGTGACCATCAGTGAACCATTTGCGCTCCATGAGAGAGACTGGACGATGTCTGTGTGCTTGAGGGTCAGACGGGGAGAGCCGGCCTCGATATCCCAAAGCTTGATGGTGTAGTCGCCTGATGAGGTTGCGAGGACGTTTTCAGCAGCGGGGTTGAATAGAACGTGGCCTACTTTTCTATACGGAATGTCAGTACTGATTTGTTGTACCGAGCCCGTAGCCGTCGTACCTTGAATGTCCGGAGAGCTTCTGGACTGGCGCAACATCCTTGACCGGTTCGCCTTCCTCTGTCCGTACTGTGAAACCTTCAGGAACTTTGTATATGAATGCCTGCCGTAGTGAGCTTCAGACATAAGGCTGCTCTTGTATCTGTCATACCTTGCCGTCATCGGATCCTGACGCTATCAAAGAGTCGTTGAAAGGAGACCTGAAAACAATCTCAGCACCGACATTGCCATGCATGACAGGCATGTCTACCAATCCGTATCCAACACCACAGCAGTGTGTCCCCTAAACAGTGGTAATTGCTCAGGCAATCGCCCCTTCTCATTAATTGGTATAACCGCAAATGCGCCTCCTCCACTGGCTTCCCAATTGACCGAGATGTACTGCGGGTTGGCCTATGATACCGTCAGGCCAGATCGCCGAACCAAATGGAAATGGAGTACCTTCACGAGGTTCGTGTCCCAGGCATTCCTGGAGATGCGTATGTTATCGTAGCATTGTTCCTGAACGCGAGGTCAGTCTTACGCCAGAGGCTTTGCGTGGGATTATATGAACGCACCTTCCTTGTCGGCCGGCCGAAGACATGCCCTGCATGGAAGCTTAGCTTTTGGTGGCCCGTGGGGAGGATAGCTGCGCGAGATGCCTACGGTATTTCGACGAGCGCACAAAACGGCCTGACATTTGCGCGCATGCACTGGCGGATCAGAAGAGGGTCGAATAGGTTGTGCTAGTTTGCTCTCATGATCTGTAGAGAATGACAAGCTCCAGCAACGAGTATAAGATCAACTTGACTGGTGGTAGTGGAATCTGATTCTCATCAATCATAAATTCAGTGGTGACTGGACTGGTGAGAGTTCACAAGTTGTCTCTCCCACACCAAGAAAGGCTTGGCGGTTCAAGACATACGAAATGTACCCCAAACTCGCGCGGCCGTGGCCGCTTTAGCGAGTGAGCTAGGTGAGCGGGGGTGAGATCCAGCAGTGCTCACCTTTTACACACCAAGTCCACACTCAAGTCGCGCGGCCTACATCATCTGCATCAGGCGGTCCAGAAATGATAAAGGATATGGTGCTAAAAAGGAGTGGTGCGCCGCTCCTCTCTTTGAGTCTCACTCTTTTATCGTGTGCAAAATGAATGAGATTCCTTGGCATTTTTCATCGCGCCCCACCCCGGACTTTTTGTCAGCGGGGAGACCATGAAAATTTGTAGAGAATGACGGCCAGCCATTTCCACCACGCCTCGATCCATATTTGAAGCTCCTGTACAGCTCAAATACCAATAGCTTCTGCATCAGGCTGCCAATGAGAGTCAAGAAGTAGCTGGGCTCGCTGACAGACATAAATTCAGGGGTGGCTACACGTCGGAGTGTCCGAGGGGGCGAGGGGGTAGCAAAAAAGCCCGTCCCTGATGACTTCACAATAAACGAATTTTAGTAGATACTTTGAGTACAAGTATTCTAGAAAACTATCTTTTCTACACTTCGCACCGGGTCGTGGTTGACAAGCTGTGGCCCCTTGAAATAATTCAGGGTGTACGGGCTTTTTTGCTACTCGTGAAGAGGGGCGCGATAAAAAATGCCAAGGAATCTCATTCATTTTGCACACGATAATTGACGTTCAAGTCCTTCCGAACCCCTCTACTTGCTCTACGGAATCATGGGTCGAATTTCGTCATCAAAAGAGATACACTTGAGAGCTAAAGCCAACGGTTATGTCTACATGGCTCATCAGAAAGAGGACAGCAAGATTGACAATAACGAATACGTGCTTATCAAAAGATGGTGGTATGATGAGGTTAGTGCTGTAGCCTCGTCGACTTCTTTGATAGGCAGTAGCGGCACCAGGCGCGGCGATATTGCCTCATTGCCTCGCTCCAGTCCCCAGCCAAGCGCAAATCCAGGGCTAGTCGAGGCCTTGCATATGTCGCCCGCGCGGATTGTGAATCTTCAAACATACCTTTCCGAAAACCCCTGCCTATCACTTGGATCAATAGACTTGATTTGTGGCATACTATCTGCACAAGAACCAGAACTACTAGTTCCGATGTTCAAAGCCAAGGTTACATCTCCAGCAACAAATCTGCCTCCTTATCGTTCCACCCCCCCTCGCCATCCTTGGACGTAGCTATCCTGCATGAGGCGTTTACTGTGTCAATCTGCATGGACTTAGAAAATCAACTTTGATCACGACCCGGTAAGTCCCCTGGTTTCACGGGTACAGTATGATGAGCCGCTATATCGGGTTTCTCCCAGGCTCCGTCTCACAGCCTTCAAGGCTGCTAAGGCATGACATGAAAGTTCCCGTGGGAGTCATGGTTGAATGATGACGTTGACCTCATCTTGCATGAGATGAGCGAGATCCATCCGTCGGTCATGGATGGGCTGATAATCCTGGTGCTCAGGATTTGCAGTTAGAAGTCCGGAATTATTGAAATGCCAACGCAATCTGGGTAGTCTTGTCCGTCCATGTGCAGAAGTACCACAAGTACCACGCAACCATTGCAGTCATGCTCTCCTCTACCTAGCAAAGTACGACTCCATTAGGAATTGATTATCCGGCTCCGAGTCTGACCATCTCCTGTGCCTCATACGGTCGTATGGCGAAATGAAACGAAGTGTGCGCATAATGCGAAGCTAATGCACGTTTGCAGAATTACGGGTGGTGTGCCCGTTTCCCGGAGTTGTAGACCCGTGGCTTGCATATGCTGTATGCATGCTATCAATGGTCTTCCTGCGCGGTCTGCAACGTAATGCCTTCGAGACGCGATTGATTTCTTCAACACTGTATACACTGTATACACTGTATACACTGTATCAAAAGCAATAACTACCAAACGAACAAATTGCTCTATTGTCAAGTCAAAGGAGCTTTGATCGCATCTCATCTCATCAGTTCTATCTTCGGTCCATGTTTCTTCATTCTATGAATTAGCTTCGACCTTGTCTTTGTGTCAAGATAGATTGTTGATTACCCCAACTCCGCTCTAGTTCGCTCTGCCTCTAGTCATGTCCGCTTCTGTTGTCGCACCATCGCCATCAAATGTAGTCGCGGCAGGAGCAACGTGGCCGGCGCTCTGTACAGTGGTGGTTGCTTTACGTTTCTACACCAGGCGTTCTCAACACGCAAAGTTACTGCTTGATGATTGGTCGACGATTCCTGCCCTAGTATTTGCTCCTTGACTCCCTTAAGCGACTGCAGAGCTAAGATAGGGCATCTTTGATAGCTACTCACTATCGGGATGGGAGCGACTTTGATTGTTGGTACGCGTACCACAAGCTCCTTTCATTTCTCTATTAAGTGGGAAAGCTGACATCCCTTTGGGTGTCCATCGTAAATCTTTGGGCTATCCCACGCCTCCGCCGCCGGACCCGGAAATGGCTCTCATTTCCAGTAGCTTTCAGCTCAGGACTACGAGACAGGTAATGAGGCATTGCCTTCACATGTTGACGCTCTAGGGGTACTCTACTGACGTGTAGCTAGATCCTATGGGCATTTGAGCTCATGCAAATCCCAGCGTTGGGAGCAGTCAAGCTTAGCTTCATCTTTTTCTTTCGACGCATCTTTGTCACAGGGGTCGGCAGAGTGTTCAGGTCTGTCACTACAATCATAATTGTGATCATAACCGCTTGGGTAGTGGCATTGTTTGTCGCCCTTCTTGTCGCTTGTAGAGGGGACTTTGCAGCATGGTGGGTTTCTGTTGACGACCTCAATACTAAATGCATAGATACGCTTGAGTTGGAAAATGCATTCGCTATTTCGGACTTCATTCTAGACCTAATAGTGATCATTCTTCCTATTCCCCAGGTATGCCATCTTCGTCCTCGAAATCATTCAAATTCACTGAATGTCCATATAGATTTGGAAGCTCCATATGACTCTGAGTCGGAAATTCGCTCTAACCGGAATTTTCTCTCTTGGAGCTCTGTAAGTGCTTATCGTATGAACCACTGAGATACACACCGCTAAATCACGAAAGTTCGGTTGCGGCGTCAATCACCAGGATGGTCATTTTCATCGAGGCTGTTCAAGGCCTGAAGAAAGACTTTAAAACCTCTGGAGACAGCGACTGTGAGAGCACATCTCATATCTTGTGATGGACCTACTAACTTCCTGCCCAAAGTGGTTACAACAGCCGGCCTCTACTGGAGCATGATCGAATCAGGCCTCGGCCTTCTTGCAGCTTGTCTTCCTACATTATATGCTCTGTTGAAATCACGTGGAGTCAAGCGGACTGTGGACAGCTTCCAAACTAGTACCTCACTATCTTTCAGAAGGCTTACCGCCGAATTTGAGCGAAGGAACGACTCAATGGGATCTCAGATTGAGATGGTACCGTCCGCTGCCGGATTAGCTTCCGTCAACGCCTGTGCTGTAAAGAAACCTGAACGGGTGGTCTTCAGTCCTAAGCTGGAGACCAACCAAATTCTGATACAGAAATCGGTTGAACAAACAGACAATCTAGTGTGAAGGATAGTCATGTTGGATGTGCGGATTTCTAGTATTCAAAGACCTAAAACGACGAGCTTTGAAGCACAGCGAAGGCCGTTGGAAAACATTGTATCTGGGAACGAGTGTTCCTTTGGCTTTGGCTATCAGCTAGTGACGTGTCTTGTGGCTCATGGATCGTAGATGAAAGCGGATTGATCCACGGAGGCGACAAATCCAAATGGACGATAAATCGGAGTGTCCATCAAAATACCGTGGAGCAGCCTAAGATGGCTAAATCCGCAACCTAGGGGCAGTTAATAACTATAAATACCTACCACAATGTACTGTTGCGAATGAAACATGTGTATTTTACAAATAATACGCAACGCTCGGACCCCTCCTCATGTTGAGATACAGAGCTTGGCCCCGCATGGGCACAGGTGATGAGTCTCAACCTGAAGTAATCGAGGTCCTTCGCTTTCTATTGGATGTTTCTTTCCTGACAGCTTGAGAAGAATTGACAGATTCGAATACAAAATATTTTGAAATGGATCACGTTGAGTCTCGAGACTCTCCTCAAAACACTTACTCAACTTCTGAAAGCTGGAGTCATGCCGCCAGCCATTATGCCGTCCAAATGGCCGCTGCCACCTCGCAAGCCGCGGACGGCCTCATCGACATGGTCGAGTCGCGATTACCGATTTCCACCAATTCCTCCCATGTCCTAGACAGCGGAGCAGGAAACGGCGTTCTGACGCAGGCGCTCGTTTCTCGCTTCCCCGGTACGCGCATCCTGGCGGCCGACATTGCGCCCGCTATGCTTGCCGACTTGGACGCCAAAAGCCTCCCCAACGTCTCCACACTGGCCATGGATGCTTGTATCGAGAACCACGAGAAGCTGCCGGCGGACGCTTTCAGCCACGTCCTCAGCACATTCATGATACAATTCACCGACGGGCCGAAGCAAGCGCTACGCGAGATGCACCGAGTGCTGAAGCCCGGAGGGGTGATCGGGTTGGGCTCCTGGATTGATATCGCAATCAATTGGCCGTGGGAAGAAGCGTGTCGACGCTTGGATCCGCATTGTGTGCCAGAGAGCCCGTTCGGCAAAAGTGCTTGGAAGGGGAAGCCAGATGTCGAGCGGGCACTGGAGGAGGCGGGATTCGCCGATTCGCAGAGCCAGAGATTGAGAGTGTGTCTGAGATTCGAGGGGCCTGGAGAATTTGTTGGGTACTGGTATGAGGCTAAAAATCCTGGAATGCTGAAAATGCAGAGTGCATGGAAAGGTGACATCGAAGAGGTCAGACAGAGTTTGGAGGACGTTGTAAGGGAAAAATACGGCGGTGGGCGTGAGTTTTGGCTCGAGGCTGTGTTGACAGTTGCTGAAAAACGATCATAGCTGCAAACAATGAGTAGTTAATGTAGCACAGATCGTAATACCAAGCGATGTCAGCGCTTTGAGTAGATTCCAGCGCATTCGATATTTACTCTTAAGGATTTCGGCTCATTTACATCACTACTTGTACTTTGTATAGAAAGGGTGCCTCACCACTTCCGCCCGGCACTTTCGACGAGTCTGAATACTGAGGCCAGTACTTCGTGTAATCGTGCCGCACACTCAGCCTCATCCCTCGGCTCATTACACTCACCTCGTCTTTGATAGCTCTCCTGCCGGAAGGCTCTAGCAATGAATGGTCATTTGGGGAGGTAGCATCGCTATCGCGGATATGATTCTTGGTCGTCTATACCAATCTCGCTAATTCGATCGTTGAGAACGGATCCTTCGTTTTGTGCGTGACCCGTGATAGTAATCCCACTTTTCTTCCAAAGGGAGTAAGAGGACTGCGAAGGCATGCCTATAACTCTCAAAGTTTCTATAAGGATCTTGGCGGACGATCCTACAAATGATTCAAACGGTGCAAATCCAGATCAAATCTCAAATATTGTACAAGCGAAGGCCCAGATATCTGAGGCTCCGCTTGCCTTGGTGTCCAGTACCAGTTCTAGAGAACAACAGGAAACCGGTGTTTTGATACCATTGAATGGTGGAGACAATCCAGAGAAAGCTTCGCCTAGATCTATGAGTAGAACCCGCTCAGAGATGTACTTCAAATCAACGGGACGGAAAGATGCTAACTCCAGGAGGTGATTGGGTGCCGATTGGTCTGGCTTCTGACCGGAATACTTGAAGACCTCATCTGTAACTGGTCGGCCAAGTTGCTGGTAGATTGTTCCCTCCAACCATGTGTCGATACCTATTGGTTGTAAAAGCACATTCTTGGGCGTAATATCTATCCCAGTGCTTAGCACACCCTCTCACTCTCCTACATCCAACGTACCTCCGTGGAGAATATTCGCATCATGTATGACAGAGACTGCCTTTGCCAGCCGTCGAGCTAATTTGCGAGCCAGGGCAGCACGAAGACGACGGATACCGGCTATCTCGCCCGGCGAATCCGATATCGCCGAGCTGAAGGTGAGAAGGTCCGAAAGATGGGGACGCCCTTGTAGACTGTGACGGTATCCCACAGTTCCCAACTCGAGAACTGATGGGGTATTAAAGGTAGCTATCACACCCCCTTCCTGATGTCGACCATCCGAATACCTTGGCTTTGGTAATTCAGAGAGAAAACCAGCTGCAGGGTGACGAGTGCTTGCAAGGCACTTGAGACACATACCAGCAAAGGCGAAAGCATTGTGAAGAATGGATAAACAACGAGGGCGGCTATTCCCGATCCAAGACTCAAGGCTGATAGCAGCCACGCCCAAAATTCATATCGCGGGCCATCGGAGCGGAGAGCAGGAGCTAAGACCGTATATAAAGCCAATGTTTGCATCAGGAAAGTCTGAAGGGCGTTATAGAATTCAGGATCATCAACGCGTCTTCTTGAATTGCCACCAAGCTGGATAGAAATGGAGAAAGCTTGGCCTTGGATGATGCAAGCGATGATGCAAATGATGCCAGTCCACGCTAATAACGCAAGATCGCTCTGCGTGCGTGTTCCACCATTAGTGACAATCTCAGTCCTATCTGGCTTGATTAATCTTACAGTAAACGTCCTCCGCACGGAGTCGAGATGACGCCGAACGGACGTCTGAGCCAATGCGCCACCCTCTGATTGATTTTCGGTGCATTCGGCCTCAACATCTGACTCTATTTCATCAATGGCAGGATCTTCCCGAATTATAGGCCTCCGTTGTCGGATTTCACTCTCGACCAAAATGTCTGCCTTGATTAGCAAGTCTTCCCATAACACTCTGTGACTACATCTGGTGGTCAAAGACTAATGCTGGCGCTACTCACTCTCACCCTTCTTCCAAAGGTTCAATCCGTCGTCAGCACTGTTCAGGAAGCTGTTGACACATGTATGCATCTCCCTCGCATTCTTGCTAACACTCTCTGGCACATTGCGTAAACGCTGGCACTCCCTCTCCAACTTCGGGACCAGGACGTCCAATCTAGCCGCAGGGGCGCTCAGCCTCTCGATAAGAGCATTAAAACGCATACCGCTCATTTGGTCTTCATCCCAGAGGTCCATGACGTGGGAAAAGTACTCATCCCACGACCGAGTCCAGCACCATTCCTTAAGGTATTCGAAAGGCGTGGAGGAATTGTAGCCATGCAGGGCTGACCCCCCTTCATATTTCTTCACGATGAAATCTGTATTCTGGATGTATGAGCCTATCTCATCGCAATTTGCCACTACCGATGCAAGTAAGGATCTGAAATCACTGTTGAAGGTGGCCATGTGGTGTCTCCGACGTCAAACAACGCAAACGTCTTGTGGAATAGTATCTTACAGACACCGAAAGTCCTGCACCCGCAAATAAATTGGTGGGCTTGGTTTTGTCCTACGCCCTCTTATCGTCCGCCATAGGCTGAGTGTCTTGGCAATCTTGGCGCGCGCCCATCTTTACACTTACCTTAGCGAGATAGCAAAGCTGCAACACAACAACTTACTTGCTCCTCTTTCCACCGCTAACCTTCGTCCATCCACTAAATATGGACACTTCTACAGACATACCTGCAGATCCCCCACCGCCCTCCAACGGCGCAATTCTTCAGGACAGTAAGGGTTGGGATGGAAAGCTTCGAGTGGACCGAAGAGCTGTAATCACTAATGCGGAGATTCTTTCGGATCCAGAATACTCGGACGAGGAGGCTCCTCCGGTAGAGCAGATAGTCGCAGACGAGGGTAAATACGTCTTTGTTTATTCCACGTTTCTGCTGACTGGGGCTGTTCCAGACTTGCTCGAAGATTACGAGCCTGACTCTGATGTATGCTTGTATTGCTGTTTGCCTTCCTTGCTTTATACTTGCTGATATGCTGTGAATATAGGACATTGATCTCGTCCACTGTCGCATCTCCTCCATACCCGCTCTACACCTTGAGCGCTTTAACAACGTCGAAGTAGGATCTTATGACCACTCAACAGAAAACACAAGGAACAGCACTAATCTAGAATCGGGTAGAAATTATGCCTTCGCCAGAACCAGATCTCGCATGTTGAACTTCCATCAAATCTTGGCCCGACACTGCACGAGATAGACCTCTACGATAACCTCATATCCCACATAAAAGGCTTGGAGAGCCTCATACACCTTTATAGCTTAGACCTGAGCTTCAATAAGATCAAGTATATCAAGAATGTGGATCATCTCAAGGAGCTTAGGGATATCTACTTTGTGCAGAACAAGATACAGAAGATTGAGGGACTTGATGGGTTGGTCAAGCTGAGGAACCTGGAATTGGCTGCGAATCGGATAAGGGTAGGAGAGCTGCCAAAGTTCCGAGCATCAAGATTGATATGGTACAGGAGATCGAGAACCTGGATACTTTGACAGGTTTGGAAGAGCTTTGGTTGGGGAAGAACAAGATCACAGAACTCAAGGTATGATGCTTTCGGTGGATGTGCGTATTCCTACTCTCACACAAAAGCAGAACATATCGCATCTCAGCAACCTTAAGATCCTTTCCATACAGTCGAATCGTCTACCCAAAATCTCTGGCCTCTCCGCCCTTGCCAACTTGGAAGAACTCTACATCTCCCACAATGCCTTGACTGAGATCTCGGGCCTCGAAAAAAATATCAACCTCCGAGTCCTTGACATCTCGAACAATCAGATCACTCATCTCACGAACCTAGAGAATCAAAGGCATTTGGAAGAGCTATGGGCTTCCTCGAACTTGATGATATCATTCGAAGAGGTGGAAAGGGAATTGGCAGACAAGAAGGAATTGAATACGGTCTACTTTGAGATGAACCCTCTACAACTAAAGAATCCTGCTTTGTATAGGAACAAAATTCGATTGGCGTTACCGCAAATTCAGCAGATTGATGCAAGTAGGTGAACACGATCGTTGCTCGTCTCCACATTTCTTCAAGGACAAGTGCTGACGGCTAGGAAGCTTACGTACGAGTCAGCTAATAGCTACGCAAATAATTCAGCATTGCATATGCATAGACTATGGTCGGCGGTGTCATCGAGTAGGGCGGTGCTCATCGCCACTTGTCGCTCGGCCAATCTTCCTACGGCAGAAAGTTGTCCATAATATGCTCTCGTGCCAACATCATTCCCTACCTCTCCACTCTATGGCCTTAACAATGTGAGACTACGCCCCAAAGGTTCACGCTTAGGTTCAACTTTGGCCAATTACGTGACCATCCTCTGGCATGGTCATCAGTGTACTCAGACTCGGGCGGTGTTAATTGCTGGTTACGAGTTGGGCAACCTTCCCATCGCGAAAGGTCGTCCATGAAATGCTAACAGCGCTCTTGTCTACCTCAGTCGTTGTCGTTATCGTCGCCGATACGATACGCTGAGTAACAGAATAGGTAAATGCAGCTGCAAATGAGCGGCGCATACTGAATGTGGCTGGCAGTTGCATTGGCCGATGAGAGCCAAAGCTTGTCTTTCTTATCCAATCCCGCAGCCTGCGCTTTGAAGCTGCATCCCTTCCCGTCACTGATGCAAATACCGTTGAATTTCTTGCGTGTTGAATACTTGATTTTATCCCTTTTGGCGCTCTCCGTCCCGCCTTGCCTAAAGTGAAAAGTCGACTTCGGATCAATGTTTTAGGGATGAAGTCGAGATTCCAACAGACGTGGGTTGTGAAGCGTGTCAAAATGGGTGCATTTTGAATGTATAAGAAAAGGGGTGGGGACAGAGCTTAATTCCATCCATCGAATCGTATCATCAGAGCCTTTGTCTACGGAGCCCAACGATCAGGAGCAATTCGAGCAGAAGCCGAGACGCCAGCACACAGCCAGTCAATTGGTGGAGCGTGCGAGATCTACCATTAACACTGTAGGGCTACTACTCAGCTTTCGGAATTCTCCAGCTGAGCTTCCGTCAAGTATACTGGCTGGGGTAACGTGACGACAGGATCCGACGCCTTGCGGGACCGGGACTTGATAGTTGATCTGCAGAGGACCGACGAAACTTGGTCCATTCTACAAATTGACGCTTAGCCACGTGATTATGATTGTCATCTCACTGTCACGTTTGGTTCTGCATTACCCGTTTCGGACTCTACCTATGTCGAGGGAGTTCTGTTGTACTTGCAGATCAGTCGCTCGGCTAGGGTGTTCCCAATGGCGACCGTTCGGCTTAATCGTTCTTCTCATCCTGTTAGCCTTCACTGGGCTGGTGGCTAACCCAACATCGGCCATATCCTTGATTCCACGAAATGCGTTCTGGAGTGCTGGGGAACTATTCGTGTTTAGCGAAAAGTCTTTCCCATTCTTTTTCTATCGCCACGGCGTGTAACAACATCAGCCGCGCAGATACATTGGATTTTACGATTCATATCCCATGAAGTATTTCCCCAACGAGGTCAGCAATGCCAGTCTTCCTCCAATCTACTTTCCAATCTCGCTATACACGAAATTTGTCTGTGGCAAGGCTTGAAAGACCTTTGACCTGCTTTCAATAGCGTGTACAGCTTCTGATCTGGCCGTGTCTCACACCCTGATGGAAATGGCCTGACCACCAACAAGACCCTAGGGTCACCTGGGGCCGTTCCGAGACCGCTGTACTCCGGCCTCACTGGGAGCGATCACAAGAGGCTTATTACCGTGGCCACATACAATAGAAGCTTCGATTAGTGGCAGTGCCGTGAAGAGTCTGAGCAAATACGTCGGATGCGAAATCGAATCCGGTACTACATATCGCTGCGACATGAAACGATTAATCTATCTATACAACATGCTTTGCTGGGCACATCGGGGTAATATTAGTGACCATGTGAATACTTCAAGGGAAATATATTTGATGGTAAGCGTTGCTTCTTGTCGGGATGAGTCGCTAACTATTTCCAGCGCCACTAACGTGTCCTCCAAGGTAGGTACTTTTAACGTTTAACCTTCCTGCCCTTGAGGGAACACTTGGCGGCGCCAGAGCGGTACGGCTTTCGGAGTTCTTTAGATTTACTGCAACTCTCTCAGCAGGCTTTACAGGGAGGCCATTGGAGCTAGAAGACTGATTCAACGGATTCACAGAACCCTGATCTCGATCTAATTTCAACAACGAAGCAACGATCTCAACATACTCCATATGCGTAAACACAATCGCCTGTCATATAAATCTTTGCGGCCGTTCCTCGTCATGATATGTGTTTCCGCAGTCAAGCTTTGTACCGATGTGCACTCCAATCTCTCTTCACCGCCTGGGCTTTCTGATCGAGTAAGGAAATAAGGTTCCCCCACACGGCGACTTCAGCATTGTTCTGATATACTTGGTGCCGAGTCATCTTCTCCACCATTGCCTTGAACCCTCCCACGAGCGACTCCACCTTCCTAATTTGCAACCACCACACCTCTCGCCTTAGGGTGTTACTGTCTTCTCCCTCAATCTCATACGTACCGACGCTGAACCTTGACGAGAGCACCGGGGTCATGGCACCTGTCGTGTCGAGTGGTGGGGCATTGCTACCGTTGTTGCCGCCTCCTGGTGCGCCACCGCGCTCGAAGAAGGAGATGATGCGAGCGATGAGCATACCAATGGTCAGGATGGACGTGTAATCCTTGCCAGGGCAGGTACAGTCTAGAACGCCAGCGCAGAGCTTGATTGCTTTTTGGAATTGTACAAGCTTGACGTCAAACGTGGAACATTCATTGTCGAGAAGTAGCACCGGCAGCGACGAGACTTGCATGATTATAATCTCATTGCAATAGCACGTGTTAACCAAGGAGGAGCTTCTGTTACTTTGGCGATTGGTGGTGCTGCAGGAAACGCATGGGGTGTTCGATTGCGTGTGGAAAGTAGCTTTTTGAGCTGTGCTGTCGTTTCGGCTGCAAGTTCCAAGCGCTCCATCAGAAGTGCCAAGCAAGGGACCTTGTCCGTGGTATTGAACATCTGCCATGTGGCTCTCATCCATTCCGAACATTAACTGGTAATCTTCGCGGTTGACTGGCGACTGGTGCGACGTGGATGACTGATTTGGCAAAAACGGACTGTTCTCAAAGGTCCAATCTTTCTGTAATTGAGGCCCCTTCAACAGGTCAGAAGATCCCGAGCCAGACGCTGGGAACGGTCGAAGGAATTGTCTCGGGTCTATCGTGCTCAGAGAACTCGACGGCACCTCGATGCCAAAGGCTGTAGTAGCCATAGATGGCGGCCTGGAAATGGTATCATTCTTTGCGGCGCCCTCTGCCTTCATGGGGCCATCTGCACCATGCTTGCCAGATCTGTCCGATACGCCGTATATGCAACGGCGATTGAGAACATTCAGACATCGAGCACAGCTTGGCCTCGTCTGGGAGCAGTGCACCTTGGCCTCATTGCAGGAGTCACAAGATGTAGTGTACTTCGGTACCTTCCCTCCCACATTGCTCCGCATGCAAGAAGCGTCCGTCATTGTCTTGACGATATGAGCCTCCCGCCCGAGCTCCATATGCAAGGCGTACTATGGGGTCAAATGATGCAAATGTACATGGGCTCCCAGCTTCAATACTGCTGGTGGGAGGTCAATGAGATTTAGGTTGCAGTCACCACCACATATAACAAGGCGCCTTGACCCCAACATTTCCCATTTGGGTAAAAGTACATAACAAGCAGGGTCGGTCGTGTTTTACCTGGTCAGGACCGCTGATCGAAAGGTCTGTGGCTACGGCAAAGTAATCGTGCCACGTCCTTATCAACAGCCTTGGCATAAGTGCGTGGCACAAGTACGAGTCTAATCTCCTCGTGAGCGCATTCCGACTCCCGGCAAACATGTTCAGTAACATCATCCTTGTAAGCGGATCGATCCTGAAGGCTTTCTATAGACGATAGCCTTTCACAGCAGTGAGATCTCGGAGCATGCGGCATAAGTAGGTACACCCGCGGAAACAGTCTGGGATTGTTTACGATTTTGGCCTGCCGTCGCTGCCGTCGGCCGCTTCTTAGCGGGATGGCGGGCGGATAGGTATATTGATATCGTCAGGGATTCCAAACCATATTCTCGACACGAGCAACATTGTTGTGGGTGTTACCATGTAACCTGTCATTTTTGAGAAATTTGCCGGAAGCTGAGGCCTGTTGTACAGAGTTGTAGTCTCGGCAATCATTGGACTCTTCTCTAGCGGGCCAGCCCTACACTCGTGCCTCGCTTCGGGGGTTCAATCATATCGCACGCTCGTTACGGTATTCGCACCTTTGGTGACAAATTGGTAGTGTTATATTCCAAAGTAGCTTGGTGTGCTTGCGCCATGCACCACGTAATCTCCCTCGCCGCCTCACACCTGCATCCATGGAACCCCAACAATTCTACCTACGTCCCTCATTGTATGCAAGTCCGCAGGGTTACCCATTTCATCTCGCCCTCTCGCCGTCTCACTTGTTACCCCTCAAGTGCTGGCTTCTGATCGACCGATGCAACATCCTTCGTCCTTCTGCAACCGACGCCTCCCAGCGCCTAGTACGCTTCGGGACAAAGCTGAGATTTCAATGAGAGGCGTCGGTCCAATCGTAGTGGCTCCCAGTTTCCAAGCACGGTCACCTGAGCCACCGATGGGACCCTTTGGCTTTGATTTTGTTGGGGGTGTGGGGGCACAATTGCGACCTGCGGAGGTTGCTCCTTGGGAAAACCTGATTAGTCTTGCTCAAAACAGGTAATCCAAACCTCAGAGCGACCAGAGTACTTAGCAACGTTACCTTGGTTGTACGCTATCGAAAGATCACCTCAGAAGATGCTTGAAGATTGCGATTGAGAATGGCGTGAAGCACGATCGTATCTTTAATTACGATGTCATAACTCTTTGGAGCCTACTGCAGACGTCTTGCCGGCGCCCTTGGGCGTAGCATTGCCGTTCACTGCAGAGTGTCCGTTCACGTGCGATGTCTCCCCCAACTCACATCCACGGCCTTCCCCTCTCTTGCGCGTTCCTTCTCCAACACCGACGCCTCTATCTTACACCCCAGCAACACGAACAACGTAAGGATCATACGCCGTACGCGCGCCCGAGAGGTTCTCCCATTGTGAGACGTAGCGTGCTGGGGAGGACATCTCCGCGTTTTAGCATTCAGGACAACCGGAAAATCCAAGGTCAGTCTAAGTTCTCTTTCGAGAACCAAGCCATTGTGAGGGGTGGCTTCGAGGCCGGGGCAGAAATCAGCACGTGGAGTATGGAACTGTTGGGAATGAGGAGGCCTGGCTGAGACAGCAGGATCGAAGAGTCAGAAGACGCCAATTAATGACGAATGGACGGGAGAGTACGCGGAAAGCTAGGAGGTTCTTTTATGAGGCCAGACAGGAAGATTAAATGTTGCATGCCTCCTTGTCCTTTGCAGACTTGATGTCGACGTCGTCTTTCAAATCTGCAGGAGTGTCTTGATTACTTTACAGGATTGCCAGGACCGCTCACTTCTCGACTACAACGGGATGACGGCCTCTATGATCTGAGGTGTGAAAGTAACCTTTGTTATCGTCACCCTGGGTACGTACTGAAATGATGGTATTTCGTGGTGTGTAAAGGTGATTGTTTATCTATGCTAGAGAACTCCCTTTATGAGGGAGGGGCTCCTCTCCGTGGTCTAGCTACAAGCGGCTAGCTTGGAAGGGGCGATTGCCCCTTCCACAGGCGACCCCCTTTGGTAAATCGAGCTACCATGCTCGACCGAATTGATTCTCCCCAAACGCTACCAGGCCTTTTG
The DNA here is from genome assembly GCA_963556305.1 of Platismatia glauca. NCBI lineage: Eukaryota > Fungi > Ascomycota > Lecanoromycetes > Lecanorales > Parmeliaceae > Platismatia > Platismatia glauca. The sequence continues at coordinate 1,442,575 of OY745769.1, forward strand.
TCATCCCCCCTCACTTGCCAAAAGCCTTGTAGTATTCCTCACAAGCAGCCTTCTTCTTTTGCATCATTTCTTCACAAACCTCCTTCACGATCTTTTTCCTCTCCTTGGTTCTCCAGCGATGTTGCTCCTTGATGATCCAGTCACACGCCAAGGCTTCTGCCTCGTCCTGTAATACCATGGCTCGAATGTGAAACAGAGCCTTAAGGAGATGACGTTTGTCCTCGTCAGTGGGGCCGTGAAATCGGTTGAATGAATCCGCCGCTTCGCTGTCTGTGATCCTTTTGTCTAGCATGTGGTAAGGACTCTCCGTACGAGCAAGTTCGATGACGGCAGGGTCTGGGTTGGAGGTTACAGGGCCTAAAGCGTCAGTCATAGGCTCAGCGACAACAGGAGCAGGATTGATAGGGCTGGAAGCGTCAGTCGTAGGCTCAGCGACAACAGGAGCAGGATTGATAAGGTCGGAAGCGTCAGTCGTAGGCTCAGCAACAACCGGAGCAGGAATGACAGGCTCGGCGACAGCAGGAACAGGAATGACAGGCTCGGAAGCGGAGATGATAGGGCCGAAAGCAGCAGTCGTAGGCTCAGCGACAACCGGAGCAGGAATGACAGGCTCGGCGACAGCAAGAACAGGTGTGAGGTAGCAAGGTCCTCTTTTCAATGGAGCTGCGTAGCAGCAAGGCAATCAGCGATTTATGGTGGGTGTAGGTGCTAAGATACTGTATTGGTTGCTAAGTGAACTAATAGCTGAGAAAGCAAGAAGAGAAAGGGGCCTCGCGAGTATTTGAGGCGGCCGCCTTGCTTGCTAAGCAATCGGCCTCGCTGACCCCCTCGCATGCTAGCACTCGCCCTAGCTGTGTAGCTCGCAGCCTAGCAAGCGAGTCAAGCAAGCGAGCCCTATTAGTTTACTCTGAGTGCTCCGGCCCTCACAGCAGGAATGACAGGCTCGGAAGCGGAGATGATAGGGCCGGAATTGGAGCCAGGAATGAGGATGACAGGGCCGAAGACGGAGATGGCAGTGTCGGTGACGGCAGGGTTGGGCGACATGCTCCGCTTGTAACCAATAGGCTGCATATTTCAGTTAGGTTCAAAGCGTTTGGCCCTAGGTTCCGCTGAGCGTCGATAGTCTGAGCCTGACCCCGACTGCTCATCTTCGTCACTGGTCTCCTCCTCTCCCCCCTCTGACATCATCCTCAGCAGCTCCTCCTCTTCCTTTCTCTTCTTGGCGTACGAGGCCCTCCTGCTGACACGCTTTTTCTCTCGCCAATCGGCTTCTCCTATGCTCTTCAGTGCTGTCAAGTCCTCGTCATATTTCTTCAGTTCTTCACTCATAGCCCCTAACACTTCTTGGCCCGCATCTGCGAGCTTCTTCATCTTCTTGATCAACGCTCCCTTTCTCCCCGAAACCACGGCCATTGATTTGTAGGTGTCCATGCTAGGCGAAGAAAAGAGATCGTCGAGTGAGGTTTGGTATCTGAAATAGCAAAAAGTGAGATTTCGAAGTTCCAAAATGCCAAAGAGAGAGAGACTGCGAAGGGGAGGGGGGGTAAAAGGCTGCGGCAGCAGCCTGCCAGGGAGAGAGAAAGCGAAGTTGCCAGTCGCGAAGTGTAAATATAAAGAAGTTTGAGTGCTTGAAAGCCGAATAAATACCTTCTAATAAGCGCGCTAAGCGATTGAACAATACCCGCGCAATTCACTTCGTCAATTAGCCAGCAAGGCCCGACGGCATAACGATTGTTCCGGTATGATAGCATTAGCAATGTTGGTTTGACGTAGTACTGCACGTAGCAATGCTGAACGGGCCCTACTCTCCCTTAGGAGAAGTAGGCTGGGCTGTATAAATCTACAGCCCTTTGCCCAAGGAATCCTGCGTATCTCATGGCTCCCCGATCAATCGACGACTCGTTGTTCCCTCCTTTCCGCTCACAGTACACTTTCAGGTCATCTAGGTGGTATCGCTTTATCTTGTCATCGTAGAGGTCCTGGACATATCCAGAGACTCCAGAAGTGCTGACACCAACTAGCAGCTTTGGCCCCAGCCATCTCACGTCTAGCTTGCGTCCGTGATCCTTGTCTCTCTGGAGATCCCTCACCAACACCAGATCCCTCTGTGAAGGGGGCGTCCAAGCGGCAGTGGCATTGGCTTCCATCCGGCTTTGGTAATTTGTGAGAGCCAGGACTGCTCCCTCTCTAAGCTCCGCTCTGCGGTCTTCCCAATACTTTAGGTCGCCGAGAGGGGTCGCTACATCCATGGTTTCTGCCGTCACTCGATCCAGACCCAAGCCCTGAGGAATAATCCACTTAGGATTATATCCGATGAGGATTTCCGCAGGAGTAAACCCGTGAACTCGCAGTAGCCGGCCATTGACATTTGGCAATGCTTGCAGCAAGGCTCTCCCTCACATTCGCTTAGCCTGGGGCCCTCTGTCCTGACACCACCTTCTGATTTGAGCTAGCACCAATTGCACGTTCCTCTCTATTAACCCCACTGACGAGGGGTGACTGATCGGAGCTGTCGTCACATGCGTGCCATGGGACTGGAATAAAGCCATGGTCTCCGACCCTATAAAATGTGATCTGTTGTCCATGTAGAGGTGCCCTGGGAATCCGTAGATAGGGGCCAAGATCGTAATCTAGAATTCGTGCACAGCAGCTTGATCCGCCAACTCGCAGAGCTTGGCCCACATGAACCTCAAAAAGTAGTCTATCGCCAGCAACACGTAACGAGCCCCAGTTGCCTCGCACATTGGCGAGATAGGCTCTAAGAAATCCATGCTCATCATAGCCATGGGGTGAAACACAGCAATCGACCGTACAGTCGTGCTCCGTCTCCGAGAGCCTTCGAGCTGGCAGGTGTGACATGTCTAGCAATATTTCTCGACATCTGCCGTTCGAGAGGGCCACCACCACTGACCTCTGAGCTTATGAAGGGTTATCGCAACTGAGAAATGCCCGTGCTCGTCATGTGCCCACGTTAGAATACGTTTTACTTCGAAGGGTAGTAAACGTTTAGCCGTCTCACCGCTATTTTCGACATATAGCAGGTGCTGGTCTGCAAGCTGGTATCGAAAGCTCGTTCGCTTGATATTCCTGGCTTCGTTCTTTCCGAGCCCCTTCAGTGTTTCAGGTCTGTCCAGCAAGAAACTCACCACTGGGCCGTACCATCTGCTTTTACGGTAGCGGGTATGGGTTCGCTGGATCGGCAGTGTTGACCGGCGCTGCTGAGGATGGGAGAGCACCATTGCCATCCGTTCTGCGTTCTCTGCGAAAGCTAGCTGGCTATATTTGCCCGGTATTCGTGACATTCCGTCCGCCAGGCCCATAATAGTTGCTTTGCAGGGTCTATGCTTGATAACGTAGTCGTACTCTGTCAATCGGTCCATCCAACGAGCAATCCATCCGTGTGCGTCTGTGCCTACCCTCATGATCGACTCAAGGGCTTGTGTGAGGGCCAGAGCACTCAGAGTAGACTAGTAGGGCTCGCTTGCTTGACTCGCTTGCTAGGCTGCGAGCTACACAGCTAGGGCGAGTGCTAGCATGCGAGGGGGTCAGCGAGGCCGATTGCTTAGCAAGCAAGACGGCCGCCTCAAATACTCGCAAGGCCCTTTTCTCTTCTTGCTTCCTCAGCTCTTAGTTCACTTAGCAACCAATACAGTATCTTAGCACCTACACCCACCATAAATTGCTGATTGCCTTGCTGCTACGCAGCTCCATTGAAAAGAGGACCTTGTTACCTTACAGTTCTAATAGCTCCGTTTTGCACGGAGCTGCCCAGTTAGCATGGCAAGTAATTCGGGATCCGGTTCTATTGACTTGCGAAGCAGAAACATCTATCGAAGCATTGTCGACGTTTCCGATCAAGCAAATGAGGCTGGCGATTCTCGCAAGGACACCCCTGCTACGCAAGCAAGTAACCAAGGTGCCGACCAGCTACACGGCACTGGCACCGCTGCGACCTCCAACACGGTCGCCGGAGACTATCCTAACGTCGCACCCAACGATTCTACACCTGCTGGCAAAGATCCTCGTCTCGCAGGCTTGACACCAGTCTAACGCTTTTGACTGTTGGAGCTTGAGGCCGAGAAGCACTTAGTTGCCGAAAGACTCAAGCTCGCCGAGATGCAAAGCACCCAAGGACATCGCCGCGAGCATAGCAACGATCACTATTGCAACGATACTTGCAAGAAGGCAAGCGTCATCAAGAAGCCTGAGACGCAACACTTAAACAACTACAACTCAGCAGTCATGTTCCTTCAAGACTTCGAGGATTACATCAACTCGGCACCTCGCATTGACTTTCAATCAGACCAAGAGAAGACTCGCTGGTTTTCTGCGCTCCTGACCGATGCTAAGAAGCAGACCTAGAGGAACGCAAGGGATGACCTCCTTCGCGAGTCTGAGGAGCCTACCTGGAAGGCCTACAAGGAGTAGTGCTTGAACCAAGTTCGCAACCCTGCGGTCAAGATCCACAATGTGAGTTGCGCATTGGCCAGAGTGACCATGAGGAACAATCAATCGGTTTAAAGTTTCAACAATTACCTCGCAATGCTATGGTCGCAGCGAGACCACTATGTGACTGACGCAGAGCGCATGGAGTCCCTGCAAGACAGGGTGGTAGAGAAGATCCCTCTGAAAGCAATGAAGGAGGCAATCTAACCTACTGTTAGACTGGCCTACGGTTAGGGGTAGGTTCGCCTAGGGTAGTATGTAGCAATGTGAACTCAGTAGCGATAGCAATATATTCGTATATAGGGCTATCAGTAGTAGACTAATTCTTGAGAATCCCCTCAAGAATCTCGGGGGCATCGCCAGTAGCAATATGTTTGCCAAGCATGCCCGTGCGTCATCCGACCCCTTACCGCTGCGTCATGGCCCCATGGTCGCATGCCCCAAATAGGCAGTCATGGAAAGTCGGATCGGTGGAAGGGTATGCTTCGCTTCCATACTCACGCTAAGCCTCATCCGGCTAGATCGTGGCACGGCTTCGTGGCGCACGCCTACTGTGGCGGCCAACGACACTCCACTACTAACAAGGCATTCCCTTCCAGAGGCTTCGTCCTCGAAGCCCTCACGTCTATTGATTGATACTGGGTAGGCTCGTTAAAACCCTTCAAACCCCCTGCGGGGGACACAAGGGAAAGAGTCCTCCCAGGCCAGCCTCGCTGGCGGCGCAATCCTAAAAAGTAAACAATCAAAATGCAGAATCGTCAATAACAATAAGAACAGATGACACGTAAATCGCATCGCGCATTGCATCGGTAATACTGCGGTATGCATGCAGATAGATGGTAGAGTATGGTTCGAAATATCGTTTGAGACTATGGTGCTGAAATCGAGTTCGTATGGTGCTATTGATGGGCCTCAGAAGAGGTCAAACAATACGATTATCGCGACTTATTGAAGTCGTAGGGTGAATCGGAATGAGATGAAGAATTGCTGGGTGTGGTCGCTGAATAATGAGTTCAATTGTAGCTGTTCCGATGTCAATGCGTCGTCAATGGTAGTTGGCGATGCATTTACTTTGGAACAATAGCAATTGTGAATAACGAGAATCTTCGACCACGATCCCGGCCCCCCTCGTCGGGTATAAAGGGAGTCGAAATCTCGTTCTAAGTTGATTCTTCTTCTTCAATTATTTCTCACTTCGTTTTCCCCGGCCCCCTCCTCTCACTTCTTTACCGCACCTACATCACCACCATCATCATCATCATGTCCTCCCCCGTGAGTCTTATGAACTGAATTTTGGGTCGATACTGATGCGTTTTGCAGGCCACCCCATCCCGCAAGCGTGCCCGTGCCGCCCCTCTCGCTCTCTCTGAGCAGACCTGCCTTCGCTGTGTCTACCATGTAGACGAGGACAAACCTGGCAGCTGCAATGTTGCCGTGGGCCACTATGGCCAACACGTCTACAAATGTGGACGTTGTGAACGAGCAAAGAAGCCCTGTGAGCGTGTAGGTAGACCCCTCCAATCCGCACTCACTCCTCTGACATATCTAGATTGAGGATGACCCTGTCCTCATCAAGGAGATCAATGACCTCCTGGCAAGTCGCCGTGCGGGCACGGCGACTAAGGCCGAAGCCCGCCGTGTACACGCCCTTGCCTCAGCCTACGATCGCGTTTCTGGTCGCCTCGATGGCACCTCCCGGCCGGATCTCACCGGTATCGCGATTGATATCGCAAAGTCCCTTCGGGGCATTCATGCTGTCCTTCGGGACATGGCTTACGGGGAGGTGAGTTGGTATCGCTTTCTCTATGTCCGCCATTGGCTAACATATACAGGAGGAGGAGGCTGGTCCTCCTGTTGTCGTTGGTGGGGGGGCGGCTGCGCCCTCCGAGGGGGCCGCCCCTCGCGCCCCTCGTGGGGCACCTTCTGTTAGTGGTGGGCGCGGTGCCGCTGGCGGCACTGTTGTTTCTCGTGGCGCGCCTGCTCGTGCTGCCCCTGTTCCTGCCCCTGCTCGCGCGCCTCGCCCTGCCCCTGCCCCTGCGCCTGTCGTTCGCATTGCGAGGGGGCCCCTCCCTTCTCGTGGGGCGCTCCCTGCTGGGGGTGCGGTTCGCCGTCGTGCTCCCTCCCCCCTGCCGGTGAGCAGTGGGGAGAAGGAGTATGAGGACGACGTCGACATCAGTTAGGTGGTTTTTTCTTTGGGTGGGGTCTGGGTTCGTGTTGCCTTCGGGCATTAGTTAGCTGTCGCTGGTGGCCTTCAAGCCCATTTTTCATTGCCTCTCGGAGGCTTTTCTGCCTCATTGATAACTATCGTGTCTTTCGTGACTTTCGACTTTGTGACTCCTCTTGCTCAAATGCATCCCGTAGCTCCTCCGAGCCCTCCATGTCCTGTTCTGGGACCCACTGATCATATTCAGGTGGATACCCAGCCCATCGAACCAGGTATTCCTTGACACCCTTCCGAGTTCGTTTCTGAAGGATCCGCTCGACGGGATACTCTTCTTCATCCTCGATGAGTTCTGGAAGGGGATACTCTGGTAGATCCGGGTCATTGGCTCTTTGCTTGTAGAGTTCCAACAGGGACATGTGGAAAACGGGGTGTATCCGATAGGTAGGCGGCATTGCTAAGCGGTATGCTTGCTTGCCTATGCATGCTCAAATGCGAAATGGACCAACAGCCTTGTCCGATAGCTTGCGATTTGGCTTCTTCATCTTCAGATTCTTTGCCGAGAGCATCACCAAATCCCCTTCTCGGAACGTCTGGGGCTGATGCTTCTTGTTGTAGGTCTTTGCCTGCGACTCAGCAAGAGATTGCCATCGTTTTGACAACGACTCTCGAAGCTCGTGGATCTTCTTGACGCGTTCTTTTGCTTCTGGCACCTCCCCTGTAGGAGCACCGTCCTCGATGGTCAACTCGAGAGTAGGGTGGTAGCCATACGTGGCGTAGAACGGGCTGCAGCCCAGTGTCTTATGCTGGCTTTGCATGTAGACAAACTCTGCCACTTGCAAGAGTTCTGCCCAGTCGTTTTGCTGCTCGCAGCAGTAGACGCGGAGGTAGTGTTCCAGCGTTTGGTTCTGTCGTTCTGTCTGCCCATCGGTTTGGGGGTGGAACGCAGTACTTAGCCGACGCTTTACCTTCATGCTGTAGCATACCTGTGACCAGAAATTGCTGGTGAAGACACTGCCTCGATCCGTGACAGCACCATCTGGGGCGCCAAACCGAAGGAAGATCTCTTTCATCAGCAATTCTTCTAGTTGCGAAGCGGTAATCTTCTTGGTGGTCGGAATGTATCAAACGCCTTTGGTGTACCGATCGACTACCACAAGGATCGTGTCATACACGTTACCCTTTCGTTTGCTCGGCGGGAGGTCGGTGATGAAGTCCATGGTGATCTCTTTCCATGGACCAGTGGGCTGAGAGAGTGCATTCAGCTCACCGTAGGGGCGGTGTCGCTTCACCTTCACCCTCTGGCAGACATCGCATGTGTTAACATACTCCTTGAAGTCTGCCTTCATACTATTCCAGTAGTATTTTTGACTCATCAGTTCCGATGTCTTATCGACACCGAAATGCCCTGCTAAGAGATCATCATGATGGCGTTTCAATAGCTCTTCACGGATAGAAGCCTCTTTGGGGACATACAACTTATCATTGTATTTCAAAAGTCTTTAGCTATCCTATGTCCAAGCTCCGGCATCCTTTTGCCCCTGCTCACCCGACTTATGCTGTCGGACAAAGGTATTCTCGGGTTGGAGGGCCTTAATGAGCTCGTATACGGGCATGCTACTCGGATCATATGCCGTTTCGCTTGCTGCCGCTACTTGGGCAGCCAAGCGTGGGACGAGCTGTTTGCAACCAACAGTCCCAGTGACAGGGTTAAGCTGATCCTCAGCTACGTCACATTGTCGATGAGTAAGCGTCTCGCCGTCACTCCCTGCTCTCGCAGTTTGAGGGTCCCTAGTCCTCGAGGGATGTACTGCGTTGAGGTGGGTCTCGCAACATGCTGCAGCCATCGAACCAATAAGCGTTGTCCGAAAGACATTCACTTCTTTCCGACCGCCAGCATCTTGGTGTTCACTTGCACCAAGGCTGTGAGTTGCGGCAGAGTACCCTTCGGGGGGGTATTGGTTTCCCTGCCCATACGCCGTTTAGATGGCGGCAAGGATGGGACTTACAAGGCTTCCTATCATTGTAAGCTTATGCTGTAATGTAGGGAGGAGTCGACTCAGCGACTCGTTCTCTCCCCGATAATCGGGTCGTCTTGATAGAGCATCAGCGGGATTTGTCTTTCCCGGCCTATACGTGATGAAGAAGTCAAACATCGACAGCTTCATGGCCCATTGGGCCTGTCTACCATTGAGTTGTGCTAGTCCCATGAAGTACTTTAAATTATTGTGGTCAGTAAGCACCTCCACTGGGTGGAAACTTCCCTCTAGGTAGTGTCGCCACTGTTTAAACGCCATCACGATGGCGAGTAGTTCCTGGTCATGGGTCTCATAATTCCGCTCCGCTGGAATCATTTTCCGAGAGTAGAAGGCGACCGGATGCCATTGCTTATTGTCCTCCTGTAGCTGTGAGAGGATGCCCGCAAGAGCATATTCCGAAGCATCAGTTTCAATTCGAATCGATAACTGAGGATCAAAATGCTTCAGCAGGAGTGCTTTGTTGAAGGCATCGGTTAGTCGTCGGAACGCCTGATCCACAGCCTCAGGCCATTCGAACGGTCCCGATTTGATTCCTCTCTGGCTACCCTTTAGCAGACCTGTCAAGGGGCCTGCAATCTGGGAGTAGTGATGTATGAACCTCCGATAGAAGTTGACAAACCCTAAGAAGACTTGAACCTCATGGTATGACTTTGGCTTCGGCCATTCCTGAATGGCAGCGACTCGACGCTGGTCCATGGCCAGTCCGTTGGTGGACACTATGAACCCAAGGAATTCGACTTTGGTGGTGAAGAAATCACACTTCTTGAGACTTGCATATAGCCTGAATCGTCGTAGGCGTTCAAGCACCTGCTTGACGTGATCCAGGTGTTCTGACTGGGCATCCGAGTAGATGAGGATGTCATCTAGGTAGACCACACAGAACTTATCCATCAGCCCCGTCAACGACTTGTTGATGTATGCTTGGAACGTCGCCGGGGCATTTGTGAGTCCGAAAGGCATGACTAGGTACTCAAAGTGGCTATACCATGTACGAAACGCGGTCTTCCACTCGTCACCCTTCCGGATCCGAATGCGATGGTATGCATCCTTGAGGTCCAGCTTTGTAAAGACCTTAGCACCAGTGAGACAATCCAGGGTCTCACTAATCAGGGGTAGGGGATGGCGATTCTTCACCGTCACCTTATTTAACCCCCTGTAGTCAACGCACAGGCGAAGGCCTCTGTCCTTCTTAGGAACGAAGAGGATGGGGGCTCCAGCAGGACTCGTAGAGTGCTGAATCCACCTCTTCGCCAGGGCGTCGTCAAGGTAGCGTCTCAATTCTGCTAGCTCGGTATTCGAAAGGTTGTACAGCGGCCCGAATGGGGGTTCCGCTGTCGTTTCAATTGCATGATCGCGGCCTTCATGTGAGGGCAAGCGACCAGCTTCTTCTGTCGAGAATACATCTTTGTATTCTTTTAATTCGTCCGGAAGCTTAGGAGCGGTGTTGATATTGGGTTCTGCACGGGACGCGTCTGTTTTGAGCGCATGGACGCGTGGGCCCTTGCTGACATCAATATCTGAAACTAGAAGGGCATAAACACGGCTCTCTTTGGTGATGGTTTCCGCAAATTCTTGCGGCGACAGCACCTCCAGTGCTTCAGCGACTACCCCAAATCGCCAGGTACGCTCAGCGACGTCGAGCTTGATTCGTTCGTCGGTCATTGCTGGCATGCCTAGCACCATTGGGGGATTGTCATGCTTCGAGATAGCGTAGAACACGTGTCGACATTTCTTTGTGTACCCCCAACTATCCTGCAACTCATAGTTGACAAGGAAAGCGGTATAACAGTATGTAGTATTACCATCTAACCACTGGGGACTCGGTAAAGGAGCTTCGATGGGTTCCAAATCATTGGCCAAGGCAAAGCTCTGATCGATGACATTCACCTCCGCACCAGTGTCGAAGTGTATCCCAAGGGGGATCCTTGGCAATCTGGCGTTCTTGGTAATCATATGGCCATCGTATATCGATGTACGTACCGCGACGACTCCTCTTTTTGCCCTCGTCGCTAGGGAGTCTTTGACGAGGATTTCCCTTTTCCCGAATTCGACAATTCGACGGCATGGGCACCTATGTTGCCTATCGATCCGACGGGGACGTTGTTCGGGTTGCCGTCGGTTTTCGGTGCACGACAATCAGTAGCGTAATGGCCTTTCTTGTGGCAGCTGAAGCACTCAATGTTCTTCAACCATTCCTTATCTTTTGATTTCGACTTAAACTTCGAACCGGATCCGGGTTTCCGGTTCTCCTTCTTGTCCTTCTTGGACTGTACTGTTCGTTTCTCTTGGGAAGGCTTACTGTTATTTGATCTGTTGCTTCCTTTGTGACCTCCGGTGGAAGCACCCCCCTGCCGTTGACCTTGCGATGATCGTGCGTGCGATCGTCTGGTCATTGTCTCCAAACGAGCCGCTAGCGATAACAAGGCGTTGCGGTCTACCGGTAGGGTTCCTATGCGGATAATCGCCTCTTGCAGTTCGGGTCGGAGTCGGGTCATGAGGGCAGAGGTACGCTGACTCTCGGTGAATGGCGGCAGCTGTGCCTCGAGACTGGTGAGGTAAGCGTCAAAAGCAGCCACGGACTGGGAAGGTCGTTGCTTTGCATCCGTAAACTCCTGATTTATGTCCAATTGTCGGTTCACCGGGTCCTCGACCTTATCCAGTAAGAAGTTCGTGAAATACTCCCATGAGCTCGCAATGACGGGGGCTCGGGCACGTTCATTGTGCCATTGCTCCTTTGGGTCACCCTTCAGGGACTGCATGGCCCAAAGGATCTTGTCCTCCTCATCGTCGAAATTCCATGGTGTCAGAGCGAATGCAACATCGGCGTCACGCACCCATTCACGATGTTCTCGTCTCGATTTACCATGATACTCGGGAAGTTCCTTGGGCTTGATGTTGCGTCTCTTCGAGGCACGTATCAAGACTTCATCCGAGGGACGTTTCGATCCCGTAGCATGGGTTTCGAGGGGTGGGTTCGGTTCGATGTCGGATTCTGCTCAGTGTCCTTGCTCCAGAGCGACAATCTCCCGGTTGATATTCTCAAGCTGATGTTGCTTTCGCAGACGGTCTCGAGTCTGTGTGGCTTGGGCGATTTGTTCGTCCAGGGCCATACGGATATTAGAGTCATCAGACTTGGACTCGTCAGAACTGTCAGATGCGTCCGACCCGCGGGTCTCGTCCGGGTTGGTGGCACCGTTGCCATTGGCGATTTCGCGTTCCGAAACATGGCCTGATTCAATCGGGTCCACGATGTTTGGTGGATTACCTACCGACATCGTTTGGGACGTAGAGGCTCTTGCCTCATCGCTGCTGCGATTTGATTGCCCTCGGGTTTGGGACACTATACTGAGTCCGGATCGCTACCCCTTCATAGGACGAAGAATTAGAATTGTTAGACTGGCCTACGGTTAGGGGTAGGTTCGCCTAGGGTAGTATGTAGCAATGTGAACTCAGTAGCGATAGCAATATATTTGTATATAGGGCTATCAGTAGTAGACTAATTCTTGAGAATCCCCTCAAGAATCTCGGGGGCATCGCCAGTAGCAATATGTTTGCCAAGCATGCCCGTGCGTCATCCGACCCCTTACCGCTGCGTCATGGCCCCATGGTCGCATGCCCCAAATAGGCAGTCATGGAAAGTCGGATCGGTGGAAGGGTATGCTTCGCTTCCATACTCACGCTAAGCCTCATCCGGCTAGATCGTGGCACGGCTTTGTGGCGCACGCCTACTGTGGCGGCCAACGACACTCCACTACTAACACAAATAATGTCAACCGGGGTCTGCTTCGAGTATGATCAAGGGAGAGGGCCGACTCAAAAGGAGCTTGATTTGGCGGCTTCTGATACCCAGCAGGTACGGGCTGTGGAGGTGAGGCTGGTGGCGGATACGGCTAGACCTGCAAGCTCCGTAAAAACTTCACCATTTCGGCGTTGACATCGTTCTGCGAGAGGCTGGGTTTATCACTCGGGCCCGCTCTCTCGACGTCGAAAGGACTAGCCCTGCCAATACGGCTATAGGCTCTGATCACTGCCGCTTTGGCGACAAGGAAGGTGATATCCTTCTCATTTGCCAAGTACAGCTGTACCATGTCCAACTTGGCATCATCCGAGATCCCGGCCACGAACTGGTTGCCGAGATACTCTCTAAGATTCTCCGGGCACTTGTGGTACAACTCCTTGGCCTCGTCGACATATTAGGCAATCGGCTTCCGGCCTTGCTTGAGGCTGTACAACATGTTGAAATATCGATTAGGGTCTGACTCGGTCCTGACAGTAACCTTGCACTCCAGCTGAAACAACCTGGAAAGCTCCGCCCAATCTTGGCGGGTGGCTTCGCTTTGATGTTGGAACCACTTGTCGGCATTGTCCCTTAAGCGAGCTCAAAAAACCAATCGTTTCACCATCGATGCCTTGATATCGTCCGTATACTTCTCCTCTACCAAGAAGTTGATGGCTCCCAGATACTCAACTGGGTACTCACTCTCATCTTTTCTTCCATAGAACAACGGCACACTCTCAAGAATTCCGTCCATTTTGCTGAAAGCAAGGGGTTGGTGGGGAGGTAAGGGTAGGACAAGTTGAGATCCTGTAGGCTTGGGCGTAGATAGCTGATTCTCTGGGGTCAGGACGTGCTTCGAAGATTTTAACGATGACGACAAACTCTCCACAGAGCTCGTGACAAAGGCAGGGCCTGGCGTAGTAAAGAGAGGGATTGTTGAACTCTTGACTGGAGAACGAGATCGGCTTGCTTGCGTACTTCTTTGATACGAAGGAATAATCAGCAGCTGACGTGACATGTAGATGCTTGCACCAGGTATCGAGTCTAAGAGAGTAGGTTCTTGTAAGCATGGTATGCAAGTGCTCACTCAAGAGTCAGGACAGTCTCCTCAGCTTCTTGGCAACGCTTCACGTATCGACAGCAGCCACTTGGCTAACATGTTTGCTGACGTCACCTCCACCGGCAGAGAAGGCCTGGAAGGCTAGGGAATCTTGTGGCTATTGAACAACCAAATCTGATGGCCAATACACTTGGAAATCCACAAAGCCCCGCCTTCGGCTCCACTGAAATGATGGTATTTCGTGGTGTGTAAAGGTGATTGTTTATCTATGCTAGAGAACTCCCTTTATGAGGGAGGGGCTCCTCTCCGTGGTCTAGCTACAAGCGGCTAGCTTGGAAGGGGCGATTGCCCCTTCCACAGTACGAGTTTTCGGTAACTCGAAACCCATGACTATTGGTGAAAGTGTTGATTGCTCCGGCTACCATTTTACAAGGTAGTTTGATGAAGCTAGCAGCTGGCGATACGTTTACTCTTCTTGTGAGGACATAAGATTTGAGGCGTCGATATTTCGTAGTGTGCTTCTTCCAAAGAGGATGAAGCCTCAGTCTCTACTTTAAAATGGACATATCGCTATGGAGGCAAAGAAGCAATAGCACTCGTCAATGGGCGTGGATGCATCCGTTTGCGTACCAGTGTACTCCAATCGAAAGCCTCGCGGACCGAAGAGGCCTGCGTGTCAAGTTCAGCGTCGGCATCGAAAAGAAACACGTGATGTCCAAGCCATAGCCGACTAAATGCAATGTTGAGAGTTCCAGGGTACCAAGTGCCCTGCATGCAACGTCAGCCGCGCTGCTGGCCCCATTGCCTAAGCTTAGCTACACATTGCGGATGAGATGGTAGCATCTAGCATGCGGCCCCATCCAACTAGGTCGAAATTGCTGTTCTTTCGATTATGGGCTGGAACTCTTTTGCTGGTGAGATTGATTGGAGTATCTCTCAATAGAATAGACATTTTACACTCTATAGAGAGTGGTATCGTGGGATAATCTCGTCTTCATTTTTCAGCATAAAATATTGTATTAAATGAATGCGAACCAAGCAGAGAATCTGGGACGACGAGCCATCGTGATCACTCGCACGGCTTCCAAGTAATAAAGATCGTAAAAGATTTAGCTCAGAATAAGGACGTGCCGATAAAATTGACGTCAGTGGTAATACATTCCATCTCTCGACAGCATCCAAAGCGAAAGAAGCGCCTCAAGAAGGAGTCGGTCTCTGACGAGAAGTACGCTGCTTACTTTGTTTCACGATGCAACACAGGCCGAAAGTTCGCTGATTCGTCCCTCGCTTGATGGCATTGCGCCGAAGTGCACGGTGTCGACTAGACACGACCCAGACTCGCGAATGATTAGGATGAGCCTGTGACCTGCGCACCCGCCCACATCATGCTCACACCAGAGCCAGGGTCAGTGCAGACCGATGTCTATGCATTTTGGGGAGCGAGACATAAACGACTCTCCTCAAGTTCCATGGCACACAATCTCACAACATCCATTTGTGGAGCATCAAGATCGTTGATTGAGGACCGTCCTGCAATAAGCAGTTGGCTTAAAATAGACTGGACTGCAAGCGGCGCACATCATCACAAGATGATTAAGAGAGGAGGGTGTGCCTCGATTACGTGATACAGCTGATCAGCCTCTGCCCTCACGTCTTGCTGGCCACTTAATCTCGATCGGCAGACTTCCAGCATGCGGAGAGCTGGCCGTGAGTGATTCGTTGCTCTTTTTCTCATCTACCTCCACATCTTTGTCGTACTCGTCTTCGAGATCTGTCTCTTGAGTTTTGTTCTTGCCCGTCCAATCCATGTCCTCGTCGAAAGTGAATAGATCGTCACTTTCCAGACGCTCAAAGTCATCCGCTCCACCAGCGGAAAGTGAAGGCTTCGACGAATCCGATTCTGCCGGACGGCCAAACATCGAAAGGCTAGCTGTCCAACCGTTTGCGCGCACATTCGAGGACGAGAGCCCGACACCATTGCTTTGGGGCCTGTTGATGGCAGGGCCATTACCGTTCTGATTTCTTACGACTTCGAAC
This sequence comes from Platismatia glauca, assembly GCA_963556305.1. Lineage (NCBI taxonomy): Eukaryota > Fungi > Ascomycota > Lecanoromycetes > Lecanorales > Parmeliaceae > Platismatia > Platismatia glauca. Next base: position 1,458,096 of record OY745769.1, read on the forward strand.
TTCTCATAGCCTCCGATAGCGTCAAAAGAGTCTGCCAGCTTTGTAGGTATCTTAGACTTCAAGCGTTGAGCAATTGGAGAAGTACTTGGTGATACAAGGGTATCGTCAATGGAGAACAGGACGCGTTTCGGAGATCGAGGCTGTTTAGGATCTCGAAGACTGCTTCGCAGGCTCGCAATCGAAGTGTCTGACCTTGACGAGTCTCTCCGGTGATGCGACGGCTTCTCTGGCGGAACACTCGATGACAGCGGTCGGGTAGGGGGCAGAGGAGGGGAGGTCATAGGCGGGTGGACGGTCTCAGCTGATGACGAAAGCATGGCACCATTGTTGTGTCTTGCTGCAGGTAGATCCCCCGAGTTGAAAAATGGTGATTGCAAAAGTTGCTTGGATCTGCTACTCTCATCGGCGGGTATTTCTCCCACCAGTGGAAGATAGCTTGGCGTGCAAAGTCCTTGAACCCCTTTCTCTCGCTCATGCAACGCTTCTGTGGGTCGGTCTGCCGGACCCAGAGAGCCTCCCAGACTAATCGTCGATCCAATTATAGCACTCTGATCTGCCGCCCCGGAGCCTGGGCCCTTCTGACCGGGATTTCCGTCATCCGACTCGCTCTGCCCATGGATGGCCATCTCTTGCTGCGTGGAAGCAGCTTCTGCAGCAGCAGTCTTCTCATTGAGTCGTCCACGCTTACGTTGGCTTTGCGGTGCATCTTGCACATCGCTTTCCTTACTCTTGCCCCTCAAGCGTCTCTCGAGGAGCCTATATTCATGCTCTTTATCCGCCTCAAAGTCGGCAATTTCCTGGTCTAGCTGCCTCCTCTTCCTGTCCAATGCTTCTATAATCTGACGATCTTTTTGTTCAGCGTCAAGATCCGGTGCTTTCGCTCGCCGGGCCATACTGTGGGGCGAGGGTATGTTCTGCCTTCTTTTCCTTTGTGTTTGTTGCTCTCGGGAGTTCCTATGCATGAAAATTGGGCACTGGGGTACAGGCAGACGGTCTACTGTATGTCTATCAGTAGGCAAGCAAGATTCCTGCCTCCCCAGGGATCATTGGCTTGGTCGTAGGCACGTGAGCATATGCAATGATCATCTGGGGAAGCATCATTTGAGTATTGAGAGTCACAAGTTGGGGTCTTCCCGAGACCGGCTTCGGCGGGTGTTAAGATTTAATTAGCGGGGAAGAGGGAAGACAATCCCTGAAAGTCAAACGTCAAACACTCATTGTGCCACTCGTCAAGTCGTCATATCCATATCCTTTATGTTCTCTGGCCGTGAATCAATTTCTCCAACGAAGATCCCCTGACTCTGACTCATGGCAAAGTGAAGATACAAAATGCTTGAAGAGTGATGTTTTCGGACGAGAATACCTGGTTCACCTCTCAGCCCGAGGGCCCCTAGCTTTTCCATTACCAACGTCAGTACTTTTCATCTAGTTCACAGGAGCCGATGGAGACGTAGGGCATATATATTATATATTATATGTTATCAGGCGTCTGCTAGTGACAAGATCGTTCACTGAGCTCATGTCCTCCCAAAGCCGGTGCCAGGTCGAAGGGAACATCGTTGACAGCAATAGCTAGACGCTGTCAAATTCGCGTTTCTCGTTTTCATCCTTTGCCACCCGTTTCACAGTCCACTCCCACAGATCATCCTGCTTCTCCACCACCTGGCTGTCCTTGCTGGACGGTATTTGTTTTTGGCCCTCGTAATACTTACCACTGACTCCCTTCACATCATCTCCTATAACTAATCGTGCAAGTGAGGCGCCAGACTCCTGAGCCAGATGGATGTTTGGAGAGATCAGTAGTCGCAGCAGCCAAATTGTCCGCGGCAAGACATTAAGCCAGATGAAACGCAGGACTGCTGAAGCTTCTCTCGCCAAGCCGGTGCCGGGCACTAAACCAGGATCGACTATATGATTTTGGGGTCAGTAGGTGTTCTTCAGGATCAAATCTGAGTCGCGAAACGTGGCCCTTGAGATTTTACTCCTGCGACCTGTCTTGCAACTCCAAATGCAATACGAACCAGGAGGGAAGAGCTCGGAAAACACAACTCACAAGCGTTGACCGTCCATTTCTTGCTTGGATTTCTTTCCAGCCGTCTCTGCAAAGCATAAGTCCACATAATGTTGCACAGCTTACTCGTGGCGTAGCGCTGTCTCCCCTCGTATCTCTCAGTCTCCTTGGTGGGATGGGCTAATTCCTCGGCAGAGTTGTATATGGCGTCCGGAAGTCCAGACTTCTGAGCTGGATCATGGGTCCCACTGGCAGTGATGAGAATGCGTGCCTCTTCGGCAAGATATGGGCGCATGAGGTAAAATAGTAGGGCATGTCCAACATGGTTGATCGCGAAAGTGGACTCGATTTTGTCTTCGGTGTAGTCGAGTTCGAGGATTTGCAAACCAGCATTGAGAACAAGGCCTTTGATCGGTGGGTAGCCCTTTTGCGCGTAGTCTGCCGCGAAGGAACGGACTTTGGCCAAGCTGGATAGGTCAAGCTTGAGATATTCGACATTGCTGTGGCCTGTTTTTTGGTTGATCGAGACGGCAGCGTTGTCCTTGTCGGAGCGCGAGGCAATCAGAACTTGATATTGGGGACATTGCTGGGCGATGCTCAGGGCACATCCATAGCCCACTCCTGTGGTACCACCAGTCACAAGGACCGTACCGGTTGTTTTGGACATAGCTGAGGGTTTGAATGGAGGTGCTGCTAGACGTTCACGTCCTGGCTACTGATAAGAAGACGAACGTTATCACTCATAGAATTTTGGGCTGCGAAAGAAGGAAATTGAATAATCAATGAGTGCAAAGAAGATAGATAAGAATGAAGGGCAAAGGCCTTGATATGTACACTGAGATGAATCGGTGGAATGCGTACGGAGATAGCGGTGTTGAGTGTTGGACGTTAAATCCAAAGGCACAATGTTCCTCCGTCTTGTTGCACACGCTACATTAACGTCGCACGAATTTGGTCGAGGCACGCGCTCAATCTGGCTGGAGCCACATCTAGAACTCGGACAATGATCGCGAAAACCCGAAAGAATCCATCTGGTGAGACTGTCCAGAGACCAAACCGGTGATACTGGCGCTTTCTCATACGCATCGTGCCAAGCCCCAAGCGGCTCCATTGCCTAGACGCCAACTCCCCAGTAGCCGACTGCAGATGTGGGATGAAGTGACGACAATTCGAAGACTGCTTTGCCTGAATTCTAGCATATCTTGATGTCTTGAGTACAATTCAACATGTGGAATGACGAGGACAACAATCCTTATAGCTCCTTTGACCGCCATGACTCTACTTCATCAGCGGCCCACGAGAACCCTCAACACCATGGTATGCGATTCCAAGAAACAAAGAGGTGTGATCTCTTCTGACCCAAGTCCTCTCACTAACATGGCGCACACTCGTCAGGTTTCGAGCGCTCATCTACCCCTACATCCGAGGACGAATCTCCCCGAAATGAGCCTCCAGAATTCGTCTCCAGGCCACGGGACTTGAGTGACGATGAGGAGGAGTACGTCCGGCAAAGAGCTCCACGTAAGAAGGGAGGCTACGATAGCCGCATTGAGCAAATACTCTACGAGAATCAGGACTTGCAAATCCTTATCACAGATGCCGGGAAGAACCATGAGAGCGGGGGAAGTTACATTGCGTACACAATACGGACAGGGGTAATCTATTGTCGAGGAAAGATCTCGATTTGCTCTGACAACATGTAGGACCTCGAAGTTCGCAGGCGATATTCTGAATTTGCTTCTTTGAGGGCTACACTCGTCAATCTACATCCCACTTTAATTATACCCCCAATCCCAGAGAAGCATTCAATGGCGGACTACGCGGCTAAGCCTACAAAAGCGAAAGAGGACACAAGCATAATAGATCTGCGCAAGAGAATGCTTGCCGTCTTCTTGAATCGATGTCGGAAGATGAAAGAGGTCCGAGAAGATGGTGTGTGGTGGAGATTCCTTGACCCGAATGCTAGCTGGGTAAGTAATGCTGAGTACGTGATGTTGGACAAGGCTAATGCGGCCCCTTTCAGAATGAAGTGCTGCACTCGCACCCGGTAAACTCGATACCGAAAAGTAACATGAAGGCGCCCCCACTTAATCCCTCCAACCCCACACCGGCACATCAATGGCTTCCTGTTCCCTCCTCGTCAGCAAAGTTGAAGACGGCGTCCAAGACCTCCGCAACTGGTACTCCATCGTCTCCTCCCATGCAATCTGGCATGGCTTCTTCAGCCGCTCACACAATTCCGGGCACTCAAGTCTTTGGCCGTTTCCCTCCCTCTTCTCAAACCCTCTCCGAACAAGACCTTGACCCTTACTTTAACAACTTCGAATCTGCTACCAGGGATCTCGAACTTCTTTTACAAGGCAACATAGAAAAAGTCAATCGACGTACCCTCACACATCTCTCGGCGCTCTCCACCGACATGGCAGAACTCGGTGCGAGATACAATGGTTTCTCGCTTTCTGAGCAGTCACCGACTGTCGCTGCTGCAATAGAGCGGATAGGGCAGGCTGTAGACTCCTCATACATCGCAACCGAAGAGTTGTCATCTACTCTAGGCGCCAATTTCGCAGAGCCAATGCGTGAGAGTGCACAATTTGCTGGTGTAGTTCGCGGAGTCTTGAGGTTCAGAATAATGAAAAGGATACAGGAAGAGATGACCAAAGATGAATTGGCAACGAAGCAAAATTTACTTGAGTCTTTAGAGAAGAGCGAATTGGAGGCCAATAGAATCGAACAGTATCTTGCAAGTGGTGGCCATACCGGCCCTCCACCTAAGCGGTCCACCTCTTCGGCCTCTACGCGGAGCATCAAGTCTGAGGCGGGGACGGTCCAGCGACAAGAGGGCGAAGATAGAGCATCCATTGATTCTGATTTCCCCCCAACTCACGGAGATCCATCACCAGCATCGCATGGCATCCAAGGACACGACCAAAGCTCGCCCTCGAGATCGAAGAGCCAGAGTGGAGGATTTGTGGCTAACAAAATTTTCGGGAGGTTAAGTCATACTTTCCAAGGCATTGTTGATGTCGATCCTGAGCGGACCCGACGGGATCAGATAGGGAAGACCAGGGAGAGCTTGGAGCACGTAAGAGAAGCAGTCTGTAGCGCTTTCGTCCTCAGCTAACGACTTGCAAGCTTGAACGGGCTCTCAGTGTGTCTGAACAAGATGTCAGAGAGGCAAGCGCAGGTGTTCTAAAGGATCTTAAACGATTCCAACTAGAAAAAGAGGAGGACCTCAAACGCTATATGGTATGTTGTTCAGACCTAGATTGGTTCGACCTGATGCTAATATTGGTCTCAAGATTGCATATGCTAGATGCCATATTGATTGGGCGAAGAAGAACGTCGATACATGGAAAGAAGCCAAAGATGAGGTGGACAAGATAGAAGTCAGGTAGTATCGGTATGGCCTTATGAGAATCCATATCAGTCCTCAGGTACATACCTAGACATGTATCTACAATCTATATCCAAGCCCAGAACCAATACTCGTATCCTCAGTTCTTTGGCGATCGCTGACCGTCGAAAATCCTGGGACGCAATGATCCATTCAACTTTGAGCTATGTCAAGGGTACAGCACAGAATTGAAGCTGACTTGAGCCTTAAAACGTACTTGAGATTGATTGCTCATTGAGGTCTCGCCTTTGCTGTTAGGTTGTTCGCTAGTGGGAATGCGCAAGCTTGTGGATCAACGGCGACCCCAAGCAGCGAATTCTTCACCCTTGAAAATGTTTGCCAGGAGATATATAACACTCTATTAAAGTCGAAGAGTTTTGAGACACAATGCAACACGATATTTCCGCACCTCGCCTCCTCAAGAATCATTGCACTTTTGTGTACTCTCTCTAGACCTGATCGGCGACCTTAGACTTTGGTACCTGCATCAAATTTTTCCACTGTTTTGCGTTGAAGAAACAAACATTTCGGGGATCTTTGGACCATTTCCGCCCCGGAGTCTTTTCCTGGAAAACACATGAATGCTTCGTCCGTGCTCCGTACTACTTACCAGTCAGAAGATACGACGCTACAAGACCGCTGAGAAAAGATCGTCCCAAGCGACTAGGCCTAAGGTAGCTCCCCGCTTCGATTCATTCGGCATAGCGTCTCTGTACCCCAGATCTTCACGAGGCATTGCCGCTCTGGAATTAGGCAGCCTCAGCCTTTTCTCCGTCTTGGCGTTCTGCAGGTTCGTATGCAACATTTTCAAAGTGTTCGTCCTTACGGGCGGGGTATTGTTGGCGTGCCAGACTGGAACCAGTTCGTTTCTTCCCTACTCATCCGGATAGATCACCGGAGAGCCCAATGATGCCATCATTGAGCGCACCTTGTTGAGGAACAGACGTTGGTCTATAGGTACCTCCATATTGAGACTTTTGTCCGCGGCTGCGCAATCGCTATTTTGGGACAGGGGTACCTACTTTATTGACAGAGACATCTTGGCTAAGACACGCCATCACCATCGAGGCAACGGACTCCGCAACCATCCTTCACCTCGCAGTCCTCTTCTCTCTACCTCTTCATCAAAGGCGACACTCATCACGACTTTATGATATCGCAACGTACTCATTTCCATACCCACGCGACTTTCTTGCTGACGGTGCAGTCGCCCATGGCAGCGCCTCCGCTTTGCGCCCCCCCTCTACCGAATACGGCTTGAACAAATTTGCATCTCGTGCGCATTTGGATATACTTACTATATAATTGTTATTTATCATTATCTATACTTGGGACACCTCTGTCGTTATGTACTTCTTACGGAAACCCCAGATACTTGGGGCTTTCGGCGCTTTGATGTTTGGCGGACGGGCTGTTCAGGGGATTGAATTGGACCTTACAGATACCAGTAAGATCTGGCATCCCTCGAATGCCGGGACATATCTCGACCAATACTCTCAGATCACTGACCTAATCTCGTCCGTCTTTAGACTCAATAAAGCAAGCAGCAAGCACAGTAGCCTACGGCATGATGACCTACTACACAGGGAACGAGACAGGACAACCCGTCGGGTTATTACCAAGCCCATATTATTGGTGGGAAGCAGGGGCTCTGTTTGGACAGATGATCGAATATTGGTATTATACGGGTGACAGTACATACAACAGCGTGATCACACAAGGTCTTCTGGCACAAGTCGGGCCTGACAACGATTATATGCCACCAAATCAGACGAAGACAGAGGTAGGGACTCATTCTCTTCTTCGCCACTGGCACCTCGTTGAAAGCACGTGGGGTCAACCGAGTCCAAAGTCTGACACCTGCCTAGGGAAACGATGACCAAGTATTCTGGGCATTCGCGGTCATGTCTGCCGTAGAATTCAACTTCCCCGCTCCCCCAGCAGGCAAACCCTCGTGGCTCTCCCTCGCTCAAGCGGTATTCAATGAACAAGCCGGCCGATGGGATACTACTGCATGCGGTGGAGGACTTCGATGGCAAATCTTCACTTGGAACAACGGGTATGATTACAAAAACAGTATATCAAATGGGGGCTTCTTCCAACTGGCCGCACGCCTGGCTAGATATACCGGTAATCAAACGTACGCGGATTGGGCCGACAAGTCCTACGACTGGATCATTCAGACACCGCTATTCACAAGCGAATACCTAATCTACGATGGTGCTGAAATGGCGAACAATTGCACGATAGCAGATGAGCTTCAATGGACTTACAACATCGGCACCTACCTCATGGGAGCTGCAAATATGTGGAACTATGTTAGTCTTTCCTTGATGAGTGTCTCAATTGGACCTTTCCCGAACTCCGAAGCTGATATGATTACCAGACAAATGGGAATTCTACTTGGGAGACCCGCATCCAGGGCATGCTAAAAGGCATGGGGATTTTCTTTCCTCAAGAGTATGGCGGTGGGCAGATCATGGTTGAGGTCGCTTGCGAACCAGAAGTAACTTGCAACTACGACCAGCCTTCTTTCAAGGCTTACCTCTCCCGCTGGATGGCCGCCACCACTCAGCTCGCGCCCTTCACATATGACACCATACAGCCCCTTCTCCACAGCTCAGCGCAAGGCGCCGCTGGACAGTGCTCGGGAGGAACCAATGGTCAAACGTGTGGCAGGATGTGGTACAAGAATACGTGGGACGGCAAGTCCGGCGTTGGCGAGCAGATGAGTGCTTTGAGTATCATCCAGGCGAACCTGATCTCTAAAGTGGCGCCACCAGTCACCCAAAATACCGGAGGGACTTCGAAGGGAGATCCGAGTGCTGGGTCGACTTCGGGTGGACAGCCAACTGTCTTGCTCGGTTCTAGTTTGACAAGAAAGATTACAGCTGGGGATAAAGCGGGCGCCGGGATTGTCACGGCGATTATATGTTCGGGCTTATTGGGTTCTCTGGCGTGGATGACATTCCTGTGACTATTGTTTCGGGTTGGGGAGAAAAGTATGATATGAGTGCGGCTCAGTATATATCATTAGCATTCATGGCGTGGATCTAGGGCAATGGCAGCATGTTCAGGATGTTGCATATTTAGGGCGATCTAAGCGTCTATCATTCAACAAGTCGGTCATTCATACTCATGCATAGCCTCGAATTGTCTTCACTCCTAGATCAGACTCAACCCAATCATGCAGGATTGGTGCTACGGAGTTTGCGGTTCGCGTCAGAGCCAGGGCGTCTCAGCTCGGTGGCACATCCACCGCTCCCAAATTCAGCAGAGTACAATTGTACACGAACCAAGCGACCGCATGACCCACGCGCGCCGCGCCCTCTTTCCCAAGCGTCTTCTCCGCCTCCCGCCAGCTCTCATTGTCCAGGGGACCCCTGGCCCGGGCCAGCTTCAACGCAGTCGCGTACACGACCCCCTCGGTCGCCGTGAGACCGTCCGGCACCGTCCCGCGGATCGCGGACGCGATTTGCGCCTGCGAGAGCCCCACCATGGCGCCGATGCGCTTGTGCGCGTACTGGATGTAGGGGACGTCGAAGACGGCGGTCACGGCGAGGCAGATGAGCTCGCGGTTCAGGGGATGGAGGGTTTTGGGGTCGAGGACGGCTTCGCACAGCATCAGCCACGGTCGGAGGAGGTTGGGGGTGTAGCTAGCGTTGAGGTCGTTAGATTGGTCGTTCCGGGGTCCCGTGTAGAGGGTGGGTGATACGAGACCACGGCAAAGGGCCCGATTGGGGCCCCTGTGTCGTCTTTCCATTTGAAATTGGGGTTTGAACCGTAGTGCTTCTTGACCTCCTCGTCGATTTCGCGGCCCGATTCGGCGTCGAGTTCTAGGGGGGGGAATCTGTCAGGCATGATGGTTGAACGGCACCGGCGAGGTCGTTCGGACAGGATTGGATGTGACACCGAGGAAGGAGTCGTTTGAAAAAGAAGGAAGAAGAAAAAGGCAAATCAATGTACTGCTGGATTCTCGAACGCCTTAGAAAGCGACTTCAGGAACTTGAGATGTGGAGAGAAATGACCGTCTCTTAATTATTATGGTCACGTTGGGCGGGTTTCTTCCCGGCATGGTAATCAGGCCCCACTACTCGCTCCGCTCGTAAGCGAGTAGTGGGGCCGCGGCACCTGGCCTTGGTCCCTATGCTCAACATATGTCCTTTCAAGCAGGGCGGTAATGATGGAAATGTTCGACGAGGTGAAGGTATACGATATTGATGTGGTGGCGATTCAGGAGCCGTGGAGAAACCAGGCTCAGACCTCTGACCACAGGCTGAAGGATAGATTCGACATCGTATCCCTACCACAGCGATACTAGAGTCTGCTTCTTCGTCAATAAGAGAATCCTCGCCGGCAGCTGGCATCCAGTATACCACGGCCCCGATCAATGCTCCATCAATATCAGAACGGAAAACGGGAGGTCTATATGGATCCACAACGTTTACAACCCCGGTGGCCAGGAAGAAGACGGCTTGGAACAGCTACACGAGACATTTACTAAATACAGGAGACAGCGAATAAATAATGCTCGCGGATTTCAACCTACAACACCCTACGTTGGGGGGCATGGAATCCAAACTGGACGATAAAGCGGAGGGTTTGATTCTCACAGCGGAAGATTTCGCCGTGGGTCAGGTACTACCAGTGGGAACGACCACATATGAAGAGAGCTGTCCCCACCGGCCACCACCGCCTTCACCTCAAGAAAGTCGCTGTCAAAATTGGAATCCGGGATTAAAAGTAATTAATAGCCCGCCCCTTCACCCCCCCCCCCCTGGCCATGATGAATCTTGGACTGGCAGGCTCGGGATCGATTCGTAAGGTGCAGAGATAGTGACCTTTTTCAATAGAGTTGACGGCTATGTACTAATGATACGATGCGCTGCGTTAGGTATCACCAGAGGAGAAGCAAAGCAAGGGAGCAAGAAGGTGAATGTATAGCAGAGTATGAGAAAGAAAGGGAAGTGTAATTTAGCAAGCGCTTTTAGCAGAGTTTTGCTGATCCACGCAACAGCCTTTCGAGCGAGTCCGATGGAGTCAGGGAGAGATTCTTGTCTCCTTTCTGCCCCCCGCGGTGGTTCATGGATGCCTTTGAATATTTGAGCCAATATGTTTTTTTTTGTACAGAAAAGAGAGTCGCAGATTCTACGGTTCAGTCGTAGACAACGGCGATGATGGCCGTGGGAACATAGTAGGGGTGAGTTTTGCCTTCAAGATCTCCCTGGACGCATGACAAAGCAGCTTTCATGGAAAGCACAGTGTGCTTCATTAATCGTCTGCAAGAATCAAGAAGGAGATGGATGCTTCTACTGAGCTTTCATAGAAAGGCAAGCCGTCCTTTCTAGTAACCAGCCGCCCTCAGGCTCGAAGCAAAAGCTCGCTGGGGAGCTCGGCTTCCCAGCATAGGCCCATTGGCTTCTACCAATATCCACGCTGCGTAGAAGGTCTCCCTGCAACGTCTTCGCAATTCAAGTACGACCGAACTGTGGACGCGTAACCCTTTGCGAGAGTGGATGCCACGAAATTAACGCAACCTTGTTCAGGGAAGTCTGGTGATCCAATTGTGAAGGGTTGAAAGGCTTCTCGACGTTCTCTGCGGGATTCTTGACTTTCTAAACCTTTGACCAATCCTCCAGCACCCACCAATGTTACCAGCCATGATTCTTCCATCTGCTGATATGAGAGCGTCCCATATATCGCGGACCATGATAGGGGCCAATCGGTTGGCTGCAAGATACACGCTCGCCAACGCCCTCTGACTTGGAGTTGCACCAGTAAGAATTTTGACAGGGCATCTTGAACACCATCGCGCTGAGCGAAATTTCAATGTTAAGAAGGTAATTTTTAAGAGGATTTGGTGAAAATGAATCGAAGTTGTGGTTTTCGAGGTATGCAAAATTCTTAGCACAGTACCATTGCTCACTCTGATACAAGGTGGTCAGAAACTGTTATATTGCGCTAACAGGAAATATGATCCGTCCATATGCTTTGACTTCAGTCGCCAGAGGTATGGGCATTAAACAGGACTTCTCACGACTGGCATGGATCGAGTGTTTTAAGATTGAAAGAGTACGAGCGTGGATGATCGAAACGTGTTAGACTGTGGGCTACATGAATGGGATTCTTGTTGTAGTCATCCAAAGCTTTCCCAAATATGCAATCAGTGTGCTGGATCATGGATTGAATCCTGCGGTAGCCTACCAATGACATAGGACAAGATAGACCCTGCTAGGTCTGGGGTTTTAGGTAGAGAGAAGGGAAGGCTAGCTGTCACTGGAATACAATAAGGCCGAAAAACCTGCAGTTGACCCGGATAGGGAATTTGCACGCTAAGAAACGACCAATCTCCTGCTTTTCGCTCAACGCTTGAAATCTTCTCATCCCCATCACAAATCACTCAGCATCCTTCGATCATCCTCCATCATACATATTCAACTTTTCACCACCACAACCCTTTCTGTGACCGTTATCGAGCGAGACTGCCACGTATCAGCACCATCGCATAGCTTGTTGCGAGACCTTTTTGGCTCACCCTCAAAGCTCAACACAGTATCCTCCGCTCACGCATTGACCCACCAATATAAATAAAAAGCTCCGCGGCAGTAAGCCTAAATCTTATAGCTTTCGCCGCAGATCTGCCTCGCTGACCAGGTTTATTGTCCTACCTTCAGACCACGAACACGACGCAAGGGCAGACAACATGCAGGAAATTCTGTTGTATATTGCAATATTCATTGGAGTATTGTACACTCTATGGATAGTCAGTCCACCCGCAGAAGATTTTGTTGTTAATTACTGAGAATAAGTCTTAGCGAAATGAACTCGGCAAACAAAAAATTCTCCTGGATGAAGCCAAAACGGAAGCTCGACAAGCCAGAAAGAGAGCTCGACTTGCCAACCAAGCCAAAATGTTGGCTGAAGGGCAGTCTCGCGTTGCTCTTAACGCAAGCATGATAGACAAGGAAAGCATCATATATGACCGTGATGGGTACGAGCGTATCTGGGAAAAGGCTAGCGAGGACCGGGACATCGCCCGTCGTGCGCTCAAAGATTCGAGAGCTGCTAATGCAGACTTGCAAATATACCTTGACGACGCGAATGCAGCAACCGCAGAAATGCAAAATTTGCTGACCCTAGCAAAAGCTGATGCACAAGAGGCTAAGGCGGAGGCCAAGAAGATTCAAGAAGAGCGGATTGCCGAACTAGAAGAACAGAGCCAAGCGAAGCCTATCTATTCAGAGACCACAGCCACGATATCATCACAGGAGCCATCAGTACACCTACAGCCGTGGCCTACTGTCCGGTTGCCAGGTTCTTGGCCGGGATAAAAAGGCCCCAATTGCTCAGACAGTCGGCCAATGCCAATTTGGGAGCCTTCGGCAAATGGAAAAACCAAGACACCGCCAGAAGAGAGAGGTCTGCCTGCAAATACACCCACTGGGCCAAAGGCCGTGCGCCGAGGAGGACGGAAGTGAGGGTGGAAACTGAGCTGGACTGCGATTCAAACCGTTAACGAGGGAAGAGTATACAGTACTAGGTGTCATCCAAAGAGAAGGGCGCACAACATTTATCATTTTGGGGTACAGATTGGGCAGGTAGTCGATGAATTTGGGGGAGAGCGCAAACAGAGGGTATGTGGTTGAGTTGGAAGGGATGAGGAAGGGAAGGAGGACGTTATCGGTGGCTATGGGTAGGGTGGAAGATGGTATGTGCCAATTCGACCAATCAGAGTACCCCAGCCACAAATGAGGCCATACTGAATATACTCGCCGCCAACGCCTTCCACATAATTTAGAGACATGGCAGTACTCTACACCGCAGGGACCCTGTCATGTATGGCCTTCCCCTGGCTTTTGACCGCCTACCCCAGTGAATCCATTCTTTTGGTCCTCATCGAGGGCTTGAAATTGCCCAGTAAGCCCACTATTCCATATAAAATCAGCCGCCATGGAGGCATATCGAGATGTTGTCATCATATCTTGGTGTGTGATGACGGACCCCAGGCGCGCATGCTGTGAAGCGGCAATTTGGTGCTCCACAGATTCAAACCTAGCTTCGAACGCTGCAAGTGCTTTGTTGACTGTGTCGTCAATAACGACTTGTAATTCAGATACTCGTGTTAGTACCTAGCCTAGCGACCATAGGGCGGCGCTCACCCGATGCCCGATCGGGGGTGTCTTCTCGGCATGATCGACGCGCCTCCCAAGCGAGTGCAAACAGCTACCTATCGAGCCTGCCTCGCCTACGTGCAAGGACCACCAGCACCCTCGGCACCAACCGTTTTGGTGTTTCAGTGGATGAGCTCTGTCGAACATTGATCTTCAGCATACTTTGACAATTCCTATCTTCCGTGTCCTTGCTGTACGAGTCCTTCTTTGTCGTTGCTCTCCAACACTCTACCTTTGCAGCGCCTTATTTCCGCAAGGGAATAAGGCCTTCACCTTCACGACGTCTCCCAACAAGAAGCGCAAGCTTTCGCCCCCGGGAGCCTCAGAAGACGTCTCCAATACTCGGGAAGTATCGCCTCCGCTTGATCTCACCACCACCGACCCTGCTATACGTCTCACGTCATCGCCCTCGCCTCCGGCATACATACCAAAGCACCTAGTTCTGGAAGGAGCAAGGAAGGGGCGGTCCCCCACCCCAGAGCTGTCAACCACGGCAGCCAGCTCACCTAGTGGTGCTTATGCTGGGTTGACGCTTGATAGTGACGGTTACGCAAGCGGGACGGAGACTACTGGACCTAACAAGCGGAGAGGCTCGTTGGCAAGTAGCGGGCTACGAGGTGGGACGTCAAGTCCTGTTCGGTCATTATCACCGGCAAAGAGGGGGGCTCCAGCTATGGCGAGTGATGATGTGAACATGGAAAGCCAAAACGGTGGCTCAGTTTCCGGCGGTGGAACTAAAGACACGGCGGGTACGGCGAGTACGGCACGGCGGAACAGCAAGAGTCAGGGGACGAGGCATAAGAGGGAGACGAGTGTGGATATGCTCGCTCAAGACTTGGATCCGCAGAGTGCCACGTCTTCTACGAGTTCCACGTCTGGTGGTGATGGAACTGCATCATCAGCTTCCAGCATGCCAACATCTGCCGACATCCCTACCATCGATGAACAGATCAACCAGGTCCAGCAGTTGGTACAGCAGGGCTCTATGCGAGAAGGCCAGAAAGGCTATATTGTTGCTACCAAGTGGCTCAACCGTGTGCTTGCAAGGGGAACTGATGGAGCAGGTTCGGAAAAGTATGGCAAGGAAGCAAGAGAAGGGGCAATCGGACCTGTCGACAACACTGGAATCAACTTGGTGACAGACCGAAATGCATCTCCTTTCAAGGATGAAGCCGGCGAGCAATTTGTCCCTCTTGCCCCCGGCTTGAACCTTGGTGAAGACTTCGAAATCTTACCTGAGGCCGCGTGGGAACTCATCATCAAATGGTATACACTGGCCAACGGATCAGCTATCATTAGAAGATATTGCCATAATACCAGCACCAGTGAAACCCAGGAGAACCTTCAGTACGAGCTACATCCTCCTGTGTTCACTATCCTGAAGCTTCCCAACAAAAGCGAGGGGTTGACAGGGAAAACGTTGAAAGAGAAGGATGCAACACCGGTCAAGATCCTAGCAAGCAGGCATGAGCTCTATCAGATTTTCCTTAGGCGAGCAAAATTGTCCTCAGGCATTGATATAGGGACCAGAGTCCGCATTTGGAGAATTCTTGGTGGTCTAGGAGGGAAATCTGGCGCAGAAATGATGACACCTGCCCAATCACGAAGCAATTCGCCTGCTCCAGGAGTCATTCTGTCCGTGGATCCTGGCTCTAAGCTTGTTGTCGAAGCAAGCGATTTTGCAGGCTTACAGCTTGGATCTCAACGTGAGTTGGTCGATGTTAATGACGAGACTGCCAATGCCAAATACAACGGTCATTTGAGCCTGGATGTTGCTGGGCTTCGACAGAATGAGGTGATCGTACTTGAAGAAATGATTGGTGGGCCCGGTGGAGGAGAGTGGGTATCTGACAACGTGGCATCGAAGACCAAACTGCACGGCAATGTTCCTATCAGTGTTACTAAGAGCGGCAATACTACGGTTAGGGATTCTCTCAAGCCAACTACGAATACGAGCAGAGCGACCAGTCCAGCTCCGAATGGGATATTGAACCGCGGCCGCACGGCAAAGAATGGTAGTGTCCGAGGCACTGTTGGCTTGAGCAACTTGGGTAATACGTGCTATATGAACTCGGCTCTTCAGTGTGTTCGAAGCGTGGAAGAGCTGACGCATTATTTTCTCGGTGAGTGTGCATACTTTCCGAGAACCTTGAAATGATCTACCAACAAGATCTTCATGCTTGTGTTCTCAGGCTGACAGCCTACAGAGGACAAGTGGAAGCCCGACCTGAATGTGGACAATCCCCTCGGTCACAATGGAGCGGTCGCAAAGTCTTATGCAAGTCTTCTCAAAGACATGTAAGGCCTTGTCCCACAACAATGTCCCGATCTCAGGGGGGGGCATGCACTATGAAAGCTGACTGTCAACCAGGTATTCCCCGAATTCTCTCAGCTCGTTCGCCCCCAGGAACTTCAAAAATGTGATCGGCAAATATGGACCGTCCTTTTCAGGCTGGCAACAGCAGGATTCCCAGGAGTTTTTGCTATTCTTGCTTGACGGCCTCCAGGAGGATCTGAACCGTGTTCAAAAGAAGCCCTACGTCGAAAAGCCAGACTCCACGGATGAGATGGTCCATGATCCTGTAGCATTACAGCAGATGGCAAGCAAGTGTTGGGACATTTACAAGGCGCGGAGCGACTCAGTCATCACAGATCTGTTTGCAGGCATGTACAAATCTACCGTCATTTGCCCGGTCTGTGACAAGGTCAGCATCATATTTGATCCGTTCAACAACCTTACCCTGCAATTACCCATCGAGAGCCTTTGGTCAAAGCCCATATTTGTCTTTCCCCTCCACGGAAGGCCAATTAGCGTCGCTGTCGACATTGACAAGAACGCGAGCTTTATGGCCCTCAAAGAATACGTTGCCGGCAAGTTCCCAGGGGTTGAAGCCAAGCAGATGGTTGTTGTGGAAATTTACAAAAACAAATTCTACAAATTCTTTAGCGACAAGACCTCTATCAGCGACGAGCATATTGTCGACGCCGACCAGATTGCCATATATGAGATAGAGGCCAAACCTACCAATTACCCTGCTCCAAAGAAGAAGTCTTCTGGTTTCAAGATGTACAATTTCAATCGTGATGACGATGACATCCCTGAGGGTGAATCTCCCTTGGCAGAAAAGATGATGGTACCTGTGTTCCATCGTCGAGTTAAGGAAACATCCTCAAAGTACCCGCAGAAGCAAGTATTCGGCGCTCCGTTTTTCATCATCGTCACCCCGGAGGAAGTCAAAGACTACGACAGGATCTTACAAAAGGTCCTTGCCCGAGTGGAAAACATGACAACCCGGGATTTTCTGCGAGAGGATGCTGGATCTCAAGATGGACATGATGGAGAGAATGACTTTGCCACAGAGGATTCGGACACTGTTGTAATGCGCACGGACGAGGTAGACTCATCCACAGACTCCAATGTGCAATCTAAATCTTTAGAGAGCGAAGATGGGATGATCGACATCTCCATGTGCGATGGCGAGGAGACAACCCCTCCAAAGCCCGACCTTCCCAGATCAAAACCATTGGCCCCTATACTGCGGCCTGGAGCCTTCATTGCACCAGGCGTCAGGAACCTCTTCGAGATGAGATACGTTCCATCTAATGGGACCGAGATGATACCCACTGGCCTGACGACTCTGTCTGACGAGAGCAAGAACTACTCAACCCTTGCCTCAAGACAGCCACAGCTCTCAAGGGCAGCCCCAGCCAGGTCAAAAATGAGCGTGATGGAACGAATCTCAGAACGTCAGAGCAGAGCAGAAAGCCCACCAACTAGCGACGAAGATGCAGACGACGTACCACCTGCGGCACAAGCTCAAGCTCAAGCTCAGGACTCTTGCGATGATTCAGACGGACTACCAGATATTGCAGAATTGGGTAAGCCTAGAGTGGGCTTTGGTACGTTTAACAGGAACACACAGCGCGATAGTAAAGGGCTAATCACATACTCCCGGAAAGGCGATCAGTCAGCCTCGAAGTTGCGGGGTAATGAAGACACCTTACCGGCTGAAAGCTTACCGTTAGTACGCCTAGGTGAATCTATCCTACTAGATTGGACCCAAGATGGCTACAATGCCCTCTTCTCTGGGACTGCTCATCATCCAAATGATGACATGCGGGGTTCACGTACTTGGGAGAACGTCGACACTTTACCAGATCCAGAGCTCGAAGAGAAGCGGCGGTCTCGTTGTAGCCGAAGAAAGAACGGCGTCACCCTTGGCGACTGCCTCGATGAGTTTGGAAAGCCAGAAATCTTATCTGAAAGTGATGCTTGGTACTGTCCAAGATGCAAAGAGCACCGTCGCGCTAGCAAGCAATTCGAGCTCTGGAAATCGCCAGACATTCTTGTCATACACCTCAAGCGATTTAGCGCACAAGGCCGCTTCAGAGATAAGCTTGATATCTCCGTCGACTTTCCCATCAAGGGTCTGGATCTGACCACCAGAGTGGCCATGCAGGAGGAGGGAAAGAGTCCAATCTACGATCTCTTTGCGGTAGACAATCATTACGGTGGTCTTGGAGGCGGTCATTATACCGCATACGCATCGAATTTCATGGAAGAGAACCAGACTTGGTATGAATACAATGGTGAGTGACTGGCCGAGTCCTGTTCATTTAGGAGAAAACTTACTGTAATAGATTCCTCTGTATCGCGCCGATCGGACCCTTCAAAGGTAGTGACAAACGCTGCATACCTCCTTTTCTACCGACGCCGTGCTGTCCATCACCTCGGAGGTCCAAACTTCGAGTGGCTCATGACCCCCGAAAACAATACGCCCGAATCCCGGCCCACCTCCCGTGCAACGTCACAGGCGGGGGAAGGCAAGCGTCTCGACGACTCCTCCCGCATTGGCTCGTCGAGCGCTTTACGCGGAGTAGGAGCGGCTCACCAAGCGGGAGGTGGTGGCTCGGCGGCGGAAGGAGTGATGAACGGTGTGACGAGGACAGGAGTTGATGATGACCTGCCTGCTTATTCCGAAAACGACCCTAATTCGACCACGTATGACTCCATGGGCCTCAATATTGAGACAGACTTGGATGAAGACGAGGGCATCAGCATACCGCAAGGGCCTTTAAACTACATCAGTTCCAGATCGGATCTGAGTTTTGATCGCCTGAACTACGGAGAAAACGAACAGATTACGGCCGCACCCCACACCAGTGACAACGAGGAGGACTTATTTGCCGGGGATAACAGCAGCACTAAAGCGGCCGGCAGCTCGTTCAGCAATGGTGATGGTGATCGTATGTTCGAGTTCCAAACGGATGAGGGGACTACCATGGGGCTGTACGGGACCCCGTCAGACGATGAGGTGCCGCATGATGTGCCGTTGATGCAGGACCAGGAGGAGGAGCCGGTGGCCGAGGTCATGATACCGGACGGCGATGATTTCAAAATGGACTAAATGGGAGGGTCCACGGTTGGTCCGATGTCCGGAGTGATGGGAAGGTGACCCGCCCCCGCCGCGGGGGGGGGGGGGGTTGATCCTGATCTCCGGAGAATCGATGGTGCGGGCGAGACTGCTGGTTGCATCGGCGTCACGAAGTCACGAAGCCGTCGACGTGGCTTTGGACCATCGCATTCGCAATGATGACGCGGTGGAGCGGGGGGCTATTGTAATTAGAGCGCAAAAGCAAAGCTAGACGGACAGCGTGCCATGCAGTACATCTTTGGGTTCTCTTCCGCGCGATGTCTCGTCTGCTGGGCGTCATCGGCCCGACCTATCGTCGAGGCGTTCCATGGACCATGAGCCGCCTCGGCGCTCTTTTCTCTCCTTTTCTTTTCTTTCCTGTCTTGTCTTGTCTCGTCTTCCCCTACTCTGCGCCACACAGGTCCCAACCCCCCTCCTCCCGCCGCGCAATCCCACCGCTCATCTCGTCCTCCTCCCTTTCATCCCACCGCTCATTCCATATTCCTCGCCCCTCATCCTACCCTCCTGTTGCTCATCGTCACCCTTGATCGACCTACTACGGCCGAGTCCAGTTCCCATCCCACCCTCCTGTTGCTCATCATCATCCTCGATCGACCTACTACGTCCGAGTCCAATTCCAATCCCGGCCACGTTTCCGCTCCTGACACCAGGCCCCGTCATGGCGCCCTCGAAGTTTTGTGTGACGGCTCCAGCATTGACGGTCGTGTATTGAGCCACACGGCGGTCGATGATACCTCGAGCACATCAGGCCTTGTCACCTGGGCTCTTTTGCCAAACTGGGCCCGAAAACATCTTGCGCCTCTTTCTCCGACTTTTCCCTCTCTAGCTTCCTCTTCTTCAAGGCCTTTTCATCCATCACGTTCCCTCCTGTCCCTTCCGAGTCCCTCTTCTGCGCCTTGTTGATACCGACAAGATCGACCTTGTCCGGATTCCGGCATTTGAAGAGCTTCTTGTCGATTTTGGTCAGGGCCTTGATCTCTGCTTCCCCTGGCTGGGCGGAGGCGGAGGAGCGGAGGAGTGCGGCGCAAGACTCCAGCACAATGATGAGCTTCGGTTTGAGGATCGATGACGGGGGGATCTTGGTGTCGATGTAGAATCGGGCGAGAGGCTCGTCGGCGACGAAGAGGGAGGATAGCCAGATTTGAGAGGGTGTGTAGAGGAAATAGGCATCTGTGAGAAGAGCAGAACTCTTTCCTAACTCCTTGGCCTTGCCGTGGGCCGTTTGTATGCGTCGCACTACGTCTTCTGAGGATCTTGATTTCTTGCCACCTTCCTTTGCTGGGTGAACGTCCACCATTTCTTTCTGGAGCTGTTCGGCGGACCCCTTGATCCCTGGACCAGCCTGTCCCTTTCCTTGGGCGAGGCCCAGCAGCTCCATGACCCCTCCCTCCAGCCCCCGGTGTGGATGCCGCACGTCAAAAGTAAATCGGAGACCTTGGGTCAAGAGGAACTCGGGCGCGACGACACTTTCTGGCGTCGTCTTCGGAAGCTTGGCGGCGAAGCTTCTCAGTGAGGTGTAATGATTCTCCGTCTTGGTCGAGAGGAAGAGCGCGGCTGCCATCATCTCTTTGGGGTGGTAGGTCATGGGGGAGTTTGTGAGATAGAAGCGCTTGAGGTATTGCACTGCTGTAGCCTGGCATCCTCGGTCAGATATTGGATGAACTGAAGAGCCCGGCGGATAGGCTTGACTAAAGTACCTTCACATTGGTGGGGAATTCGCAGAAGTCCGCAAACTGCATCGCCTTGACGCAGTAGAATCCCACCAGCTTTTGCTCCTCTTCTACCGTAAGGCAGTCGATCTCCCTTGGTGCATCCGGCGGCGTATCATTGCCTTCAGCAAGCTGGCTTTTGATGGCAGCTCGCACGCCGTCGGCAGCGGAAGCATTCGTGGAAGAGCGAAGTGATGCGAGAGCTTCCCGGGTGAAGGACCATAGTCGGTATTGTGTAGATGTACGATAGATGTCGTCTTCGGTCATTTGAGCCATGGTCGCTGGCCAGGACGACCAGTGCCAGGGTCTCGGAGCGCGTCCGAGGATCGCTCTTTCTAAGCAGGTGGGTCACGTGGGTGGGACCGTGGGGGACTACGCCTTCCCCAACATCCTACCCGTCGGTAGCGGCCCTCATCTCCCGGCCCAATCATCGGCCTTTGGGATACGTAGTTGAATGTCGACTTGGGCCAAGACTCAATTCTGCACTCTGGACTCTGGACCGGAAAAGTCGCCCGAATGTACTCGTCGCCTCCAAGTCTTCGCCACTATCCTACGGGGCGAGGGAGGGGGTCTCACGTGGAACTGGAAGGTCAAGAGGCGGGGAACGGACGAGAGATGTGGATGCTGCCGTCTGCTACCTAAGCAAATGCTACCACGCCCCCTCCACCCACTCGTATCCGCCAGCATTCTCTCATCTCTGGCCCCGCGTTCTCCAACGCCCAATCATGAACCTGGCCGCTTCGGCCTGGCAGGAGGTCTCCACCGTGGCCCCCGACCCCGTGAACCACACCGCCTGAATGCTTGCGCCCCGACTGCGGACGGATCGAGTGACCTGAGGGGTTCTTGATGCCGGCGTAGGTCTGATGCTTGGGGGTGTGAAGGGCCCTCGGGATGTGGGTGACGGTGAAGGGGGGCTGGCGAGGTAGGCAGTGTAGGTTTAGGGTGAGGGGCCAGGGGAGGAGACGTAGTTGGTTGGGGTTATGGGGATCGGGGAGGTGATGGGGAGGTATGGGGGGGCGAAGGAGGGGTAGAAGACGGAGGTGGTGGTGGAGGTTGTGGATGATGGGGGTTTGGGACTCGGTTTCTCCGTGGCGCTTGGTGAGTGGGTGTTTGGGTTTGGTCGTTGTGTGGTGCTTTTGAGTGAGGAGTAAATGTGAGTTTGACGGTGGTCTTCGATATACTCGTCGAGCCGGGAGTGTCTGTTTGTGCGACTATGCTGGTGTCTATGCTTGTTTGGGTGGAAGCCATGGTCCCGATACCTGGGGTAGGAAGTTTGTGGTTGGAGTCATGCTGGTATCATGTGGTATGTGGAAATACACTGATGTGGTTCGCGAATGTACTATTGTCACGCGAGTAGGCACTCTTCAGCGATTTACATCCCTATGCATATCCACGCCGCTCCTCCATTGTGACACTTTCGCCATGAGACATCCGACCCCTCTTCATCTCGCTGCCTGGACAGTAGCAGTCCCACCACCGCTCCCCACCACGAAAGCCCTTTCCTTCTCAAGCAGAAGACGGCGGCACCAACTCGATATTCACGCTCTTCTTCCGACCCGCTTCCCACGTCCTATACGCCAGTGTTAGGCCTGCAGCTCTGAAGGCGTAGTAGAGGCCGAGGGCGCCGGCGAAGACGCAGGCGATGATTATCGCAATGGCGGCGTTGCCGTGCATGGTAGGTGGAGTAGGGGACTGGTTGGGTTGTGATTAGTTGGGCGATGGTGGAGGAGGAGGTTGCGTGGACGGAGGGATGGCTTGCGGATGCTGATGATGGGTGTTGGAGGCCTGGCTGGAGGGGGACGAGGATTGGAATGTGGTGGGGAGCTGGGATGTCCTCGTTAGGTAGAGCATGGTGGATACGTATTTTACGGACTCACATTTTGAGCGCGAGTGTTGAAGGGTAGGTGGTGTTCTTGAACAGGATTTTGTGAGGATTGAGTGGTAATGGTGAGTTAGATGTTTGGTGTGTTAGAAAGTCAATGTCGCGTTGTGTTGACATTGTCACCGTGAAGGGGATCAAAACAACAGCAGGAGTCCTTTGCGATCATCAGCGCTGTGTTGATATTCCCGACATATCAACGCTCCACCGCGGCAACTACCCTTGTTCTTGACTCTAATGACTAGCTGATCTCTTCCAAAATTGTCTCAATGCGATAAAGCAGCAGATCATGAAAGAGCCTTGATCTGCCCAATTCCAGGAGCTTCCCCAACAGCCCAACACAGACATGCTCTCTACCCATTCCCTTTGAAGACACATGAACACCAAAGCGCATGACGAGTACCTTCGCTGTTAGTAAGACTCGAGTGAAAAGTGCAAAGACTTCTGGCTTCGACGTTGGGCTCAGTGCTCCATCTAAGCCAGTTTCGAGAATCTCGAGAATATGGGCAAGTCCTTCCACAGTCCAGGCCTCCAATTCTGACACTAGGCTTGAAGGCCACGCCTCAGGCTCAAGCCGGGACAAGAGCTCGGCCCAGCTTTCGGCTTCACTGACAGTGTCATTGTACAAATTCTGCCTTTCTTCGACGAAGACCACAGTTGATGTTGTTCGAGCCTCTAGAGAAAGTTCAGGGATGGTGCGAAGGCGCAAGGTAGACGGGCCCTGCTTAATCTGAGGTTCGCAGTGCATTTTGGCTGACGCAGGATCTAGTGCTGATCCCATACCAGTCAGTCGTCGAGCACTTTCCACGCAGAGCGCTGTCGAATCCCGAAAAACTTCACAAAGAAAACGCAACAATCTATCTCTGGCTGCCGGCGGTGACAGCGACAGACTAGGGATGCTGTTGTTAGAGATTCCAGATGGAGGCTCTGAAAGGATCCTTGAGGCTACTCTTGCTCCTTGGTCTCGGACATCTTCATCGTCATCTAAAAGGCTGTCGTAGAGTGCCAAATAGACTCCGAGAATTCGAGAATCTGGAGCCAATTGGAGACCATGATCCAGTAGGCCATCAAAAAAGGCTCTTATTGAGAAAACTGCTGCTGTCCTAGTCCGAAGATCCTGGCATCTAATGTCAGCCCCTCACCCATCCACCAACTCTAAAGACTCACCGAGTGTTCGGCTCCTGCTTCGCAGAGCAGGCAGATCCATACCCGGACTTCAGTATTGGTGGCATCAATGGCATAGCGCTCCCCAAGAGCGTATCCCTGCAAAGCCAGAGAAAAATCAGAATGCCGATTGTTTTTCGAGGTCGTTCCGACATTTGCATCCGAGCACTGGGTTACGTCTGAAGCCCAACGAAGTTCACGAGCAGAACACAATCGTAGGACGGCCAAGTCATTCTCATCAGATCCGATTTGTAGTGCTGCGTTCACAATTCCAAGCGCGCCTGTATCGGCTTTTGTGAAATGACTGAGAGTATCAGAACTACCATACCTCTGTGGTCGACTCTTCAAAGCATGTTCGTAGCTGGCTAGGTTTATGCAACGCCTTAGGGAACTCTCCTGGAGAGCCAAAGCCGAGCACTTCGCGCTATCTTCTTGCACCATCGCCAATTTCGGCAATAAGAAAGACTCGGTTATCTTGCCTGCAGCGGCTCTTAGTATGCAGCAAGTGTGGTGCTCTAGTTACTTACTGTTGGACAGAATCAAGGTAGCGAACAAGTCTACCAGAATGTCGAGAAATGCTGCGGCAGTGATCGGGCAAGAATTGTGTGCAATTAAGGTCTCAAATGAGTTTTCCAAAATGGCCGGAATCGCTTCATAGGTGCCTGTCGTGGCAATTAGTAGCTCGGCCGGCCCTAGAATGGTTGCGGCTTACTTAGCAACTCGCCAAACAATGGTGCTTCATTACGAGCAAGCAAGAATCGTAGACGGAGGAGTCTCCCATGCAACCTGTTTTGCGAGTGCCAATTAGGCGCAAGCAAGCTCTTGACTTCCTCCACGATGCGTCCTTCATTCACAATCAAGCTAAGGGCTTTTGCAGCTTTCTCTCGGATCGACCAGTCGGCTGACTCGTTGTAGTACTGCAAAACATCAAGAAATTGATCCTGGTGCTGAGATGGTATACCGGATCTCTCGATCACCTCGAATGCAGGAAACACCCGGTGAGCTTGCATCGTCGGGTATAATTCTCTACCAGTGACTTGAGTTTGGTTTGGGCTTCGGCGAAGCAGTCTGAGTAGAAGGTCTGGTAGATTGGGGTATTTTTCGTATGTCAATTGCGAGAATCGGCGATGTGAGCTGGAGGCTTTGGTGGACGAAGTATCAGTCCCACCGTTGAGACGCTTCAATAAAGCTTTGAACAGCATTAGGCCGCAGTTGCGTATGTTCCATCTGACATCTGTCAGATATCATCGTCTGCGTTCAAAGAAAAGTGGCCAGTCATACATCTGGCTTTCAAGGCACGAAGCGGCAATTTCCAAAGTATTGGCCACGTAGGTTTCTGTGCTGAGTCCGAAACGTGCATCCGTGAAGATGTCTTTGAGGCAGTTCAGCGCATGCACTTGAGGTAGAGAGCCTGAACCAGCCACGATAGGAGCATTTGCCATGGTCTGCAAGTTCACAACCACATCATCGAAGAATCCGTCTCCTGGGTAGGCGGCGAGCACACCAGTGATTATAGCTGGTATACCGGCGGACCTTCTCGTAAGTGAAGAGGCATTGTCTTCGATAATTTTCAATGCAAGCTAACATCCTTCAGCTTCTGTGACAAAATACTTTGGGAAGGAAAACGTACCTTATACCAAGTCTTGGGATATTCTCGGAACACTACTTGAGATGAACGAGCACACATTACGCAGTAAGCCGCAAATGTATGCGAGACAGTCGAAAAAGCTCCTCGATGACGCAGCTTAGCTAGCTGCGTAAAAGCTAGATATCCGAACATATAATAGCCTTCATAATTAGGACTCTCGCGTAGAGGTGAAGGGATGTAGCCAATGTTCGTGACCATGGCATGCGTCAATAAACTGAGAAAAGATCAGCAAATGCCGGACTTTGTGTTGGCACCGTTTCGGCAAACCTTGATTCTTTCAAGGCCCGCCAGCAGAATGACAGTATGTCTTTGGTTCCTACATCTCGCTCATTGAAGTTGTCCTCGCGGAATTCACGGCCCTCTGGAGCATCGAAGCAGAGGACATCTTGCACTACCTCCCAGACTGCAGAGCAAATAGAAAATATCCTTCTATTGAAACCTTCCCATATGTTTAGTGATGCGTCTATCGATTTGATGTAGTCGGAACGGCTAACTATATATCTAATTTGTTCCTTCAGCTTTTGTAGATCTTGATTAAAAAGAAGACCATGTTACCTCAGAGCGATCAGATGGCCTTGGAGAGTGCTATTATTGATAGCGAGCAGCAGGTCGTCTTTAGCGAGCCGAACCTCCTTTTCCAGCGTTGTAATTACGTGGTCCAATATCGAATGACAACTTTGGTGCCACCTGGCTGGCTCGGCTATAGCAGCACTAGTTGTGTACAGAAGATTGCTCAGTCTTCCAAAACCGTCTGCGTGATCTGCTCGACCCGTCACTCTAACTTTGTTCTCGGCTCTGTTCAAGTCGGAAAGTATCGAATGATTGGCTTTACGATATTCTTCTTCATTTTCGGCTTGATTCTTGGCCTCCTTGTCAACTGAGTCTGCCTCGGTCTCAGTTCCTCCTCTTAGAAGACTTGTCTGCGGGATTGAAGTCATGGAAAGATAAAGATCAAAGACTGTGTATGCGGATTCGCGGACATCATCAAAGGGGTCTAACAACAACTCGGTGAAAGGCCTCAGATACAAGCCTCTGGGTAGGTATTCGTTCAGAGCGCTGAAGTAGATATCGCGGCTTTTGGACGATGTATTGCGAACAACGATGGTTTGCTCAATCAAGAATTTTGATATCTTGAGTGCCGTGATGTGGCTTTGATATGACGCTGTTGGGCGCAACTCTTGAAGTAGAAACTCCATGTACCATTTTCGAAAAGCCAGGTGCTCTTGGAGAATGTGCGATTCGTCGTCCACCGCTTGCTCGACGGCGTTCCCTGAGCTCGCTAGCCTTTCGACATCAAATATTGCAACCCCTAGGGTTGTATTATATGTTTCCTCTCTGATCAAAATGTCTGAATCTTGACCGCGCCTCAACAGAGACATAGTAGCACCCCGAATTCTTATACATAGCTTTTTCATCAACGCGATGAATTCGTTACGCGGCTTTGCACTGACTTCGACATGAAAGTATGGTATACACTGCCGTATACGACGTAATACCCGCATGCATAATGGTCTTGTAGAAGCAGAAGAAGAGACCAAGAGAGAAAGAGCGGCAATTCTCACATTTGAAGAAGAATGCTCGAGGAGGCTGATCCCAAGACTCTCCGAGTCAATTGAGGTGCTTTGCTCTGAACCAAAATATTTCCTGAGGCTGGGTTCTTCAGCTATCTTGGCCACCAATAAGCATAGTTGAATGTCTAAAATACTGCTGGAACCTATATCTCCACGCTGAATGCTTTCAAATTGCAATGTTTTCAGGAAAGCTTTTACGTCAGCAGAGCCTAGGCGGAGCAGATCTGGCAATATGTGTATTTCAAACACTTCCAAAAGTCCCTGGTGTCGCTCTAGACATTGCTTCACAGGGGAGATCCAAAGTGGTATTACACCTTCTTTCGAGGTTTGAATAGCGTCTTCACTCTGGTTCTCTTCATGGGACTCGAAAAACACGCGCAAGAAACGTCCAACAGCAGGAGAGCAATCGGGATACTGCATCCATCCCAACACATCAAGTGCAAATTGCTGTACAGACTGATTGACTTGTTCTTGCTGATTATCAGGCTTCTGGTTCTTCGTTTTCATTGATTTAATCCGAGAGAGCCCCAGTTCCTCCGGTATCTTTACTTGCGCAATTTCCGCAGCACCAATAAGATCTCTGCTAAGGAAATGTTCTAGTGCTTGTATTGCAGGCTTGATATCTGACTCATTCTGCTTGCGGATGGCTCGAGTAGCAGTACAAATAGCATTTCCAAGCAACAATTCTTTCTCCGTGTCTACAGGATGCGTTGAAATCAGGCGTGCTAGTGTCATTAAGAGCCTTCTCAGCGGCTTGGGTTTGTTGGTATCTGATTTCGTAAGGTAGATGTTGAAAGCTCGTTTCCATGTCTCCGCCTTGTACACGAGATGTCGAATCCGAGATTCCGAAGAGATACTGCACTGCTCAAGTAATGCGCAAAGAGCACTCAGGGCGGCAGCTCCATGTGTAAGAGAAAGCTCTGTTGAGCTAGCAGTCTGTAAGAGGTCTGGTAGCATGGACTGGACGCGCCTTGTAGTCTGTTAGTAGTCTACTTGAACCTGACAGTGATATTCATACGCAAAGGCACTGTCATCGGGGCTCTCCACATTGTTTGGGATAAAGCCCGTCACATTTTTGCTCATTTGACGAAGGGCATCCTCAGACAGTATCACTTTTTTTTCATTGGTAAGGTCTGGAAGTTGGCGTTCTTTGCTGAGCTCCATGGCGCCGATGTGCCAAAGCCATCCCCAACTATCAGCTACCGAACTCCAAGTAAGATTTTGCTTTTGAGCTCACGATAAAACAATGAATGCATGAAGAGTGAAGGCGAAGACCCGAAGACCTCGAGACCAGGAGATTACTCTCGAACAGGCAACTGTGCCGAGCGCGCCAATTAGAATAGATCGACCTGAACATTTTTTGGCCTCCTCGTCACTAAATGCGACAGCTTCAATTCCTCCGCCACGGATTAATTTGGCTCTCCTCCACATTTTCAACCCGTCACTATGTCTATTTGGGGTACTCTTACAGGTCAGAAATCGTCGTCATCAACATCCTCTAGCTCTTCCTCCTCCCACGACCCATCCTCATCCTCATCATCATCATCATCAAGTACCTCCTTCCAACCCACGACCTTTGACCCCACCTCGGCTCAAGATGTCTCCTCATTCCTCGATGCTGCTGCGCTCCCAGACCCATCTCGACTTCACCCTCTCGCTGGCCTGAACCGAGAAACCCTGGATTACTTAACCCTCGACGAATCCGCCCTCTCTGATCTCCCTGGCTCTCAGTCAGCGCTACCCACTCGCGGCTGGTCCGACGACCTCTGCTACGGTACCGGCGTAACATATCTGTCCGCTCTCACATTGGGCGGAACGTGGGGCATGATAGAAGGACTTCGGAGATCTCCAGCCTCGGCGCCCCCGAAGCTGAGGCTGAACAGTGTGTTGAACAGCATGACGAGACGGGGGCCTTTCTTGGGAAATAGCGCCGGAGTGATCGCCATGGTCTACAATGGAATAAATTCGACGATTGGTTATTATAGGGGGAGGCATGATAGTGCAAATAGTATTGTGGCTGGGGCTATGAGTGGCATGCTGTTCAAGAGTACGAAAGGAGTAAGGCCGATGATGATTAGTGGAGGGCTGGTGGCTTCAGCGGCTGGAGCGTGGGCGGTGAGTTTGCTAGGGTGTGATCTTTGCGCAAGCAATGCTGATGAATTTGTGCTATAGCTGACGAGGAAGACGATATTCTGAATCCTGTGCTGCGACATCATATATACTACATCGTTGCGATCTTGATGGGAGATGACATCCTCCTGGTTTTGACCCTTAGCGTTTCTTTTTGCATGGACGGATAGATTATGGTCATCTGATGGGCCTGCTGGCTCAGATTCTTCACTCTCAAGGGATGTGCTCTATTCGAGAGACCCTGTATCAACACGCACTCATGCAGCGTGGCGTTGTGATTGTAGGTCTTCAATACAGAAAATATAATCCATCTATTGAGATGCACAAGATGAGCAGAAGCCATGACCAAAGCTGTCCTTACCTCAAGTTCGCGTTTCCCCTTCGAAATCGTCCGCCTTTAGTCTCCTTTATATCTTAATCAGGACGTGCCGGAACTCTGCATTGATAGCTCTTGCTGCAGCCTATAGAACAGGTATGTGTGAAGCAGCAGTCAAATGGAAGCAGTAATGAAGGGTAGAGAGCACAAAGAAAGTTCACGAATTTAAGGGAAGGAGCCAGCGTGCGCCAAGGAGAAGCTTACCCAAACAGCGACATCATCATTATGAACTCTGTACATTATAACAATTGAGAGTACAAGATCATCTTTGGTACAGTCTCGATATCGAAGTGTGCCAGTGTTTCAGCCGCCATCACCGAGTGATGATGGGTATCCCCGGAGCCTCAACCTCTGGCCCATCTCGAAACAAAACAAAACGCCGCAACATCAACACTTTTCTCAGCACCCTCAGCCCTATGCATTATGAAGCCATGAACACCGCCGCGGTTTCATTCCAACCAGGCATGAGAGGCGGTAGAGCCTTAGGCATGCACGATGTTGTCTTGTGGCAAGAAGAGCAAGCCCAACGCCTGGGTGAATTAGGCTTTACGACAAACTTTCCTGATCCTTTAGATATCTTTAAACCATTCACCATCAATCCTTCTTCTGAACCCGAGCTTCCAGCCGAAGATGGCGCTGCGATCGTCGCGGCCATGCAAGAAACCCACAGAGCCATCATGCAGGTCCATCAGCGCAAGTTACTCATGGATGCAGCTGGGCCTCTCTTGGCGAGCACGGAGATTGATGTCAATCAAAAGCTACTGGCGGCTGGCGTAGCTGAGCAAGAGCTGCCATACAAGAGTCTGAGGCAAAAGATTGTGCAGCTGGCCGAGCTTAAGGAGACGCCGCCCGAAGCGAACTTTGCGGCTGTTGTGGTGCACGTAGCCTCAACCGCTAAAGAAGGAAGCCATTTTCTGGAGGTGAATTTGCCCCTCACGGCTTGCGTGGTAGAGGTCTACATGTTGCTGGACGAAGTTGTGAAGGCTTTGTTGTCTGAGAAAGGGTTTTCATATGAGCGAGGAGGTGCATGGAAATATCAGCTAGTCGATCAGAGCCAGTCGCAACTGTTGATGAACAAGTCTTTGCCACTGAAGACCGATCTCGACTACACATTGATGCTGCGGCAGGTGGCCAGGGTTGATGATGGGAAAGGGCCTGTAGCGGTGCTCACGCAGGTATGCCTCTGTCATTTACTCCAACTGAATTGTTATTCGGAACAAGTAAATGCTTATTGTTACGTAAACAGGGTGGTCTCGCAATGCCCATAGCCCCAAGCGGAGTCAATGCACTTGATTCGCTCGACGATGACGATGATGTGCCCGAGATATTTGACGCGGATGGTAAGCCTTTCTTTGAGCCTCTCGACATGAATAGGATGGCCAAGAAGTATGCGAATTACGGGGATGATCTCACCGAGGAGAATGGAATCCATGGATTCTGGCGATGAGATGCTACTTAGTCACTGAGACTCAGAGCTTGGACGCGTATCAAGAGCTTGTTCTCAGATATGACAGACCGTGTGCTGAAAGAGTGGCACACAAGCACGCGGTACCGCAGCTCATGAAAGCGTGTTGTCAGATTAGATCAAGTAATTTCAACCATCATCAACAGTATTGCGAACCCAATGAAGGTGATCTGGCATCCTCGCTGAAACCGTGACCCAAACGGAGGCTTCGGACTAAGGCTACCACGACCTCCTCATCGAGCACACACAAGAATATAATTCCGGAACAGTCATCAAGCGTTGCTCTATCATCATTCAACACGTTAATACTATTGAAGAAAGGGATTGCAAGGGATTGGTGCCTACGGAGTAAGTACTGCCTGCAGATTACCTAAGCCTGAACGGTTGGTCTATGCCGCTAAGGCTGTAGCGCGACCCAGTGGAAGTGGGCTGAGAAAGATAAAGGTCCCAAATCCCCCCAAAATTTGAAAGCTGATCCGACGGGAGTTTCGCAAGATCGA
The DNA here is from genome assembly GCA_963556305.1 of Platismatia glauca. Classification (NCBI taxonomy): domain Eukaryota; kingdom Fungi; phylum Ascomycota; class Lecanoromycetes; order Lecanorales; family Parmeliaceae; genus Platismatia; species Platismatia glauca. The sequence continues at coordinate 1,489,552 of OY745769.1, forward strand.
ATTGCATAATTCCTTGGCACTATCTGCATAACCTGCACAACCTTGTACATGTGAATTTTCACACCTTTACTCTATTGGGAAGAGTTGACTGATACTGAGACACGACACTGCCCATTCCTGACATATTGCCCCGGGATACCCAAAATTCTCTCCAGACTAGCGTCGACTCGTTGCTGTCCCCCAGATCGTCATCAATTCACAATGGACGATTTCGAAGGATCCTACGCACCGCAATCGCCAGATCTTTCCGGTTTCCAAACATTCGACGACCCTGATCCGTTTTCAACCTCCTACTATCCACCTCAGCAAACTTCCTACCAACCTTCATATCTCCAACAACCGTCAAGTCACGACCCTTTCTCCTTCGATCAACCGCCACCGCAGCACCAGCAACAATCATTCTTAAATCAATATCAACCACCCATGATGCCCTCAGCGAACGGAAAATCCAAACATTATGCTAAGAGTGACGAAGAGCAGTTCACTCTTGAGGCACCAGCAAAAGCAAAAGGTGCAGGCCGCAAGTCAAAGAAGCAGAAGGTCGAGGAAGAGATCTGTGAGAAGCCGGCGCCGGGGGTGGAGGAGGGCATTGAGGTGAAGACCAAATTTCCGGTCGCGAGGATAAAGCGCATCATGCAAGCGGATGACGATGTAGGCAAAGTGGCACAGGTGACGCCAACCGCTGTTTGTAAGTTTGCTTACCCGTTACCTCCTGGTTCCACTCAGACCAACGAAACGCAGGCTGACAGCTTTCATGTTATAGCCAAAGCGCTCGAACTTTTCATGATCTCCGTCGTTACCAAAGCCGCCAACGAGGCACGAGCAAAACAGTCAAAGCGCGTCACGGCAGCCCATCTGAAGGAAGCGGTGGTGAAAGATGACCAATTGGACTTCTTGGCGGAGATCATTTCGAGAGTACCGGATGCACCTGCGCCATCGAAGAAGGAGAAGGAGGAGGATAGTGAGGAGGGTGGAGAAGGCAAGCGAAAGAAGAAGGGTGGGACCAAGAGGAAGAAGAAGGATGATGATGACTTCTAGTCGAGTCGCAGGACCTGGTGGATTTCCGTTCTATACTTCAAGCTTCGTGCAGGCATGCTTGAGTCACACCTTGAGCGATGCGTGATACTACAAGCATTTTGATTTAGCAATGAGCATCCTTTTCTCACTCTACCGTCTTAACTCCGCAATTTCCTCCCTAGACACCTCTTGTTCGGGCGGTTCTCAAGATCCAGTGGTGGAAACTCGTGCTCGAATTCCACACAGGCTGCGGGAAGATCCTGTACATAGTCAACGTAGCGGTTGCAGCCCGTTTGTAGGGCCTGTGTTGAGTGCAAGTCGTGGCGTAGGACGCGTGGGATCAAAAACCTGGCTAATCCTCGGAAGACTAGTGTACCTAATCTGCGACTCCATTGTCTGGGTTGTTTGGTGACTTTGGTTCTTCTCTCCCCACATGGATCTGGTAAGCCTTTGCGAATGCTAGGTCACATCTAACTATGCTAACGATCGTAGCTGTCGAAGCTTGTAGGGGGCACCGGTGCCTCTCCAGCCAAGCAAGCAAGCTTCAATTCTCCTCAACAGCGCTTGGTCCGCTTCAAAAAGCTGCTCGATCAGCTACAAGTATGCACCTAATGAAAGCCTCGGCTATCTCATTGCTGACCGGTATAGTAGCAAACATGGCGTCGCAACAAATCTGCGAAGCAAGACGTCCCAGTGGAGCCTGTCCTGGCCTGCCTCGAGGACATCAAAAGGACCCTCCAGGATGAATTCCAAAAACCCGAGCCTCACCTCTGTGCACAAAATGTGTCTACATTCCAGATATACTCAACTTTGAGCCAAGTAGCTTCAGCATATCGCAATGAGCCCATCATTCAAATCACACTGGACATATTCAAAATCCTTATCGATTGCGAAGAGGTGGAATTCCTGGAAGGAAAGCATTTCGCAGACGCGTTGCTTGGCTTCATTGGTACCATCTCAACCACAGGACCATTGATGGTCTCGGTGGACACGGAAGAAAGAATCGTGGAAGTACTATTTGCGATTGCTTCGAAGATACGGCTTCAGCCCACAGTACTACCCGTCTGGTTCCGACCGAATTCAATAGCTGAAGAACGAGACCTTGGACCTCATTCAAGACAAGACAAAGACGTCTTCCCACTCTTCTATCTCACATTAGACTATGTGCACCACGATGGGAGAGTGGGAGACTTTGCCCGGACAGGACTACTCTACATTATCGAATCGGCGTCTCACTCGGAAGCATTGGAGAGATGGATTGTGGAGAGTGATCTCGCGACACTATTGGCAAGTGGGCTGGGAGCACTTTATAGCCAGCTCAGCAGAAAGCTTGTCTTGTCCTTCACCAAGGATACAGTACCTGCCATTTTATCCTTCTCTGAGACGCCTCGACCGAAGACTCCCTCTGATGCCGTCAAAACAACTTCGTCGGATTTTCAATCCCATCTAGCAACGTTTCTCTCTTACTTGGTCTTTTGGCAGGATGTTCTCGAGCATTGTGGCTCCGAGGATGTCAGGTGCAGCTTGCTTGATCATTTTAAGTTTCTCTTCCTGCAACAATTACTCTATCCTTCTTTGATGGAGTCTTCAGACGCTGATGGCGGATCGTCTGTCGCTGTACTTACCTATTTGCGATGCATCATAGAGTCTATCGACAACCCTGAACTCATATACTTGACATTGCAGTACTTACTAGCAATCACCGACATCCCAGAAGATGAACGTAAACCCGCAAGACCAGCTACGCTGGCTCGTCGCCGGAAATCGCAGACACTTATCACAACCCTGGCCCAGGTTCAAGAGAAGCCCATGCCCGATCTTTTCACTCTTGTCGACCTTGTTCTTACGAGCCTTCGATCTCGCAATCAACAGACAGTCACAGCAACTCTCCGACTCGTCTCTGTCATTTTACGTAGCCACCACCAAATCGCGGTGTCGGCTATGATTAAGACTCAATGCTTTGGAAATACAGCCGTCCGCACGATAGGCGCTCATTCCAGAGATACGTCCCTTTTATTCTCAATGGCTGAGGACCTCATATTTCATGACGACCTACGAGAGGCTTACGACGCACATCTAGAAGACGCAAGAATTCTTCTTGAAACCCATTGCTGCTCTCGGTCGCTACTTCTTTTACCAGCATCTAAAATAGAGCCAAATATTGAGAAGCCTACTCATTTCGCAACATGTGGTGATGCGTTGAAGCCGCACTCGATAAGACCTGATGACCCTTTACTCCAGGCTCTGATCTTGTTGTTAGAGGACTTCCTCGTGAACGATATTGCCACGAATCTAAGTCTCACCCAAGCTTTCGCAACGCTGATTTCTTGTGGCAATACGCGCCTCGAATACTGGCTCCTTCAGGAGCCTGCTGATTACGATGTCTGCCCCAAAATAAGTGCGAATTTTAATGATGAGCTCGGTGAGTCTGACTACGATGATACAATCACGCTCGACAACAGCGTTGGCGGTAGCAAGCAGAATGCCAAAAGAACTTCTTCCCCTCCGTCGCATGTAGCTGACCATGCTGCTTCGCCTGTGTTCGCCGCTCTGGACTCTCTAGTCCAACAAGTCGAAACGTTCCGCCATGATATTAAGGAGTTCGACACATATCTTGCTGAGCGACGACATGTTTTTAAGGTTGGCGATGACATTGATAGAGATGTAGCCAAGGGCTCCAGTGCCCCATTGCAACAATCAGGAGATTCGTCTAGACCGATACACGTCATGGCCGGAACTGCCACTCAGATGGGTTCTATCTCGGAGCGGCTGATGTCTGAGACTTCCTCAGCCAACGTATCTCGATCTAGCTCTCCAAGAGGCAGACAACAAGATGTTCCTTCGACGCCTAACCTCGTAGGTCGGCTGACCCATCTTAAGATATCTCCTTCACCGAGTCCCTCCACGATGGAGTCAAGAGCGTTTTCGCCATCACCGCTGCGGAAAGACTCTGTCGCGTCTACACCGCCGAAACGTGTCATCACGCCCATGGGTCCAGCAGATGCTGCGCGTCAGAAAGTGAAGATCAAGATGAAAGATGGTAAAGGTAGAAATCACCTGGGAGATGTTGGAAGCAGTGAAACAAGCAGTATACGAAGCGGATCTGTCGTGCCGGATACGCAGGACACGCAGACCGACGAAGAGTTCAAAGAGACTACTCTGAGCCACCTTTTGACGAACATCATCATCCTACAAGAATTCATTCTGGAACTCGCAGCTATTATCCAGGTCAGAGCAAGCTTATTTGGAGAGGTCGAGTTCGGATAGCGTCCTCACCAGATCCATTAATCCTTATATCTACACTCTATCATCAAAGACGTCTCAAGGCAGACTCTTTCTCTTCCTTGTCTCCGTCAGTCTCTCCCCTCTCAATTGATCTAAAGCTTGTCCTTTTCCGCCCTGCTCAGCTTTACCTCCTCATCACCAACCACTCTCTTCGCCCAAAGCTTCATTCCTGGTATTTGGTCGGAATAGCTCACATCCTTGGAACCTACACCACCCCCCCAACTTCCACCCTCAGTATCCAGTTGTTGTGATCATCAGCGGCGGCTGTTCGAATCTTTAGCTCGGCATTATCCCCCCCATTCCTCCTTTCTTCATTGCTGTCCGAGACTTTCCCTTGCACCTCGTTCCTCATTGCGTCGTTCCTCCTCAAACATTCGGATTCTAAGAAATGGAGACGAGGTAGTAAATACAGCCAAAATTCGCTTCCCAACGACCCGAGGTGAGCTTTGCCACGGCCATCAGTTGCCGTGTTCGTAAGCCAGACTCATCAGGGATGGTAGTGATATCAACGACTGTGATGATGATGCAGTGTCGTACAACAAGAGGTCAAGAAAATGCTGGTCATACATGGTTGCGGACTGGCTGATGCCGAGACAGTCTCGCCTAGGCGAACTGTGCAAGCAGCGTAACAAATCCACTAAAACACTGCTTGCCCAGAAACTGGATCACGCTTTTTCAAGTAAACATGCCCCAACCTGCTTGTATTTACATGAAAGCCTAACACCCTAAGATACTCGCGACCTTGGCAACGGCTGGTGGCTCTTTGATGGTGGCCCGGACTGGATCCTCAAAGCTCATGTCAGCTACGACGGTATCTCATTTACAGAGAGGGCCGAGTGTACTGTTCGTGATTTGTGGTTACCCGCAGACCATGCTGTTTCCCCTGAGGAATTTCGATCCTCACTTCGGGATTTTCTCCAGCAATTTCGATCTTTGCCACATCGCTGGGGCGGGAGTTACGAACCGCTCACGGAAGATATTCTATATGCCAGTGCGCGGTGGCAGGAAACCTACCTCCTCAAATCGAATTTGATGCCTACACATACACACAACGAGGCTACCGTAGTTGCGGCCTCCCTTCGATGTCTTGCTATCTCGGATGATATAAAACAAATTTCGGGCACCTGGTCGCTTTCTGACTTACGACGAAAGGAGGAGCGTTATTACTGTCTAGCAGACGTTGAACGACATCCTGGGGGCCATGATACAGGTATCCGGCCATCAGTAGAGGTATGGAGACTAAGAGATGAAGCCGAATTGCCCGAATCTATTCCGCAGAATCGGGAGAGATTGCCGCAGATACTCCGGGAAACTATTCAAATGGCGCAGCGTCTCCTATACCTTGGTCGGCCGCAGGACTGGCCATCTTTGTTTTACGTGCTGTGTATTCTGTTGCTAGTCAATGGAGATCTAGATGCCGATTTCTGGACCGAAGCAACTGATGGAGCTGCAAGAGAAACAAAAAAAACGCTTCGGAAACTCTGCCGTCTTTTCCATCATATTACGCGTAACATGCAGCCTTTGAGCTCGGAATTTGACATCAGAAGTTATGCGGTGCTGGTGGACAACAATGAGCTAGCGGTGGAGCACTATGGGCGGATGCATCGTTTGTGGGTGGCCAACAGTGAGTTTACACGCAGGGTTCAAGGAGCGACCACCCAAAGCAGCAAATGACGTGATATGCAGACGACGGCGATGAAGGCGGAGAAGATGCCAATGATCTTTGGAGGAATCTCAACAGCTTCGCTAACGGAATGCTTGATTAGTAGAGGATAGGCATCCCGCATCAGCCTATCTTGGGACGGAAAGAGTTCGAACCAGCTCTCTTTACCCTCGACTTCGACTAATGAGCAGAATCAAGACATTGGCGGCTCGAAGTGTTACAGAGATGCCAGCTTAGTCTTATGCAAGCGTCCACATCAGCCGTGTTATCTCAAACCCGCCACCTTGCTGTGATTAGCCCCATTTACCTGCTACATCGATCCACCTCGACTACCAGATAACGTCCCTTGATTCGCTACTTCAAAGTACTATTCCGGTAAAATGAAAACAGATCGCAGGAATGATGTCGTGGACTTGACGCTCATTGACCTTTGCACCGGCGCACGAGTCTCTCTACGGGCTCGCACCCTTGAGCCATTTGAGCCATGCACACTCTACTCCCTTACCATCCCACCACGAGAGCTTCACCTTCGTCTCCTCCATTCCCCTCACCTCTCTCAAAGCCGGCAATGGCCTCGCTTTCGTCTCCCTGTTTGACTACGCTTACGACGGTCAATCCACTCCCGAGTCTTATTCGGCCCCGTCAATCCTTCGCGAATGATACGCTAAATCTTTTCCCAGGTTGCTTCATCGAGAATCATGGAACGATACGGGATTCGAGCACCCGGGGCTCAGTACGGATGCACCAACCAATAGAGGACTCTAATTGCACCCAGGCGGTGCGGTATGACTGGGTAGAGCCCTTCATGCAGAAGCTCGACCCTATCTGCAATAGGAGAGACCCGATTCTTCTCTAGAAAATATCTCTCGCAGCTACAAAGGAAGTGTCGAACGAAATCATTCAAACCGTTCATCATGATAAAAGTTCCTACAGGTGGACTACTAGCCTCCTTTGAAAGAACGACCCAATCAGCACCACAATAGCCGCATCCAGACATCGACTCTCGCGCAAGAGCGCGGCGCGATTTACGTACTAGCGACAGCGAGATCTACGCGCCCCCCATCCCAACACTCCACCTACCTACCTACCCACCTACCTACCTGCCTGCCTACCTACCCACCTACCTACCCACCCACCCAGCAACGCCGTCCTCCCCCCCTCCACCCCATCCAGCCCCCACCCCCCCAACAACCAAAAATGCACCTCCTCCCCCCCCTCGCCCTCCTCGCCCTCAACAGCACCCCCCTCGCCCGCGAACCCTGGCCCCCCGTCCCCTGGACCTACCCCCTCCCCCCCTCCTCCTCCATCACCTTCGACCGCTACGGCCGCACCGTCTGCGCTGGCGACATCTACTGCGAACAGCGCGTCCGCGACGGCATCGCTGGCGTCATGGATATCGTGCACGGGGACTATGTGGTGGGGCCGGGGGTGGCGGACGAGTTTGAGAGCGGGGGGGTGGTGTTTGGGTTTCGGCAGGGGGAGGGGGTGGCGAGGGAGGTGGTGGTGGAGGTGTTGGCTGTGTTGAGGTGGGTTATGTTGAGGTGTGGGACGAGGGAGGTGGTGAGGGGGGGGTTGGTGAGGGGTTCGGAGGTGGTGGGGAGGTTTGAGGTTGTATTTCCGGGGTTTGAGGTGTAGTGGTGGAGGGGGGGGAGGGGGATGGGTGGTGGGATGGGTTGTGGACGGGAATTAGAATCTGGTGTTGGTGTCGTCCTGGTCGTTGTGGCTGTTTCTCAGTAAGGCGATTTTTCGCACCGGGTGCTCGAGTACTGGTCACGTCTTTCTTTTAGGTCAACATGACAACGTGATGAACAACGTCTCCAGTCAATTTTATCCCTGTCAAACCGGCACCCCGCCGTCGAGCCACCGTTGCTCCGAACCCACGGCTTCGGGAAGAAACGTAAGATGCCAGTTCTGCAGTCGCTCGTCGACCCACCGTTCAGCTATCCCGACTCCCCAGCACACTCCGCGATCTCAAGACTGTGCAACCCGATACACATCATGTGCCCATTGCCCCCAATCCCACGATCGACGAGCCGCGGCCGCTCCACGAGTGCTCACGACACCTGTCCTCTAAGGAGGGTTCTGTTCAGACTGTGAGACCTGGCTCGATAGACCATCTACAGTGGCGTTCGGCGAAGCTGACTGGCGCAATGGTAAGAGAGGTGGAGGCAGGCTGCCACGCTGAACGACCGCGCGTGGGAGAATCGGTCAAAAAGACCATGCGGCCATGATCGACGAAGTCGGAGGCCCATCCTTTGCGGCCGTCAGGGGTATTGAGCTAATTCTAGTCGCCAGCGAGCTGAAAAGAGAAGCGTTTCTTGAGAAGACTGCGACTTTGACGATAGAACGTGTCGCAACTTTTTACATGGAGATGATGATGCATTTTGCAAAAACACACGAGACTTCCGACGAGACATGATGCGCAACGAACGGATTCAGTCTGTCCAGCACCATGGATGAACACCAATGGCAACGGACGTCTGATACCACCACGAAACTTCAATTGCGCAACACGCATCTGCCCTTGCATGACGCACTCCCAACGACGGGCTTGAATCGTGTCTATATTTACCGCCCACATGGAAAGAATCACGGCGGCAGGCAGTTCTCGGAGGCTTCCATGTTGCACACGGTGGATGAGGAGGAGGAAGGAGAAGAAGAGACGGGCGCTCAGATTTCCTCCTCGCGGCTTGTGGATCGATGGATATCGACAAGAGGAAACATCCTGCGCCCCAGGAAGAGGAAAGTTGCGCGCGGCTACTTACTGAGGCTTTATTCGGCCGGTGGTTACGATCAGCTGTGACGCATCTGGCGTTATTCCCGCAGAGGCGGAAGGTGGGGGAGAAAGGACGGACGAGATGTCTCCCAGGTCCGTTATGTAGTCAATGATGAAGCATGCGTGGATTTCGCAGGTCCTTGGTTGCGTCGGTTTGTACCCAAGGCATGCGTCCCGCCCCGCCACTCGCAGCGAAAATGCGGGTACACTTACTTGCGGGTACGAGTACTGCAGCCGATATCTAGGCATACTCGTCACTTGTACGGAGTACATCGATACATTCTCTGCTTGGCTCTTCGCGCGTGATGTCGCATAGTCTTCGGTGGGATACGCGTGCAAAAGGCTGTTCCGTGGCAGCGCCGGAGGTGACGACATTGCTGGGCCGATCCATCCGGGATGGTTCCCCCGCACAGCCTACGTACCAGATCAAAAGGAGATCCGATTGACTGGCGCATGACGGGCGAGCAGACCGGAATTCGGTCTCAAGACGCAGTCGGTACAAAAACAGAACAGCGGCGCACGGTCAATCCGTCAGGTTGCATTCATTGCTGGTGGTATTCGTGTTCGGAGCAGTGGGCGATCGCACTGACGTTCTACACGGCTTGGACGTGGCGATGACGGAAATGGAGACGGGGAAGGTGTGGGATTGCGAGGGGGAGGGGGTCCGGGGAGGACGAGAGATGATGATGCCGTGATGATTTATTTTGCGCACGTGGAGAGCGGTGATGGGCGGGGAGAACGTGGAATGAGTGCTAGACGGCTGTGTGTATCACGAAGCATCCTCCGTCTTTTGTCTCCGACGATTGGTTCCCGTCCTTCCCTTGTTCCGAAGAGATACGGAGGACTACCTTTTCCCTCCTTTCCCTCTGAGTCGGCGCTTCGCAACATCTCCCTACCTCTCTCCGTCCGACTCGCCCTTCCCCTCTCCTTTCCGCTTGAACAGATTCGAAATACTACGCCTCTTCTTCTGCTTCCCCTCTCCGCCCTCTCCACCCTCCTCCCGCTTCACCATCTCCACGGGCCCATGGTCCGTGCTGTGGTACGGCGGCTCCACGATATACTCTTTCCTCGGGAGAAACAGCGGTCCCCCGGAAAAGGCGCCCACGCCCATGGACAATTGGCCCGTGGCGAAAGAGCCGTTTGAGCCAGGAACCTGCATTTGCTTGTCTTGGGCCCAGGCTCTGTAGGAACTTGCGGGTCAGGAATACGTTTCTGATGATACGTGTGGATTATGGGACAGGCCTGGCGCGGAAATGGGGCGAGGGTAGAGGGACGTGTGGCCCATATGACTCGGATCGTAGCACGCATCAGGGAGGAAGCATGGCAAGAGGCACCTACCGTAAGTGAGCAGTGGCTGGGTCGTCAGACTTCATGATGGATTCTCCAGGGCGGGCGGGCTTAGGCTCGCCAGACGACTTGGTTTCGGTTGGGTACGATTGATTGAGGGTAGAGTCAGTGTCGGCAGCGACTTCGCGGTGACTTGCTTTTGGGTGGGAGGACTTGATGTCTTTGGAGTCCATAATTGCGATCTAAGGGAAAAATTTCTGATGTCTCTGTGGGTGGTTGCAATGAAGAGATTGGAAAGGATGTCTATCGAGATTGATTAATTCTTCTGTTGCTTTAATATGCTGTCTGAGGCTCCTTGAGGTACTGAACACAGCCGTTGCGCGCATATCTCGCAGCGATGTATACTCTGCTTATCGTCGGACTTTGAAGATCCAGCAGATGCGATTGGTGGTTTTTGAGGTACAGCTGTGGTGGCTGCGTGGTCGAGCATGGCTGAGTCGGGCTAAGCTAAGATATGTAAGGTAAGTATGTTGTAGGCAGGATGCGATATGGGTGGCAGGACGGAAGATCTCCCGGGCAGAATCGCTACTTCGTCAATGATCATTGAAAAGTCGACCCACGTGCTCTCCTCTATTCTTGGAGGAGATATGATCGCCGACAACGAAAATAGAAATATTTCCCTCGCATCTTACACACTTTGTGTTGCTATGAGATATTTCACAACATCTTTTCCACACTGTACATCTCTTCGAGGCTGTGTTGCGATGCAGCAACGAGAGCCAAACGAGATGCCGAATAGCGAGGCGTCAAAACATCAGATGACCTGTGCGCCATATATAGGTATGCGATAATGATGGACCCAAAATGTCAATCCTGCCCGGTGCTTCGGCACCAGTTGCAGGGCGATCTATTCAAAGCTTCGGATTTTGGTTGGCACTTGCAACCCTCTAGCAATACTTCCATCGTTGACTTTCTACTTCATTATGAAATTACCTCACATCAAGATCCTCTTCTGCCATGGGACGAACGCTTCCAGACTTCATGCACTAACTATGGGTCATTTCCATCGTTCTGGAGGTAGGTAGATTGGCTTGCAAAGATTTCTTGAGCATGAGTTGCTCAATCCTTTTCTACTGAAGCTTGAGGTCTCCTTGTCGCGTCCTCTGCTCCTCCTGCTTTCGTCGATCCTCCTCGGATTTTGCTCCGAGCCAAGTCCTCATTGGTTCGTCTTGACCACCCTCTCATATCGCAGGTCCGCCGTATATGAGCCAATCAGTATTGACTCATGAATGCTCTCCCCATGAATCAGGATCGGCGCCACGAATGATATGCTGTAGTTACGTCTTCGAAGGTATCATTCCCAAAGATCCATAGTGATTGCGATGATTGATACTCCAACCAACTCATGACTATTTCGAGTCCTAGCAGGTCCTGCTACTTAGATTTACAGCCACTCATTCCCGAAGTTTGCTCTGTAGAATTCTTGTGGCGCGACATATGTTGTAATCCCGAAGCTCTAAGAGGGTTTCGTCGAGCAAGAATGCAATGTCTGGCGAAGCTTGCGTTGGGCCCTGACTTACTATCTGGGCTGAATGACCATCAGAGTAGGTATTGGTCTATGCCCACCTTCGAGAAGCGCTTCAACGGGGCCGGAAGATGGTTGTTTTTCCAATTTATGCAAATAGTCACTGACGCATCGCAAGAGAAGATCTACTGTCTGTTGCACATCGCTTTGCTTCGAGAAGCTGATCCACCCAAGAATGCCATTTTCTCTGCCTCTTTCTTATCACTATGTAGCAAAAGCTTAGCTAGATGCATTTCATTGAACAGCAAAGCAAACGTACTATGATGAATCCGACCTGTAATTGCTTGCCATGGTCTGGAGCGTGTCACTATCAACCCAGAGACGAGCCGCGCCATCCGACTTTAGTCCTATCTGCAATCCTTGAAGTCACTGCAACATAGCGACCAAACATCTCTCGTAATGTCCACTCGTCTCCCCCTGGACCCTTCTAATCAGATCCTGCTTATACGCCACCTTATACGCTCCTTTCACTTGCTGGAGATGCGCCGGGTTCCAGTGTAGCTTTACGATCCTTGTGACCAACAAATCATCCTTCGTCCCCACCCCTGCCATGGCATTTTCGATGTTGATGGCGTCCCGCATGGCCCTGTCAGTTCCGCATCGGACCATTTGCACGAGTGCATCTTCCATATGGCCCGAGAACTCGTGAATGAATACCTTTTCGAGCGACCGACGGTATTTATGCTCGTACGCGTGAGCAATTGCACGAATCTGGGTATCAGAGCGATTGCTGAGGATGGCACAAACAGTCAATTGTTCAGCGCCTACTCTTGCTTCTGTACAGCGGTGGATTTCGGTGACATCTGCATCAATGGATTGAGGAATCACTGGGGCTGATTCTTCTTGCCGAGTAGCCGAGAGTATCATAGAAAACAGACGCTCTGTCTTAGCGGATAGATCATCTCGGACGTCATGGTCCAGATGGCGGTGATACGTGTGGTAGTACGCTTGCTTGATGGCTTGCATGTCGGCGTTTGAGCGGCCGATCAAAACTTCGTTAAGAAGGTTCTCGTCGGTTCCGGCGCCTTTGAGGGCCTTATTTAAACACCAGACGTCTTGTTGTAAGGGACCTCGGAGGATAGAGAGGAGGCAAAGCTCAAAATGACCGCTCACTTCTTTTTGGACGTCGTGTTCAAGGTCGCGGCCGTACCGTTGTCGGAAGGTTTCCTTTATAGCTGGAATTTCAAGGGGTGGGATTTTTGTCAGAACTCTGATGAGTGCAGCTTCATCCGTACCGAGCCCTTTCATAGCTTTCCGACACTCGTCTGCTTGGCGATACATATCGACACGGGCTACTTGGCCTGGGACGTATCCCGGCGAAGGTGGAGTCGGCACAATCTGAGGGCTGCCGTACGCTTGGGACGGCGGAGCTCCATATGGTAATGCTTGGGGTGGGGCGCTATAATTTCCATGCTGTGGTGGTGGAGGTTGCCCATATTGCTGGTTTGTAGGAGGGGCACCGTACTGCTGTGGTGGATGTTCTGGCGGTGGTGCTCCGTAAGGTAGTTGTTGGGAAGGAGGATAAGGGTGCTGCTGTGGATTTGGGCTATGGGGAGGAGGTCCATATGGCTGCTGCTGAGGTGGAGGGTATCCTTGTTGCTGGGGATACGGACTGTGTGACGAAGCTCCGTATGGCGGTTGTTGGGGTAGTGGATAGCCATGGTTGTATTGGCCCTGCGTTGCATATCCTCCTTGCTGCTGCTGCGGTGACAGAGGCGGGCGACTTGGTCCGATCGTAGCACCTTGCAAATACCCTCCGTGTGGGGCCTCGCTCTGGCCTCCCGGCCGATATGCTTGAGGAGGCGCGGTAGGTCCACCATAGGCATGCTGTGGTGGGTAGCCTTGTGGTGGATACTGGCTCGGCGGAGGCTGCTGATATCCTTCTGGAAGATAATGAGTCATTTACGTTTGGCACATCCAAAGCAGTATGCTTACGGGGAGGAGGGGCGCCATATTGCTGTGGATAGCTTCCTTGAGGTGGTGGATAGGACATGACTGGAGGTCTGTATGCGTCTGCTTCGGTTGACAAGAACGAAGACAATCTCGAATAGGAAATGCTGAAGAGGTAGGCTTCCAAAGACTCGCGATGTAGGAGATAGTAACGTGAGGAGAGAAGTAGAGAGAAGGAAGAGATGTATGACTTCACTTCTGGTGCCTCCAAGACTTTGAGGCTGTGTGCGCTCCTTGGCACTGCGGTCAGGAATAAATGATTGATTGGCCTCAGACTCTTATTATTAAGCCGTTGAGAACTGGAGATTTTTTCATTATCATGGTGATTACCTTACTATAACTTTTTCGCACTTCGTAGTAAGATGACGTACGTGCTGTGGCTGAGGATGTGGCGTTGTAGATTGCATGCATTAGTGTCGTGGATCATCAGCACGGCAATGTAAAGGGAAAGGTTGACGAGAACGCTCATAATATATAAATCGTTGAGATATGAAGACTGTGGACGAGAGACAGGGACAAGATCATCTACGAGTCCTACAATCTATCTAATGCATCCTCAAGGAATGATGATCAAACGCTTCTTTACATGCAACGACGCCTCCAGATCGATATGATGTCAAACACCGATCTCATCGTGAACTGAGTTGGTGAAGTGACATCGCCTTACTTACTACTTTCTCCTACGCTAACACTTGTTCGCGCTCTGATCCCGTTCCCATATCCTTTCCAGAAGCAACTGTTGCAGGGCCACTCCTATGCCGACCCAAAACTCCGGCCTGTAGAATTCGTCGGATTTCCCGTATGAGCGAATGCGGCAGCACTCCCACTTAGTAACGCAGAAAGGTCCTGCTGAGCGGCGCTGTTTACCCCCCCAGCAGCGATGCTTCATTTGACTCTTAGAGAGATGGCTGACGCGCCATTAAAGAATGCCGAGGTGTTGAGATACTGGTCCGAACTTTGCCTGGTCCATGGCATATAAACGAACATTCGAGGCACCATACCGAGTGAATTGCCATGTGAAGTCAATGACTGGACAAGTAACCCAGATATTGCGATTGGTCTGTGCTGCGCGATAAAACTCTCCTGTGGCTTTCTCGTTAGAACGGACGCGGTGTGTAAAGTCGGACAGAGGGTAGAGGGAAAAAAGGCGTTGTAATGAAAATTGGGAGAGGCCTATAACGTATATTTGAAAACTTGCGAGTACAGAAGCATCGTCGGCAATCGATGGTTGAGCGTACCAGACGCCGTCGTTGCCGACCCAGGATGCTACAATGAGTATCCCTATGTAATTGAGAATCTACAGATCCAACAAGGAATCAAATGAGCAGACCTTTCACAAAAGCTCCTTTTCGAAGCAGCACAGATGATCTGTCGGTGATATTCGCCATCGTAGCTAGGATAGAAAGCAAGCTCGCGGAACGGCGGTCTCATCCGTCGAGCAAGACTCACAGAGACGTCTACCACCTTTCGAGGGGGGTTATCTCGTAAACAAGCCAATGCTGCTTGAGACTGTGTGACGTAGATTACTGGCTGGCCGTTTGATTTCGCCTGTCGCACCAAGCCAGCTGGCTAATAGAGATGATCAGACGCATTCCCAATTGCGTCGCCACCTGACCACTTAGTCAGAGACTACGTATATTTTTCTGAGGTCGACCCCAGTGCGTGGATTGCTGACATATGGAGATGAAGCAGTGGATGGATTTGAGAGCAAGACGAAGGGGGATAGAGAGGCTAAATTCAACCGAATAGCCGTGAAAGCGACGAGTACAGATATATAGATGAAGGTGAGCCTTGGATGGGAAGCCATTTTTTGCCGTAGCGAGATCATCCTTTTCCAAAATTTTGGTGTCAAGTCCAATGGTGCGCGACCCTCTTGTACTCTCTACAGAAGGATTCATGTGTCCCGCCATCAAGGGGCATGTTTCGGCTCAAGACTGTTAGCTAAGTAGGTATGATGCATTCCACGCCGGACATTGATCCTCAGTGCTTCAGAGCGATGAAATCGTGTGCACTCTGGACCGGGAAGCAACCACTCGCCCCTCCCCCCCCCCCAAAAAAACTATTGGGCTCCGCTGGCTTTGTGTAAAGCACTTCGAGTAAGCGCACCTGGCCGGGATCAAAGCGGCCAATTCTCGTCTTCTCCCACCAGAGAAAAGGAGAATAAGCATGACCAGCACAAATGGAGGTGGTAAAAAACGTTCACAGTGGCGCTCGGCGTGGGCAGGATGGTTAGCGCATGGCTGAGTGTTTCGACAGTCTTGGCGAAGAGTTTCCTTCGTCCAGCCTCGCCAGCTACTCGATAGTAGCAGCATGGCTGGTCCGAAGCGATAATATTAATATAATGTTCGCAGTTGGGGGATAGCGGCTTACTGCTGTACCCATGTCGAGGACTCGAGGGGTTTCAGATGCGTTTAGAGTTGACTTTTGACCCACAGAGTTCTAGGCCTGGTCAGGGGTGGCCTGGGAGTGGGCAGGAAGTTAAGGTATGCAATCAGCAGAAGATCGCAGGTAAGCGCCCGAAACCCCACATAGTCTATAGTACAGCGCTCTAACCTCCCCTACCTAATAAGCTACGCTACCTACCTTAGCTACCTTAGGTAAAGTACTTTCAGATAAAGACAAAGTAATGACTTCTCTAGGTACAATACTACAATCATCATCCTTCATGAACATAAGGTACTGCTTCTAGCATGCGTTGGTAGCAATTTTCATTCATATATTGGTGTCATCCAACAGGCTCGTGAACGTTGAGCCACGTTAAATACTGTGTCAAAAGCCAACCCCATGATTCCCGTCTTCGTCTCCTAGTCTGACCAGTGTCCGCCTTGATGCCAACACTGCCCAACAAGAACCTCGCAGATCTGCCCACCAAGCTACAAAGTACCGACGATCCTATACATCGCATTCTGAATTAGAGCATTATACACCACCCCATCTTCAAGCGCTGTCGGTCGGACTTATTGCGCGAGATCGCCCGCACTTGCGCTCCAACAACAGACATGCAACAGGTCCCCTAGCTCAAACAGGATGTCTATGCTCAATTGGGGCATCGGTGATCTTTTGGCCGTTACCAAGCTTGCTTGGGACCTCTATCACAACTGCTTCCTCGTTGCGCGCGAGGCCCCTGACGATTTCAGACAGCTTGTCAATGAGCTTGCTTCGCTGCAAGCTTGCCTGCGCACACTGCGGGACGATGTCAACTCCGACAAGTCATTCCTCGATAGGCTGGGCGACAACAGGAAGCAGACCTTGGAACGATGCTTAGCAAACTGCTTCGACACTCTGCGCCAACTGCAGAAGCTTGTGATCAAATACCGAGAGCTGGGGGTTGGGGATGGCTTGCAGTTCTGGAGGAAGTTGAAATGGGTGGGGAAACAAGGGGAGATCGCGGAGCTGAAGTCAAAGATCATGGTACATACGTGCAACATCAGTCTATGCATGAGCTCGATAGGGAAGTAAGTGTTGACGTGCCAGCATTGCTTTGTTCCATCAACATACCTCCACTAACAAACTTGTCGCAGTTCTTCTCTTGCCAGGATAGAAACATCAATGATCAAGGCGCTCGAAAGACAGGAAGCTTCGACCGTCCCACCCCAAACCCAAGGCCAAGATAACGAAGAAGAAGGCGAGATCGATGAACTCAGCCCTCTTCAAAAAGCTAAGACTGCTCCACAAGCTGGTCGCAATGGGTCCCCGGAGGTCGATGGTCTGGGGTTACAAGGCTTACGGCGCGCGTTCACCGGAGCAACTCTGGTGGATTATATGTCGAGCGTATCGCCCGAGACGACACCTTCAACAACGAGCGATGAGGAGATGTCAGAATTTGGGTCTCCAAAAATGGCCAGAGAAGTCCCCATATTCAAGAAACCCCCAACACACATGGGCAGAATGAGGAAGGGTTCGTCGACGAGCATGGATCATGGCCTCAAAACATTTCCACCAAGTCCTAAGATATCTGAAGATAATACCAGGGAGATACCGAGAAGTAGTCCTGCCGGCGATGACCTGAAGAAGCCTCGCACGAAAAGGCTAATGTCAACTGGTGGAGAATCGGTAGCGAAGAGCAATGGTGTTGGCAGCAAAGCACCTAACGTCAATGATGTCGTAGCCGAAGCAATGCAAGAGTTGGCCAGAGTCCGGCAAAGAGAGCAGTCAGCAAGACCTTTACGAATCGTACGGCAAGACCCCGTACACAGACCTCATGATGCTTTGAAGGAGCGATTCCAAGAGTTCGCGGACGATGAACTAAAGATTCGGAGGCTGAATGCAAGAGATTGGTTGAGAGTGGCCACCTGGTGGCTACTGAAGGCAAGATTTAACACAAGGGTAGATGAACGGTCTCAGTACATGAGTACACGTGGGAGTCTCAGCGTTTCCGGAGTTTCTAGCGGAGGGAGATCTGCAATTAATCAAGCCTACGTTGACCTGCTGAAGGCCTCATGGATACTCTACAACATCATACTGAAAGACGATAATGACAAGGCATCTCTAATGACGGACGAGAATCGGAAAATGTTCTACAACCTTTCTGATGGCATTGGCGAAGATTTAAGCGACTTCCAACCCGTTGACGCGCCAGAAAAGGATACACTCTTATGCCAGAACTACAACCTATGGGAGCTGCTTCAACCAGAGGAGGAAACTTATGATGAGGAGGACCTCTTACCCGGGTTAGAGAATGGCCGATGGATTACAGTCGAACAAGACGACGCAGGAGAAGAAGATGAACAAGTACTCTTCCGAACATTCGTCAATGCAGCCATTGGTGGGAAACGATACAGGATGAGATCAAAAGGAGCTCCTTACATGTTGCTTCTATCCACCAAGGAAGGCGAAAGCGAACCAAAGGTCACTCTCTGTAATCAAAGCGGAACATTATGTCTGACCCGCGACTTTACTATCGAAGACCTGCAGGACAAGGAATTACCTCTAAGCCCTTTTGCAGGATCAGGCATAAGTCCCAGAGACGCCTTACCGCTGAACTTTGGCCGAATGAACATTACTGTGGCCTTCACTAACGAAGACGATCTCCAACAATTCATGTATATTCCAAGAGCCTACTTCGACGCTGTCAAAAGGAGGGAGCCTCGCCAATTGGACAAAGCTACCGAGACTCTGCTGTTCAAGAGCTCGGTAGAGGTCTTTGAGCAGCTAAAAGCTTCAACGATGAAGCCAATGAGTCCCCGACAAATCTTCCGATCTTGCGATCTTCGTGTCCTTGAGACGACCAGTAAGGAGGGATGGCGAATGACAAGACGGGTAGTCATCAGCTCATCCGCCGGTGAGCCAAGACCATGGTGCACGGAGCTGTTCTTGCCTTTGAGCCGTGTTCAAATTCGAAGGGAAGGTCTAGCACGACAACTTACGGTGAAATGGTCTGATTGCACACACGAAAAGGCCGATAAGACAGACGGCAATTATAACAAAATTTACACTTATGTCTACGACGACAGCAATCCTAATATCGCCCTACAACTCCTTTTCCGCAACTCCCAAGATGCCTCAGACTTCGAACAGACCGTCCTTCGCCTCTCCATTCCCCCCATATTCTCCACCTCAGGTACCGATCCCCGCTTCGTCTACAACATTTCCGACACAGAGCCGAACCCGAAGAATTACAAAGCACTCCTCCTGACACACACCCGCTTCGACTGGCGATACAGCGAGCTCTTCTACATGTACCGAGACACAGATTATCAATTCGACCGCTCAGCCCTCCGCGTCCGCCTACCTCAAGTTTACTACACAGACTACATCTCCAGCTTTGTCGACAAACTCTACAAACCCCCTTCTGATGAACCGCCCCGCTTTTCCCATTGCGAAAAACGCGTTGGTAACACCCCTCTCGAATTCGACGATGAAGCCGTCGGCTTCGGCTTCATGTCCGCCCTCACCGGCAATCACGAACTCATCTTCTCCCGCCGCGCCCACTACATCACCACCAAACCACCCAAAAAATTCGGCGGCACAAAGTCGAACAAAGGCACGGCCGAAGTACAGCTCTGGCTCAAAGGCAACAGCGTCAGGCTAGTCAGCCGGTGGGAAGACAAGGTCGAGGATAAGTGGATCAGCATGCAGGTTCCGCGGGACGGTCTGGCGCACTCAAAGGACACGAACCGTGCCAGTTTGCCGAAGACCGAGTATGATCGGGGAAGAAAGGTCGACATGGCGAATCTTGTGGCCAGGGATAGTAGGGAGAAGGAGGCGGGGAAGAAGGTGGGGCCTGTGACTATCGCTTTCGAGAGCGTGAGAGGTGAGTCTGGATCTTCCAGCAGCGCAGTATCTCCCCTCGGAGCAGGACGGGCGACGCTGACTGTGTATGTGGCGAACAGACCGAGAAGAATTCGCGGCGGCGCTTGAGGGGAAAGCACCGCCACCTACTAACCAGCGAAGTGCCTTTGACGATTTGATGGATATGTAATGCGCTTCTATCCGTTTCTGCTGTTCATGTTTTTGGAAAAGCGGCTTTGAGCATATTGATTCCCATTTGATTTGTGTATGCAGATGGTGGTTCATGGTTTGATTTCACCTTGCAAAGATACCTATTCTCGCGCGAGCGTTTAGCCCAGCATTGCTTTCTGTTGTCTCTAGTATCTATCATGCATGAGTATATCTGTCCATAGTCAAACCATACTCGACTTTTCAGGTATCCTTGACCAAGCTTCCATCGTCCATTACACCCTCCCTCTTGCCTCCCTCTGCCCTCCATGTCTCAACAAGGCCTTCTTTCGGATCTTCATCCGGCAGCCCGCGCTCCTTCCTGACCTTCAGCACCGCTCCCCGGACCTGCATCGTACATTCCTCCCTCAGCTTCACGGCCTCGGGACTATACTTCAACTCCTCGCTCAGGACCCCAATCTCCAGCTCCTGGCCAGCCTCTCTCTTCCGCCCATCATCCTCCACCAACCTCCGCCACCTCTCCCTCAGTTCATGGAACACGTTCCCCTCGCTCTCCCCTCCTACATTCTCGCCGAACCACACTCCGCATCTCTTCCCAGCTCTTGGCAGCCACCGCGGCGCAGCGCGATTCTCATGCATGATTTCATCGTTCCCCTCGATCCACATGGGCACTACATCAGGGCAAACGTCCGGCTCGAGTATCAGACGCGCAATGCCCCATTTGAAATACCGCATCGCCTTGTGCGGATGCTGATGCACGCGGCCTTCGGGGAAGATATGGATCCAGGCGTACTGCCGCGTTGCGTACGCAGAGGGCGCAGGGAAAGTGTCGAGGCCGTCCGTGGTGTAAGTGAAGTGGTCGTTTGGGGAAGAGAAGGGGTCTGAGATGTCGGGCGATGTTAACGAATGGTTGACTGGCAGGGCGGAGCTTGTAGGGGAGAAAGGAGGACGGGAGAGCAGGCGGACGGCTTCCCGGAGGGTGGGTTGGAAGGGGCCGCCGTGCGGGTCTTTGTGGAGGCGGTGTGTGGGGAGGACTTGGCCGAGGACGAAGAAGGTGGACATGGCTCTGTAGTTTGAATTCCCATTAGATTTTTGTTTGATCGTGGTTTGAAAGATGGGGGAGCGCACTTGTTTTTAAAGACAATGTCGTAGCTGCCGAGAGACCAGCGATGGTTGCTAGGGTTGAAATGATAGCGGAGGGGGAGAACGCCCCATATCAAAGGGTCGTCAATGCTGGAGGAAGGCGTTGATTAGCTAGTGGAGGGATGGGGCATGGTGTCTGGGTTTGGTGATACGTACGTACACGCAGATGTGGTTGGATACTGAGAAGCATTGGTAAGTATCATGGCCTTATAAACGACTCGTTGGCGCATACCAGTAATTAGGCCTCGTTGCCTGCCATCTACATCTGCCCTCTCGTCCAATAGCCCCAGAAATCCATCGAGCCCGTGAACGTCTTGCCAGTTGGGACCATGCGTGAATGCCCGCGTCAGGGTCCCTACGAGGCCCATGACGGCTGTGGAGCCCGAGCGCCATAGTAGACTGGGTGGCGGAGGGTCGTCCGCCATCAGGCGATCAACGAAAGAGCGTGAATCTTTGAAATAGATGTGTTTTTGTACCTGGTCAACAAGTGAACTTTCTATCCGCATATTCAACAGCAGGAAGCGGAGGGCGGCAAGGGGCGGGCTAGCCGGATACGGCACGCTTTACCGGATGAAGTAATTCACCTGCACACATTACGCGCTCAGATCTCCAGATATTCGACTTTGTAGGGATAATTCCCATTTCTCTACCCGGAAATGGCTCATAGTAAGTCAATTTATCGTACTAATAGAAGGGAAATACTTACTTCAGCTCCAGGCAAACGCAACACCTCTCTCGCCTTTTTCACTTCCCATGAACGATCACTTCTCAAATCGATCTGGGGATCTCAAGCTACTCGTCTCTCCCGCGACTCCTTCCTTCCCTTTGCTTCGTGCCAGCTCTGCCTTCAAATCGCTCGGGATCCCGTAGCATGCGCCTCGAATGGTGATATCTTCTGCAGGGAATGTGCAGTCAGTAACCTGCTTGCGCAAGGGAAGGAGATCAAGCGGTTGAAGAAGGAAGATGAGCGACGGCAAAGGAAGCTTGAGGAAGAAGAGTTGGATCGGGGAGCAGAGGAGAAAGAAAGGGCGATTGAGCAATTCGAGAAAACCATGATGGGATTGGAGGGTGGTGTTGACAAGTCTGGGAAGGCCGGTGCGTCTGAAGAGGTCGAGCGAGACGAGGGCAGAGGTGTGAAACGGAAATTTGAATTGGACGAAGATGAAATGTTGAGAAACGCGAGGGAGGAGAGAGCGAAGGCGAGAAAGGCGCTCGATGAAGAGAAGGTACGAAATAAGAGGCCTATGCCGTACATTGGTGTTCATGCACGATTGACATTCTCTAGTCGGCGAAGCCAACTCTCCCCTCATTCTGGGTACCATCTCTCACGCCGTCTACGAATCACGCACAGGAAAGCAAAGCCGCAAAGCTAGCACCTCTCTGTCCGGCCTCGTCCCCGGAGAATAAACACTCTCTGGGGCTCAAATCCATCATCACGATCAACTTCAAGACCATTCCCAATCCTTCCTCGCCCACAGACCCCCCGATCTGCATATGTCCAGCGTGCGACAAGAACCTCACAAACACCATCAAAGCAGTCCTCACTATACCTTGTGGCCATGTTCTCTGCAAACCCTGCGCTTCGAAGTTCATGTCACCGGAGCGAGGCCCGCCGGATCCTCACGCTTCTCCTACCAAACAGGAGGAAAACCGGGTCGTATGCTATATCTGTGAGACTGATCTTTCGAGCAAGAAAACCAAGGCGAAGGAAGGAGAAGATGGAGTCAAGTCTGAAAAAAGGGCGGTGAAGCCAGGCATGGTTGAATTGAGGAGCGAGGGGACAGGGTTTGCGGGCGGTGGAGATAATATGGTACAGAGAAAGGGTGTGGCATTTCAATGCTAAAGTGTTGGGACAGTCACATGACAGGAACTAGGTAGGTATGAGAAATACCAGCCGCCTTTTTCCCCCATCATGGCAGTTGATCAGTGGATGCACAAATGGGGTTGGAAAGAATGTGTTTGCATTAAATCTATCTAACGCTATGTCTGACTCGGATGATGGGCCGCCAGTTTCTTCTCTGCATCATTTGTCCGCGTGCATTCCACGGGGAAACGCCGGAGAGACGCAGAGGCGACGCGCATCAATCCCACGAAAGCACCAACCGACTCGGCAACTCCATTGCAAAATGCCAGAATAGGAGCATCCACCACATGAGCGGATGTCAGATGGGGTTGATCCTTGTCCATCGCTGCGGCGGGAGTGAGGACGGAGACGGTCGTGATGGAACCTGCGGGATCGTTAGCAGTACGCGAGGCGGGGGTTCCCACAGGCTGGAGTCGTACCGGCTTGCTGGGACAAGACAATGGGCCTCGGTGAGGTGTTGGAGCCTGGCTGATTGCTCGACGCCGGTCGCACTTGGTGGGAATGTAGGTGCATGAGTTAGCCGGTGGAGAACGAAAGGGATTGTGGGGAGAGGCTTTACCAGACACGAATCGAACCGATCGCTCGAAGCCAAAGCCCGAACGCTCGGGTGGTTGGAGTACGGTGTGACGGGCACCGTGACATCCTGGACTGGTCTTCGTTTCGCTCTGCCCGGAGGCAGAGTTACTGATCCCCAGCACCGCGAAAAGGTGCCAGTCCGATTGCCGGGGGGGCGCTCCCGTGGTCAGCGCCTCCCGCCGGTGCCCTTGGTACTTGACGCTAGGGGCGGCAGGATATATTTATTCGGTGAGTCGATCGTGGGGTCACGGACGATCGCTCGAGAACCCTCCGCACGGTCGCCCCAGCCTAAGCGTGAGGTCCCCATGGGATTCGAGGAGATGTTTGGTGAGTGGTGGTGGTTGTAGTTGTGGGTTTTGTTTTGTTTTTGTTTTGGCGAGTAGCTGTTGGGGTTATGCGGCAGCTGCTTGCGGACCGTCCGGTCGATGGGCCTTGCCTCAGCGAAGGCCCCGGATCCGGATTCGAGGTTTTTTGTGGTGGTGAATGGTTGTGGGTGGTGATGGCAACCATTCATTCGATGCCTCCGTATTCGTTCTCCGGCGCGACGCCGGGAGAGGAAAGTAGCCCGTGCTTTTTCTTGAGGTCTTTGAGGGTGTGGGCGTAATCGGAGCAGTGGCATCTGTCGCGGCAGCGAGGTGAGGACAGCGGCCGTGCGCAAGCCGTGTCGTCGTCTCCAACCTGGTAGAACTTGTTCGTTCGGATGTATTGTGCTATGGTTGGGACTCTGTGCTGAGCCAGGACGTGGTGGTGTTTTGCCGCTGACCCTTTGTTCAGGTAGCAGCGGCTGCGCGGTTTTCGGTCTTCCGATCTGCAGACCTCTTTCGGCGCTCCTTGTTTTCTGGCCTCGTTGTGCCAGTTCCAGCCCCAAGTCCGAGCCATGCCTGTGACATACTCCCAGATTGGTATGAAGGCATTGTGCTCGGGTCGCAACCAATAGGGGGCTTCCCGCCACACGAAGTCGATTTCATCCGCAAAATCTGCTCTGTCTGGCATGCTTGCCCAATGAGGATAGGCGGGTTGAAATTCCAAGTATCTGAACAGCAGAAGGGCTGTCGGTTCGATCTCTGTTGGCCAAGTTGGTCCATTTGGCGAATTCAGAGTCAGACGAGCGACGTGTTGTACCTTTCGTACCCAGGCGCGGCCAAGTAGGTACAGGTTTTCGAGGTATCGTTCCTGCGAGGTGTTCATTCCAACGTACATGTCCTGTTTGATCGGCCATGATGGTGGGATGTATGCTCGGAACTCGGTCGCTTTTTTGCTGATCTCGAGGCGTTTGAAGCTCGCGACGAGATCATCCATGAGGCATTTGCCTCTGATGTTGTCAATGGTAGCACTGTGGCCTGTGCTCTGTGTGGTGACGGAGTTGACGGTGGTGATAGCACTGTGACATGTGCTCTGAGTGATGACGGTGGTGGTGGTAGCACTGTGACCGGTGCTCTGTGTGATATCGGCTTCTTTGCTTTCAATCACGCTCTGTTTGCTCGAGCTGATCCACTCCATGGTGATGATGGCTGATGATAATTTTGCGAAGAACAGTCACGTATCAACGTCAAGAGACCTCGAATGCAAGCAGTTCAACCACGTAAGACTTTGATATCTTACTGCTTCTACACGATGTGCGAAAGCTATCAGTATCATTCACGGGAGGTGATGGATGGAGAAACAAATCCCACGTCCTACGAGGGTTTTTTATACCCCAGCTGCCCATCTTTCTGAGTCACTGTCTTGGCCGAGGCCATGGTGTTCCCACGCATTCTACGGCCCCAGAGCCTCGCAATGAGGGCATTTGCGAGGGCTGTATGGCGATGAGTCAGAGCTCAGATGCCCTCCTATTCTCTCATATCGCCGCCAGCTTGCGCGGCTCTCATCCTCGGACTGACTCCAGGACGGGGTCCGAAGTGCTCACCACAAAATCACTCACCACGAGAGCATCTCGGGGATGGCACGCCCATTGACCAGTCAGCGATCAGCTGCTCTCGTTTCCCCCATATGATGGGCAATAAACCTTTCCACTGCCTCAAGAATTGAACCTAATATATATATAGTAGGGCATCTCATGCGTTACATTGGCCTCAAAGCACCTCTTGGCATCAAAGCTCGCTCCAATACAGTTGCACCATTTCTAGTTCCGGTGTGACTCTGACTCCGTTATACTGCTCCTTTTCTCTCACCTTTGAGTCTGAGGTCAATGTTGTCGAGCCTGATGCCCTGCCAAGGAGCGTGTTGGCGTCTCGTATCTTCGAGCCCACAGAGGTGAGCGAGATGGAATCGGCTTGGCATCGTGTTCAAATGTTCTCGCGTGGCAGTGTCGAATCTCCACACGTGGGTTCACGTGGTTCTCATTCATGACTTTTTCACGAGATGGCACTCATGGCCACGATGCGCCATCGAGACGTGTACCGACCGCCATGCTCGTTTCCCTTCTTCGAATACATTTCCTCAGAGCTCGAGGCTGGGCAAAGCCGCGTGTCCACTTCGAGTCTTGGCATTACCCCTTTTTGTTTCAATCGATGAGCACGTTTCCGTGACTCAATCCTCGCTTGGCTATCTCGCCGCAAGAAACTTGCGCACTGAGAAGAGATGGGGACGGCTAATTTGGTCTGCGTTGGCCTTTGGTAGCAGTTGAGAGAATCGTAGGGGTTTGCGTGCTTGGAAGCCTGTGCTTGATGCTGAATGGCTCTGCCGCCTGGATTCATGCATTTGGGTATACTACATCATCTATCAAGAGATTTAATACGAGCTCAAATTCAACTTGCTTTCGCCGCGGAATCGAACCATCTCTGTTGCCTTTGCCTTCATTACATGCCAAGAGTATTTAGATGTGAGACCGGCGTTCCTAAACTGTGAATCTTCTGTATTACTCGCCATTGTCATCGTGAATTGCTCTCAGTCCACTTCATGGCAGGTACAGTAAAATCCTTCATCTAGCTGGTTCGTAGATTTTCAGAACATAAGTCCAGCTTATTCCCTAGACTCTCGCCTCATTGCAATGCGCCACGCAAACTCTCAGTAAGGCTAGATCCCCTCGTGCTACTCTTCTGGTAGTCACTCCGTGGGAAGCAATCACGTAGATAGCAACATCAACCGGCCTCGGATCCAAGTTGCTTCACCGGGGCTCATTTGTGACCTTTCGATTTCCCTTGCGCCGATTCCCTGTGCTGAATGGCATCACAATTCATTCTTAATTCCTTCGGCTTTCATTAATCTCGCACATTCAAACAAATTCTTCTCGCATATCCTGGCTGTGAAAGGTAGTTCTTATTCCACTTGAGGGGTCAAGATCTGTCTCCAACCCAGCCATCAAGTACATCCTTAGGAGCATTCCGAATCAGAACGTGCACATGCTCCAAACCCCGAACACTTTGCAGCCCAGTCCAGTTTCTGAACCAGAGCACACGGTCATGCCGAGTGTTAGCATCCCCGGCGACATCCTCCTTTGACCAGTAAGAGCTCAGAGGATCGACGAAAGTCCTCTGCACGAACCGTTCAACCAACGCAACTGATTCCGGCGTCAAGTAACCTTCCGGCTTCTGCTCTGGTATGCGGACCTTGGACCAGACAATGATGTGAGTGACATCCGGTGTGAAACCGTAGGGCCAGTCATTACGAAGGATTTTGTAGTCGCTAGAGTCAGTAAACGGGACGGTATCTTTGCACCGAAACGATGGGCTTTCTCCGCTCAAGGTGGGCGAAGTTTTCCAGTGCAGTCGCTCGCTAAGGATAAAAGCGGTGACAGAGCCATATGTAGCTTTGGTCTCGTTCGTCCATTTGATGTAGCGTCGCAGGTCTGAGGGCTTGCGCTTCAGGATTGCGAGATTGTTGGCGGCTACGTGAGGAAAGAAAGTAGGAAATCAGACGGGCTCAGTCGACGGAGATCCATGTATGCTACTTATGATTTGCTTTAGATCTTCCCAATTGTGCGGTTTGAAGTTTTCATCTCCCCCAGCCAGATTCTCTCGATCGGTTGGTGTGAGCCCCGGGAACGCACCAAGCTCGGCATCGTCTGCCATGCTTTGATATGGCGGACGACGGTGTGCCCCGTGATAATTCAGATGATGCAAAAAGCAAAGACACCTATTGTATTGTGTATGCAAAGATATAGGTGACCTCGTGACCGCATTGACTGCAGTTAGCCGAGGGCGGGTAGACCTGCGTCTCAACAACTATCACACTCCACTTTCCTAATTCCTTTCTCTTTCTCTTCCACCATGTCACGCAGCCCCAATTCCCCAATTCTTCACCATCTCTCCCTTACCATAAATATGGAGCTACGGTCCTAGAAGTCAGACCCTCTCTTCTCCACCTAGGACGCCCCTAGAGTTGTTGCATGCTTTGCCCTTGTCGTCGAGCTTGCATAATCCAGACACCACCTCTCCGCAACAATGCACACATTCCTCATGGCCCTCCTCCGCCTCCTCGCCTTCTACCTCGGCCTCACAAGCACCTTCTTCACCCTCTCCTACTTCTCCGTCCCCACGGCCTCCTTCTACGCCCGCCTCCTCGCCTCCTACGGCTGCCTGCTCCTTTGTGCTACCTACGGCGTCGTTGCCTCCCTCGCCCTCCGTCTCGCTGGCAAGCATCGCATTAGCCAATGGACCGTCGCGAGATGGTTCTACTACACCATGGCATGGACTACGGGCATACGTTTCGAAATCGTCTCTGGGCAGGAGTATCTGAACACGAGACCGTGCGTGCTGATCGGGAACCACCAGTCCGAACTCGACGTTCTCCTCCTCGGCACCATCTTCCCCCCTTACTGCAGCGTGACCGCCAAGCGCTCCCTCCGCCTAGTTCCCTTTCTCGGCTGGTTCATGGCGCTCAGCGGCACCGTATTCATCGACCGGTCCAACTCCGCGTCTGCGCACGCGGCGTTCGATAAGGCGGCCGCGGAGATGAGGAAGGAGAGGCAGAGCGTTTTCATCTTCCCGGAGGGCACGAGGAGTTATGCAGATGGGCCGGAGATGGGGCCGTTTAAGAAGGGGGCGTTTCATTTGGCCGTCAAGGCCGGGGTGGATATCGTGCCGATTGTGGCGGGGAATTACTGGGGCGTGCTGAGTGTGAAGGAGCAGAGGTTTAGAGCCGGGAGAATACCGGTCAAGGGTGAGTCGGGGCCTGTCTACCATCTACAATTGTACCTGTGCGGTTCTGTAACCGGAAGAAGGACACATGACTGATCTGGATCTGACAGTCTTACCGCCAATATCCACAGCCCACCTCACAGCAGCCGACGTCGAAGAACTGACCCGCACGACGCGGGAGAAGATGCTGAAAGCACTGATCGCGATAACCGAGAGCCCGCTGGGGCAGAAAGCCACAAAGGCGGCCGTTGACGCCCGCGAGGAAGATCCGGCCGGCCGCGCGACCCCGGTCGCGATGGCGAGCGGTCTGGAGCGGTAGCGAGGCAGAACCTTGCGCACAACCATGCGTACACACTCGGACACGGAAGCAACCGCGAGAAGCGGAGACGAGACGCTGACGGAACGGAAAGAAGAGCGCCTGGATGGATTTGGTAGGTTCCGGGGTTGGGATCGAGCGCCGGAGCTGCGGATCATGCGACGCAATCGCCGCGTCGGGGGACGACGGGCCGGAGGAAGGGCAGAGAGCTCCGCCGGATTGGACAGCATGCCGGCTCGGGTTCTGTGCGTAGGTGGATGGAAGATTTCAGGGCCGAGGGCCCCGGATCTTTCTGCTCCGCTCGACGATGGGTGGTGGGTGGAAGATTGGGGGGGGGGGCCAACAAAAGGGGTGGTCACTTTGTCGTTTTTGACATGGAAAGGTCTGAAAAGGGAGATACGGTCCGGGAAGGCAAGCTTATCATAACTGCGTCCTTGTCTCTTCCGTTCCATCGAAGATTGCATTGCGTGAGTGGATAGTGTCGTGCACCATCATATTCTACGACCCCGAACGCTCGTCACGGATGCCAATTACCCAACGCCACGCTTCATGCCCGGCGGCCAGCTCACTTGCCTTCGAGTCACCCACGCCATGAGGGCGACAGGCACTTCCAAACGTCCTCTATTCACAAAATGCAACGCCGCCCCGATGCACGTCCTCGCCTTCTGCCCAAAACCATCACGTCCCTCTCAACCGGCCGCGTCGCTCCACTCACATATCCTCGTCGTCCTCGTCGTCCTCCATCTGCTCCATCGCGCCCTTGATGAACTGTGATGCCTGGACCCGGGTTAGCGACCGTCTCCCCCCGCGTCCCCGGGGACGGACAAAACTCACTTTGGGATCCAAATTCAACGCCATGGTGAAATGCCGGATGGCGCTTCCCTTTTGCCTCAGCTGCTTGTAAGCCCTGCCCAGCTCGAAATGCACGTTGGCCTCGTCCGGCGCGGTATCCTCCAGCACCCGCAATTCCACCAGCGCCCGCTCGGGCTCGTGCAGCGTCATCAGGACCCTTGCTTTCTTGAACCGCCACAGAGTGCTTTTCTCCGACAGCTCGCATGCTCGGCTGTAATGTATCAGTGCCGCCTTGGGGTTCTTCAGTTTCTCGAGTACCTCGCCGATGCAACAGACGAGAACGGCGTTGGTAGGGTTGATTGAAGCGGCGGTACGGAAGTGTTGTTCCGCGAAGGCATACTTGCCTTGCTTCTCGAAGACTCTACCCAGACCGTACCAGGCGTTGTAGTGGCGGTTTTCGGCAGCGATGGAGGAGCGGTAGGCGGAGAGTGCTTTGTCGTATTCTTCGTTCGCCACATGCTCGTGACCTTGAAGAGTGAAGGCGTAAGCGAATTTGGGGTCGAGTTGGGTCGCGCGTTTGAAGCACTTGAGAGCCTGGTCGTGATCGCGTTGGAGTGAGAAGCTATTGCCAACCGCACACCAGGCCTGGGGAGAGTTGCGGTCGATGTCGATTAGTTCATGGGCAAGAAAGGCGAGGTCGATGTCGCTTTTGAGATGCCAGAGGGAAGTGGAATATAGCTCCATGCCTTCGAGACGGGATGGAGCCATGGACTTTATTCGGGTGAAAGTCTTTTCTGCTTCTAAATACGATGATTGCTCATAATAAGCCCTGCCAATCTGAGCGAGGACCCAGGGAGTGTCTCTCTGGCCTGGGGAAATCGAATTAAAGCATCGTAGCGCATCCTGGCATTGGTAATGACTAAGAGCGAAGTAGCCGCTTCCAAGCTTCATGAACAGGTCCAGAAGCTGTTGGAGGCCTTCAAGTTCTTTCATCCTCTCATTCACCATCGGCTTGTGTGCAGCGGCATGAATTCCAGAATGCGCAACAGGCCGCTGCTCTTTGCTATCAACGTCCATCGGGTCGCTATGTTTTCGGTTTCCGCTGACGACACGCCCAACATTGAAGGTGTTCGCGGTCCTGCCTTTCGTGCCGGTTGCCTTTGCCTTCTTAAGCTCCCTGCTCTCTTTCGCGCCGATGCTGCTAGTAGAAGCCGCAAATCTGCCGCTTTGCGTCCTCATATGATTAAAAAGCCGTTGGCTTCTTCTTTGCGGTGCTCCCGGATCATTGGAAGTATCAGCTTCCAGCCGGGAACTGGCTGCTGTTGCTTGCGGGGCCTTGCCCGAAACAGTCCTCTTCAAATCTCCAGCACCGTTGCTCGTTGTCGACGATCTGCTGATTGTACTGTTGTCTTGGTCTCCAGAATCGCCCTTGCTCCTCGACTTCGATCGCATCTTTGGAGGGGCATCAATGCTGAAGTCCATACCGAGCCCAGGCAAAGTCCGCTCTTTCTTAGGTGGGGCCAATGGCGGCTCAGTTGATATTGGAGCAGCTGCAGCACGACCCCTGATCTCTTTCCCCGAGAAGATTGAATCTTCGGTGCTTCCAGCCGGTCCCGTGGGAGTGTCAAATATATGAGGATCTGGGCGAATGATTGGGTCTATTGGCGCTACATTGTTCTTTTTACTATTGAACTTTTCGAACAGTGCCAAGCTGCCAGCGTTGTTGCGAACGTCCCCGTTAATGCGATTTTTGGATATGCTGAACGGGTCGTTGCTTGACGGAGGCTGATTGGCGGTATTTACGTTGACTTGTGATTGTGAAAGGGCGTTTGAAGGTGGAGACTCGTCGAGTATTCCTAGCGGTGTCTCCTCGTTCGTCGAACTTGACAACGCACTCATCATATCTGGGGTCATCTTAAAGATATTCGGCATCCGGACGTTGACGCCTTCGAGAGGTCAGCAATACTTCCCTACCCCTCTTCTTCGCCACTCACCTAGATCGCAAAGCCCGAGAAACGCGTCCCACATGAAGGGATTCAGCTTTAATGACTCGGCGTAGCATTCAATAGCTTTATCCGTACCACAATGGGCTTGCCATAACTTTCCTTGCAGACACAGAACTGCCGCCGCATCTGGTAAATGTTGTCTTCGTGTATCTGTGTGTTTGCCTGCGGCGGTTGAAGGTCAGCACCTGCCCCCTATGTTCGACTGGGCCCTCCTCATTAGACCTACCCCAGCTATTCCTCGTTGACCACAGTCCCTTACTCCGCTCAATAGCTGTCACACCTTCAACGTATCTTTCCAAGCCTAAACATGCTTGCGCAAAAACGTAGGAGCATCCCAGATGCGTCCCTCTCGACCCAGAGTTCCTGCTGCTATCGTACGCCGCCTTCAGTTGTCCCAGCCGTAGATGGCATAGCGCTAGCAAATATGCGGCTTCTGAGGATCTTGGCTCGTACGCATGTAGTCGGCCTGCGAGAAAGAGGGCGTTTCGTAGGAGGTTCCCGTCTAGGTGATAATAAATAAGCTGTCGTAGTTGGCTGAGGGTGTAAGGGTTCGGTGGAGGCATCTTGGAGGAAGTCATAGATTAAAGGTTCCTTGAAGAGTTAAGGAAGGTGTTGCTAGTCTTTGGTGGGATCGAAGTGATGTTCGAAGTGAGTGTTGAGATGAGATGGATGGCAGGCCTCCGGGGCGACCTTTCATCTGAGGGTACGCTAGGAATAATGCAGTAATGCTGCGGACCACCTATACCGTCATGGCGAAGAAATGCATGTCCAAGGGGGCGTGACTCCTGTCTGGGTTGTCCAAAGAGGCGCTTTCCGTTCGAAACACTGATCTGGTAGCAGGAAATGGCTTTGTTGTTGAAAATTAGACGCTGTGTCCGTTGAACACCGAAAGCACCAACACGGCAAATCCGACGGCCCGAGAGGAATATGCTGTAAAGGCGAAGAGCATTCTTGATCTGCTATATCTTGTTGCTGCCGTTACGAAGCTGACCCTTTGCGATGAAGCATGTAGAGTAGCCTACTAAACGTGAATGTTTTGGCGGCCTGCAGGCGCTAAAAGTCAGCCCTACCGCACCGATATCGATAAGTAGAGTTGCTACCGACAACCAACAAGCTTCACACAATATCTGTCTCCGTAAATTCGTAACTGAGACTTGTCGATGGCGCAGGTACACTGTGATTCGTAGCGTTTGAGTGCGGGCACTATGCTGACACATCTCCCAGAAAGCAGCGAAACAACTCGCCGCGCGCAACACCACCAAGCTCAACCAAGCCCATCTCATCTCACTCGGGAACAATCTCTTCTTCCTCCTACTGCGCCTCCTCGTCTACCGCTCCACCTACACACGCAACACACTGCTCCTCTGGGTCCTCCTATCGCTCCCCGCGTGGGTCGTCGAGTTCTGGCTCGAGAAGATCGGGCGCCCGACATATGCCGAGAATGGAGAGCTGAAGAAGTCCGGAGAGGATCTCGAGGCGAAAGGGTTGACTGATTTCCTGTGGGATCTGATGTACTGGACCTGGGCATGTATCGCAGCTGCGGCATTGGTGGGGAACAAGGCTTGGTGGATGTACGCTGTGGTGCCGGCGTATGCGATATGGATGGCTGT
This sequence comes from Platismatia glauca, assembly GCA_963556305.1. Classification (NCBI taxonomy): domain Eukaryota; kingdom Fungi; phylum Ascomycota; class Lecanoromycetes; order Lecanorales; family Parmeliaceae; genus Platismatia; species Platismatia glauca. The sequence continues at coordinate 1,522,899 of OY745769.1, forward strand.
GACTACGGCGATGGGGATGAGAAAGGGTATGGCGGGAATGGCTGGGCAGAGTGATAGTGGGTCACAAGATGCAGATGCTGGTGGAGATAGCAAGAGGCAGAAGAAGCTCGAGAAAAGGGGAGGTCAGAAGGTGCAATATCGATGATGCACGGCACTCCCCGCATCGAGAATTGCCAGTTGATGGCCTTTATATATGAGACATGCTGTGAACCTGTACCATTAGCCGTTCGATCCAATACGCCTAGTTGGTTATGGCATGATAGCAGCCTGTCAGAGATGTGAAGCTTGTGCGGGCTTCGCCAGCGCCACCGCTGCAAAAGAAAACGCAGGTCTATCCGCTTTCCCCATAGAACACCCATCGTAAACATCTGAAAACAGGGCTGACACTAGCTTTCTATCGACCGGTGGGGCTTAGAGAACAGCAAACGATCAAAAGCAAAAGACTTGATCGCCCAACTTGCTGACAGGCCTTGGCTTCTCGAAGCCTAATGAGTCGGTCGCTTTCTTCATGGCGCTGATCATCGGTGGAGGTCCGCAGAGAAGAAGCTTCATGTCAGGGCTTGGAGCAGGTAGTCTGGCCTGTGGTCTGTTAGCCGACTGCAAGAACGTAGTCTACCGTATCCGAGCTCTACCTTGATCATTTCTGGCGTGCAGAATCCGACACCGCCATCCCAGTTTTCTGGTGGGTTGTTCAGGACGTAATAAACCCTGAAATGAGGATCCTCCTTTGCAAGTGCGTCCAGGTCCTCTTTCAAGAGGATATCCTCGTAATTCACGTTTGCAAAAATGAGGTCGACCTCTGTTGTGTCATTCCCCCCATTCCTGGGTCTTCCCCTAACGATCGCCCTGATTATCTGCAGCATCGGCGTGATCCCTGTCCCACCAGCAATCATGCCAAAACGCTTGACCAGTCCCGGTGCGTATACCATAGCCCCCTTCGGGCCCCTGACCTTCATCGTATCTCCAATTTTGAGAGTTCCCATATGTTTCGAAATGTTTCCTTGGGGGTATGATTTGATCAGAAGGTCGAAGTAGCCTGGATTCTCGTCTGAGGAGATAGGTGTGTATGAGCGCACGACCTCTTTAGATTCGCCATTCACTTCAAGGGTAGCTGCAAGGGACATGTGTTGACCGATTGGGAGACCAAGGATTTGTGTAGGGGTTTGAAGGCTGAATCGGTAGCTGCAGAGTGTCAATTGATGTCCCGCATGATTCCCAGAGCGAGGATATTACATTGCCACGTTGTGCGAGAGGACCGTCTTTTCTTCCAGAGGGAAGTCCTGAAAAACGTCTGGCTTAAGTGCGTTCGTGGCCATCATCTTCTTGGGCACGGGGACCAGCTCTGGGGCTTCAATGTCAGTCAACGTTAGCCTTCTTTCTCCCTCTTTCGCACATACACACAAAGAAAAATGATCCCTCAAACGAGAAAGCATTGCTAACCGGCGCTGTATATCTTCCATGCCCCCAATACCAACGACACGGCTACTGCAATTGGAAGCCACTCGAATTTAACAATGCCGACCCCGAGTATCAGCAGGCCGGATGGTATATAGACGCCATTGATGAATTGCGGTGAGAGGAGAGAAGTTGCTTTGGAGTTTTGAGTCTCAGACATAGCTGAGCGATGGAAAACTTGAGTCCGACACTCAAGAAATTTGACTTGTGGGGGGGGGAAGTCCGATGTAGAGAATCAAAGATGGAGAAGGGTTGTCAAGAGTCAAGACTTTTGGCTGACTCAGACTCAGTCCAGCGGGCGTTACGGAGTACAAGTAGTCCCCGGTCAGCATTTCCTAGTTCCTACGATGGAATTATCCACAATCGTGCCACGCACTTATTAGCTGGTCCCAGGCCAACTGTGGAAGCGATTACTAAACCCTCAAAAGGAGATCAGGAGTCGGGAGCAATTCATGAATGATGGTTTGAGAGTCAGAAAACTATCTTACTTGTGCTGGCTACCTAGGTTGACTAAGCCATGAACAATCCTTCGTTCATCGTCTACACTATCAATCAAAGTCTATGTCGTCTGTCGAATGTACAACGCGAGTAACCAATAACAAAACACCAAACGCGCACATCACAGCTCTGAGAAAACCGAATGTACAATAGTACACGATATGTCCCCCACCAACCAACATCAGCCTTTCAGATACTTGAAGGCCTGCTCTCGTTCCTCGATAGGCATCGTGTCCAAGAACTGTTTGAGTCCTTTCATGCTACCTTCCTTGTTAGCACCAAGAAGGGCTCCAATATCGAGAGCCGCGCCTTCCGACTTCAGCCCGTCCAGCTTAGTCTGTACATTCTTGCGGTTCTCTTCGTACCACGTTGCCACTGCCCGATCGTTGTGCTCAAAGTCTTCGATATCAGTCCAGGCGCGCAGGGTCCGCAGGCTACTCGCTCGGGCCTTGGGGCTACGAGTTGACGTTTGTGCCATCTTCTTGATTAAAGACTCTTCGTTAAGACGACGACGAAGGCGCCAGTAGAAGAACCGACGCGCGTTCTTCCATTGAAGTGGGTGACGAATGGTTTTCTTGGCCTGCATTCGTCCTGCACGGTCGTGGAGATCGGCGAATTGGAGGGATATCTGCGAGTAAACAGGCAACAGCAATGTCTCGCGCGCCTGCAACTTGACCTTGATGTCACTCTGCTGGTCTGGAGAGAGGGATTTGTCCAGCAACTTTGCCTTGAGTTCTGCGTAGGTAGCGTCAAGGCGAGCCATCGTTTCAAGCTGTCTATCGCGGCGGAACTTGATATTCACGATACCCTCGGGTTCCAGCACACCGCCGCGAGCATCTTCATCTGCATACATCTCCATGTGATCTGGATTGATCGTAGGGTCAACCACAACCTAGGCGTATTGTTAGCACAAATGGTTCCCCTGACAAATCGTATCAAGCTTACCCATGAACCTCCACGAAGCTCACCAAATGGTGGAATATAGACGAAAATTGGCTGCTCGTATTTGACCAAAGCGTCGACGATGTATGATCCGTATTTGAGAACCTCGTTGTACATGTCGCGTTGACCACCGGAGAAACCTCTCCAATTGGCAAGAATCATCAACGGTAGCTGCTCGCCATTGTTGAAGTCGCGGATGGCTTGTGCGGTCTTGAAGGCCGAATTGGGATACCACACCCCACCAGCCTCTTGTGTGATTTGTTCTATTGAGTCTGGATTCGCTGGGTCTGCAGGGGTGACATTCTCCACAGAGCGCGTCTCTACCCCAATGACACCTATTGGGATACCGCCAAGTCGGGCACGACCCACAACGACAGTGCGAGCCCAGCCGCCTAAAGATTCTTGGAATGAGTCTTTGTCGAACAGACCAGAAAGGAAGCCTTCCTCATCTTCCTTGCCAGCTATTAGCCATCGGACATCGTATGTTTGCTTCGCTGGTGGGAAATAGGCGACATTACGATCCCATGGATCGGAGTGTAGTCCAATGGGTATGGGGCTGTTCTTCTTCTCGGGCACAAAAGACATCCAGTCAACAATCTTCGAAACCCCCTCAAAGTCATCAGTCGCAGTCATGTGTGAAACACCGTTCTTATACATGATCTGGGTACCACCAAGCTGAAGGTTGGAGGTGTACACCTCGCGGCCCAAAAGCTTGTTAATGGCCGCTGCTCCAGTCAAGATGATTGGTTGACCTTCAATCTGGATGGCTCTCTGCCCAAGGCGGACAAGATATGCGCCAATACCTACAGAGTGTTAGCTAGAAAAGTCAAGCATGCCTTGGATTTTACTGACCAACTGATCGACAGGTGACCAATGTGAGTGTGAAGATATCTTCGTACGCTTTGGAGGTCTCTCCAGCGATCAGACCAGACCCTTTGAGACACTCAACACCTAAACCGTCCTCTTGACCGATGATAGTGGTGATCTTGTGTCGTAATTCGCCATGCTCTGTGATTTTTTCGGTTATTACACCCCTTGACTTCCCATCCTCGAAACGCTCTTTCATGGCTGGGGTCAGGTACAAATACTTGAAACCGGCTTGAGGTTTCTCTGGATCATTCCATGCAGCTGAGAAATGAGGGATGAGCTCTTCGGCCATGCCTATGCGGGCGCCCGAATTTGCTGATAAGTAGATCCGCGGAATTCCCAACTTCCGCGCAAGCTCTGTACATTTGAAGAAGAACTTGTCTTCCGTGGGGCCAAATGACCCAATTTTGAAGGTTATATCGTTCGCCACAATGATGAACCTTCGACCTTTGGGATACTCGGGTGTCTTCGCGGTGACAAGCCATCCAACCATACCATGCGTATTAGTACCAGCCTCACGAGAGACTTCCGCAAGATCGTCATGCTCATCGAGGACCAATTCACTGTACTCCATACATTCATCGACTGCCGGCTGTTTGCTCGCCAGAGAAGGATGCTTTCCAACAGCCTTCTGCCAGCTGTTTTGAAAGGCTTGTCGGAAGAGATCTGGGAAATCGTAGACGTATTGGGTTCCCATAAGATGAGCCTTGTATCTCTTGGGCTGCAACCATTCTTTGGTCGGGTAAGGCGTGGAGACTGGTCTTAGATGCATAGCACCAATCCTCGTGGTGCCGCCAATGCTGTGGAAGAGCCATTCGGGTCCTTTGTCAGACTTCTTCTCCGCGTACATTTCGACTTGGATAACATATCCCGACGTGTTGGTAATCACACAGCGCAAAGGATAGGGCATTCCAGTGGTAGGATCTGTACAAATGATACGGATCTCTGCGCCTGTCACACGTAGTCGCCAGGCTCGTCGACCGAAGCGCTCAAGAAAGCCAGCAAGGGCCTCCTCAACTTCCTGTGGCCGGAGAGCAAAAACCGCGGAGAAGTTGATGAAGATGTGGTTCAGGTCAGAATTGTTGTTGCCAATGATTTCCATAGCATCAAGGATATCAGTCATAAGTCTGTCAGCTTCTGAGATAAGATACTCAGCCGTGGGGATCTCGTCTCGTAGTCTGCCTGGTCGCACTACGGCTCGCGCGAAGTATCTCTTATCAGTGGCCTTGTCGCTGTTTTCGGCCTTGCCGATGGCTTCGTAGACGTGGATATTTCTGTTCTCCGTAAACACGGGCTTGATGCGGAACTTGGACAGTCTTCCCAGCTCAAGCTGGAAAGCAAGGGCTGGCTCCACATGTCGAATGCTGTCATCCTCCTGGTAGGTCGGACCACGAAAAGTGAAGTAGCCAGGGTACGTTCCATCCTTGTGCCCACAGATGAAACTGATCCGTCGCACTTTCCGTAGGAGCAACTCTGACTTGAAGTCGTTGACCAGGTCAGTGATTCTGCTTAGCACCTCGTTGTCCTCGTAAGATTCAACATCTCGAATAGCTACATTGCAGACAGCTGTGAGGTCCGGTTCTGGCTCCTCTTTCGTGGGAGGCTTCCTACGCGAATTCAATTCCGGCAGCAAACCAATTTCAGATCTCGTTCTTGCTCCAATAGCTGGGAAGACCTCCAATGCTCGCTGTAGATATTCTTCAGCCTCGTCCAGATATTGCACAGGGACAATGACGCCTTTTCGCAAAGGCTCTGCAACATCTCGATTGGCGAGATATGACATATCGCTTATCGAGCTGATGCGCTGAAACGGATTGCCCTCTGTTGTGGGTGTTGCGGGCGTGGAAGGAAATGAGGAAGTGACGGGCATACCAAAATCCTGGTGGCCAAGCTTGCGAAGCAGAAAGTCCCAAGAAATAATGTAAGGTGGTTCGTAGTCTGTGTGGTACTCGATAGCCTTCAGCGAGTAAGCTCGGTATGCACGGCGAATATAGACCTCGAGTGCGGCCAATGAGACCCAAGGGTCATGGTATCCAAAGAACTTGGGTAGAACGTCAAAGACGGTATATTTGGAGTCGACCACTTCTCGGATCACGTCCAAGTTAGGTTCCCGATGATCCCAACCAGTTTCGCCATATTTCGACTCGACTACAGAGGACCGAAGGATGTGCTCCATTTGTGATTCTCGCTCTTCAAGAGACGGCAGAGCGTATTGGATAAGCACCTCTCGAGCCTTGAGAGTAATTTTGGCCGTCGCTCTCGATTCCAGGTCAGTCAATTTCCGCAGGTGCGATCGGAAATACTTTGCAACGTTGACGGTGTTTGGCTTATTGGGGCGGTACATATCGAGGATTGCGAGGATAAGGTTGTTCTTGGCCCCAATCTTGCTGTGCGAAAGTACAGTATGAACAACTTTAAGTATGTCATCTTTGTTCTGTTCTCTGAGCTTGAGTACCACGTCCTCATCACGAGAATTGCGGGTGGACCAAAGCTTTTCGACGTCGTAGTATTGGTCAAGAAGATGGCAGAACACTTCGTATTCGTGGACCTTCAAGCCCTCAGTATAGCGATCCATCACCTCCACCAAAGGTTGAAGAGCGGATTTCAACACGTTGACGTCTCCAGGGTTGACGTTATCTTCGAGGAAACGAATCATTGCCTTGGTTAATTGCTTTGCTGGAAATTCCGACTTGCGCGATTTCGCTCGCTCGACAATTTGGGTGAATTGCGAGTCTAGCTTGCTGGGCATTCTGGCATGTAGAGCTGAGAATTGAGCGTTCCATTCGCCATAGGGTAATTCGGGGTCACGGAGGACTTCAATCAACTCGTTCAGTGTAGAGGCCATGATGACTTGGTTGTCGAAGCCTTGAAGAATGTTTTGTAGGATACTGTGCAGCAAGGCAAATCTCTGCGGCGGCTTGTTGCCAACCACTTGAGGCGGTCCAAGAGCAGGCAACTGAGCTGAGAATGGCTGCGCGTGCTTGACACGAGACGGATCGTCCAAAGCAAGTATACCCAAGATATCGCCTGCTTCCAGGACTGCTCCAGGCTGCTTGATAAGGTTCACGGTGCCTGCTTCCTGTGTAATCAATGGCATGTACATCTTCATGACTTCGACCTCGGCAAACGCCTGTCCAGCTTTGACGTGCTCGCCATTTTCTACTGTGAACTTTACAAGCTTGCCTGGACTGGGAGTTCGCAATTGAGTAGGGTCGTTTTCTTGCTCGAGGAGGCATGTTTTACTGTCGACGCTGATACGAGTGGCACCAACTTCTTCCTTCCAGTAAACGTTGTGACTTTTTCCGCTGAGCAGGATGAGCAATCCACCGTCAGCAAGGGCCCGCACACCAACAGCGCACTTTGATCCATTGATGAAGAGATGGTAACTATCCACACTGGACCGTGTCGCCGTAAATTTATAGCGAATACCTTCGTAGATAAAGTCGACTGGGAAAACGGTCTTCAAGACATCTTTCGCGGGAACCTGGCCCTTCTCAAGGCCCTTCCGGTACTCTGCTATGCAGCCCTCGCTTGCGACGTGAGCTTTGGTAACGGCTCCAGAGACCACAGCCAGTATTGGATCAGGTCTCTCGGCTGTCAGCTTATTGGTGATCAATTCATCAAGCCAGCCAGTCGTAATCGTGTTATCTTCGAAAGCAGGCGTCTCAAGGAGCTTGATGAGGTACTCGACCGTTGTGCGGAAGTCACCACGGATACTAAGTTCTTTCAGTGCAACGACCATGTGTTTTCTGGAAGCGGAGCGATTTTCTCCGTATGCAAAGATGTGACCGAATTGGCTGTCGGAGAAGCTGTGGATACCTCCAGCGGTGCCGACGGAGAAGTAACCCCACACGTTCGAGCTACTTCGAAAGTTGAGTTCATGCATCATACCGCTTGAAGGCTTGAAACCTTCGCCCGGATCTTCCGACGTGATACGACATGCCGTCGTGTGACCTTTGGGAGTTGGTCGCCGTTGGGATTTAAGACTGTCTTGCTTGGAGAAGTCGTAGTCAATTTCCGACGTTGATTGTGGGTCTGCACCGTAAAGGATTCGAATATCCCGTATTCTGTGAAGGGGGACACCCATTGCTATTTGCAATTGGGCAGCTGGAAGATTAACACCGCTGACCATTTCCGTGGTTGGATGCTCGACTTGCAATCGAGGGTTCAGCTCCAAGAAGTAGAATTTGTCGTCAGCGTGCGAGTAGAGGTACTCCACAGTGCCGGCAGAAACATAGCCTACAAGCCTGCCAAGCCGAACGGCAGCCTTCTCCATGGCTTGAAATGTCGCAGGCTTGGCGATTGTGACAGGAGCTTCTTCGATAATCTTTTGATGTCTCCTTTGCACCGAACAATCTCTTCCAAAAAGTGAGATATTGTTCCCGTACTCGTCGGCCAGCAATTGTACCTCCAAATGCCTGGCATTTCCGGCAAGCTTCATTATGAATATGGGCGAGCCAGGCACCTCACTTGCAGCGGCATTGTAGAGAGCTGTGAAGTTCTCCTCATTGTCCACTTTGCGGATACCCTTCCCTCCACCTCCTTCCGAGGCCTTAACCATGACAGGAAATCCGATCTTGCGAGCTGCTGCAAGTCCTTCCTTGGGTGAGTGTGTGCATCCTTTATCGTAGATATCATCGTCGACCGCGACAATGCCTTCCTCGTCGATTCGGACCTTCTCGACTCCCTCACCAGACCAGGGTATACATGGGACTTTTGCGTGCTGTGCAACGATTGTCGAGGAGATCTTGTCACCCAGAGAACGCATTGCGGAGCCCGGAGGACCGATGAAGATGATTTTTTTGGGCGATGCTGCCAAGGATTCTGGCAATTTTGGGTTTTCTGAGGCGTGTCCCCTATGCAGATATTAGCTCTGTCACAGACAACGGGAGGAGCGAATGCTCACCATCCTGCCCAAACTGCGTGGACGTTCATTCGCTCAGCGATGTCGACAATCAATTCCACGTTTGCGTAGTTGTTGTTGTTCGTGCCGCCGGGGACCTGCGTGGAGGAGATCAGCAATTGCTCATGGCATCGGGAACTTTCTGCAGGCAGAACCGGCAGTCTTGCCGAGGGAATGTACCCACCTCAACGTATTGATCTGCCATCCTTATGTAGTCTGCATTTGCTGCCAGATCTTCTGGTGTGGCCATCACCGTAAACTGTATGGCCCGCTCGTCTAAGAAGGTTTCGTAGGCCCATTTCCGTACGGATCTTATCTCTTTGACTGCAGCAATACCGTTGTTTGCAATGAGCACCTGTGCGGTAGGTTAGTGCAGCCCTGAGCCACTCCGGAAGCTGTGTCTGAGAAGCTTACACTGGTAATTACGGTGTGCCCATCGTGGTTGGTGACAAAGTCTTTGACGGACCCTGGAGCAGCTGCCCCCAGGTGGTTGCCGCCAATGAAGTGGGGTGCGACCTTGAATTTGGCAGCGTAAGAGCTCGCATGGCTCGAACGAGGCTGCTCTTTGGCAGGGTGTGCATCTCCATTTGACAGTGCACCGTTGGTCTTTGGCCCCCCATTGGTGGTCGCAGAGGCCATGCTGTCGATGCTGCCAAAACGGCAGGGAGTATGGATGGTAGTTCAGTAAGAAGTGGTCTCGGTAGTTTCGGAGGTCTCGGAGGCTGTAGGAAGAGTTCAGAATTTGGTAGCAACGATTTGTCCGGTCCGGCTTAGTTTGAGGGCGTTGAGGGCGTTGAGGGCGTTGTTGAGAAAGAAAGAGGGAGTGTGGGAAGAGGCAGTCGAGCGGTCAAGGAATGGCAACGTGTTGTCGCCGATACTGTCAGAATTAAAATGAAAAGATGTCAGACGTGAGACTCAGGTAAGAGACCGGCGTAAGCAAGCATTTATTTGATGCCGCCGAGGTATTCAGCTACAGTCAGCCGGATTCAACTAAGTCCGTCGTCTCTCGGCGACTTCTATTGGGGACGCAGGCCGTCTCCCCGCACCCACAAGACCGGAGTACTTTCAGCCAGGAGCGTCCCTTCGATTTGCATCCCTGCCATGCACCTTTCGGTCATCTACGGCTTGTTCACATATAAACCGACTGCTCGCCACAAACATGTCCATCGGCAATCTAGACTACGAGCACTATGTGAGGCTCTCGAAGGAGACTTGGATGATGGAAGATGAAAATCCCATTTGTTGGGGTCCCGAAGAACTTACCTTACTGCTGCGAACCTGCGGAGGTCCGGAGGCCGAGGAACCTTTCTACGTCAAGTTTGACAGGGGTCCTTCGTTGGGTGGGCTAACAAGTAAGGTAAGAATTCTTTTCGGTAAGCGTAGGACCAGCACCACTAGGTAAGGTAGGTACCTACCACTACTTATTTCTCAACCTCTCAACCAGATGATACCTAGGTACATCATCAGACAAATTTGATTTCTTCTCTGTCCCTTGGCGTCCGTCAATGCCTTTTTCGTCCATGTTGTTGTACCTAGACTCTCGAATGAAAAGCCAGAAAATCATGGAACCAGTGTAGGTAGCGTGGGTAGGTACACAGTCCAAAGTCGGCACCAAAAGTCCTACTGCTAGACGCCAAGACTCCGGAGCCAAGTCCTCATAGGAAATGGAAGGCACGCTAGAATCGGATCGGCAACAGCCGTTTTCCTTCGTTTTTGGACTTCAATCCACCGAAGCATCATAGTCTCATAGAATCCTTTGATCCCGCACCGCCCGTGCCTGTATATATCTACCGACCGTACATACGTACTCCAGATCTATACTGCACTGGCATGGGACTTTTCTTGACGCTGGGCTACGGCAAATAGCTGGTCAGGCTTGCTAGTACCCACGTTAAGAATAGCCCAATCACAGATATACATGTTCAGCTGTATGTTGTACCAATAACCTGTCATGGCTTCATTAGAACACCGATGAATGGATGGTGGTATGCCTCAAACGATGGAGTCGTTAGTGTTGTTCCGAAGATCAAGACTCTGCACGTGGCAGCGAATGAGTGGCCAAGGTCACAGAACGGTTGAAAAATTGCCAAGGCGAACGGCGCGAAGGAGGTTCATGGGCAGCAGGCGTCTCCGCAGAATAGTATTTCAGGAAGCTGTCGAATGAAGCAAATGATCGAATATGAAATTATAGTTTGAAAGAAAAATAGCTGTAATATGAGATATGTCCTCTTCAATCACCCGTCTTAAACGGACGTGCTTGATGTTATGTACATTTCTCAACTCAAGCCTGAAAGCACGTCTCTCCCAAGTAGCGATCATCAGCTTCCTTGAAGGAATTGACTGGTCCTTTGTTCTCTTTTACATTTCGTGCGATTGTGCCAGATAGCACATACATCTTAACTCGACGACGAATAAAGAAATTAGAGAAGCAACAAAAGGGACTTCCAGATTACCAGGTTTCCAGCGAAGTGAGTATCGCCGACGACATATGCAGTAGAGATTCTGTACGGCCTGCGCCTGCGCTACGGGAAGTCGACCGCTGTCCCAACCGCCGCATCAAAGCTCAAAACTCACATTCAACCTGCGCGAAGAACTGGCCATACCCGGCGCCGTTATCACAAAGCTGCGTCGACGTGGGTGCCGCGGTGCATGTGGACCATGGACCATGTGGGCGAATCGGGACAGGAGACACTACCCGCAGCTGTTGCGGGACCTTGATACCTGCATCCGCTGTATGGAGCATCCGCAAAAGGGCCTAGGGAAGTCGGGAAGCTGACAGCGTCGCCAGCATTGAGGTACCAGAATCCTCCATCACAGGCATTGATCTTTGTAGCTTCACGGTGGCCTCCCAGTGGTGCAAACCGGCGGGCTCGAAGCCTAACCGGTCCAAAATGAGGCTATACCAACGGTCCATAGGCGGTCCAAGTTTCAAACCGGTCCACTAAACAGTGCACCGGTCCGATTAAACTTCCAGTGCTTCCTTCAGACAACCCTCTCCTCAGCGACTGCGGCAGCAGCAGGATTCGTCGGACCGCAATTTGCTTATGATATGTCAAAATTCAGCAACATATGTGCTTGCCCGAGATTCTGACGCTGTACAGTCGACATCGCACGAGTAACAGTGATCGATAGACGTCCATTTTCCTTTGCATACAATTCCAGACCGATCAAAAGACGAGCTAGGATGACTTACTGCCAAAAACAATTGTCACAAAGACGCTTATCGCCGTCCACTGCCCTGCAGTTGGGCCCCTACCCCCCGTGGGCTCCTCTGGCGCGGTGGCATTCGTCAGTACGGATTTCAGTTCTACGATGAAGGTATCCTCGGATAAATTGTGAAACATCCCTGTGATAGTACATTTAATTGGATTTGGAAGCGAACAAAGAGAGAGAGAAACACCGCAACGCACGGGCAGAAGCTTTTTGGACAGTACTTTTGCATAGTTCCTCCCCTTGACGTCGACAACATATTATGTCAGCAATGGCCCTTGACCAGGCTGTGTTTCGTCAAGGAAGGAATGACAGTCGAAGCGGTACGAAGGCTTTGAACCTTGACAAATCTAGTGGTAGAAGGAAATTTTCCGCTGTTCAATGCCCAGATTGTGGCAATAGACCGGCAATGAGGGTGTTTTCTGCGGGCATTCCCCCAGTCAAATGTCTCCTTTACCAATAGTTGCTCGATTCACGTAGTAGCGTCTCCGGTTGGGTGGGCCTCAGTGCGTAAGCAATTCTTATCTGACATCAGGAAGTCCGGGATGCAGGCGCTTTAACGGCATCAACATCCCTTATCGTAGGCAATACTAGGTCTATCTGAGGGCCTTGGCAATGACTTCTTGAGCCCCCTTCAGAGACGACGTCGACAGCACGGCGCAGTCCTGGATCTTTGCAAAGCTATAGAACATGCAGTAGTGAAATCGAACCCAGTGCGGCGCAAAGGACAGAGTGCAAGGAGGCAGCATCCCTTGTTGGAATATCCGGATTCAGACACATGTGCCTTTTTCTCCACGGAACGGCTTCTCAAGTAGCTTTCATGACACGATCTAGCTGTTCAAGTGCAGTTTGTGCGTCAACGATCAGGTGTTTCTTTTTATTCTTGAGCACTTCGTCTTCAGTCTCCACTGCGTCTGACTTAAGGAGCACGTGTTGCAGTATCGTTTCACTCAACCTAGTGTAAAGCTTCTTCCTGTCGTCTTCATCAGGAGGCGGGTGCTGCTTGAACATCTTGCATTCGACTAAGTATTCGGTATGAAAATCGAAAAACGCTTCCCGGATTCTTTCCGATGCTGAGTTCGGTTGTGAGGGCCGACTCAAGACCGCTTCATATGTTGGCGCGCTGGCATCGGAGCGAATCGGCGCTTCTTCGAGATGTGGGGGATGGTCCTTCGACGAAGAGTGGTCAGCCTCTCTGAAAAGCTCACGGTCAGCGGCTATATGACGATCTTCCTCCTCTTGACGTCTCCGCGCCCGTTCTTCACGGGCTTGCCGCGTTGGGTCAGCTTCTCTGAGACGCTCACGGTCTTCTCGCTCTTGTATAATCCTTGCTTGCTCCCGATGTGGTTTATCGTTTTCAGAGGTTTTCCAATAATTCTCGGAGGTCTTTCTGGCCATGTCAATAGGGACTGCTTCGCCAAAAAGTTTACTAGAATGAGAACTTCGCTCATCCAACGGCAGAACACGGGCAGAGCCGGTCCAATCGGCACTGGGGGGGCCTCCACCTGGGGAGAACCTGGATGGCATTGTATGTTTGACTGCAGGCGTCCGAGTTGACCCTTCTTGAAAGCCCATGAAAGGGTACTTTGGTGTTCGACGACTTTCTTTTGGACGCGGCACATACGTTTCAGGTTCCACCACATGATTTCGACCATCTTGGGAGATCTCGAGTGTAGTCTTTCTTTGCAGTCTTGGTGATGGATGCCACTCTTCCGTCATCTCAGAATCTGACTCGCCACTACCGTCGTTGGAACCCAAGGGCGCCTTCATGTTCTTGAACTTCGATGATTTCAAGGTCACCGGCTTCTCCGTATCCGAGGAGTCGTCCTCTTTTTCACCTGGTCGTACTCGATCCACAGGCATCGTTTCTGACCGACGCATCGGGGGTGGTCTTAACTCAGTTGAAGACTGATAGTTTGCTGAGCGCGTATTCTGATTCGACGACTTCAACGGTGCAGATTTTACCAAATCTGAGTCTTCTTCCACATACGGTTTAAACTTGCTGCTTGATTTCAATTCCATATCCCTTCTTCGTTCCTTGTCTCTTCGCTTTATTCGCTGAATACGGTGTATTGCCTCGGCTGCTTGCTCTGCCTCGGCTGCTTGCCCAGCCTCTCTCTCGCCTGATTGCGTTTGATTTGCCGGCATCGTTTCTGACCGACGCAGTGACGGATGCTTGAATTCAGATGAAGTCGCGGAGCGGTGAAGTTCGTTCTTTGATAAGCATGAATCATCTGAGTCGCGGTCCCCACCAGGGTTCACGGATTTCTCTCTGGCTGAGAACCTATGTGAATGGAGGACATCGTCGTTATTCGACGCCTTCATCACTTTCATAAATTCAGCAAAGAAATCTCTCAGATCGCTTCCGGCGGATCCACATCCAAAACTGAAAGACCGATTACCAGGCGTGCCTCCGCCTGTTTCAAGACAGTGCAAGTGAGGTGGGTGCTCCTTATCAGGAACATCAACATGAGCGTCTTCGTGCATTGCAGGCGGGTTGCTGGACATCGCGTGATGTATGTACGTAGAGCTCTTCCTGGGAACACGCCGTCTAATCCGATGTACAACGTCGTAGCACTGTCGATCGAAATCTGCAATCAACATATGCATTCTCATTAAGAAAGGTTTCTGTAATCTCATGTAGAATTCTCCTGTGCTCTCGGTTGACTTAGATGTGGCCGAACAGTCTCCGGGTCGAAGGCTGGCGTTCGAGTGCAGCGCGATATGCCTAAAGTCATCTATGTCTCGTATGATATCTTGCGCTGAATGAGCAAATTTCGCAACGATTTGGACGTCTGAAAGGTAATGTGGATCATTTCTTGGCACAGTCTGAGGTGCTTGCAGACTGCAGTCAGGCACGCAACGATCAGGCAGGCACTCCAGCATCATGTTAAAGCGCTGCCCGAAATCTTCGTAAAGCGAACATATGTCATTGTAAAGTTAAGAGATATTTACTTTGTGACAAACTCCAGAAGGTGCTACGACAAAATCGATGCCGAGCTCATTTATATAACGTGGGAAGAGTACGTCGTGGCTTGATTCATCTCGTGTGGCATCGTCTTCGCCGGCACTTTCAAGGTCGCTAGCATTTGCTGTGTCGCTACGCATTGTATTTGCCTCATTCATGCTCGTCCCTGACTGGTTTGTCGCCCGCTTAGATGGCACAGAATGGGTTGAGGGTACAATCTGAGGCTTTTTTACAGTGTGCGTAGGCTCTCGAGGGTTGAAGTTGCTGGAGCAAGGCTGAGATTTGATCTTGGCTCCTGTTCGGATACCAAAATCTTCTGTAAGTCCATACGACTGCTCTCCCGTAGTCTGCAATACAGTTGCACGGGACTCAGCACGACAAGACTCGCGTTCTATATCCTTTGTAACGGTGTTTTGAAGAGAGTCACAAGGGGACTGCTCATTGGGATCCTCTGATAGCTGGGCGTCAACGTTGTGGTCAAGTGGCTGAGTAAAATTGAAACTGTCAGTGGAACTCTCCGGTAGCTTTTGGACTTCCTTCATGATTCCAGGGTTTGCATTGCCATCATATTGTTGTTGGCTGACTTCTTGAGACGAATGGTCATCGAGTATACCCCGGTCCCCGAGCTCTTTGATGTACTTCTTGATGAGTTGTTTGTGCTTGTGTATGGCAGCACTTGGTAGTCCGTCTTTGACGAGCTCGCGGCGTAACCCCTTCCAAAAGGCAGTATCATCATCCGCATACGTCGTCAATATCGAGCCCTCGCGGTTGCCTCCACACAATATGCCATGAGCCGTCTTTTTCTCGACGGCAACCTTTATGTCCCGAAGAACTCCGCCATCCCTATCCATACGCTGCTCTATTCTGCCCATGGTACTCATCGAGACAGAATTCAAGTATAACAGCATCTCAGAAGTATATAGCGTCAATTTGGATCTAAGATCTCCCAGGTCTGCCATCTGACCATTGCCAAAACGCACTCTCTGCCATATCTTACGAACACTTCTTGTCTCCTCACTCAGGGCCGCGTATGCCGCCACTATCTTATCAACTTGCTTGAGAACAACTTCGCAGTCGCTTGCGATACACTCAAGCTGTTCTTTAGAGGTTTCGCCCGGTCTATTGATTGGGCTGTCTGGCTTGGCCACCTCTTGCTCCAGTCGTTGCAATACAGCATGTAGACGCAAGGCCTCGCGTGTGAGCTCATCATACTCTCCGCAAGCCTTGCGAGAGTTTTGAACAGTATTCCAGGCCAATTGAGTTAGGAGGAAGACGTCGCCGCCGGACCAACCAAAAGACATGTTGACGGCTGTGAGACCGCTAGACGCCTGTCGTTACGGCATTGCCGGATATGAGACTCGAGGTAGACAGAAGTCAGAGAAGACTTAAGGTCACCAATGATAGAGGATGGATGAGGGGATCCCTATCACATTAGACGCCAATTATCAGCCCATCTTAGCAGAATGAAGCAAGATTTGGGCCGCCTTTCTGCAGCTGTCGCTAAAGTACACTTATTCGTAGCGTGGCCGTAAGATCGGTACCGCAGTCCAAAGATTGATGGTGTCCATTAGGAAACACAAGTAGGAGTTCCGTCCTTGAGATGAGGCGACTAAACGCGATGTACTCGCTGGTGACTTTAGTCTCCGGACACATAAACAAACCACCACTCAATTAAGGCCGTCACAACGCGACAACAAGGCGGTTTGAGGAAAAACATTTGGACTGCAAATTGTAATTTGGACGATTTTCTATAGATTTTGTACCAAGAATCTTATCTCAAGGTGAATGGTTCTTGAATCAATGTGTTTCGCATGAAGGACTATTTTGGAGGTGTCCGGAGACTAAAGTCACCAGCGAGTACATAACCACCTTAGCGACCCTAGCCGGCGGCGCCGGTGCCAAGCGCCAGTTCAAGACAGGAGGCTGCTTCACTGCTTGCTCTTGTAGAACATCTTTGGTCAGACAACTACTACTGCATATTACGTACTAACTGTTCTAATTAATGAGCTTTCTCCTGTCGTGATGCAGCAACTCGTACCTTTTCCAGAGTCGATATGGCAGTCAGGACCCTCAGCACGTCAAAGCCTTCCCTGAATGCTCCGAGTCCGGTTTGCACCTCGCTGAAAGTTGAATCTTTGACTCACAGCTGGTCATATTAAACCTCCTTTTCGAGAGGGTCGCTTATGGCTACTAAGAACCATACTCTAGTATCTGCTTTTTCCAGATTTTCGAACCCTAATCCTGCAGCCTTGTCCGAGCCAGATCTTAGGAAGTTTAGACGAGATGGATTCTGAATCGCAGCAATATGATAGATCCTGCGGGATTCCCGAAGATATGCGCGCACGGAAATTCCTAACCAGAAAAGCCCACAGGGCCATGTGTGCAGCTGGGCTGGATGAATGTGGAGCAAGATGAAGATCTGTTTGAGCTATAGAGGATCCTACAAGTGCTTCGAACAGAAACGATCTTTCCACCAATAAAGACTCACTGCTCAAAAAGCACTGGCTCCATCTCACCAAGCCTCTCCGCTCACCCTTTCATCCCACATGATACAGCGATTGCTTCGCACCAAACGACTAATTTTCCAACCACGGTCTCTGATCCGCACTTGCATCCCCACACCGCCAATAGCCTCTGAACCGCTTCGCCCACGCTTCTCATTCATTCAGTCTCGACACTGCCGCTTCTGCCCGATCTCACTGACGGGTTCTGCGGCGCAGTTTGCGTACCGTGTTGTCTTATTGGCGTGGCGGGTGCTGTCTTTCCACCAGACGTCGAGACAGTTAGTGCATGTTGTGGAGAGGTTGAGATGCTGCTGCACGGTGGTATTTCGAATACATTCCTGGGTGGTGAGTCGTTCGCGTCATCTGGAGCAGATGATGTCAGAGGGTGATATCGAGCGGGGGGTATTTTTCCTGGCCTGCATTCGCGAGACGATTCCCTCGTGAGGGAGTGGCGCCTGATACGGCCTAGACTGGAAAACAGGCATAGTCTTCTGAACAGTGAAAACCTCTGCCGAAAAACTCGTTTACAGCTTCATCGACGTCTTCCAGATCCGTAGCCAACGCATCTGCGACCTCATGGTCTGGTAAGGGGCCTATTGGTCACCTGGCCTTCGACTTCCCTAACCCCTTCCAAGACGCTACCAGGACCAGGCAAACATTCGCCTGATCCCGCATCCACCCCAAAAACTTACTGGACGCAGAACCGTATGTTATGCGTGGCGCAGTGTGTCTGGCGGCATGAGGGCGGGGTAAGACTGAAGCTACGTTAATGCCTCCGTCCACGATGGACCACATGCATCGAGCGGGCGCGTTCAAACAGCAGGAATTATGTAATCAGTGTTTACCCAAAGGATTTCAACCGTGAGACCTACCTGTCCTTGAGCTAAAATCTTACCCGACCCCGGGAACTTTCGATCGTGACGATCCGCCCACCTGTTGTCGACCTAAAATCTTACCAGAGATGACAATGCATGACGCCAGTGCGACGCCGATATATACATTGGGAATTGTCAGCCTGTCGTTAAATTCAGACTACGATGCTCGCTCCCGCGGCTGAAAAGACTCGGGCAGGTAGAGTACTCAGGCTATCCCACTTGAGCTTCATCATCATGAAACGAGAAGTTCCATTCGCCAACACAGATGGCGCGTGGGATACCATGACCGCTAAGTTCTCCAGGCCACATCTCAAGGCTCGGCCCCCAAAAGCGCCCTGAAATGCTGGGTAAGCACCTGCAGGGCCGGGCTGCAGTCACCAAGAAAAAAAGCCTTGCTTTTAAAGCCAAATCCAAGTAATCTTTATTCCATGTTTTGAGATTCCAGAAGGTAAGAGTCGAAGAGGTTTTAGAAGGGCTTTGTAATACAAAAGCCATTATCCGAGCGTTGATTCAATGCAACTTTCCAACGAGCAAGTCAGAGTCCTGCATTCATGTAATGTACTTAAAGACGGGTGACTTGAGTATCCGAGTCTTTTTGACTGCGGGAATGAGCATCGTAGTCTTCTGCCGGTCATTGTTACCCCCCTACAAGTCAATCATCTTGGCCTCTAGTGTTTTCAATCAAGTTCCGTTCTGGATACAGTTATTGTGTCTTTGTCGATGTATTGCTCATTCCGTGTCACGGCTCGTCACTGCGTGCAAATCCTTCGCGCTGCCGAGAGCGTATGTCGGGAGGATGTACTCTTCGCTGTGTGTACCAGGTTTGTTTTTTGAGCTCCGTTGTCCTGAATGGGAGCTACGTCCATACTCGGCCGTCTCCGTCTTCTTATTGAGCGCTGTCCATGACGCAATCATGTATCTGTAGCCTGACAGCTTTTGGCCAATCCAACGGAGTGCCGGCATAATGATTGGAATCGATGCGGCAATCATGATGACGTATTGCTCTACGCTGGAGAACGTGTTAGCTTCTGGTCCAAACCCTCAAATCAGAGACTCACCTTGTCCAAATCATCAACCATGCTGTAGCATCTGTTACATCATATCAGTGACTGATGAGAGACAGAAGAACCGCTCTATGAAACTCACACGTGTAATCGGATCTTGCTGCCAGAGATTTTATTTGCACCACTTTGATAGTTGTAGCGACCATAGAACTGCAGCTGGTGAGCTTTCAAGGACTTTCGGAGAAGGAAAGCTGAGCAGATGCTGACAAGATACCGAGGCCCATCACGAACATCAAGCCAATCTTTTTTCGGAGTTCCATATTAAGCTGCCATATAAACGTGGCTGGGAACACGGCCAGAATAAAATCTGTGACTACGTTGATAGCTGGTCGAGTCAGTGAGAAAACTTCCCCGCAAGACGATAGTTAGACTTACACCCTTGGAAATAGGAATAGTACTCTTGAAGTCGAGGATTTAAACAATGACCTCCAACTTTATGGTTCCAGAGAGCTTGGACAGGTCTGCACTGTACCATGATGATTATGGCGGTAGCTCCGTTGACGGCGAATTGAAGGGCCACAAGCGAATAGAGGAATCTTCTCCGCGCGACGAGCTTCCGGATAATCTCGACCAAGAACAATGCGAAGGATATACGTCCAAAACAGGAGCTCATCACGTGAAAAGGCTGTTGGATGTAGTCGTACTTGACTGCTTGAACACTTCGAGTGGGGTCAAGGGACGTCAGGTGTCTTCCAAAACCCCAGGAGACTGCAACGCTAATGAGAGCCATATTGATCACCCCACAGACCTTGGGGAGCGATTAGCACCGCCCCGAGATATGAGAGAAACTGGCATTGGCTTACCAAAGACAGAATCATGAAATGATCGTCTATCCGTAGGCCATGGTTCCCTTTCAAGCGGATCAGTACTCGGAGGATGACGATAATGATTGCGACCGCAGCAAGAGTCCAGCTGAGCTCGAGCATCGGAGGACCCAAATTCCCTCCGTCTTCTCTCGGAACACTTGCCATGTTGTTTGCACTAAATCAAGTATACTGAACAAAGACTTGAATGTAGAAGTTGAGAATTTCGGCAGCAATGGGGAAGCATAAATTAGCCTGCCTTCAGAGTGTATCTCCTCACAAATAGAAGCATTGCAGACAGACCCGTTCACTAATAAACATGTCTTCTTGATGGCGTCCACGCTTACACACGACTGGGAGGGTTGCAACAGAATACCCCTCCAAAGCTGAGTCAGTGCAGCATTCATGCATGAGGGACAATCAATTGAGAGGCTTGCGGCCTTGCAGCAGCCAATTCATCCCCGCCCTCAACGATCTGGACTTTTGATTTGGACACTTTGATTTGTGACATGTGACGAAACGCACATCCAGCAGCGATAGGACCGTCTTAGAAAAAGGGTAGATTAATTCATACTACCCTGAAGTCTTGCCTTAGTGGCCGACTACGCGAGTTACATAATCAATCTATCTGTCAGCCATCAATGCTGCCGCGAAGCCGTATTAAGAGCTGTATACTTGGAATCTTGGTGTTGCAATTTTGAGAAGCTGTGCCGTGCCCTACCCTACATTGCCGGCGCCCCCTCGTAACAACCGTATCCGGGTTTTCGACCCAGAATCCTGACGTGTGTGATTTCTGAAGCGAAGTGATGTCAAGATGTTGCGGCCATTGTTGCTGAAATGACTGAAATGACACTTTGCTATACTGATGCCGAGGCGTCGAGTGGCCGAAATAGAGTAATGCTTTCCCTTGACGATTTGTATGCTTTTGGCAGGGAAAGGTCGGTGTGTGACAATAGTATATGGCTATCGTGGCTCGATCTGAAGGATTTGGCTGTCAAAAAGAGCGCATTTGCATGCGCGTTTTCAGGGGGTCACGCCTACGGAGGTCGGCAACCGAATGTCCTGGACGCCAAGACTTCTCGCTGATATCTCGGATCTCGGATAACGCCTGTCTGCAGATCTGGGGCCGTCTTCCGAACGTAGGGTTAGGGCTTGTCCAGGACATTCGGTGCCGACCTCCGTAGGTACAGTCCTAGGGTCGTGTAATCTTCTTCATGTCGAGGATCTCAACATCCCCTCGTCCGACGATAAATTGCAGCGCCTCACTCCCAAAGCCCTTTTTACCTGCGGAGTATCTTCCACGGAACGCGCTTAGGATCGTAGTAAGGATTGTCCTGTCTTGCGGAATCTATACGTTACCAGCACAAGGACACGACGGATCCGCCTGTCGCCGTCACCGTCACCGTCACCGCTACCTGGTTATGTATTCCGCGTACGTAATTATAGAGACTACATTTGGATGAATGGAGGTTTGGTCGGCTTTATAGCTATTATGAAGACTTTCTAACGGCTATAAAGGTGTAGTCAAGTATGTAGTACGAGGTGCCATGTTTACCTGATAATGTTATTGTGGGATCGAAAACTATCTACTCACTGATACTTAGATCCAAGCTCAATTTATTAGCTACCGGTCATCGAAGCGGCTGCAGGGGATAAGACCTCTAGTCAGGACGTCTAATGTTCTATCCCGAACTTTGTGCCCTCGCGCCGCAGCCACCTCTGGAACGTGAAACCATCGCGCCCACTACAAGTCTACATCTTCATCGTCGTTGAGTTCGGCTTGGTATTCGTCCGTCTTCCAGTACGTCGATCACACCGTGTTTGCTCGACGGTACTTCTTCTCCCATGCTTGAGGTTGGACCAATGTTGACCGGTGCTGTGGTCTTCGGCGCATTGCTACCGTTGCCACCTGGACTTCCTCACGAGGTTGCACCAGCCAAGTTCAGTCTTGTAGTTAGCCTCAGCCGTCGCAAAGCGGATCTGGGGTCGACAAATGTTTCATGACGATTGCGCGCTGTAGACTGGGGACAAGGTTCCGTGCATCTTGGGCTATAAGAAGGCCAAAGACCCCGTGAAACATTTTCGGCCCCAGGAGGCCTCTAGTCACTTCGCTGTGTGACCTCATCGTCGGTCGTTTCTCAGTACCCTCCCGCAGAAGCATTGCAGTAAGGCAGACTTGACAATCCTAAGTGGGTGGCACAAAGGCCTCTGTGAGTTCAATGGCGGCCCTCATGATGATAATTTGTGAAACCAGACGTCCATGTCTCTTCCATAAGCTCCAAAGATGTCTATAAAAGCTATTGCACTTCCCGTTCCAGATGCCCATCGTTTCCGCTCTTCCTTCCTTTCCCTGTATCCTCAAAGTTCAACACAGAAACAATACAATTCCCGACCATGCGGTTCTCCCTCGCAAACCTCTCAAAGGTCTGGGCCGTGGTCCTCCCTGTCTGTCTTGCGATCCCCATAGATGTTCCCCCAGGCAACCCCGATATATGTCCCATACCTCAAATCAGGGTCAGCACAGTGACAAAGGAAACGCAAGGCCCCTACCGCATGACGGGGACCGATGTCACCGTCGTCAAAGGAGGTAAGTCGACTTTCGACAATCTGTGAACCCACTGACGTGGTGTCGGGTCCGCGTGAAGGGTCGGCTTCATTCAGTAAAACCTATTCGTATTCGACGACGCTCACATATACCATCGGCATAGTGGGCGAAGAGTGAGTAGCCTTCCAGGCTCAGCGTTCGACCTTCATCTGACGTTCTTCTCAGCGATTTCAGCGCGATCGAATCGCTAGCGGCCAATCTCGGATTCTCCTTTTCGATCTCAAAGTAAGTTCTTCTACAATTCTGCTTCGCCTTCTTTCGCGACGGGTCATCGTGAATTCGAAGGCGTACGTCCGCAAAAACCGTATCAGCAGCCCCATCGATAAGTTCAAAAGGACATTGTCCTCATACATTTGTTACAATGTCGTAGTGACAAGGCGAAGATGCTGATACCGGCGAATTCGCCGTAGGACGACACAGACTTCGATCACGGTCGACACAACATGCCCCATCAACACCGGGGTGGGAGAGAACAACAACGACACCGTCACTTGGGGCATCGAGTACTACGAGTTCGTGAACTGCGCCACCGGCACCGTGACCTTTGGGAACTACACCCCGGGCGACGGAGACAGCATGGAAATGGTACGCCGGCCCCCTTCCCCTCCGGATCCTCCCTTTCCCGTCGTGTCTCGTTCCGCCGCGCGGATGCTGATTGTCGCCGCGATAGTGCACCCCCGAAGCCGCAGCGCACAAGACCAACCCGGGCACGTTCCCGTACCAGGTGTGCTCCACGGCCGTGCAAGCCGGGGCGGAGGACGGCAGCGGCGACGAGCAGACGCCGGAGTGCTGCACCAATTCGGACAGCGATCCGTGGCCGGGGGCGCCCGTGTGTCCGGTTGCGACGTGAGGACCGATGGAGCGCTGATGCGTTGCGGAAGTGTGATTTTCTCATGGTTCCTTCGGCGACTTATTGTGCGGATTATGATCTTTGGGATGCGGAGTCGAAGCAGCCATGTCGGAGCTTCGGATACGTGTTCCGTCGTAAGATGATAGGGTATTTGCAACACAATGTACTCCTCGCATGCGTCGTGTCCGTCTTGCATCCGCTACGAGAATATGACTTACTAGAAGAGAAGAAAGAGGTATCGGGGTTCATGACCCTAATAAAGCCCCATTTCGTGTGAGAGGAAGGCTATTTCTATCGCAATCGAGTCAACTTGGTAGCAGCCCAGAGACTTCTCTGAGAGAAGAAGAGTAGAGCATGATAGGGCGTACTTGGACGCCATTTCAAGCGCTTCTTGCACCAGAGTCCTCTGCCGCCTCAACGGCCGCATGCAGGCTTGCGCGCCAGTTGATCGCGTTGAAGAATAATCACTCGACACTCTGATGAATACTGGATGTGTGATGGCTTATCTCATTGACTAGGTAGACTAATGGCTTCCCGCTAAGCACGCCAAGCAACCCCCCCCTCTAGGCCCCATTGCGGCAAGGCTGGTTCTCCTCCTAACAGCGTCGAGTCAAGGTCTGCAAGGCTCATAAGGCTTACACCGAGAAGTTATTATCAGCCTTGAAGAGTCCCATTCTTAACCGAAGTCTTCCGGGCTACTGAATTAATTTCGAGATAGTGAATCCTACGCCAACTGCACGCGTCGATATCAAGTAGCCTGTAGCAAAAGTCATTGCTATATTCAGGTTTACGGCGAAAGGTTGTTCGAGAAAATCTGACTGCACCAAGACTTAATCTTTATTGCTAAGTGCTCACCAACCCAAGAGTCAATGTGACAGAGGCAGAAATCTAAATGGTCTTAGTCAAAATCGATTCGAGGCGACTGCCACCAGGCATCAGAATCGGCTGAGTCATACTAAGGCATTCGGAGTTTTTGGTCATCATTGCACGTTCTCACAACTGTTCCAAACTCCGCTCACGAGGTAGTCTTTGCTCGCGGTCATTGCTCTCTGATTGAACAGGCTCAGCACCAGCAATAAGAGTCAGCCCGGTAGCCTCGTTGGACGACTCTTTCGTTATCAGGTTCTGCCTCTCCCTCATCGCTGCAACGCTAGCAGGATTCTTTTGGTAGGTACCTAAAGCAGCTAACAGCGCTACGGCTGAAAGGTAAGTGCAAATCCGCATTTGCTCGTTGAAAGCGTCCTTGTACATTTGTGCCACAAGGCCTTGATCGGCTATAGTCAAGGTTGAGATGTTTTTCAACGACTGCTCCAGCGATTTGATGCGGGCGGGATCTAGAACTCGAGCGAGGCCGTTTCTGACCTTGTTATTGAGAACAATCGTCGCCATGGACAAGCCGATGCTGCCTCCTAGGATCCGGGCCTGGCTCAGAGCCCCTTGCGCAGCGGCTATGTAAAGATTAGCTGGGACATTCTTTCAGAAGAAGCAGATACAAAATGACTGACCAACGTCCTCTGACTTGCAGGCTAGAGCAGCCAGAACCGTAGTACTCGAGAAAGTCAGCCCTACCCCAAGACCCAGGATGATCTGGTAACCGTATGTCGGTGTATAGAATTCCTTGGCACCGCCTAGTGTTGATAAGAGGCCGCTTCCCAAGAGAATGAGGGATGTGGCAAGTACTAAAGCTGGAGATGTACGATTCTTCTTTGAAGAAGCTACACCACCCAAAAAGCTACCTAATGTGACGTCAGGCTAGTGCAATGGGACAGCCGCGCTCAATGTCTTACCAAATGCCGTGGAGCACAACAGGGGTAGTAAATGTACACCGGCCATAATAGGAGAGTTTCCATTGACTATCTGGAAGCGCTGCGGCAAGTTTATGACCGCAACAAAGAAGGGAAAGCCAGTAAGCAGTATGAGGCTTTTAATAGATTAGTAGAACCTAGTTCGGATTTCTCAAGGATCAACGTACACTATAGCTGGGCCAATCGGTCGGGTAAGTGCAATAGTGAAAGGGAAAATGGCCCGAAGGGAATGGATATTATTGTCAAGGGAGAGCCAGTAAATCCAAACAAAAAAGCCGATCCAGCATACCCCAGAGATCGTCAAGGTGGAAATAGTGACTGCACTGTTCCAAGGTACTGCCGTACTCCCACTCTGTTGGAGCGTAAAGACTAGTAGCGTGGAGGCTGTCAGTAGTAAGACAGCACCTAACCAATCTACTTGTCCGAGCGACTGCCAGGAGATGGCCTTTTTGCATATCTTCTCTTTTCGCGGCCAACAGAATAGCATGACTGTTATTCCCACGGCAGCGGCGGGAGCGTTGAACAAATAGATCCAACGCCATGATGCCCTTTCCGTGATTACACCCCCAAGGATGGGTCCTGTAAATGCAGAGTGAGATTCGTCCCATAGCGGAGAGCGATATCATGAGAGTTGAATACCTAGCACTGAACCTGTTGCAAGAGCCGCCCCAATTATACCGCTAAGCGCACCCCAGTACTGAACAGGCGTGATCTCTGGTCCAATGACTGTCGGCATGGAGTATAAACCTGAGCCTCCGATTCCTTGAAGCACTCGTAGAGCAATCAATTCGTTCAATGTCCGCGCCAGGCCTCCTCCAAGGGAGAATGCTGCGAAAAGGACGTAGGCAATAATGACAGCTGCTTCCCGGCCGATTCCGTCACTCAATCGTGTGAAGATGACGGCAAAGCCTGGTATGAATTTTTCAGGCTTTCGTAGTCTTTCGCGCTTTCGTTTACGCTACACGTACCCATGTATGATAACAAATATGCCAAAACTACCCACGTTACCTGCAAGGAGCGTAAGAGGTGATGAGCTTTTGATCGTGGAGAGACTGACAGTGACGGAATCAATAAAATACTCGCCAATGGTGACGAGGGCAGTGGCAGTGATGGAGGTCTCAATGGTGGCCAGCACAAGACCTAATGCAAGACTGAGAAGAAAACAATGAGCCTCTCCCAGACTCGGTAGAGCTTTTCAATATCGGTCAATTCAATTCACCTTGAGAGGACTCCCAACAGCCGCCAACCTCGTAGTGGCTTCTGCATAGTATCATGAGATATGGAAGTCGCATTCTTGGTACTCGTAAATTGGTTATCGATGCCTTTTTCAGCGGCATCTTGGCCAGCCATATTGCGGGGGATACAACGTTGAGATCAGAATCCAGGGCGGAACGTACGTGGGAAATTCGAAAATATGCAGATAATAAAAGCTGGCATTTCATAATCTTCATTGCTAAAATTGCTTAGGCATTCGAGTTTTTTCGTGCGGGTAGCCCAAATCCCCGTCGGGTTTCCCGGCCTAGAATTAGAATACTTCAAGATACATGAAATAATCGTACTCGTACCTGTTTGGGCTCAGCGCGTATTGTCGTCATAGGCTAGTAGAGATCAAATCGAAACAATCCGCTCTTCGAAGGAGAGGAAGCTGATCGTCATAGGAGCGCGTCCGCATTTCATGCAAATTACGGACCCGAGGCATGCATATGCGTGCACAGCCCTGCCGCCGATTCATATCATGAAAACAGGCAAAACAAGGCAACTGGAGCAGTCCAAATCCTTCATCCACATTAATGCACGTCAGACGGTTTACTCCGAAAAGCTTGTGTCGAGACTGGTCAGCCGCTGTGGCTCCAACAGACAGGCTTCCGAAAATGAGCCTTTAGGAGTCCCATGGCTATCTATGAACCGAGAGCTCGGCTTGCTGAATGCATGGTCTATAGTAGCACTGTTTGTAATGGTGCCACGCGTTCAATTCAGCGATGCATCAGCTAGGTGCGTGGCACGAGTGTTTCACTTGCTGCCCCAAGGGTGCCAAATGTTGCGAGGCTGCGCATGGAGTGGGGGGGGGAGGGGGAGAATCGCCAATGCAGTCCACGGCAAATGCACGGCCTAGAGAGCTGAGATGTGTCAAGTGAACGCTTTCGAGCAATGGAAATGCTGCATTTGTGTACGGCTCAGTCGTGCTATCATGGTTTGAGGGTGTAAGATTTGATCAGCGAATGCGATGCACGGCTCAATCCTACTTTCATGGATATCTTGAGGGTGTGGAGCTGATGAAGCTGAGCCATCATGATTCAGGGAGAGTTTTTGACTTATGCATAGCCGTAGTGTCAGAAGCAGGGTTGGAAGTGGACATTGAATGAATGAGGATGTATACCGGAAATGATACGACTACTTGAATAGTCAAAGGGGGGGGTGAGGCATATCCCTACTCCGTCTTTACGGCAATGCTGCAAAAAGCGGATCTGACTACTTCTATTGTTAAAGGTGCAATGAATTTTGTATAGGTGTCAAGTTTCTTAATTGAAATACAGACCACATCATAAAAGAGTACCTACGGTAAGGTATGTTGTACTACACTAGCGGTACGTTCCGGAATCCTTTCAAGTAACCCCACCTCCATTTTCGAAGGAGCCTCAGAAGTGCGATTGCTTACTTACTAAAAGGTATTCAAGCACAGGTGGTGCATGTACTCCGTAAGACACAAACCTTAACGTGTTGGACGGGTCATCGGTCATTCGAGAATCTTAAGGTAGTAAGCACATCGTAGCGCTCAGAGATGATAGGTCAAATAAGTAGGGCTACGCCCGACTGTGACTAGACTACTGATCTGAGCCAATTGGTGAACGGCCTTGGTGTGCTTATTAACATTCTCGAATGACCGTAAGGTAATTCTCGATGACCCGTCCGACACGTTTTACAGCTCGACTGATCGGTTGTGCGAAGAGGGGCATTCGCCATACGCCATCGAGCGTAACAGGACATTCCAAGGCTAAGTGTCCGCGCGTGAGGCTACACTCCACCTCGACAGCGAAGCGCATGACCTTAAGAGCATCAAAACGCAAGGAGTTCTCCTTACACTTTCGGTTCCTCGAGGATAGACATAGTGAATTAAGACTGGAAGTAAGAGAGTATGGAGTATGCTCATATCATCGACCATCTCGATTCTGCTATCCAAGCCTGGAAGAGCGAACAAAGGTTACACGACGCGTCTCCGTCTTCGAGAGCTCCAGAAGCCAGCCAAAAAAACTTACTGGCAGCTGCCCGAGGCCTAGTCTTTGCTCTCGAGGCTCCGAAAAGTGTTATCTACGAGACTTCAAAATCAGTATGTAGGAAGCTTCACATCTCCCGATCCTGTCAGCAACTGTCATGAGGGTTTCACTTATCAAGTTTTCAGCCGGCCGGACATGCAGCTTTAAGAACCGCGCTCATGCTGAATATCTTCGACAATTGGGCGAGTGACGAGACAAAGACTGCGAATGATCTTGCAAAACAAACCGGTGCGGAGGAATTATTGATTGGTACGCTCTCACTCGTAGTAATAGAAATATCGAGTCCTCTCTGTCCCTACACTTAAAGGCGCCTACTAAGAAACTGTTACCAATCGCAGTCCGGATTATGAGAGCTCTTGTGGGCCTTCGTTTTTTCAAGGAGAGAGCAGAGAAGACATATGGGCACAGTTCCCTATCACGGGAGCTGATCGACGCAACTTTTCGGACAATGATTGTGGGAATGTGCGTACTCAATGCCACTCCGATGGAAATAGCTCGCAACATCTAATATAGCGTCTTATGGCATATAGGATCAGTACCGCAGGCCTGACTATGGCAAAACTCCCCGAATATCTTGCCTCTCTCAATTTTCAATGCCCAGAAGACCCGGACAATGCTCTCTTTCAATACGCGCTCGGGACAAAACTCAACATGTTCCAATGGTTAGAAACGCAGCCAGAGCAGCTCGCAGTCTTCAGCGCCTATAACGCTGCATCAACGAAAAGGCGAGGACCTGTTCTCCGGGCTGCTATCTCTGCTCTACTTCCAGTCAATGGCCCAGCTATACCTAGTGAATGGGCTCAAACCAAAGGAGACCAGGTTTTGCTAGTCGATGTTGGTGCCGGTCGTGGTCAAGTACTAGGAGATATTCGGAAGGAGCGACCAGACCTTGTAGGACGAATAGTTGCGCAAGATCTACCAGAAGTTATTGCAGGCCGGGAGATTGCCGACGGGGTAGAGAACATGGCTTTCGACTTCTTTCAACCCCAGCCAGTAAAAGGTGAATACCTCATTCTCTCCTATCTGATCAGAGTTATACATCACATTATCACTACTGATGGTCTCGTTTCTGATGGCTCAGCTTTTAAAGCTCATAAACTGATGCATGTATACCATAGGGGCTTCCATCTACTTCTTCAGCCACATCTTTCATGATTGGCCCGACGTGACCTGCCGCCGGATCCTTACCAACACTCTCCCTGCGCTCACTGCTGACTTTTCTCGCATCGTTATTGTGGACCAGGTTCTCCCTAATATTGGCGCTTCCGCCATTTCCTCTTTGATGGACCTCAGTATGATGGCTATAGGAGGAATGGAGAGGACCGAGCGACAGTGGCGGGAGCTGCTGGAGGGGGTGGGCTTGACTGTAGTCAGTATAGAACAGCCGAAGGCGGGCACTCCGGGTGCAGATGGAACAATCGTAGCTATATTGGGCCAGTGAGGGAAGAGCAGGAGTTTCAAGTCCAACGTGGTTGGATTGATGACAAAAGAGGCTAGACTGGTTGCGTCCTCAATTGTATGACCAAAACTAGTGGCCGGCGGTTTGAAACGGAATTGGATACGGGCGCATCTCAACGATCTAGTGCTTATGTTACATTAATACAGTCTGCGTTTGGTCTTTGGCATTGCTTCAAGTCGCGCATAGAAATCTTTGTTCTTGCATATTGTAGATCTTTGGCTTGCAGAGACATGCGTCTTTCTGGCACGGTTGATTGAAAGAAGTTTCCGTGGTACGGCTGTATCCTACACTAGGTCACTCGGCCGGAAGGATTCTGTGAACAAAGGGCAATCAAATCAAGGATCTGGGATGACACGTTGTCCAAAACCTTGACTCACACAAGTACTACCTAAACCGGCCCTAGGTGCCCATGCCGCCAGCCTTGCTGCATGCCCGCATGAGGGCTGAGAGATCGCCTTTTCCACACTGACCACTCTCGTGCATAGACGCATTCAGAGACGACGATTGGCTCTGCCCGATTTCATACCGTTGACAGAAACAAGGGTAGCAGTACGTCTACACCTCCGTCACTTTTATGCGTCTCGAGGGCGACGGTGCTGGATGCAGCCTTGAGTGCTTCTTGCCACCTACAGTACTAGTACACTACACCCGCACGACCGACGCCTACTATCCCGGTAGTCGTGCCACAGACGTGCCGGCTCTGAAGGGCGATGTGCTTGTATCAAAATGAGATGTACATTCGTTGCCACCAAGAATAATCTCGCGGAGTGAGCAGGATTGCTGTCACGCGAAGATCGAGGGACACCGCCGTCTCATCACCTGGTGGTTGCCTAGATATCCGACAAGGCGGAGCCAAGGTTCCCTCAGCTCACAGCCTGGATATTGAGTTCGAGCGTTCTTCTGTTGCGACGTAGGGAGCTCTCCTTACTTCTCCTACGGCCGTAAATCCTACATCTTCTTTGTCCGTTCTATATATTTCAACGGCTCGTTTCTTGATTCATTAGATCCTTCTTTCAGTCTGTTCAGTAGACATCAAATTGAGCTGACATTAGCGTGGTTTTGTTGCAAGTTTGGGCATCTTGCATTTACAGTACTTGTTCATTTGAATCTTCTTCTCATACACTTGGTGATTGCACAATGTCCCAGTGCCCGGAAAACAAACCTATCAGTCTCCCTGATCTTCCGTCCTACATACCACCTCAACAGGGTATCCTCTCCTATCTACCTTCGTCATGGGTCCCTTACGCAGAACTGATACGCCTTACTCGCCCGATTGGTATTATTGTGATCCATTGTCCATTTCTATTCGGCACACTCTTCGCAGCTGCAATCTCACCTCATCCGCCGTCACCACACGTTCTGCTTAAGATCGAGGCAATACTTCTCGTTGGGACAGTGTTTTTAAGGGGATCCATGGCCGCGTATAACGATCTCGCTGACCGGGAGATTGATGGACATATCGCTCGAACGCGCCACAGGCCATTGGCGAGAAAGGCCGTCTCCCCACGCGGAGCATGTATATGTGTTGTGGTCCAAGCCGCCGTTTGGCTGGCTATACTGACGCAACTATCTCCAATGTGTGCATATTACGCCATTCCATCGCTAGGTCTCGCAGGATTTTATCCGTATTCGAAGCGTGTCACCGACTTTACCCCTGTGGTGCTTGGTTTCACGATGGCATTGGGCGTATTTATTGGGTGTGCGGCTACCAATGTGGATCCAATCAGCCTAGCAGTCGAGAAACACACCCGGACGGCTGCTACAGCGTTGTTCAGCTTATACCTTTCCTGTGCCGTCTGGACAATAATCTACGAGACCGTCTATGCGCACCAGGACATCGTGGACGACGAAAAGCAAGGCGTAAGGTCCATGGCTATTCGTTTGAAAGGCAAAGTCAAAGAGAGTCTGTTCTTGCTAGCAGTATTGCAGACAACTCTCCTTGCTTGTACGGG
Source organism: Platismatia glauca (assembly GCA_963556305.1). NCBI lineage: Eukaryota > Fungi > Ascomycota > Lecanoromycetes > Lecanorales > Parmeliaceae > Platismatia > Platismatia glauca. The sequence goes on from OY745769.1 coordinate 1,554,931, forward strand.
CTGGCTTATGAGTGCTGGGCCGCTGTACTTTGCTAGTACGTGCTTTGGTGTGGGCCTCTCCTTAGGAGCAATGATTTGGAAAGTGGACTTGGAGCAATCGAATGAGTGTTGGTGGTGGTTTTCTAACGGAACATGGCTCGTCGGTGGTAGCATTGTTGCCGGACTTGTCAGTCAGATATAGGGCACCAGATGATACAAAAGGCAAAAAGAGTTGGCAAAACCAGCTAAAAAAAACTTGTAGTGAATTCGGGATTACGAGGCAATCTTGGAGATTTTTGCAGATCAAGCATGTGGCAGACATTTGGCGAAATCATACAACGTGCTCTCTGCCAATAGTCGTTATCCTAATCTAATTGGAATTGTGATAACTTGGAACTATTCTCAAGGCAGACATTTGATTCGAAATTTTGCCATTTTAAAAAGCCCCCCCCCGGATACTGGCAAGGTACTCAAAGTAAAAGCGACATCAAATACTCATTTCACACCGACACGTCAACATCTACAACTCTTTTGATTCCATCCATATGCTCCAAAGAAACCTCGTTGTCGCAAACTCGACCTGCAGTTGCCTTGGAGTCATAGCTAGTACCCGTGGTACCGAAGCCAGGCCATCTGTCCAGGTCATTGGAATTTGTTGGGAACTTGATATACCTCAGTCGGGTCTTGCTCTCGCTAGAGTGCTTTCCAGTTCCGGCCGACTTCTTGAACCTATGGGTAAAGAGTGGACGAAGAGTTGCAATGTTAGCTGCAATGATGGTCACGTAAGATTCCAGGCTGTGAAGTGTCAGCCTTTTCGTAAACGGTGGCACTTGCACTCTATCTACTTACTCTCCCATTAGACTAGGTAGCGCAGAGTCCCCTAAAGGTTCAGTTAATGAGTCTTCTATATCGCGCACCTGAGCTTACATGTAATATCTTCACCAGAAATTTTGCCCAGTACAATGATCCGCACAAGGACACAACAAGCAGCGCTGGACTTTGACTTAATACCTGGCGGCGATTAGGTTGGGGCATGACAGACTCACAATACTCCGAGAGACATGATACCACATATAGCCGTTTTATTTCTCCGGCTCATTTGTATCTTCCACATACAGTATACGGGTAAGCCAGAGAGCACCAGGTCCAGGAACGCCGAGACCGCTGCGCACATACTTAGCTCATACTCTTAGGGACAACTGCGGCTTATCTATTTGATTGACTCACCGCCTTGTATTTGTCCAATTGCAACTTCAATCAGTGGGCTCCAGCAAGTGCCAGGAATCGCCGGGTCCCACATCTTGGCTCGAGGGTGACATTGCAGTAGAATTGCGGTACCACAAGCTATGTTAGTAGCCGCGGTCAAGGCGATGATGATGTACAACGTCCACCGCCAGCTAGTGTTGACTGAAAATATGCGTATAAGGAAAAGGCAGATGGATATTCTGGAAAACGCTGTTGAAGCCATAACCGGGATCTCTCCTATGGCCTGAACTTTATCCGCGGTGACGATTTGCGTGGGGGACAGACAACCGATATGTCGACCTAGACCGTAGTGTACGTGTACGTTGGTTACAACGAAGAGCATGATTGCAAGAGCCTCGAAACTTAGCCATATTTGTATTTCGGGTATCTTAAAGATTGTGGCTTACCAACGCCATTAAGATGAAGGCATCGTCCATTCCAAGCCCTGCGGTGACTCGCCGCATTCGTGTAAAGATCCGCAGACATGTGGAAATGATACAGATGGCGAGGAAAGTTGCACCAATACCGATATTGACAATGCCCTTGTCACCCTCGATACAAGGAATGGGCAATGAGGCTGAGGACATCTTCGAGTGTCAAAGAAGAGTGAGGGTATCAAAACTGTCTGTTTGGTGCAGGGCTCTGAGACTAGTGCAAACTTCCAGGCTGAAGCAAGTAATAGAATCCGAGAACATTCAGGATGGTGGGAGTATAAGAGAGTAGAATGGGAGAGGAATGAGTGTTTTGTTAGTGGCAACCGCTGAGAGCACGGCGACGACGCTTCGCTCGTAGTGAACGCCCATTCAAGAAATCCTTGTCAGAATGAAGTAGTCCAAGCGCTCCACTCGTCTTCCAAATGCCTTGGAGCCTAGACTTACCTTGCCGCTCAAAGTAAATGCTGTCAGCGTCTCAGCCTCACCATGCATGATGATGAGCTGCAAAATTACCGCTTTCTCGTGCAGCTGGTAAACTATGGATAGCCCGCAGCTGAGATCCAATCTGCAGATGACTATCTAGTTGCTGGAAACCAAGGGAGAGGCTGACTACCACAACTTTCACTTTTGACGTAAATCTAGCAAGTCCAGACGCAGATCAATGTTGCAATATTTTGTTGCAATCCTGCAAGACCCGGATCCGACTACTTAAATGATCATCTCCGACACAGCCTCGGCATCATTGGAAACCCTATCACAATAAATGATTAGAAGGTGGTGTAACACGTGTAACACCTACCTCCACGCTTTTCCCAATCCTCTTAAACGGTTTCGACATAGACGCGTGCTTCCGTGTCATTGCGATACGACCTAATACCTCTATCTTTTCACAAGTTCCCAATTGGTCAAGCCCCTTGTTCGAAGAGCCCTTCGCCTCTGACTCGTCCGGGACCTCATCGACGGTCCGGTCAAAGTTCTTAGAACGCAGGCTGATAGGTAGCGACTATGACGCTTCCTAAAATTACTCTCTATTAGCTCCATATCGATGCAGCGGGTTCCTACCTATAATTTCTGTTATGATGAGGGGCCATCTTTCGTAGTCGGTCGATCGATAAGTATAACATCTTTGATTTTTACGGATAATTGATATAACATCTTGTCAGGACGGCTACCAGAGCATGTCTATGGTGGTGTGTAACGAGGATATTAAGTCTAAAGAAGAGTAGATACAGGAAGGCCGCTTTGCGGGCGAAGAATGCTAACCGAGGCGCTAGTGTACGGTACGTACCTACACGGCCGGTATTTTACAGGCCTTGGCAAGAGGAACTCGTGTCTATACATGAGAACTCCTCTTGCAGACAAACAGCCAGAATGACCACTACATTCCTCCTTCATCGCACAAGTTCATCCATCCAGAAGATCGTCCATTATTCACAAGATTACCCCTTCGCATATCACAATCTTGTGGTTTGCTTAGCTCTCATGAGGATCCAACCCGGATGAAACCTATTTCGTGAGTTCAACGAGTCAAAGAGCAGCCATGATGGCAATGAAAGCGCCCAGACATCCACCGATCGACGCGACGGCTTTGACAGCGGCACCAGCGAAGTGAGCAGCGCTACTAGAGGTCGCAGTTCCGCTCCCGGTCTCTAGTGATGGAGATGGAGCTGTGGTAGAAGCTGTGGCTGACGTGGTCGGTAAAGATGGGGCGGGAGTTGTAGCAGGTGTGGCACTGCTTGCAACGACCGCTAGGGTTGAAGATGTTGAAGCTTCCGCTGGTGTCGCTGATGCAGCACAAGCACAGACAGCACTCGCTGAAGCCTGCACGGCGAGACCGGTCTGTAATGATTTCGGAGTCAATATCCCTTGTTCAAGGCAAAAGTCCGAGCAATAAGACCATTCAAAGAGGTTGTGGAAGATGTCTGGCGACTCGTAAAGGGGTCCACAGAAAGAAATGTTGATTGGAGACTGTACTTACAACGGCACCGCAGCCTTTGAGGACGCCAGAGAGAGCCGCAGTGTTTATTGCCACTGTTGAATCCCATGAGTAGGAAGGTCGTGGTCTAACGATGGCTACTCACTCGAATTTGATGGTACACATTGACATGAGAAATCGGTAGGGCCGCAGCCCACGCTGGCCGCGGCGGACTCTATTGCGGAAACCTGCCCTCGTCGTCGGCTGTGGCTCAACGGAGGACCGAAAGATCGGGACGACTTACTGCGCAAAGAGGGATTGATCCAGCGACAGCCACACATTCATCCTGAGCTTGAGCGATGGCAGCGAGGCCGAGGGCTAAGAGGATTGCAACGGGCATCATGATCGCTAAGGAGAGATTGCTTTGAGCAAGTGAGCGGCAAGCAAATGTCCCGGTTTCGAAAGGCAAGGGACTAGATCAGATGGAGTAATGAGCGGTTGTGAAGAAAAGATATACGGTACGGTAGATATATTCTAGATGGTCTTGGCCAAGGCTAAGTTGGAGACCCTCGGGAAATTGTGCCAATTTCTTGGAGATTGGGCTCGATTGGGGTTACCCGTTGGAAAGCTCGCCCTTGACAGTTGACGCCAACGGTGACCTGGTCAGACCTTTGCAAACGTATCGATAACCCGCTGGTACTACCTATCTTTTACAACCAGATACTCCGCACGCCCTCCTGCTCTTGCGTCAGAGCACATCGAGAAGCCTCGGCCAGAGCAGTGAATCCTCGATAACTTTAGTTTTTATTATAGTGTCCGTTTCTGGGCGCTACAGCGACCCCCGGAGAGTTCCTTAACCATGGTAGGCTGCCAAGCAGCGGCAGCCCGTTCCTGACCCTGGATGACCTTCGTTCTCGCGGCCAGACTACCAATGGCGTGCATCACCGATTGACCATCGCATTGTTCGCCTCGTGCAGATGCGGGGATGGGCACTTAGAGGCGGCTGACTGAGTCTATCTAAGAGACCATGTCCCCGGAACTATCGCTATGTAAATCTTTCGCCCGTGACTCTTCAGTACTCTACCGACTGGAACACTGCGACCCCCGCACTCAAGAGACACTCACTCTCCGATGGTGCGTCCTCGGTGATGCAACGCTCACTGTTGGAATTACCAGTTGAGCGGTCTGGCTTGGCTTGCTGGCGTCACAATGGGCATGTGATCATATCCAATGGAGAGAAGGCGGCGAACACGCTAAATAAATGTGTCTCAGAGCCTCGGACACTGTCAAGCGCTCTTGCGTCAAATGAAAATGTGCAGAGACTGCTGACCTGCTCCAGATCGATCGCGCGCTACACCTGCTAGGGTGAAAGATCCATTCGGGAGGTATTCAGGGGTTAGGGACAGGAGCTGCTTTCCTAGAGTACGCTCGTCCCCAGAACAAACTGGCGAATTGCGCCTTGCCCTGCGCCTTTGAGAGGAATTTCTCGGTCGTTAGCGATCCAAAAAAAACGATCCGGCCGCCGTTATCCACAGCGATGTCGATCATGATGGAGCTGGTCCTCGCTCCCAGCTTTGCAAAAGCAAAGACTAGTGTAAATCTGGGAGTGACAATACCCCAATGATCGTCCACGATTCTTTCTCCCTTTATTCATCGTAGTCCCGTGACTCGTCGCTGCGACTGTGGAATTATGCTTGCCTTGGAAGATTTTCTGCGTAGTCCCAAGCCAGATGTGGGCGGGAGGGTGGGCTGTAGGGGGTTTGGTTCTTGGGGGTGGTTGCTGTGCTGGGTTCTTGGGATTTGACGGGATGGTGAGAACGTGCAGGGGGCCGGGGGGGAAGAGGAGGTCTATGATGTAGGTAGTCGGCCGTAGTTATACGTGTATTAGTCTTGGTTTCCGTGTCATTCTCTTCTTGTGGTTTCCAAGGAACCCACTCTCTTCGCAAAATGCCACAGACGTGATACGTGGGCGCGTCAGGCCCATCCTGGAACGTGCCCTGTATTCGACCAGCTGATGATAAGCTGTGGCAAGAGGCTGAAGGAAGCAGGAAGGAGTTTAGGTGGGTGGGATAACTTAGACTAAAGAAAAAGGCGCTACGCGAATCATGGACAGAGCTATGTGGACCGAATATACCGGCTGGTCCAGCAGTCTCGTAGCTTCGGTTTCTTGCCATGGTGACGGCTTGCCGTAGATAAGTAGAGGGAGATTTTTCATTTCGGAGTTGAGAATGCCTCGATCCGCAAACCGATGGCTAGATGGCTCGCTCGCTACTATTTGAACAACCGCGTGTGCATCAAGGGTATCTCTCAACAGGAAAAAGCACTGACCACCAACGCACGCAGAAGAAATTCCAAAGTCGAATGCCAGTCCCTTCCGACACTCTCGCCCAATCTCCTCATTCAAAAGCTATACATCCTCACCTCGTTATCCTCACCCCCAGTACACATGCGGCTGTCGCTCAATCCTAGACAAGCAATCGGGCCGGCATGCCCCGTGAAAGTGCGCTCGCACTTCCCGGACCGGGTGTCCCACACCTTGACCATGCGATCCTCGGCTCCACTCACCACACGTAGGGAGTCCGCGGCAAGTGCCCAGACGCCCTCAACGTGCCCAAAATACGTGCGTAGGCATTTGCTGGTGTACGTGTCCCAAAGCCGAATGGTCGAATCCAGAGCGCCGGTCAGCATATAGCGGGGCGGCATTGGGCGGTCACACGTTGTGAAGCCAGGGCCGTAGGGTTCTGCGATTGGCTGGATGACGGGTTGAGGGCACTGCGAGTGAGATTGGGTGCTTGTGGTTGAGGAGGCACCGTCGTTGTCGTCGGCTTCTGTGTCTTCGAAGTCGAAATCATGAGGTAGAGTCAAGACTTGTTGTACTTGTCCGACGTGACCCTCAAATGTCTTGATACAACGCTTGGTGTCCAGATCCCAGAGCTTGACGGTGCAGTCGTCGGAAGCGGAGAGGACGGTACGAGAGGCGGAGTCCACTCGAACGGCATTGACCCAGTCGGTGTGACCACGCAGCGTGAACCTTGAGCTATCTGTGAAATTCCAGATCTTGATCGTTTTGTCCATGGATGCAGTCGCGAGGAGGGATGCATCGAAATGTAGCCCGACGATGCCATTGGAGTGCACAGCGTGGGTCGCAATACATTCTCCCTTCCTCCAGTCCCAGATCTTGACAGTCCTGTCGATACTGCCGCTGATGAGTTTCGAATCGTCGAATTGGAGGCACCGAATCCCAGAAGTATGACCCTTTAGTGTTCGGATCTCTTCCCCAGTAGCTATGTCCCATACTTTTATCGTTGTGTCATACGATCCTGTTATCAGGACCGAGTCGTCAAATTGCAAACACGTAACCCCGTTCCGGTGTCCTCGGAAAATCTTGAGGTCGCAGCGCCCATATTTCCAATTCGTTCCGACGCGGAATCGATCTTTGTAGACGTCCTTCCATGGTCGTGTTCGTGTTCGAAAGTACGAATCGTCAATCTGAGCATTCGCTCGCAAAGGCGTTTGGCCATTGACGAGAGGAGTAGTGAGTGTAACCGTTGTCGACATCTGATCATTAGCGTCACTGTTCACGACTACTTCCGCGGCAGCCTCAGGATATGGCGTGATATCTGGTGACCACTCGTTGAGTCCTCGACCAGTAGCTCGCAGTTGAATCTGTCTTTTTGAGGCCCTGAGCCTCTTCCTCTCCAGCAGTGGTAGACCCCAGCCGCACTTCGTACATTTCCTGTCGATATGTTGCTCGCACATCCTATGCCATACCACGTCATCGTCTGCGAGCGACCTCCATCGCTGACTGACTTGAGCTGCTTTGCACAAGGATGTCGTGTCTAGAAAGCAGAGAACTTTGTAGGATATCTCGGGTGGTAGGGCGGTAAGGAAATCGATGCGGATGAGATCTCGAACATTTGTAGACAAATATGACAATTGTGGGAAGCAACATTGTGTTAGTATACCTACGTATCACATGTCAGTACAGATGACTGTCTCGAACGGGACTGTTGTGGATCTCACCCTGGAGCATGAGATTGCGATGCTTTGCAGGAGCAGCTGAGAACAGCGACCACACATGAGCGATAGCCTGCTGATCGCCTTGTGAGAGGTCTTCAAGTCCCTGCAAATAGTGAGCATACTTTCGTTGTTCGGGGAACGCCGGTTGACCTACGTGCTGGAGCTGATCCATTGAAGGCTCGTTGGCCTGTCTCCTACACTTCAAGTCCGGCCGATGTCTGTAGCAGTATTTGGTGTTCGGGTCTTTCATCCTTGCATTGCCCGAGGAGTCCAGGCCCCCTCCAGGTGCATACTGTTCCGGTATATGTTTGGCGAGGAACGGTGCGACTGTTTGCCCTGCCAGCTTGGACGAAGCTGATATAGAGATGGTCTCGTGATCGTCACGGCAGACATCCTGGCCGTCATCGGGCTTGCCAATCGAGGGCCTTTGCAGAGTCGGAAGAGCGTCGCCGTATCCCAGCATCTCGGGGTCCAAGAAGACATCTTGTGCTGTTGTGATCCTTCTCCTCTTCGAAGGGCTCTCTATGTAATGGTGTGTTTCGGAATATCCACGGTGGTCTTGCCCTGGGCTCTCCATCATTTTCGCAGAGCCGCGTATCTTTTTTTTCCTTTCTTTGCAGAGCCTCGAAGTGATAACAACGGTTTCTTGTACGATAATCTGGTATGTATGTGCTGGCTTGGAGGGTTTCGCAGATTCGCAATCGATGGCGTGCTAAGGCGAGCTTTTTCTGATTGGTCGTTCAACAGATAAAATTGCTGGCAATTGTCAGGATTTCATGATTGATAGCCCAAATTATGTGCTGGAGCGATCCAATGAATGTATTCATCTTGACGAGGTATGTCTTCCGGATCATGATCATACAATTTCGTCTTGCCATACATATTGGCCAGAGCTAATAATAAGACATACTCGACTCCACTTTTGCTGTAGCTCGGACTCCGGGTTTTGCCACGGATCGCTTACTTAAATCCACGGCAGCTAGAACTGGACCCTTGCCAAGCTTCGCCAAGCTTCGCCAAGCTATGACGATTCTCCCTCGTATGCAAGTCCGTTAGTCGTTGCTTCCGATTAAGGCTCATGATGTTGTCGACTTTTGTTCGCTTCTTGTTATTTACAGTCTGACATACCAGCAGGCGCAATGCGAGAAGAATATCGACACTGGCAGTGAGTTATAGTCCGCTGAAATTACTGAGAGTATGCCAGCCTCTCAAGGTTTCCCGCATCTGTCTTTGATGATGGAGATCTTCTCGTAGTGCGCATTACAGGTCTCCTGGGCCTCGCCACACATTCAAGCGTACCAAAGTCTACGAGTAAAGCGCGAAGCATGCTGGGGCCTTAGCACGATCAGTCCGCCGTTCAATGATTGCTTTCGTTAATCAGAACGGCATTTGCGTTGACAGCTTGTGTTGCTGCGCACTGAGAGGTTTTCGAACGGCTGAAGCAGAGGTGCACATATAGTTAATATAGTACAAGATGTTTCAATCCGAGGCCATCAACCTCTGACATCTCAGGCTCGCACTCTCGCTCATCTGCAAGCATCTGTTGAAAGAAGTTGAACCCCGGAGTCTCGTCACTCAGCAACCTTCAGCGCCTGGCGCCCTATTCTAACCAAATCATCATTCTCAAGCGGCTCCTTCTCGAAGCCATGAATGACCTCATGAAGCATGGCGGCCGAGATCTCCGCAACGCTGACGCTCGGCAAGGACATCACATACTTCATCGCTGTGGCGAAAATCATCTTCAGATACTGGCCCGGCCCGGTGATGAGCCCAGCCTTCGCCACGGACGCCTCCACCGCACCGCTGTGCTCCGCGGCGAACGCGAGAATCTGGTTCTCAGTCTCGCCCTAAGAGTTTGCCCAGACCCGTCAGTTATTACAGCATTGGGGACGACACCCGTGGCGCGTATTAGATACTCACTCGCATCAAACAGTACTGCGGCATCCAACTCGGGGTCTTGCTCTGGTCGCGCTCCGACGCGGTGCCGCTCACGTACATGAAGCGAAACGGGGCTCCACCCTCGCCGTGGGCTTCGAACATGGCCCGAAGCCCGACGAGCGTGTACTCCTGGCACACGCGGCGGACGTCATCGAATTCGAGCCCGCGCGACTTGGTCGGTGTGATTGCGACGGTCCTAATGATGGGAACTCTTAACAACTTGGCTGATTGACTGGCGAAGCTCACGCGCCAGGCCGATCGGGGCAGGAGCTAGGGGTGAGGACGTGAAGATGCGGTCGTCAATGGGAAGACAGGATCAGGTCAGCAAACGTACTTACCAGATGCACGCGTCCGCGCCTGCGAGCTGCTTCTTCACGTCATCTGGGTAGCTGCCGTAGTTGTCGAGGACGACGCTGTGTAGCTTTGAAGCGTCGGCACCCCGGCCGAGGTTCGAGGGTGCCGCTATGGGCTTGCGGGCGATTGCGATTACGGAGGTGATCTTGGGTAAGCTCAGGCTTTGACGGATGACTTCGGTGGCGACGAAGCCGGACGCACCAGCGACGATGAGCTTCATGGCGTGTAAGTTCGCTAGGACTGGAGACGGACGGGGGCTAAAAGTGATGAGTGATTAAAAGGCGAACTTTCTTTAAGACCTATATCGGGGCGCAAGAAGTTTACATGCACAGATGTCATCATCATCACATGGAGAAACCTAGGTACTTAGTACTAGTTACCTTACTCGTGCCTTAGGTAGTTGGTATGTACCTAGTCGTGCTAGTTTCACCTGCACTGCGGCGGGATTTCCGGAAGTTTATCTTCGCCCTGGCCCCTGAACATCTTAGTGGCTGAGGTACCTGAACACTCTACACTCTACTCTACAAATGTTGGAAACAACGTCATTGGTGGCTTCCCATTCACGTGCACACAAGAACAATATCACTCGACAAAGTCGCCCCTGTCACGACAAGCCAAGTCCCCGTCGACCACTCTTGCACGCCAGCTTCAACATCCGAGCTACCAACAAGTAACAACACAAGCATGTGAAATCCACGGACCCCGCAACCTTCTCGCACACCAGGCAGCAACCGCCCCGCCCACCATGGCCTCCTCGACCTCTTCCCTCCAACCCCCCTCTCCAAACCCCATCCGCGATCCCGCCACCCCCACGGCCCCCTCGCCCCTAGAAACGCTCATCCCGCACCTCCTCGCCTCCAAACGTTCCCTCTCCGCCATCACCCACGTCTGGCGCGCCAACGAACTCTGCACCGCCACCCGCCTCGCGCTCGAAAAGTCCGCCGTCACCGGCGCCCGCACGTCCTTCCTGCGCAGCGGCATCACGTCCCAGCTCGCGGTCCTGCAGCAGGTCCTGCGGAACACGGGGCGGACGGCGGAGCGGGGCCGGACGGAGTTGGAGGCCGTGGTGGGGGATCTGGATGGGGCGGATGGGAGGCTGCGGGATACGCTTGGGGAGTTGAGGGGGACGGTCGTGGAGGCGGGGTTGAGGCCGGGGGAGGAGGGGGGGAGGAGTTTGTTGGATTTTATGAATGAGGAGGGGGTGGAGGGGTTGGTGGGGGTGATTCGAGAGGGGCTTGATGGGGCGGGGCGAGGGATGAGGGAGTTTGTGGATGGGAATAGGGGGTTTGAAGAGGAGGTGGAGAGTGTGAGGAGGTTGATATATGGTGACGGGTTGAAGGGGAGTAGCGGTGTGGTGGGCAGTGCAGGTCGAGAGCGTGAAGAGCACGGCCGGACCAGGTCGCCCATACCAAGTATACTTCACGAGATGGAAGACCGCGCGAGGGAGATGGCGACCAATTTGGAGAGTCTTGTGAGTCATTACGATCTCTGTGTTACGGCTATCAAGCAAACGGAAGGAGGGGATGATGCTGCTTTGAAGATTGCGGGGGATCTACCTGAAGGGGTGGATATTGGGCAGGACGCTGGAGGCGCACCACCTGAGCCCATGGGCGATTGTGAGAGGATGGAGATGGTGAGAGTGCTCGAGGAAGATGCAGGACAGGTGGAGGATGTGGTCATGGACATTCGAGATCACATCGCCGAGATGGAAAGTCTGCATTTGCGCGTGGAGATGTATACCGACCGTCTGGCATCAGAGCACGCCAACGCGACTGCGGCGTTCAAGACGCTCGAAGACTTGGGCCAAAACCTACCTGGACAGATCACCAGGACTCAAATCTTCATGTTGCGCTGGGAGGAAGACAAAGCGGCAATCGATGAGCGCTTGGAGGAGCTTGAAGGTTTGATAGACCTTTACGATGGCTTCCTGAGAGCTTATGATAATCTGCTGATAGAGATTGGGAGGAGGAAGGACCAAGAGCTGGAGGTTGAGCAGGTTGTTCGGGAAGCCAGGGCTCGACTTGAAAAGCTCCACGAAGAAGAAGCGGAAGAGCGCGAGGTTTTCAAAAAGGAGCAGGGCGAGTTCCTTCCAGTCGATATATGGCCTGGCCTCAGGGATAGGCCCCGGCGGTATTCGATCACCCCTGTCGATGAAGAGGCATCACGGGTACCGGACATTTCAAAGTCTGTGATCTATCGAGCCATACAACGTGTACACGGCAAGCGGTGAAGTTTCCTGTCGTCATTTCGGGATAGCTTTTGTCTCGGGTTTGAGACATCGGAGTAGTCTGCATAGCGAATTATTAGCGAGAGCATTGCATTATGGGCCGGTCACATAGCGATAGGGAATGAAAGGGTTCTCAGTGCTCTCTTTTTTCTGCATTGAGACCATTGAAGGTCTCATTCCTCCATTTCATCTGGTCAATGATGCTCCTGTGCTGCGTGCAAGCAAGGAACGCTACATCAACCAGATGGAGGTGTTAAGTTCAAGTGTGGAGTGGTTCGTCATTGAAACAGCTGCAATTGAATCTCGTTCTCTACGAACCTTGGAATTCGTCTCAAGAGCCCCGATCCTGGCCCGATCTCGTGTATTCTGATCTTCTCGAACCTCAGTGCTTGCGTCGCGTGGAACCGCTGATCATTTGCTTCTTGACTTTCTTCGGCATCTTCTTCTCCCGCTGTTCCTTTTTCTCCTCCTTCACCTGCTTCTTGTGGTCCTTTTTCGCCCCTTTATCCTCGAAGCGTTTCCCACGAGGTGCCTTCTTCGCGAAAGGGTCAGCCTCGTTGTCAGAGGCATCTCGGTTGGCATCTTCCGAAGAATCGGCAGAATCTCCTTCGTCCACCACAGGCACTTCGGGTGCTAGCTTTTCTGCTAGTAGATCACGGTAGACGAGATTGTCCTGACCGCCCTTTGCGACCTCTCCCACATCCCTCTCAACATCGTACACTTGCTCGAGAGTCTGTGGGATGTATTGATTGCGGAACACTTCCGTTTCAACTTCAGCACTTGCATTGTTCCCTTCAACCTCTTCAGGCCTGTTTCCGAACAATGTTTGTAGCGTGGTAGCCATCTCCTCTGGGCCCGTACCACCTGGGGCAGCAGTGACGAATCCAAAGGTAGTTTTCTCCGAAAGCACATCGACACCTTTTCGGCGAAAGAAATCACTGGTGTTCTTAATATCCATCCGCAAAAATTCAAGACTCTGTGGGTGATCATGCTCGACGCTTTGGCTCACATCGATAAGCCACAGCTTGTCGCTATGGTATAGGATGTTGTATTCGCTCAAGTCAGCATGAACCAATCTGCAATTCTGATACAAGATGCGCATGTATCCCAGGAGTTGCAAGTACAGCAACTTCCACCTTTCTTCAATGTCGCTGCCTACCAGCTCGACATCTTTCAGCCTTGGCGCAGGAATACCTTTCTTGTCACCCAGAAACCCCATGACAAGGACGTGAAGACGTAGCTGAATTGGCTCTGGACACGGTATCCCGGAAGCATAGATCCTTTTCAGATTCCTCATCTCCTTCTCTGCCCAGACCTTGACCATGGCTCGATTATTGCTCTTGCTGTAGCCTTGTCTAAATCTATATTCTCCCGTAACATATTTATCACGATCCTTGAAAACCAGTATGCTAGTCTTGTATACCTTGATTGCTCGGTGCAATGGAGCAACAGCGGCCTCCGAACCATCTTCTTGCGGTATGGTCAGAGCATGGTAGACATTGGCTTCCTTGCCAGTGGACAAGCATCCGTTGATTTCAGACACAATATTCCGATTGATCATCTGAAGTAGTATCATGCGAGTACGCGGATCTAATACTTGCTCACTGGTTGCACGATCACTCTTGTCTGCGACCTTGTCATGTTTGCCCCCAAGACCGGATTGCCGGTCGTCCAGCTTCAGCTTTCCCGCATGCCTAGAAAGCGATATGACCTGATCGTCTATAGACGCGAGTGTATTCACAGTGGGCTTCTGGGGATTGGCTTTGGGAAAGTTCGTTTTGGTGGCATTTGGATCTGATGAGACTTCTTGAAGCCGACGCTGTCTATTGTAGGTTTTTGTATAATCTGTTGGGTTGTATGATGCGTAGTCCTCCTCATCCAAGTCTTCGCCCGCAAGTATATCCTCGTAGTCCTCATCCAGATCTTCTTTATTCTCGTCTGTCTCTAATGCAGTACCTAGCTGCGCCGGCGCACTTGTGCTATTCGCGTAACCTTGGCCAGGGATGAAAGTATGTGTTGGCTGCTGACCTCCAGCAAGATCCTCGGGCTTCGACATCAGGTCACTAAGCTATTCAGAAACTTTGGATTCGTGAATCTTCAACGCACAAATCCACCAAGATGTCCATTATCCTTTAGCGCGGCCGAAGTTTCCCCGGGAATTAGAGTAATTGAGTCGCGTCTGCGCGTGGTCCACTCGGTCCTTGACATCTTTCCCACTTCTACCCCAAGGCAGCTCTTTTATATTTTGATGATAGAAAGAGCGAAGCATGAGGTCAAGATAAACGCCAATTTCTCCTAAACCTGAGCGCCTTCGCGCGACTCAATCAAGCGAGGCCTGCGATACCTACCCCCCCCCGGCGCGATCACTCAAGATGTTCATCAAACAGATAATCATACAAGGCTTCAAAAGGTGCTTTCACGCTGCTTGAGTGGTCACAATCGTCGCATGCTGATATTGAAAAAGCTACAAAGAGCAGACTGTTATTGAGCCCTTCTCACCAAAGCACAATGTGATCGTTGGACGCAATGGCTCGGGGAAGAGCAACTTCTTCGCCGCTATTCGATTCGTTCTCAGCGATGCCTACACGCAAATGGGTCGCGAGGAGCGGAATGCTCTACTTCATGTATGTGACAGGGTATCCCATCGCAAGGATGCAAATCTGACAGCGCTCTTAGGAAGGGACAGGCGCAGCGGTCATGTCTGCTTTTGTGGAAATTATATTCGACAACAGCGACGATCGCTTTCCTACTGGCAGACCGGAGCTGATTCTACGACGGACAATTGGGATGAAGAAAGACGAGTACTCTTTAGACAGGAAGAACGCTACCAAGTCGGATGTCATGAATCTGCTGGAATCTGCAGGCTTTTCGCGCTCGAATCCATACTACATTGTACCGCAGGGACGTGTGACTGCACTGACGAACATGAAAGATAACGAGCGGCTGAACTTGCTGAAGGAAGTAGCTGGTACACAAGTCTACGAAGCCAGGAGGACAGAGTCTTTGAAGATCATGAATGAGACGAACAACAAGAGGGAGAAGATTGATGAGCTATTGGTATATATCAAAGAACGGCTGACTGAGCTGGAGGAGGAGAAGGAGGAATTGCAAGATTACCAGGAGAAGGACAAAGACCGCCGATGTCTGCAATACACTATCGACCACCGAGAACAAGTCGCGATTGCCAACGAGCTAGATAATCTTGATGATCAGAGGCAGGGTGGCGTTGATGACACGGATGAGAGCTCCGAACGCTTCATTCAAGGCGAAAAAGAACTCACTGAGATCAACGCACAGATCAGCGAGTTGAAACAACAGGTTGAGTTCCTCAAAGTGGACAAGAGGCAGCTCGAAGATGAACGCAGAGAAAAAGCCAAGGCTAGGGCAAAGATCGAGCTGGAAGTCAAGAGCCTGACGGATGGCCAGTCTGTGGCACAACAAACAAGATCCCATTACGAATCTGAGTTAGGCAAGGTTCAGACCTCAATTAGAGAACATGAACAAGAATTGACTGAGGTCACACCTGAGTACCTCGAGAAATTGCAGCAAGAGGGTACTGTTAAAACCGAGCTCAACAGCGCAGAAGACACCCGGTCCAGATTATATGCCAAACAAGGTCGGAATTCTCGGTTCCGAAATAAAAAGGAGCGAGACGACTGGCTGAGAGAGGCGATCAACAGTAGTTATACCGACTTATCGAAGGTCAAGGCTGTTCGAGTGCAGACAAGCGAGGACATAACAGAATTAGAGGACGATATTGCGAATGCGGAGGCCGGCATTACGGAGCTACGAGAGCAACTCGAGAGCCGTGGAGACAATAGCGAAGCGATACAAAAGGACATCCAAGAAGCCAAGGCACTACGGGACAGGCTGATGGATGAGCGCAAGTAAGTAGTGGGGGTTGAATTACTTCAGACAAGGCTGATTTGGTGGACAGGGAGCTATGGAGAGAAGATGCAAAGCTAGACTCTGTCATGCAAAATGCCCAAAAGGAGCTTCGGCAATCAGAGCAAGAGCTGTCTTCGACCATGGACCAGAATACCAGTCGTGGCTTGGCAGCTGTCCGGCGAATAAAACGTCAACATAATCTTGGCGGTGCTTTTGGCACCCTAGCTGAGCTGATGGAAGTCAATGAACGCTACCGAAGAGCCGTTGAGGTCACAGCTGGCGCCAGTCTCTTCCATTACGTCGTGGACAACGACGACACAGCATCCAAGCTTATTGAGATCTTACAAAAGGAGAGATCAGGTCGGATCA
This sequence comes from Platismatia glauca, assembly GCA_963556305.1. NCBI lineage: Eukaryota > Fungi > Ascomycota > Lecanoromycetes > Lecanorales > Parmeliaceae > Platismatia > Platismatia glauca. The sequence goes on from OY745769.1 coordinate 1,571,300, forward strand.
CCTTCATACCTCTGAATCGAGTGAAGCCGAAGACCTCAAACGTGCCGAAGGCAAATGACGCCATCCCAATGATTGAAAAGATCCAATTCGATCCAACATTTGAAAAAGCTTTCCAACAGGTATTTGGTCAGACCATCATTTGTCCGACTTTGACCATTGCAGGTCAGTACGCCAGAAGCCACAACGTCAATGGCGTCACGATGGATGGCGACCGATCAGACAGAAAGGGTGCATTTACCGGTGGGTCTCTGGACAATCGATCATCACGTCTTCAAGCCGTCCGAAACGCGTCGAGATGGCGTGACGAGTGCGATACTCATAAAGCTAGGTCTGTTGAGATCAAGCGGACATTGGAACGCAAAGACCAAGAGATTACTCAGGCGGTGGGTAGTCTCCAGAAGATCGAGCAGAAGAGAGTGCAGCAAGAGAATAGCTATGGACCCATGAGGCAGGAACTGAGGAGCAAAGAAGCTAGCCTTGACAACAAGAAAGATACCCTCGACAAAAAGCAGCGGGCGAAATCAGGCATCGAAGCGAACTTCAAGCGTCTAACAGATCAGCAGAGCGCACACGAAGCCGAAATCGCGTCTGCATTCAAGAAAGATTTGACAAGTGACGAGGAAACGCAGCTGGAGAACCTGAGCTCCAGTGTAATAGACCTTCGACGGCAGCTCTCCGAACTGACCTCAAGCCGTAGCGAGCTGGAATCGAGGAAAACCATCCTCGAGATCGAACTCCGAGAGAACCTCCGCCCGCGCCTCGACCAGCTCAAATCCCAAGAATTCGACAGCGCAGACGGCGGCAGCCGAGGCAATCTCAAACAAAGCCAACACGAGCTCAAACGCATCAACAAGTCCGTTGAAGAGGTCGAGCGCAAGCTTCAAGAGATTGACTCCTCGATCGAATCCGCCAGCTCCAACATCTACGACCTGGACCAGCGTCATGCCGAGACCATGCACAATCAATCCGAAATCGCGAAATCGATCGAGAAAGCGCAGAAGCGGATGGAGAAGTCCATCCAGAAGCGCCGGATCCTCACGAAGCAAGCCGCCGAGGTCGCGGCCAAGATCCGCGACCTGGGCATCCTGCCCCAGGGGCTCGAGAAGTACGACAAGGTCAAGAGCGACGCCGTCGTCAAGCGCCTCCACAAGGTCAACGAAGCGCTGAAGAAATACGGACACGTGAACAAGAAGGCGTTCGAGCAGTACAACAACTTTACGAACCAGCGCGACACCCTGGAGAAGAGGAGCGGGGAGCTGATCGAAGGCCAGGCGAGCATCGAGGAGCTGATCACGGTCCTGGATCAGCGCAAGGACGAAGCCATCGAGCGGACGTTCAAGCAGGTGTCCAAGGAGTTTGCGACCGTGTTCGAGAAGCTCGTCCCGGCCGGGCGGGGGCGGCTCATCATCCAGCGGAAAGCGGACAGGCAGCACGCGGCGGAGGACGAGTCGGACGACGAGAGGCGGGAGAACGTGGAGAATTACACGGGGGTGGGGATCAGCGTGAGCTTCAACAGCAAGCACGACGACCAGCAGCGCATCCAGCAGCTGAGCGGCGGGCAAAAGAGTAAGTCGTGCCTCCCACCCGGCTCCGCCGAATGACGCGCGGTGACTGACACACGCAGGTCTCTGCGCCCTCGCCCTCGTCTTCGCGATCCAGCAGTGCGACCCGGCGCCCTTCTACCTCTTCGACGAGATCGACGCCAACCTCGACGCGCAGTACCGCACCGCCGTCGCCAACATGCTCAGATCCATCGCGGAGAAGTCCAGCGAGGCGGGGGGCGGGCAGTTCATCTGCACGACGTTCCGGCCGGAGATGCTGCTGGTGGCGGAGAAGTGCTACGGGGTGCGGTATTTGGGGAACAAGAGCAGCAGCGTGGTGGTTGTGGGGAAGGATGAGGCGTTGAAGTTTGTGGAGGGGGAGAAGCAGTAGGGGTTGTGGGGAGAGGTGGGAGGTGTGGGGTGCGGGTTGGGTGTTGGGTATGCTAGATATGAGTCGGGGGGGTGGGGATTTGTGGTTCTCGGTTCTCACAACAAGCAAGGCGTTTGGTTCCTCGAGCGATTGTGGCAGGATGGGCAACGAGGCCCAGGAGCGGGCGCCCGCCGGCGGAAAGAGCGTGTGTCGATCAATACTCCTGGCTCATGGGTTCATGTCATACATACATGGACAATCTTCGCTCCAGTTAGCCGCTCTGCGCGGCGATGTAGCTATGATCTTGAGATCTGTCCATGTCATGCCATTGAAAACAGTATTCCAAAGTGAAAGCATTTCGAAAGGAGTACCAAAAGTGGGGAAATGCCGATGTAGGCACTATACAGGTATTCCGTTAGTCATGACTTTTCGCCCGCGGAGCACGCGTGGCGACCAGCACCAGCAGGTCGTCGTCCGTGCATGCAGGGCAACCTGAATCGTACGCACGCCGATGTCTGCATATGACAGACAACAATGCGGGCCAGAACCCTCACGAAGGACCCTGCAGATGGGATCGCCGTCGCGCGTTTTGAGACCAACGCAGGGTCTTTTCCCCGGCTGGACTTGATAACGCCTTACCCTGTCACCGTACCTACAAGATACCCGAATGGCACGATTTTCTGAGACCGGGCCCCACGGGGGAAGATCGTGTCTTTATGGCGATGAGACCAATCGATGTTGTGAGTCGGGTTTCGAGGGTCAAGGACAAGTATTCCTGCGGTGGTTGTATCACCGTTAAAATGCTCAGCTTTCGAATACCTACAAAATTTGTCCACCTGTGGTGTTGTATAGTAAAGTATTTGCGCGCGCGCCTCCCCACTCTACGCAGGGTGAAGTAGTTGCCAGCTACTTTCTAGATTTCATCGATATGTAGATATGTATTTTTTTGTGCATGGTTGCGCATGGTTCAACACCAAGACGCAAAGATGAAGAGCTGTGGACTTCGTCACGTCACTCAGATCAGCGTAGATTTGCTCCAGACTAGGTAGAGTGAATGGGCGGCGGAAAAGGTGTCGTTGACTGACTCTCGGGTAAGCCATGGAAGTCTATTGAAAAGCCTAGGAAGCTAACGGCGATGCTTCCAACGGCGTCCGACTGGTGCTCATCCCGGGAGAGAAAGACTGATGATCTTGGACCAGTCGAAAATGTATTTCCTGCTGTGTCGTAGTCACTTACTTACTCAAGATGATATCGTGTAGGGTTCGACGGGTTCAGAGTGAGAAAGGTTGAAGCACAAGCAAGGGGATGCATGTCATTGAGACCACTCTGACATTTAGGCTCCGCAATGCGCTCGTGTGTTAAGCGAAGAGCGATTTGATGGGCAATTACCCCGGATTTTCCAGTAGTGTGGAGATCGGCAATGTTGATAGTACATACTTTCATCTGGTCGGACATTGGTGTTGGGCGCAGACCCTGAAACCCTTTGCGCCTGCAGGCTGCAAGAGAAGACTGGGTGAAGAGACTAGGTAGGACCGAGAACTTGACTCACGGTCTCACGACTATTGACGTCGAAATCGGGGACGTCAGTGGAAGAGTGGCTGGCCTGTTATACAACGGTTTTGTGGCTGTTTGCTCGAGCCTCTTAGACTACCCTTCGGATAATGGTTGGTCAAGCCCGGAGGCGTTTTCAAAGACATCTTGTCAAATGGGCTTGGGGATTTGAGTCTCTCTGTAGGACAGTAAGTATGTAGTATGCCTCTTGATGAGCACGGACCACTTCTTGCCTCATGTCGAATTGTCAAACCACAAACCATTCGATATTTATTATTATTCCTCGGAGATAATTTGGATTTGCGGGCCGTTTTGAATTTGCGGCTCTTTAGGCGAGTGTTGCGTGAACTTCCGGCTGCTAGCCCGACAGATGGCGGGCAGCTATCCGCAACCAGGGTCCTCCGATATCGTGGTAAAGTGGGGCAGATAAGGTAAGCGGGGGCGAAAGAAGACTGATTTTCGTTGGGACTTTTGACACTTTCCGAGGCATTGGCATTGGCCCGATATGCATCTCTAAGCCTGGATCTCAAGATCGAGGGCAGACAGAGTACTCGTACTGTACATGTACACTGTACAAGAGCGGTCAACAGATGTTCAACATTGTATTGCCGACTACCTGCTCTACTCCCGTAAGCAGCCTCAGGAAGATATTAGTGAAGTCTTGGTCAGCTGTAGGGCCCAAAGCGGCAAAGCCCACGATTGAGCCAATTCCTTGAGTTGTCAGCATCCACCTTGGAATTGAATGTCTGAACAACATAGGTATGCCCACGACACGCGTTCCGCGCACAATACCTACACAGCCTTACTTGATGATGATTGATGGCAGTGAACCTCCCTTCCAACATGTTGGGTCCATAATCGTTGCCGTAATTGCGGGCCCCCTGCAGCGACAGTAGGATTCGAAACCTTCAGCTTGGGCTTTTGACATGGATCCTAAGAGGCAACAGCCAACCGTACCGACCATCGTCGATGCGCTTGATATTCGAGAGGATATTCTGACAAAAGACCGGTACAGTCCCTGGATCGATATATCTTTCATGTTCCAGCCGCCCAAGCAAAGGTTATCGGACCTTTTCCCCAGAGCCAAGAGCGTCTCGAATTCAGAAGCATAGGGGGAACCCTTTCCCCGCAACAATGCGAACAAGCGTGGTTCCTTTGTTGCTTTTTGACGAAAAGCACCACTGAAATTTTGATCACCCTTTGGAAAGCATCTCATTGGTGTCCAGCCTGTCCGTATAAAGTAGGTACGTCCATCCAGCCAGGCCAGAACTAAGGAGAGTAATACCAGACGTACTTGTATGAGTGTGCTGGTACCATTGTAGTGACAGTAATACATGCATTCGTGAGGCAGGAATTCATGAATCATGGTACCATGAGGTGTTGAGTAGGTAGGACTGAGGAGGCATAGACGATTCTTACCTTTTTCATTGCTACGGGTGGACCGTTGGAAGTGAAAGTCTTAGCGGCGCGAAGCCATTGCGTAAGAGATTATGCATAAGCTCGTGTCAAGCGATTCGCCAGGATGATCTGGTCGGAAGCCTGAGGATAAAACCGTATCAACTATCATGCATGATGCAGCAGCGTTTGAAAGGGCGCAAGGAAACTTGCATTATCAATAGAATAAGCGGAAGGGGGCGGATCGCTTGCTGGTAATTGGTGGACAAAAGCAAGTGATACTTACCTATCTCCAGTATCTCTAGCCCGTTGATCAGCACGCTAATCAGGTTTCTGATAGCAACAAGACCCCGCAGCACACCGAAATAAGTCGTCCGGATGGAGTCCCTCTCGCACCGTGATCGACAAGATCCAGAGGGTATAAGCATCGAGTGTAGGGCAGGGGTTCTAGGCCGAATTTGTAGGCCGCTGAAAGTTGTTGAGGTGGGTGGCCAAGATAGGTATGGTGGTCACCGTAGTCACCGTAGCAAAGGCGTACGCCGTTGAAAATTGAAAGACAGGCAAGCCGGATTCATGAGATTGTGAAGGATGGCGTGAGGGTCGCGTGTGATCTGACTCTGGGGGACAAATTCAAGTCAGCAACGCCTTCTGTTTCCACTTTTCATTGGCCTTTGTTTACCTTGTTAGTTCCGACCTTGGAGAGTAGACCCCAAACCCTTTACTCCTCTAGTGTGGACGAAGCAGCTTACACTACTTTATGATTTTACTCTGCCCTCAGCAAATTTGCAAGCGCCAGCCTAACCTTTAATAATAATAATCGAATACTTCTTAATGAAATGAATGAAATGAATGCCATGTTTTTCTTGTGTTGAAAGGACTTCTTCACCTACAACACTCTCTGCCAACCCTCTCCCCCCCCATCTCCGACGCGTGTCATTGTGTTTGGGAGTCTGTCGCTGCAGACCGCTGAATGAGCGTTACGTGATCCGGTAGTCTTCACAATCCCATTGTTTTAATGTTCCGATAATCGGGCCCCACCCGAAAACCAAGAGGGATCAGGAAGTGCATCCGTGTCGCTGTGCACCCGCCGTCCATTCTGAAACCAGACCAACAGCTGCTGGCAGTGAAGTCCGCAGTTTCAGTCAACTGGGTGTCACCCTCAAAACAGTCCATTGCTCAAGGTCCAGTGCAGTGTGCATTGTTCTTTGACTCAACGGCCGCAACCGGTAAACACTCCGAGCCATTTCCTGTATGTCCCCTTCTGACCCAACCATTTTCCTACGTGCTACAACAAAGAACAACACGAAGTACCCTATGAAGAGCGTGTTATGGTTCCCTCCTGTCACTTTTGCTGATCAAAGGATTCCAAACAGATCTTTATCACGGCACTCTGTCCGACGATTCAGATGACTCCTACGAGATAATACTTCCCTTCATCCACCTACCCCATGTACATATCATCCTCAACGGTCACCATCATATCATCGGGCAGACATCACTGGCAAAAGAATGCCGTATACACCACCAGCCAAATCTCCTGCTGCCTCAAGACCTGAAACTCCACTTCCGAGCGGTTGCCAGTCATGCAACAAGAACCACCCCCAAGATACGTCTGCCTCGAGCCATGGTTCAAGAACTGAATTGCGGCATTCGTCGGCATCCAGAGCATACCTGAACAAACATCGCCGAAGTCCCTCCATCACCAAGCAGTCTCAACCGGCTACTCCCGATGCTACCCCACAAGATGACAGGAGCCCAGTTAGCAAAGACCAAATGAGCGAGGAAATATCAGCCACAGGGAGTCTCCAGTCTCCAATGGATAGCCCGGCTGTCTCCTCAGAGCCTTCTCCGCCCGTCTCACCCCAGACCTCCAGCGATGACGAGACTAGGACAACGCGGGGAAGAGGCAGAGACGTAGCGAACTTGGCTGAGCTGCAGGCCGCGATCAGAATAATCGAGCAGCATCGAGCGGGTTCTCCGGACACGCACGCGAGCGAAGCCACGAAGAGAGCAAGATTGACCCTTGGTCTCCCGTTGCCTCAGGTAGACCCCTCCAACACAGACAACAAACCGAAGCCTGTGCTCTCGCCTCGATCACCCCTGTCAGCTGGCGCCCGCAAAATCTCACACTCGAGGTCCACCACTGATGCCAGCGCGTTCTTCGACTTTCCTCGAAATAAATTTGATTCGCCCACACGAAGTACGTCTGAGAGTGAGGTAGAGGATGATGGAGATGACGATTTACGGATAAAGCCGTCACTGATTCGCAAGAAGTCCGGCGAGCTTGTAAGGCCGGCTCTGAGGGCGTCATCTATGAGGAGGAGACCGTCAAGTATGCCTGGAACACCAACATACTCCAAAGCTGTACATTTCCAAGACGGTAGCTTGGAACATGTTCGCCATTTCCTGCAGGTAGATCGGCCAATTGCTGTTAGTGCTGGGTCGTCACCAGTCGATCCCTACGATGACGAACATGAATTTCCATTCGGCGACGACGAATCAGCTGTACAGTCGCCTCCATTCGAATGGGAAATTCGATTGACGAATTTCCCATCTGTCAGTGTTGAACGAGGCGCTCTACCAGTCCGGACTGAGAGGGTATACCTATCACCCGATACTAAGATTCTGAAAGGAGACGTGGTAGTGCGTAATCTGGCCTTCCACAAGCTGGTAGTCGCACGCTTCACTCTTGACTACTGGAAGACGACTTCGGAAGTTGTAGCAGAGTTCAACAATGACGTGCGAAGAAGCCAAGTCGCACATGGCTGCGATCTGTTTACATTCCGCATCAAGCTCGAAGACCAGGCAAACCTTGAGAACAAGACTATGTTCTTTTGTGTTAGATACAACGTGAATGGACAGGACTACTGGGACAATAACACTTCTATCAACTATCAGGTGGATTTTTCAAAGAAGGCTAAAAGTCAGAATGGCAAGCAAAGCACGCAAGCAAAAAGCTCTCGCCCGCTTAATGCTCTACCTCGCAGCAAACCGTCTGCAACATTCTCCTCGCCAAGGCCTCGCAGCATGCCATCTTTCGACGACTTCGCCGGTAGCGTAAATCCGTACGAGTTCTCGTCGTTTCCCCAACCGTCTGCCCTTGTGGGCGAGTCTCCCATACGGTTTAAGAACCAACCACCGGCGCGAGAAAATGTTTTAGATACGCCAGGACGCCCGAAAGCCTCTGGAAAGCAACAAGTTTTTGGAAATCGTTATGATTTCGGTGCTTCATTGTCTGCAGCAATCCAGGGTGCTGGGACTTCTCTTGGTGACAGAGGTGAAGTCCCATCAAGGAATGACGCCAAGCCAGCGTCCAGCAAAGAGACCGAGAGCCCTCCTGTGATTAAGGTCCAGCCATCTCCAGCTGCCGGGAAAGCTGTCAATGGAAGCGAAGTCGGCCAGCAAAGGCTCGCAGATCTCCCAAAGCCTGTTGCCTTGACTGCGGAGAAGCCATCGTTGCAATCACAGTCGTACAACGAGCTCCTCGACAAGTACTGCTTCGTACGTTCTGGAACTAAGAGAGAGACCACGGCAATGTTGAGCTAATTTGTACTGCAGTTTGGATCTGCGAAGCCCTCCGCTCGGCCTGCCAAGCCTGGAACAGCTCAAGTTGATGGAGCCCCAGACGCCGTACCAGAACCCAATGACGGTTCTGGCAAGCGTTCGGGATCAGCTAGTCCCTCGTCCCCTGATAATCATCCACCATTGGTGATGGAGAGAAAGTCATCGTCGAAGATCTCAAGTCCCCAGTCATCCGGATCATCATCCCCTGCGACTGTGTCCCCCATTGGTTCGAGGACCGCTTCACCTGCGCCATTCAGATATCCATTTCATCAGACGATGCAAAGTGGATTGTTTGACACGCATGCACCCACTGCAATCCGTGGATGAACCTTGTTTGTTCAAATTGCTTGGGAGTACAAAGCCCTTGGAAGGGTGCTTACTGGGTCAGAATTGGACCGAGACATTGGTTCAAAATCCTACGCTATCGATTGCGATTGCACTTAATAAACTCGAGAAACCTTTGGGCGCCGCTGATGGCCCCCGAGAAGGAATCGCCCGGAGATATGGATACGCAGTCTAAGATTGTTACGAACGTGAGATTGAGCGAGAGTCTTGTACTTTGAGCGTGCTTCCTTCATGCATTTCCCACGGCGTCGTCTGGTTTCAGGAGATCTCTGCTCATAGACCGTTTCTACTGCTCGCGTGCTGCTCCTTCTTGTGCACAAACTTACTATGGGTGGAAAAGTCGTGCATATGATCAAGCGACGGCGTTGGCCATGTTTATAAATGTCTGTTTGGGATGCATCGGGAGCGCGCGGTACAAATGTTCTTGTACACAGGCAGTAGGGAGACATAGAATGGGAAATCTCAGCAGACACTTCTTTTCTGAAATCGACTTTCGTACTTTCGGGAATCCCTATCACGTAGGACTGGCTGATGGGATGGGTACCGCTGGGAGTACGCAGGTGGGTCATGCTCTGCGCGAGCCACTGGATTACTGGAACAAAAGGTTCGCGGACGCGGGCGCAGTTGACAGGGAGCTCGCTGCCTTCTGACAAGCCAACGCGGTGGATCCCCATCGCGTCTTTTGACCCTGTCATCGCCTCGTCGACGGCCGGTCCCATGGCTTGGAGCGCATGATCCGTTCTCTCAGCAACGCCTAATTTCCGTCCAGACTAGGTACATTGCCAAATATCTTCGCATATCCGATCTGCAGCTATGTCGAAGAGGGTTCCATCCTCAATCGTTCCCCTTTGGCGGGAACTCCTTAGTAAACCCAACAACATGTCGAAATCAGATACCAATCTTATCCTACTACTACTATGTTGTATACAAAGATGATAATGACTTGCTTGGTCATCCTTGCCAAGTTGCCTCTGGAATCACCCCATCACACCATGTTTATGCGTTCAGATTGAGAGGTGATGTGCATGAGAAGGAGTTGAGTTGCGGGTTTTTGAACGTGATGATCATCCTATTAAGCAAGGCAGACATAGTCAGTGACGCTCTCGTCTCAAATCTCAATGGATTGTCTGAGTCACTCACCCCTCGATAGCAGCGTACATGCCCAAGCCGCACATGGAGAGTGAGGCGAGGAAGTATATCGTATGCCACACATTTTGCGCGACCTGCACTGTGCCACCACTCAAGAACCCACGCATCCAGCGCTGCACTGTCGTTCCGTGTCTTGTCACCTGCCCCGTAATTGGATCGAATCCTTCGCCTGCGCTTTCTCGGTGCGCATTCTTCTGCACATCGTACCCGAGGGCGAAGAACGGCGGAAGCGAATACGTCAAATTCAGCAACATCGAGGAGGATATGACACTGACGAAGCCAAAGTAATCTGGAATCGCTGCTGCGATGATAAAGGCGATGGACCACCAGACGGGCACGATGGCGGCGTAAAAGATTTTGCCGCGGCGGTTGATGAGAGGCGGTGCATTGAAGATGTCCATGAGGATGTTGTTGTAGAAAACTTTGATCCCAATATTGCCATACAACCCAGCAGCGATGAGGGCGGCGATGAGGGAGATCATGTTGCCGGCTGTTTGCCAGCCGTATACTGAGACGCCTTGATAGCTGATTCTAAGCGGTAGTGAGATGTCAGTAAATAGATCTACTACAGCGCTAGAAAGGAGGGTCTGGGCGAGATTGTGAGGGGCCATGCGGCCAGATGATTGTGCGCTGGATGTTGTCACACTAGAATTTTGGACTTACTGGTAAGAATATTGCCCTTGGAAATGATATACGTAGCAGCCGTAGATTAAGTAAACACCGTAAATGAATGACTGGGCCATCCACATGGCTTTGAGGAAGTCTCTCGGACGTTTCATCTCTGCTAGAAACTCGACGAAGAGCTGGGCTCCAGCATAGGCGAGCACGCCGGATAGCAAGCCGTTGATGGACCCCTCCAGGTTCGGGGCAGGAAGGCCCCCGTAGTGGACTATGGGTGGGTAGTTGCCCTGCGCGTCTGGGGTTATGGTGGATGGGTCGACGGTCGCGCCTGCTGAACCCAGGGTGCTGATTGCGTAATTTGGAGGACTGTGGGCCATCACGCCCATAGTGATAAAGATCACTAAAATGTTCAGCCAGACGGCGAAGTTGGCGACAAGGCCGTAATTTTTAAGAGTGCGGATCTGGGTCATGAAGAAGCCGGCGATGACAAACAACAGCGGGCAGATAATGTAGCAGAGGCGGAATTTGGAGACTTGGCTTATATTCTGGCCGTATTGGATGGTCACTTGGCCGAGGAGGAGGAGCAGGCCTAGCGCTTGCATAATGTTCGTCACGTAGCGGGCAGTCGTGCCCCAGGTACGAAAGCCAAGATCACCGTAGTTGCGGCAGGGGAACTCGTAGCTGTCGAGGCCAAGAAAGACGTGCCAGATCAGATAGCCGGAGTAGCCAGCCATGAAGCCGAAGACTGTGTATAGAGCTATTCCAGGACCCCATCCAAGTGTGCCCATCGCAAAACCAACGCCGTAAGGACCGAGAATATCGGTCGTGATGAGGTAGAAGGCGGCGCCCCAAGATGCGGTTCGCATCGCACGACTGGCATTTGTCCATTCTTCGTGAGTAATCTCTAGGCGGCGCTCCTCGTTTGCGAGGTTGACTTCCGGCACCTTGCCGTCAAGGTCAGCATCAGATTGGTGTCCGTCCTTCTTCGTGGTGTGATTGATGATTTCTCGCCATCGCAACTTTGGGGATTCGAGATGCTTCTCCTCTTCTCTTGTGCGCTGCGCGTAGTAATGGTACTCCTCGAAAGTGACCGCTGGGTCATGGAGCAGGCGCGCCTGAGGCTTGATGGAGGTGCTTTGTACTACTGCTTGCTGCTCATCCGGCGAGCCTGCAAATCCGGTCTCGCCCATGGTGCTCTGAGGCTTGAAAGGCGAATGGTAGAGAAGGATAGAAGCTTATCGTTCGCGGAAGAAGGCAAGTAGAAATACATAGCACCATAGTAAGGACGGAAGGAGGCAGGTAAAAGTAAGTGGAGCTTAGGTACTCGTACCTTACTCCACTAGGTAATATAAAAGTCCTTCTATGAGCCATTAGCAAAGAAGAACGAAACCACCTGCCTATGTGAGTAAAGTACGCAAAGTACCCTCGTACCTAAGTCAGAGGTTAGGTAGAGTAGATCACACGATCCCGGGTGGGGTGTATCTAGGTAGGTACCTACTCGTACCTATATTACACTAAGAGATAGATCAACACTGCAACGGGTGAGCGCCGAATTAGGCAAGTAAGCCGACGCACCATCACACCAATCTTTAGCAACCAAGGAGCAATAATAATACTATCCGGGTGCCGGCCACCTACCTCAATGACGTCTCCTTTGCTTTCAATCATCACAAACTCCCAATGTTCTCTCGTTTCCGCCTTCGAACCCCTATCCTGAACAACTCTGGCTCCACAGCACGCGACCATCTCGCTTCCGAACGTACCTTCCTCGCCTGGCTCCGCACCGGTCTCGGTTTCATAGCCCTAGGCATCGCGGTCGAGAGATTCAGCCAGTTCGAACTCGTCCCTCCTCCGCCACCTCCTCCTCCCTCTATTCCAGCAGGCAAGGACAAGAGTGGAGATAAACAAAAAGACAAAAGCGAAGACCTCGTGCTGGGATTGTTGGCGACGGGGAGTGGGAGCATCGTGTATGGGACCACGAGATATTTCTCCAATATGAGGATGCTGGAGAAAGGATTGTACAAGCCGAGTTTCTATGGCGCGGGTGGTTTGAGTGTGGCTGTCATTGGGTTGACGGGGGCGGCGTATTGGGAGGTTGTATGGAACAAAGAGAGGGAGAAGGATTGAAGATGGATACTCGCACCATTATCGTCACAAATAATCTTCACGGAGATCGGACTCGCGTCCATCACATTCTGCTCAGTTCATGGCCATCGGACGCGTACCACAATCCTGGCGGGCTTAATGTCCCAGGTATCATTGGCTCACAGGCGGTCGATCCTTCTTCGTTTCCGATTAGTCGTTCTGGAAACCAACGAGACTCTCTACCAAAACCACTGCAACGCAACACTCGACGTCTCATTTAGCGACTTTAGCTACGACTACGTTCATACTACTGAGTCTCTGGCCTTGAATTCGCCATGGTGGGAATTGTCCGTGTTCGGGACCGGGCGGAGAGTAAGGGGATCCATAAGGCCGCGGGGCTGGTGAAGTTGCTGAACAAGCGTACCTTGAGATGGATGATGCAGATACAGATTCCCATGACTGCAGTCGATCATACCAATGTCTTTGGCCAAGAGCAGCTCTTCGAGGGAATCACGATCTTCTCAATGCTGCGTCAACGGAAATGGAGCAGTGAGGGCGAGAATGGTAAGAGGTAGTCTTGAGCTGCCATTTGATGAGTAGACGTTCAAATTACGGATGGTAGTCTACATGCATTGGTGGCCTTACGAAGAGAGGAAAGAATTAATGAATCGAGTGGAGAATAGGTATGTTCTGTTGAATGGCTGCTCACACATGCAAGACCAAGAACTTATCGACCGACTTATTTACTCGATTCGTGCTCGGTAGGAGGTCGGCTGCTTTCCTATTTTTTTCCTTCTGTCTCTGGTCTCGGGACATAGTCGAAGGAAATGGCAAGTCTTATATCTTTTGAGCCATCAATGCGCTGTGCAAGTTGCCAAACATTGGCGGCGCGCTCCAACCAGTTGTCCAATCATCTCCGATGCAATAGCAGGAAGTCAGGGATTGGCATCTTCCGTCCTCGAATGGCCTTGAGATCAGACCTTTTGAGCAACTTCCTCGAACTTTCTGTTCTTCAGGGGCTGGTGCGAACGTTGTGCTCTCTTTCTGATCCCTCGCTGTAAAGTAGACTGTGATGCTTGGGCTGCGAGACTTCTGCTGGGGACTCATCATTTTCATCTGGTGTCATCCAAACCAAACCCCTTTCACCTCGCGCTTGCCGCCATCTTTTCAATCAGGTCAATTCCCACAGACCTTCAACATGGTGTCATGGAGGCTATCCCCAGCGCAAAAAAGTCCCGCTGTGGCAGTGTGTTTCGGGTTGCAGCTTCAAAGCTTAGTGAAGCTGCCTGAGCCTGCTCATTCGCCTTTCCCTTCGTCGAACCACATCTCCATCTCCCCCACATCCTCCTCCCCTTGCCACAGCCCATCCAGCTTCTTTCCTTCAATCAAGTTCCTCACGTTCCTCCTCACCCCAAATACCAAGTTAAAAGCGGACGGCGTTCCTTTCTTCTTGTCCCTGTCTTTTCTTTGGTTTTTCGAATCATAACCCATATCATTTTCTCCAAACACCGCATGTATGAGCCCCGGATAGACTGCAACACATGAAAAGTCGATCTCCCCCTTCCTGCCGCGCTTGCACAGATCGGCTTGGCCAACGTCAAATGGCCCATCGAAATGGGAGTAAGAGAGATGGTAGAGCATCTTTTGGGCGCCGGTATAGGAGAGAGCGTAGGCATATGAGCAGACGCCACCGGCTGGCTGGTATACTACGTGAGTAGTGTGGTTATGTGCAAGGTCAGAAGTTAAGGTTTCTTCGGGATTCCACAGACCCCAGCGATGACCTGTTGGGGGTGTGGTCGTGTCGTTGGCAATGATGAAACGCGCGAAGGGCTTTGAAGGTGCGTCCTGCGCGCAGTGGTCAATCCAGAGCATATCCCAACCGTCGCCGTAAGGGGACAGAGGCTCTGAGGAAGTAGACGCATTGAGGATGTGTCGGCTCCCGAGTGCAAATTGGGTGAGTTGCGTTTTCAAGGATACGTCCCAATCAGCGTCGTCTTCAACGATCAGTGCGGATGAGAGGTTGTTGTCGAGGACTGAGGCCGCAGCATTCATGTGGGCACGCCAACTGCCGGTATTGCTATCCCGGTCTTCTTCGTAGAAGCCCGGCCAAGCGACGTGCTGCATGTCCTTGCCATCGACACCTGGGATTACGGTGTATGATATGTTGGTGACGGAGGTGAAAAGGCGAAGGGCATCAAGCTTATCAGTTCGACCAGGAAGATTGATCACGTAAATGTCGCCAAAACCAAGGGTGCTGTTATGGATTGCTTGGGTGCTGTTTGATGAAAGTACATGGCCGAAGATGGAGACGGTGGAGGAAGCGAGGTGAGACGAGGAGGGCCAAAGGCGTTCACGTTGGAATCGAAAGCTCAGAGAAACTATTGCGAACGCCGCAACGCCCAGCAGGGGCTTGAACATTTTTTGGCGACGCTCAGATTTGGTCAAAGAGACAGTGGGGAGTTCATGAGAGGGCGGATACATGCCAATGTTGCATGTATCGTGCAGCGGGAGAGAGAAGAAAGAATGCGCGCAATAACATCAAACCGGGGTTCCAAGAAAGAGCACCTACCTGGATATACAACAGTATGGTGTGGGTGGAGAGCAAGGCATAACAGTGATACGAACGAACCAACAAACCAGATCGTGTGGGTAGCAAGGATTGATGATCTATGGAGGCCTACGGCCGAGGGCAGTAGCTTTATACCTCCCCGCTAGCCTAATTCAGCCGCACCTTCCAACTACTCGCTCTCGTATAACTGCACAGCTCGTCGGCCGAAAATACCTTAAGACTAAAGTGCCTCCCAAATGAGAAACAGTCGACTCCCGTTATAGCTGAATCGTTTGTGATGGAGTTTTCGTTGTTACGGAACGGGCTTCAGGATTTTCATGAAACACCATATAAATAACGGAAAAGCTCATTTTGATTGATTGATTGATCGATTGCATCATATAGATACTATCCTGAAGTCATGCCTCAGTGGCCGACTATGCTAGTTATGTAAAGTAACCAACATTCAACTCGACCAATCAGAACGCCCCCAGCCACAGGTGAGGCCATACTGATTACTGAATGGTCTCGCCGCTTACGCCTCCTGTGTTAATCAGAGACGTGAAACCGCCCTACACCGCAGGGGGGCCTTGTCATGGATGGCCTGCTCCCGTTTTCCTGACCGCCGACCCCTGTGAATCCACGCTTTTGAACCTCACCGGGGGGCCTCATCGAGGGTTTGAGATTGCCCAATGATAAGCCCGGTATTCCGTGTGAGCTCGGCTGCCACGGAGGCATACAGTGGTGGACAAGGTATTCCGTTCGAAATTTCATGGCTATAACGGAAACGCTAAGCCTGATATAGATGTTGTGCACACTTCATCTCGCGGGTGACAGAAACGCCTGCACACACCAAGCAGCCCTCCCACCTTGATTGCAACGAATTCGTCAATAATTGCCTCAAGGAGTAACAGTTGCGGCGGAATACCATCATTTTTGCCCCTGCGGTTCTATCATGGAGCGGAAGAATTGTAAAAAGACGTGAGATCGGCAGGTCGTGGCTGGTTTGCAGGTCGTGGCTGGTTTGCAGGTGGTGTGCGGGCTTTTCTGTCGCCCACGAGTTTATGTATACTTTGCATATACTATATACATGTATAGGTACTAGTATAAAACAGAATACCACGTATCCTGAACATTCTGTACTAAATTACCTTTGTCATATCTATCAAGCTAAGCGTAGTTTTATCACATCGGAGTTTGCGTCATGACGGAATGGACTTTGGCCGGTGGGAGATGACTGTTCTATCTATGACAAGGACCGTTATTGGAGTTGGTAGCCCAAGTTTCACATTTACCGTAGAATGGTGACAGTCTATTAGCCTAATATTAATAATGCCTATCTAGGTACTCGCAATAGCTCACTGATACTATGAGTCAGGGCAAGAATTCGAGGTTTCTTTAGCTTATCGCTAGCGTACTTTGATTCTGTATTATTTATGTCTTCAAGCTCACTCACAAAATCAAACGAGAATCTTATAGAAATTGTGATATGAATTGATTGATATGTAAATTAGAAACTCTTAGATTTTGGGAGAACAATACAATATGTGGTTGCTGAGATCTTGAAATATCGATCTTGTCTCTTTTCCGGGTTCTACTTGGCCTTCAGGACAAATCTCACTTGGGACATCTGGACAGCTGAAGATCACCTGAACCCCTTTATGCTCTGACGAATTACAGTTTATGCCTTTGATTGGATATTAAAAATCATCTTAAGCTTGCTAAGTAAAGTACCTACTTTACCTTGGTAGTTTCCCAAAAGGGTGCATCTCTGTGGCTGTCTGAGATCAAGAACCTCTTCCTGGCTAGGTATTTGGTTCCCGAGGGACGACTTTCGACTCTTTAACAGCCGTGTCCCTCTGCGATCGTACGACGGTCTGTAAAAGCCGACTCTCCCAATTGAAAAGGTCAGAGCAAGATGTCCGTACACTATATCGACGCTCTCATAGGCAAGGATTGTCATGTCAACGCTATGCCGCATTGTATCCTCATTGCCTACGCACGCAACAGCGTACCACATACGGGACGCAAAACCGGAATCCAAGGATAGGACAACCCCCGGACGGAATCTAGAGGAAAACTCTCCATGGTTATGGGAGTCAACAATGACGAAAGCACGGCAGGGACAGTCTTTGAACGTCTAAGTCAAGGATGAGCAGAATGAACGGCTGGTTGCTGTACCCCGTTTTAAGAAGAGGACGAAGCTACCTTAGGTTGATTGGACAGGGTGGCGCCTGGACGGTAGCTCTTGAGCAAACCCAGTCACCTTGCCTGCCTGCTAATCATGAAGCCTGTCCTGCGCGCGCCGTCCCATAGACAAGGTTCCAGCGCCAGCATCCGCAGAGTGCCGTCCATACGAAACTCACATGTGTGGCTAATGCCATATTGCCCCATGACCCAGATGCCCGCAAGCCACAAGGCCAAAATCCGAGCAAGTTTGCGTTATTATCTTCCACCATACCTATCACACTCTTGGTCTCCAAGCGTTAGCCATCGAGCTCTTCAACTCGAGATTTCGCCTGATATGCCGGACTCGGGTTGACTTCTCTAGCTTGAACGGTTGTGGAATGACGCAAGTGCTTGGGAACTCTGAGCAGCGATGCGTCTACATCCTTGCTTTCCCTTCACGCTAGTCCCCATGTCGGCGTTTCTGTCAACCTTCCATCTTGAACGTCGTCGTTCCTTTTAGAGTCTCTGGCTGACACAGACGCTCTCGAAATCCGAGGACGATGAACATCTTCGGACTGAGGGGCTCGATATAACATTAGAGTTCAACCCAGCCTTCTAAATTCACCATTCGAGGAATTGCTGCGACTGGATGCTTTGATGAGATAGGCTTCCCACTGTGACAGCCATCACTGACACTTGTGTAGCTCCTCTAGCCGCGATGAACACGCATCGCTATATAGTCGCGAGTCCAGCTCACTTCTTCTCAGTCTTGAAACTCACAGCACGCAACTGGCCTGTGCTTCTACAGCCGCCCGACGAAAGTCCCCCTCAACAATAAGTTTCATACCAATCCTGCAGTCCACGCACCGGATTTGCAAAAGACTTCTTCCAAGATGAAGTCTATCTCACTTCTCCCCCTCCTAGCCATCACCATCTCCCCTGCGCTCTCCCATCCCCAAAACGCCGCGATCGATGACAATTCCAACTCAGCGCTCCTAGATTCCCGAGCCAACCTAGTACCCTTTGCCTGCCACAAAGCGAACACGATAATTGCCGACCAGCTCGCCAAAATCTCGCAACTGCAGTCGAGAAATCTGCCCATCCCTCCTGACCTAGGCGGCTACTTCTACGCTGTCGTCTACGGACGCAGACTGCTTGGATGCCCCTCCATACCCCTTCTCAGTCCGGACGGCAGTTCTAGTGCAGCAACACAGCATTCGAAACGGAGCAGCGAGCCGGCTGATCCGGACGGACACAATCCAGGCTGGGGAGACCCCTGCGAGGTGGCGCGCATGTTAAAAGATCAGGTCATGGATCAAATCGACGTGATGAGAGACAACAACTTTCCCATCTCAGCTTATCTCGCAGGGTGGTTCTCGGTGACGCAGGATGCGGACAGGGACTTGAAATGTGGATTCCTTGGCGCGGGCATGGAACCCTTGGAATCAAGCAGCAACACCACCCAGGGGTCGGATAGTTGAATTCAGGAATGCGCCGGTAGTAGGCAGCATCGTCCATGCGTTAGGCGATGAACAAATTTGTGGTTGTAATGGGGTCGCTGGTTAAGCGTCATACTCTGGAAGTGTCTATTCTGCCGACGGACCTGGCGCTCTTGAGTCGGGGATGTCGGGGATTCAACATTTGCTCGATGTGGGGCAGGGCGAATTTCATGTCAAAAATCCAAAGCTCCCTGTACACAATAGCTGGAGGTGGCTCGCATAGCAATAAATTTTTGTCGATATGGACCAAAGGCCTGAAACTTTTAAACCACATACAGTATTTATTTGATCAGTACCCAGTCATACCCCCTTTGTCGTCCAAATTAGCATGTGTTAAATCCTCTGACGACTAGGACATGTCGATCAACGCATTGCTGTGGTGCGAGATTACTCCAGCCCTCCTCAACACGTCATCCTTATGGCCATCACTCGAGAAGAACTGCAACCTATTCGCCAAGGACAAATAAGCCGACCAAGGGTAAATGGACCACTCTCCGCCTCTTGGATCCAAACTTTCGAGAGCTCGATGATCTCCATGACCCTTCCAGTGCTCGGTTTCCAGCCTGAAGCCGCATGTACAAGCGGCGCGCTTCACCACTGACAGGCTCGGTCGTCGGCTTGCTTGGCTTGATCCAATCTCAAGCAACAGTGCTCTTGCGAGCATTCTGTGTCACCGTGTGAGCGTGCGCATTGCAACGCTTGACCATCGTATCTGCATCAACGTGAGTGGCGAACGGCGGAGCCTGCACGACTTTGAAGATGATCGTCCTACTGCCTTTGTGTTTCCATCCTACAGAGCGCTTCTGGGCGACTACCTTTGCCTTGTCCAGAGCACCGTAACAGTCTTCTGGCCTCGGTTGCGACAGCCTGTCGCACCTACCGCGTCCGAGATGATAGCACGATTGGGCGGGACAGACAAGAAAGTATTCGCACATGGATGCTGAACATAGGTATGTTGGCCTTTTAACATTCAAAGCTTCGCTTCGCATTGATTTGTGACGATGCTAGAGTAGACACGTGCGGTAGGACAACTTGAGCGGTCTAGAAGGACTACTTAATATAAATCATGAGTATATAGATGGGACACTGCGAAGGCTCCTGGTCAAGGAAGTTGCTGTTAAGTCAACAGCACTTGCCCAATGATCTTCACCGTTGGTCAATCACGTACCTACTTAATTTTTCAACTTTAGTCGCGGAAACGTCACGTACTGGACGAATCACAGGGCCATCCTCCAATCTCCAAAGCAAAAGTGATATCCTTCATCGCGATGCGATATCTGCAGACCCAGGGCGAATGGAAGAATGGCGGTCCCATCGCTTACATAATTCATCGATCAAAACGCGCTAAATGACCAAATCCTCACCAAAACGTCAGCCCTACAAAGCGACAAACTGACCGCTCGCTTTCAGAGCTTCGTTAAGAGCGATTTTCGCTAGGCAGAAATGCCGTGAATTCGTGCTGTTCCATCGCCGTCCACTTTTAGCGCAATCACGCCTGCCCGGCCGCCAGTACTTAAATCCCTCCCCTTTCCCACCTTCCTTTCCTTTGGAATCTGCCACGTCTCTCTCCACCCACGAAATCCACATCTCTCATCAACGACGACGATTCGACATCAAGATATCATCATTGACATCATCCTCACTACACAAGCTTATCTATCATCATGACTGGACGTAAGTAATACTCTCTCTACACTCTCATCGCGTCCCCATCGCACTCATCGTCGCGGTCGGCATCGCTGCCGCCAAAAACATCACTTGTAGTGTGGCGATAATCTACCTCGCGTTTTCTCCCACATCACACTGCACCCTCTCGACATCATCTCACTGCCACCATAACTACCCTCCCTTCTCGTCCTCCTATACCTCACCATCG
Organism: Platismatia glauca; assembly: GCA_963556305.1. NCBI lineage: Eukaryota > Fungi > Ascomycota > Lecanoromycetes > Lecanorales > Parmeliaceae > Platismatia > Platismatia glauca. Next base: position 1,592,013 of record OY745769.1, read on the forward strand.
CCTCCCCCTCTCGCTCACCGAAGCATTACTGACGTCCCTCACAGGCGGAAAAGGTGGCAAAGGCCTCGGCAAAGGCGGAGCGAAGCGTCACCGCAAGATTCTCCGTGACAATATCCAGGGCATCACCAAGCCCGCCATCCGTCGTCTCGCGCGCCGTGGAGGTGTCAAGCGTATCTCAGCTAGTAAGCTCCTTCCTTCCCCTCCCTGCCCTCCTGCCCCTTCACCAGTCCTCCTCACCGTACCTCAACGTCGTTACTAATACACACGCGTCGCAGTGATCTACGAAGAAACCCGCGGCGTTCTCAAGACTTTCCTCGAAGGCGTCATCCGTGACGCGGTCACCTACACTGAGCACGCGAAGAGGAAGACGGTGACGAGCTTGGATGTCGTCTATGCGCTTAAGCGTCAAGGACGTACGCTGTACGGTTTCGGTGGATAGGTGCATGTGGTTGCTGCTGGTGCTTGTGCCTAAAGGAGCAATGACTCGACATGGCGCGGAGATGAATATTATTTGCTACTGGCGTTTGGCCAAGGAGGCGTTTGCGGGGCATGATTATTGTGTCTAGCTTGGCTGTAGATGAATTGATTGCTTGCCATGACTGATGGCTGCTTGACTGATTCTACCTTTTTCATGTTGCTTGCTAGCACATGCTGATGCCTGCCGCTTCTGCTGCAACCATCTTGATGATCGAGTTCCCGCCCCAGACTACTCAGAGCTGTGTGGAGCATTCAATCATGGCCCTGCTTGTCGGCTTCCCAATGGCAGGACTATATATAGTTTTGTAACGACGTTCGCATGAGGCATTGCTTTCGACTACTTTCATCATCATGTTGAGAATCTTGTCCCCCACTCGGACTATTTACATTTTTCGTCAGCTGTCATCCGTCTTCAGACTGCCATTGGCCCCCTTCGCCAGCTCTTGACTCTATTCCTGGACCAACTTTATACCCTTTTCTACTATATTCGCAATCTGCTGTTTCCGCTCACCTATATTCTCGACTATTTGTCCGGCTTGTAAACCAGCATTGGCCGCTGCCTCTTGAGTCCAATCTCCAAGGTCTTCCGCCATCTGCCTTGCATGTGCCTTCGTGCTGGCCGCCGTCTCATGTGTCGAATTCCAAACTCGTCTGCCATGTGGCCCGCTTGTATCGTATCACCGACGGCTACCTGCTCGATACACTCGCCAACGTGTTCTGTCATTTCTCCTGCTCGCTCTTTGGTGGACGCCGCTGATTCCCTCATCATCTCTGGATCATTTGGCCAATTTATTCCTGAAACGATCCTGCCAGGTCTCCAGCGTTCTCTGCCATCTGTCTTATTAGGTCTTTCACGGATCCTGTCAGTTCCTGTGGGCTTGGAAACCTCTCCAGCATCTTGCGAATGGCGTAGTAAAGCTGGATGACGAGTTTGTGGACTACTTCCTTCACGATGGTTGTAATTCCATGACTGAAGTCCCTTTCATTACTTCGCTCCTGAGACTTCGGTGCCAGGGGCCTTTCCAGGTGCAAAGATGCCTTCCATTTTAACGGTAGACATGGCTTCGGGATTATCGAGGCCAGAGGAGGATTGCAGATGTGATTAAGCAAAGACTGGTCCACAACATTATTATAAATCTGAGGTTATCCAATCGAAAAATTTCCCATGCAGATACTCTCACGGGTCTTTGATTTCTCAAATTGAACTAAGTCGAATTCGGGCGTTCTGTCAGCAACGTGCTAAGCCCCTTCAGGCTAGCTGCTTACTACTCTCCAAGGCTCTGAAGTCAGCGATCGTGGGACTGGGGCAAATCCACAAAGCCTTCCATCGCAGGTGACATGGCGTCCCCATGGGCGTGTGTACGCGTCCCCCTGTGTGAGACGGGATCTTCTCTTGGCCATACCCAAGCACGGACCATAGCAGTGTCAATTCTCAAGAGAAAAGAAAAATGCAGGAGTTCTCTGAGAGCAATGCCTGCAAGAGCCAGCTTCTGGACAGCAGCAAGGTACAGATCGCAAGGGTACATGGAATTTCGGACCAAGAACCTGTTAGTGATCCGCAACTCTCTTATTGTCTCAATGCTCACAAAGACACGTGTTCTAGGCCGGAAATGCCTGCGCCGTCTCAATCGCTACCAGCCAAATCCGCAGAGTGAGCAGACCTCTACACACGATAAGCATCGACTAAGCCAATGTCCAGTGCTTCTCCGGGGCAGCTTGCGCGAGAATTTAATCCAGATGCCCAGATGACACAGACTACTCCAGGAACACAGCCTCAGGGGGATACACCGCCAGAGCAGCGTGACGACCCCCGCCTGCCTCGAAGCGTTCAGGCTGTCTACCTTAAACCTCTGAAGCGGCGGGCACAATATGGTGTGCCCAGCTGCGATCTACAATTGCGCTCTTATAATGTACGAAACGTGGAATTCTTTGCTGACTTCGCTCTTCGGGCTGCCTATTATCTTAATTTGCCTGCTGCTGGACCAATTCCTTTACCCCGCGTCACCGAACGGTGGACAGTGCCTCGAAGTAATTTCATCTTCAAGAAAAGCCAAGAGAATTTTGAAAGGATCACCCTTCGACGACTAATTCAAATACAAGACGGGCATTCAGAAACCGTGGAGGTTTGGTTGGCTTTTTTAAGGAAGCATGCATATTACGGTGTTGGTATGAAGGCTAATGTTTGGCAACATGAAAGGCTTGGTAAATTTCGTACTCTCTCCTCAATGATCCTTACGCTGACATCAATTCTAGGGGTAGGAAAAACCATGGATGTGAGTCTAGAGAACTTGAAGCAGGCGATGGAGCCCAAATGGGCGCACTTCGGTAGACGAAAGACTCTTGAGACTTCCGAAAGAGCCTTTGAGATGATGAGGGGCGAAGCTTTCCAGCGAACGGAGGATCCGCCGCCGAACAGTGCTTAAACGTTAATGTCGTGAACATCATGCTCGGTGTTGACAATGACGCCGTCGATTTGTGTCACCATCTTCCGAGCAGTTGCTTAAATTTAGAGACCAGTCGATGCTCGAGCGAAATTTTCGACCTTTCATGGACGCCGCCTCCATCGTTGAGGAATGAAAGTGTTCGCGACTCTCATTGCTGGTGGAGGAAGATTGTGAATTTCCTGCTATGTATCAGAGCATGGATACAACGACAAGTCTTCCATACTCAGAAGTACCCATTTGGTGGGGCTAGTAGCTCGTTAAGCCAAAGTCGTTTGCTGTCTTGAATACCGAGTCTCCCCCTTCCGAGTTTCCACTAATGGTGGGTAATGCCTGTTCGTGTGGCCCTTCACTCTGCTGAAGGGATACCAGAAACGGGTCGATGTTGACCAAAGATGCTTCAACTTCATCTGAGAACACGTTCAACTCGCAAGAAAATAAGGAAAAAGCTTTCAAGTTTTTGAAAAGTTGATCACAAAAGCCGCCTGATCATCGATCTACTTTCATGGCAATGCAGGTACCGTAAGGCCAACCCGTCGGACTTGCTACGTCCGTTTCGGTATTAAGTACTGCATTTGAGCATTGAATATAGGAAATTCTTTCTGCTGCTGAACGAAGGCTGAGATAAGATTAAGTAACTACTCATTGTAGATGATGCCTAAAATATCATGTGACCAGTGTAGATGATTATCCGACGAAAGATCTAGATTCAATGTAAGAAAAGCGGCGTTCTCACCTCCACTTGACATGCTTCAAGGCAACATGTCCTTACAACAGGCAGGTTATGATTCCTCCAAATCTAGGATGTTCTGCTTGCGTTCTACATTAGATATATAAGAGCGCACGGGTTGATATACTACCCACATTAGCCATGGCTGAGGTTGCACAAACCGGCGGCTTACTCGACCTCGAGAAGGAATTGACATGCTCTGTGAGGCTCCACCTACAATCCTAACACACGTATCTGGCTTCCGCAATTTGAGTCAATATAGCGTCAATATAGCGGCTGACCATATATGTTCTGCCTTCAGATATGCATGCAAGTCCTTCACCAACCCCTCACCCTTCTCGACTGTCTCCACACCTTTTGCGGCTTCTGCCTTAAGGAATGGTTCGCATTGCAAGCCTCTCGAGCATCATCCTCGAACCCAAATCCAATCTCATGCCCATCATGTCGAGCCCCAGTACGAGATACCAGGCCAGATGCAAAGGTCACCACGTTGCTAGACATGTATCTACAAGCCAATCCTAGCAGAGCCAGGGATGAGCAGGAGAAAGAAGATATCAAAAGCAGATACACACCGGGGGAGAATGTGTTGCCAAGGATTAGGAGGACGAGGGAGAATAGTGATCAGATTGAGGATAGGAGGATGGTAGAAGAGGTGAGGGAGATGAGTTTGAGAGAGGTGGGAATTGGAGGGTCGGGGTCTTACGAGAGGGGCGTCAGGCATCGAGCAAGAGATGGAGCAAGAGATGCGAGAGGCGACGATGCTACGCACCGAAGAAGAGACAGAGAGGGAGGGCCAAGCAGTGGCGGCGGTGGTGAAGAGACAGCGAGACCCTCGACTGCGACAGATGCTGCAAATCAGGCAAGACGGATTGGGCACCAGTCTAGTCTACGGTCTCTACTGAGCACCAGCGATTTGGACTCGTCCGAGATGGAAGAAGAGATTCTGAGGCAGATTATGGATGAGGGGATACTAGATGGGATTGACTTGAACAACATCGACGTTGGGCAAGAGGATGAGCTTAGTGAGAAGATAGCTGAGGCATACAGAAGACGCCATGGAAGGATGTCTGGAAGTCACAATAATCGAGCTGAACAACGAAGAGTCTCGAGTTCGCGGGGGCAGATATCGACTTCGCACGAGCCCAGACAACAAATGAGGCCAAGCAGGTCTCCCAACTCGACTGATCAGATTACGCATTCTTCTCATCCGCCAGTGTCGAGACCGCATCTATTGGAGGCCTATCCTACAGGACAGGGACACGGGCGAAGGACATCCAGCGAGACTAGACAGACTAGGCGCCAGACTTCGCCGACACCCCCTTCAGCTAGCTCACGGACAGCTTCGGAGACGCGGAGGCAAGCGGCGCGGTCAGCTACAGATCTATCCAATAGACCGCAGAGTTCTGATCAAGCAGCTCGGTCAGCTACCGATCTGTCAAGCAGACCTCAAAGCTCTTCAAACCAAAGGGTTCGCCCAAGGGACACCTCAAACGGTGGTAGGCGTACCACAGATCCGGCAAACATTGTGGTGTCACCTCCACAAATATCAACTTCGGACTCACCTAGGGCCGCTGGCCAAAACAATCAACAGATTTCTCGCCAAACCAACAGTCCTCGCCTAGCAGCCAGGGCGCCATCTGAGCCACGGATACCGACTGCAGCTTTTACTTCTCAACCGCCAGCAGAACTCCCAGTCCTATCAATAGCACAAGTTACGTATGCAGAACCTTCCATCTGTTGTGAGAGATGTGGCAAGGCCAATCTGGAGCACGAGTTGCATATGAATTGCGATAAATGCATCGAAGGTAGGTATAACCTTTGCCTTCGCTGCTGGCGTCTCGGACGGGGCTGTCTCCATTGGTATGGCTTTGGCCATAACGCGATGGTTCGATGGGACAAAGAATCCAGTTCGGGGGCTGGCTACCCACCAAAACATCCGTTGCCACACATTTTCACAGGTCATCGATATCTGAGTCCACCATCCGATAGCTATCAGCACACAAATGGGATTGAGCAAAGGCTTATCACAACATCAGATCCTAGCAAACGTCTTCGGGCCGGCCCTTTCTGCTCAAGCTGTTACACCTTTACACCGGAGTGCTTTTGGGAATGCGAAGTTTGTAATGATGGTGAATGGGGTTATTGCAATGCTTGCGTGAATCAGGGCAAATGCTGCACGCATCCGCTCCTCCCTATTTCTAATCCCCTGGCAACTAATCCCCTTGACTCCGGACCATCTAATGCGACACGGCATGTTTCGTCGACCACCTTCACCCCCATCACAGCCTCTCAGCCTCAGTCAACGCAACAGCCTTTTGACGAATCGCGTGTTCCCCTCACATTCAGCACCAAGTGCGACATTTGTACCTACCCTATCCCGCCATCTAGTACTCGCTTCCACTGTCCCCAATGCAGCGACGGCGACTACGACATCTGTACCACCTGCTATCTTCGGCTCGTAAAAATGGGAAGGATCAGTACCGAGAATGGACCCAAAGGTTGGCGCCGCTGTCCTAATGGTCATAGAATGATCGTTATTGGCTTCGAAGATTCTGTCCAGGGCCAAAGACGCATCATCGTCGACGATCTTGTAGGTGGCCACGCAATTGACAATATGACGGATTCAGAGGAAAAGGTATGGCGTTGGCGAGACGAAAGCCAGCAGACACAAGCGGAGACAACCTTGACAGCCGTCAACGGTAGAAGCTTGAGTGGCTCCGTACCGCACCCTAATGACCCAAATGTTAGAAAATACCCACCTAATGGAGGCGTGGGTATGCGTGTGCGAGCATTGTGGTCGTATTGGCCGCAGGAGGGCGCAGAAGATGAGCTTGCGTTCCCTAAGGGCGCCGAGATTCGAGAATGCAAGGATATCAACGGGGATTTCTTTTTCGGGACCTATTGTGGGAGAGAGGGTATATTTCCCGGCAACTACTGTTGGAATGTGGAATGGGACATGGTGACATGAGAAAACGTCCAAGCACAGGGTACTTGTCCTCGATGCCTTACGGTCTGGACGAACGGGAGACGGTGCAAATTACCCGGAACATCTATCTGCAGTGAAGGAGGTTTTCGGCACGACCGAAACGACCCCGAACGCGATGTGAGTGCAGAAGGAAATGGAACAATACCAGGGGCGGCGCTGAAGGGGAGACTTCGGATTTTGCAACACGCAACGTTGGATAGCCTCAAGGCAGTGCTGGGATCCGATGAGCAGGTCGAGCTGCCGGTTGTCCACGTCACAGACGCGGCCGGAAAAGCATAGGTGTTTCGGCGGGATCGGGGTTGCACGAGGTGTGGCCGGATGCACGGGCTTCATACCAAAGGAGGGCTCTGGCAGCTGGGCGCAGATGCTCCCTGGGACGGGCTGAGGTCGTCGGGTCAGATTCTACATGAGCGGTTTACGGGTTACGGCTAATGGGGTTGTTGGTGGGTTAGATGAGTTGGAAAAGCTGTGTTGGACTGCGGGACTCGTAGGTGGCGATGGGCCACCAGAGCGTGGCTGGGTCGGGGTAGCTGAGCAATGGAAGTGTGGGGGGCGGGGATGTTCTCAGGTTATTTTACCTCGACTTTGGGCAAGGGCTGGAGAATATTGATTTTCATCATGGTTTATATTTCCTTTGGGAACGAATGATGTCTGTACAAAAGCGGCGTCGTCACTGTCATGTTCGTGCTCGTCAAAGGCTTCATGAACGCTTTGACAGCCAGCACTGTTTGGCGTCGTGTTTGATATATACATTTCCGAAACCAGTCCGGTTCCTCAATCCGCATAACCCACATCCCGGTGTGTAGATCCGGCGCCATCAAAGGACGGTGTGTCATAAGCATCGTTCGGATCCTTTCCGTTCTCCATAATATATCCCTGGACTTTTGCAAGGTCGTGGCGGATCCCGCTGAGCGTTTCGTGCATGTCCAGGCGGATCTTCTCATTCCTCTTCGCCGCGCCTCTGATCGCAGCCTCGGCGACATGGTATCTGCTCACCCCGTTCCGCAGCATCATGTCCAGCGGCGTCGTCGTGCTGCCCTCCTCGCTGTACGCCGCAACGCTCACGCGACTTAGACTGGGCCTACCGAAGAGCAAGCCCTTGATCTCGTCCCCGTAGCCGTGGTAATTGAAGTGGATGGGACAGTCGGCTGTGAAGAGGGCGTCGAAGTCCTCGTGCGAGAGAGCATGAGGATGTCCGCCTTCGTGCTTGAGTATCAGGAGGTCCGTGACGTTGACAACGCGCAGACGCAGGCTCGGAGTAAGCCTGCGCAGCATGGCTGCTGCTTCAATGACTTCGAACGTCAGTTCGGCACCGATACCAACAACCACAACGTCTGGGTTGAGACCGTCGTCGGTGCTAGCAAATTTCCAAACCGAGGCGCCTGCACGGCAATGACTGTCGGCCTCTTCTGGGGAAAGGAAGACTGGTTGAGGCTGCTTCGAGCCAACCATCAAATTCACGTAGTTGGTTGAGCGGAGGCAATGCGCTAGGGTGGAGAGGAAGGTGTTGGCATCGGGGGGTAAGTAAACACGTGCGGCACTCGGTTTGAGGTTCAGAACGGCGCCAATGAAGGATGGGTTCTGGTGCGAGAATCCATTGTGTTCTTGACGGGTCCAGGTGCTAGTTTCGAGGTAGTTGAGGCTGCTAATGTCCTTTCTCCAGGTAGTCTCCCGAGCCTATGAGAACAGTCAGGGTATTGCCATGCAATTCCGTCAGAATACATACCATCTTGTTAAATTTGCTGTACTGCACCATCATCGTGTGAATGATCCCCAAGAAGCTCTCATACGAGGGGAAGAGACCAGTGCGACCAGTCAAAGTATAGCCCTGCAGCATGCCTTGGCAGGTATGTTCGGACAGAATCTCGATGACCCTACCACCACGAGCATTTGAAAACTCGTCCCATTGAAAGTTCCTCCCCGTGTGGTTAAACACAGCATCTAACTTGTTGCTAACAAGCTCGTCGGGCGAAAAGATTCTCATGCTTTTGGGGTTATCCACCAGTACCTGGTCAAGAAGCTCTCCAATGGTCTGCATGCAGCTTGCCTGTCCGCCTTTCTCGACGCCGTACTTCTTCCAATCCGGAATATTAAGTTCCTCGTGCGAGCCATATGTGTCTATTTGCTGGCCCAATCTTTTGCTCTCGTCGGCAGGAATGATGTCCAGAATTGCTTTCGCGACGCCGCCATCCTTAGTGAACAGTTCGTCCGGCTTGTAGCTCTGCAGCCATTCTTGAAGCTGCTTTAGCTCGCTTGGGTCGGACTTGGCGGCCATCAAAGGTACCTGATGTGCGCGAAATGATCCCTCAATGAATTGTCCATGGACCTTCTTGGGTGCACCCCAACCCTTCGGTGTCCTCATGATTAAGACGGGCCATCTAGGCTTCATGATCGGCTTCCCAGATCGAGCTGCTTTCTGAATCTTGTGGATCTCGTCCAGAGCCCATTCCATTGATCGACACATATCGGCATCGATGTCTTCTAAGTCTTCAACGAATCGGCATTGGTAGCCATAGCCAGTGAACAAGGCGACCATTTCCTTGTCATCCATACAGCCATAGATGGTACGTTCGCTGATCTTGAAACCATTTACATGCACAATTGGAAGCACCGCCCCGGATTCCTGGGGGTCGATATATTTTGCGGCATGCCACGCTGTGGCCGTTGGTCCACTTTCGGACTCACCATCGCCAACCACGCAGGCTACGATGAGATCGGGCTTGTCCATGACGGCACCGAACGCTACCGACAGAGCGTATCCCAGTTCTCCGCCCTCATGTATAGCACCTGGCGTCTCTGCGTTTATGTGGCTGGGGAACCCACTAGGAGTACTGAACTTGCTGATAAGTTTATGCAATCCCTCTTTGTTCCTGCTATACTCCGGATAGAATTTTTCCAACGACCCCTCAAGCCACAAGCTTGAAAGAATACCAGGCGCGCCATGGCCTGGACCAACGACGAAGATGATGTCTTGTTTCCGTTGTGTTGCCAACAAGTTGAGGTGAGAGTATACGAGAGTCAAGCCTGGGCAGGTGCCCCAATGGCCGAGCAGTCGAGGCTTGATGTCTTCAAATCGAAGGTCGCGTTCAAGAAGAACATTGTCTCTCAGAAAGATCATAGCTACCAGCCGATTGTTAGCATGGTACCACGGTTGTTGAAGGATTCAGAGGCTCACCAGCAGCAATGTAATTTGCAGCGCATCTGAACTCCTGCAGCCCATTATAAGTGGACTCGTCGAGCTTTTCCTTGTCCAGCTTGACGGCCAATTGTAAGACATGGTCATCAATATGGGACGGCAGAGGCTGCGGGTTGGGTCGATCTATCTCTTCTCCAGGCATGCTGGCTATGTCAAGTGACTGTCTGAGACTTCGTGTTTGGATTCGCGGGATGACGGTGGTTGAGTGAATGGACTTATTGTTGAGGCAACGCAAGAGCTGAAGGATGGGTCGCCAGGCCTAGCTGAGGACTCACAACGAGGGTACAATGCTTCCCGAGGAGGCCGCCGTGGATGCGTGATGCGTGGCCCAAGATGAAAGAGGGTGTAAAAAATAAAAATGGCCAACGAGGGTCCTTGACGTAGGCGTCGATTCGGCATCTTGTTCCTAAACATGACATCATACCGGTGACACTTCGAATCGTTGCTTCAGTACCTATTTTCCTTCACTCTTCACCTTCTTGGCATTGGTCCTCGGTACTACAACTCCCATTGCCCAACCACGTCGCCTCAGCAGTAGACTTTGAAGCAGTTTGGTGAGAAGGCTTTCATCTACGCCTGCAAGTCCAGAAGTCTTAAAGCCTAACGCCGCTTATCGATAAGAAGCCCCTCCATCAAACGCAGGCATTTCTACGCCTTCATTTGAGCGTTGAGCGTTGAGCGGGCGGTCCGAGGCCTGGATAAAGGTTTGGAGCAATCGCAAGTGTAAGGGGAAGAGGTCAGAAGCGGTGGGCCATAAGTGTTTAGCCCTGTCAAACCCAATAGAGTGCGCCGCAAAAATGGCTATCATCCTCGCCATTAACTCCGGATCGTCCTCCGTCAAAGTCTCTATTTACAAGTCGGCCGCCCAAGGCCATCCTCCAACCCAGCTGGCCGACGCCTCAATATCCGGCCTGACAGCTCCCCCAGCCCAATTGACCTATGAGCGCGGCCCCGAAAAGATCAAGAATCGAGAAGTAAAAGGCATAAAATCAAACGAGGATGCTTGCGAATACATATTGGATCATTTGGTCAAAGATGGGGGACTGTCTGAAATCTCGAGCAGGGACGACATCACACATGCCTGCCATCGGGTTGTACACGGAGGGGACTACCCTGCTGCTCACGTCATTGATAAAGATACATACCACCATCTCGAAGAACTCACAGACCTTGCACCCTTACACAACGCCAGCGCCCTTGCCATAGTCGATGCCTGCATGAAGGCTTTGCCAAAAGCGAAGAATATCGCATACTTCGACTCCTCATTCCACTCAACGATGTCTGAAGAGATAGAAACATATCCGATTGATCCCGAGATAGCGAAGAAGAACAAGCTACGGAAGTACGGCTTCCATGGCATTAGCTATGCCTTTATCACGAGAGCAGTGGCTGAATTCCTAAACAAGCCCGAGAGTGAGACGAGTATCATTGCGTTGCATCTTGGTAGCGGGGCGTCGGCTTGTGCCGTCAAGAATGGGAAATCGCTGGACAACAGTATGGGTCTGACGCCGTTGGCTGGTCTACCCGGAGCGACGCGAAGTGGCGACGTGGATCCAAGTCTGATCTTCCATTTCACCCACGACGCTGGAAGACCAAGTCCAGGCAGTACTAAGGAGATACACATCAGCACAGTATGTTCATCGTAGAACGAGCGACTGCATATCGAGTGCAAACATTCTGACCACCAAAACAGGCAGAAGAGATCTTGAACAAGAAATCTGGCTGGAAAGCCCTCACCGGCACGACAGATTTCGGTATAATTTCGTCATCATCAGATCCCAGATGCAAGTTAGCATTCGACATCCTCGTTGACCGCATCCTTGGCTTCATCGGTAGCTATTACGTCAAATTGGAGGGCAAAGTCGACGCGCTAGTCTTTGCAGGAGGTATTGGGGAAAAGGCAGCCCTTTTGCGATCGAGAATCTTGGAGAAATGTGAATGTCTCGGGTTCGAGATTGACGAAGAGAAAAATCATAAAGACATTGAGGCTGTGGTCCAAGACATTGGCAAGGAGGCGCGGCATCGGACTCTAGTCTGCCAGACAGATGAGCAGGTGAGGATACTCAATTGCGCAACCGTCGGAAAATACTGACCGCCATATAGTTCGAAATGGCCAGGCAATGTGCTGTGGGTTTGCAAACAAAGTAAATATGCCGAGCCAGATATAGTATGTGAAAGAGGAGAATCACTGCATCAGAACGCAAAATATGGGGCTTGAATCCTATGTTCATGGGGGTTACAGACTTTAACAAGACTTCCATTTCAAGATGTGGACGGTACATGCTCAAACAGCTGGTAGTGACCGATACAATAAGGCCGAGAGATTCTGAAAACTCAGTCTTTTGTCTCACTCTTCTCCGCCAGCTTATCGTTTATGTTGTCAAGCACTTCCGCAGCTCGTACCTCCAAGACAGGGACCGTTCCGGCGATATGTGGTCCTGTAAAGGCTTTGCGCCCGGATATAAGCCAGGTGATAATACTAATCAGCCCAATGATGCCTATCGCAGCGCTCGTATAGTTCATATTTCCTGAGTCCACGGGTGCCAAAGTTGGGAAATTGAACGTGATCGAAGTGAAGAAAAGAAACACAAGGCCAATCACATTCGTTATAATTCCATATTGACCAAGATTGTAAGGACCTGCAAGCACCTTGGCGTCTCCCGTAAACCATGAGAGAATACGGGCAAGCAGTGGCATGGCGTAAGAGAGATAGAAACCCTCCGTGGCAATCGAGATTACGGTGTTGAATCCGGTCAAGGTACCAAAATAGATCGAGTTGAGCGCAATTTGTACCACACAAGCCAGCAGGACTGCGTAAACAGGCACCTGTCGTTTAGAATCCACTTTGGCAAAGAGGCTGGAGAACGGTAGGCCATGGTCACGCGCGAAAGCGAATAAGCTTCTTGACCCTTCTGCCAGCAGAGCATTGGCGCAGACCAACACAATGACGACAATCAAGGACGAGAGGAAGCAGGCGCCGACGACAGATCCAGTGGAGTCGTCTGAATCATCATTTCGGAGTCAGTCTTGCTTGATTGAAGGGGGTTATAGCGAGCCTTGAGACAGGTTTAGATACTCCCAAGACATGTCTCTGGGCTCATTCCATGGTTCGAAAGGGGAAACATAGACTTCGAAAATACGTACAGAATATTTGAATAAGGGGTACGCCAGTCGTTGAGGAAGCTGTTGAGGAGATGTCGCCGATACAGAAGCAGACAGATATCAAAAAGATAAGTCCTGTTATTGCACCAAGGTAGACAGACATGATAATTGCTTTAGGCGCCTCCCTTGAAGGTTGCTTCATATCCTCACACATGTGAGCGGGGGCATCGTAACAACACATACCGAATGAGCTTTGCAAGAGTCCTAAGATCGCTGCAAAGCCGGTGGAAAAACCGGTGAAATTTTGGAAATCGTGGAAGACAAAGCTGGCGGGCTGTTTGTGATCATTGGTGGCGAGGATCGTTATGACGACAATAACAAAGGAAAGGATGTTCCAAAGGAGAATGAAGCGGGAGATTCGGTCTAGCAAATGTGGCCCGTAGATATTAATACCAGTGCTTATGAAAGCAATTAGGTAGGCGAGGAGAACGGTGTGCCAGCGTTCGATGGTATAGCTGGGGAATGACAAGTTGGCTTGACCCAGTATGAAGTTCGCACCGATGAAGTTGTTCGTGGCCCCCATCGCAAGTATGCCGGTTATCATAAACCACCCTGTAGCCCAAGACATGCCTCTTGCTATCTTCGGAGGTGCTAGCACGGCGACCCAAGAATACTGCCCACCAGCAAGAGGATATGCTGAGCACATTTCCGCCATGGAGTATGCGACTGCAAGAGCGAAGATGCTGATGGCTATCCATGAGTATATCATCACTGGAGGACCACCAGACTCAACACCAACAATCAAGACACCACCAAGAGCTGTCCAGCTTGTAACGATGCTGAAACTGAATCCTATCATCCCCAAAAGGCCAAACGAGCGCTTGAGCTCCTGCTGGTAGCCCAGATTCTCCAGCACTGTGTCCTCTTGAACATCTTCGCTGAGTATTTTCTCATCGCTCGACATGGCGAATTGGCTCTTGCTAGCCAACGTATGATACAGTGGGAACTTTCTTAAAGAGACAAGACCCCTGGAAAAGAGATGTAAATGAGTACGTGGTATCTTTTCTAGAATGCTATACGTTGTATACTTATCACCAGTTAAGGGGACCTGGCGATGTGTATATGTGAGTTGGGATAGTGTGAGGTCATTTGCTCGACACCTTCCTTTTCGCGACAAGCATATATGGCAGATAAGCGTGAACATGTCGCTGTGGGATTGGTCACATCATCCCGCAGCGTAGGATTAGCGCTGAATCTGTAATCCCATATCATATGGATATCTCTGCGGTCCATTGCCAATTACGAGAAGCAATGCTCTTTGGAGTTGTTTTGGTCAGAGGGAAGAGAAACAGGCGAGTGCAATGGTGAGAACATTGTAAATTGACAGGCTCAGGGGTTGAGACCTCACACAGCCCAGCGATATTTTCTATTTTCCCCAGGAGAAAAGAGTATGAGGAAGGAGAAAATAGAACAGCATGACTTGGAAAAATTGTCGTTCTCCACGGAAGGTAAGAGGAGAAGAGGGAGGAATTCCTGTTGCTAGTCGACAGCGCGCTAGATATTTAGCGGCTTGGCGTCTGTTATGTTGACGAACCGCCGAGACGCCCTCCATTTACTTTGCAGTTCAACATCAGCAACCAACTCCATGTTGCGTCCAGGACATTCAAAGGGTAGAACCTCATGAGTTTGAAGAGGAGGAACTGACTATGGTACTTCAGAGAGAGGCTTTTCGTGCACGTGTCAGGGACAACGTTACAGCGCCCATCACGAATATCGCGCCTGGTGATCTTGAGTTTGACACATTCGACCGATTCCGACTTTCCGAGCTATCCTGAAAAGCCTTTTCTTCATTCAGACCCAGACATCGAAGACCGTTTGACCTTATCCGACCTTAGCCCTTGGCGTGACTCTTGAATTCTCGCCACGAGCGATATTACCGCCTCTGCTCGGCTGCCTCCAGCCATGCCAACTCTCGAGGACTCGATCACTTCCTCACCCGGTATACCTACAGACTCCGAAATTTCTTTGGCGTACTACAAATCACAATATGAGCAGCTTGAAGCCGAGCTTGCGGACTTTCAGGCGTCTAGCAAGGAATTGGAAGCTGAACTGGAAAAGGATGTAGAGGCTGCAGAAAGGAGGGAAAGGCAGTTACAAGAGAAGGTAGAGGGCATGGGTTTTGAGGTCGAGGAATGGAAGGTAAGTTGGTCCAAATATCCGGCGATGTACCTGCAAGCAGGTCACTGTGAGCACGCCGGATTTTGGCTCTTGTCTGACGTTCGAACAGACCAAATATAAGCAATCGAAAGCTGAAGCAAATGCAGCACAAAATACACTTCAGAAAGAAATAACGACTCTACGTGACACCAACAGAACCTTGCAGCTTAGGTTACGGGATATAGAAGTGTCGAATGACGACTTCGAGCGACAGGCACGTAATACAACATCCTCGTTGGAGGATCTAGAGTCCAAGTATAATGTTTCTATCGAGCGTGGAGTCATGGCCGAAGAGGAGATCAAGGCTGGTGAGCAAGAAAGAGAAGCTCTCCGAATCGAAACGCAGCGACTACGAGATGAACTCAGCGATCTCAAAATCGAAGCCGAGATAAGGCAGGATAAGCTCCGTCGCGCAGAAGGCGCAGCTGAGAGGCAGCGACGGAGGCAGCCGCCACCGATTGTGTCAGAACTTGCTCGGCCTCGCTCAGCTTTATCCGAGATATCGCCAACAACATCTACTTCGTCTCCAACCGTAGCAACACCACCAACAAAATCAGCGTCCTCTGAAGTATCAGAAACGCTTACACCTCCGTCGCCACCTATTTCTGAAAAATCCATCCCCACAAACAACATGACGCCCGCGTTGCCAGTAGCAAAGTCGAGGCTCTCCATGGCAGATACAAACACCACACCACGCCCAGCTTATCAGAAGACTTCTTCACGCCAGCCGAGGCACTCTCGCGGCTCCTCCATTTCATGGACCAATGATCGTACCCCGTCATTTGCACGCCGGACCACTCTCAGCCGCCCTGAATTGGAGCAGAAAGGCCAAGGTCTCGCGCACTCCGGATCGCTCCATCAGATTCGTGGTCTGAGGACTAAGATGACGAATCTAGAGGAACGGCTCAAGTCGGCACGCTCGAAGCTCCCAGCTCCAACATCAACTCCTCCACGGGTTTCTCCACGCAGCGGCTCTGTTATTGGACAATCTTTCATCCCAGCTACCGTCACAATGCGCAGCAGTAAGAAACGACTAGGTGGTTCCAATGCTTCTTCCGTTCATACGCCGACGACAGAGCGTCCTGCCAGCCGACTGTCCTCAGCCTACACACCATCTGTCGATCGCCCGTCCAGTCGGTTATCATTCGGAATCCCACAGCTAAGTCCTACGCGAGACATGCACAGTAGCCGGCCGCCGAGTCGTGATCCCAACAGTCGACCGAGCTCTCGTGCAAGTCTATCATCACGACAATCAATCAGCCACCTGCCAGGCGCCACTTGTTCCAACACCAGTCGCCCAAGTAGTCGGCAATCTAATATTGGCAGTCAGACAGCTCTCGGTCACTACGCCAACAGTACTACACAATCCGAATCCCGCCGCCCTCGGTCTTCGATCGGAGGTTCTTATGCTAGCACCCACGGTCATGGTCACTCAGCAAGCGTAAGCAGATTGAGCAATCACGGCTCATCTTTCCAGTACGAGGAGGAAGAAGAAAGTGGCGAAGTCCTCACTCCTACGCCTTCGAGAAGAACCACCATTGGTAAGGGCGAGGGCGGATCTTCTATTCCTGGTATCGCGCCGGCGAGTGCGAAGAAAAGATTCAGTGGCTTGGGAAGCGGAAGGAGAATTAGTTTGGGCCCGAGCACTGGAGGAGGGGAAATGGGACCTCCTGAGAGACGAGGTGCGAGGAAGTTGAGTGGGGTCGGGGAGACATTTTGAATGGGTTGATTGTGCACGTAGGGTCCGAGAAAGTCTATAACGAAGAGAGCATGGCTTTTACGCGATTCATGATCTACATACTGATGTCTTCATGGCTTACATGAGAGCGCTGTATATATCCAAGCCATGACATTGCAATTGAGAGTCAACGACAGATCTACCAGGTCTGCAATATCTGACTGAAAGCTTCCGATACCTCAATGTCTGAGCCGATCCGGTGATTGATGAGTTCGAAGCTGATTAGTCACCACGACATGGTGGAAGCACCTCTTTTCTATCTTCCATCCGCCCTTCCAATAATACATACTATTGACTTTCCCCAGCCAGCTCCCTCTTACCGTGCATCGACGTTACTTATGTTTTACTGTCCATGACGCAGCTATTAAAGCTTACGTAATGAAACCATGGTATCCGACTTCGCAGGCGAATTGGCATTCGCCGTCTCTCCAGCTCATCCACCCCACGCGGGTGAAAGATCTGGGGATAGATCCTTCCCCGCTGGTTTCTCCTAGGGTTGCTACACTAATTCCATGGAGTAACAGGGAAGTGCCCTGCCTCTTGACTTTCCAGAACTGGACATGCCGATGTTGCAACCGTCGGCACATGCTAGTTTCCAGTGTAGCCATTTCAGATCCCTTACGCGCAAAAAAATCTCTCGCAATGGCGCGCCAGATGCATGGGAATGAGTAATAGGCGGGCTGATGATTCATGATCGCCGTCGGTGAGAACGACTTTTATGTATTGCCTTGGTGTCGTATAAGCGCAACAAAGTATTTTCAAGATCTCGAATCTGCGCGACAGACAAACCTCCAGGAAAGCCACGATGTCTACCAATGGGTAATTGGCGGTGCAGCTGTTTCAAATTTCTTGTACATAATGTGGCTATCCTGACTCACTTGCCGACAGCTGCGGCTGGGCTGACTTTTTTTACTTCTTTACATCCCTTCATATATTATAGTCCCTCTCTTATCACATTCCTTTACTGATTCTCGCGAGCTTCTGGCCTTCACATGTATACTTGGAGTCAATGTCCTTACTGTCCTCCATGGTAAAGAATACCTCTGCCTGAATCTACACTTCCTAAACAAACATGCGAATCTCTCAGACTTCATACTACACCTTGGTAGGTCTAGCGTTTCACAGGATTAGCATAGCTGAGCCACTCCTCAGTGATCTGGGTGTTGCAAATGGAGATCTTATTGAGCGACAGTCAGGCGATGACGCTGGGAACTCGTTGGGCAACGCAGCTGGTATACCGGGTCAAGCGTCACAAACGCAGAACACCACTGCGACTGAAGGCAGTACTGGCGGCACAGGTAACGGAACCACAGCAAATTCGCCGGGATTCATCAGCCAACCCGGCGACGTGGATGATGATCAAGTTGTTTGTACGAACCTTACAACTGGCCGAGCGAATAAGTGTTGGGATGAGTTGAACCTTACTCAATGGGTAATAAATTGGGCGAACGACAACAAGTGCTATGAGTCTGAAGGCTTCTCAACTTGTTTCTTACGTCTGAATGGATTCTGGGGTCTTGATTGCTCCCAAATCGCGCCAAACGCTTGCGTTCCCCCTCAGAACCCAGACCTTGCTACTCGACCAGAGGTCTTCTACGTTGCTTATAATATTTACGGTATGCAGTCAACCGAGATGTTTGCTATATATCAGCACTGACATCTTGACCTCCAGCAATCAATCAATTCTTCTATTCTTGGTGGGAAGCTGTAGGAAATTCTGGAGGAATCGCTGCCGACAATAGTACGTCTTTTCGGAGTCCATATTTCCTCTTTTGATCGAGATTCTGAGTCTTGAGACATGTCTTAAGAGTCTCTACTCTCGGAACATGTTTCAGGGCTCTACATACACCCCTCAGATAGGCAATACTGACTGCGAATTCGTAATCCAGTAGGAACAATCGTACAACTAGTCGATATTCCATCCAACACAGGAGTGATCCTTCAAGACGTACTGCTTGCGGTGCAGAGCGTCTTCGCCCTCATCCCAGGTCCATTGGGAATCTACGCAGCACACAGCGCTTTCAGCTTCACTTGGCAGGCCGCTGCCCAGGTCATATCCAATGCCCTAAACACCTTACCCAACATCGGACGATTTCTCTTTCCTATCGACACCTCAGACACACAAATCATTCAATTGGCTGATCTCAGCGCCAACTTCGCACAAGCAGTCCTCGTGCCCGTGCAAAGCAACCTCAATCAGACCTTGGTCTCGGTCATGTCCAGCGAATCCGAATTCCTAGCGTTCTCGAGTCAAGGCAATTTCAGCGCTCTGCCACCATCCCTGCCAGATCAATCAAATTACCTTTACTTCGCATTCAACACCTACCTCATTTCCCAGGTTCTCAACGGTAATAATGTGTACGGGGTCATCGCGCGGGGAACAAACCCGCAAGAATTGGACACCAACGGGTACGTCTCTCGAAGTCAACATTTCCTCTTTTGTTATAGGATTTGAGTCTTGCGCCATGTCTTGGAAGTCCGTACCCTCAGAAGTTGTTTCAGGGCTCGATATACCTTCTTGATTAGGCATTACTGACTGCAAAAATGTAATTCAGCACGAAATTGAACTATAATATTGACTGCAAAGGATACAACGAGCAGAACGTTTGTGATGCTTGGTGGTATAGCGGCAACTATCAGTCAGCATTTACTCTCAACGACTTCAGTCACATGAATCGAAATTATGGTCAGCAGATCACTGATCTTTTCGCGAATCTTACTACAGGCCAGCTGCTTTTCGAGGGAGCACAGGCCTGCAATTCAGAGGGCAACTTCGGCCAGCCGGTCAACATCACGGTCAATGCAGCCGGTGTCAACACTGCGTGCATCTCTCAACTGCGCATACTCACATGGGACATGAGCTGCACTGGGCCAAAGAGGTGGCGGGGGCCGATAGACAAAAGTTGTGAGTTCGTCGAGACTACACCTCAGAATGATTTTCTGCACCAGAACGCGCGGGCAGTCACAGACGAAAGCATCCTCAGCGTACCAGCTGGGTATCTGGGCCCCTTGATCACCCAGACGGAGCAGAAGCTTTGGCGCAGCTGATCACTTTATGGCGTCTCTGGTCTGACCGGTGGCATTGCAATAAAAGTCCTTGTTCCCATGCACCTTCGGATGCATAGCGACAGAGTTATATACAACATTTGGAAGCGCGCGGAGGAAGAGCGCCGGAGCGATCCATAGCATAGCGTCTCGCGAATCCTGGTCTGGTTGGGCCATCGGTGCATTTGGTGGCTGTTGGGGCGTTCTTCCCGGCACCAATACGTAGGGAGATAAAATTGTATTCGTACTTTGTATACCTATTAGGTAGACAGAAGAATGTAGCATATCTCTAAACGTACCCAATTCATGAGGACCCATGGTTCAGAGTTCTTTTGGTGATGAGCAAAGGGGAGGATGTCAATCGGGTCAGCACTTACTCCGTAGGGCAGTTCGGGCAGTGCTTTTGTCGGCACCAAGCCGAGTGTGGGGAAGAGCGCCCTTGGCGCTCTGCAGGCTGAAGGGGCTCAAGCCGCATAGGAATGCTTGAAACCCCAGGGAAACACCTGTCAACAATGCTCCTTCCATGATCCCAAGGCATGGAGTGTACCACTTCCCTGCATCCTCCCTGTCGAGCGGCGACTTGATCCTTTCGCCGAAATGTTCATGCCACGCAGACGGATCACCTCACTTGTCCTAGCCTCGATCCTCGTCCTCGGAATCTGGTACCTCTATTCTTTGCAAGAAATCGCTTTGAATGCGACGAAGGTGAAAACCAGACCAGGTTACAGAACGAAGGGCAAAACCTCCACGTCAAGTTCGACTAGCGATGCCTACAATGACACGCCTTCCAACATCTCAGAAGCCACAGACCCGAACTCTCCGGAGCTGGTGGGCCCCCCTCCAAGATTCGCAAAAGGCCAGCAGTCCTTCGGCACGCGAAAGTTCTTCGAGCAGAATCCCGTCAAAGACTATAAATACTTTTCCAAAGGGTTGCCCTACAAGCTTTCACAGGTCCAGCACGATTTTGGCGCTGAAACAGACGAAGCGAAGGCTATAAGATTGCAGAGGCTTGAGGCTGTCAAGTCAAGCTTCGA
This sequence comes from Platismatia glauca, assembly GCA_963556305.1. NCBI lineage: Eukaryota > Fungi > Ascomycota > Lecanoromycetes > Lecanorales > Parmeliaceae > Platismatia > Platismatia glauca. The sequence goes on from OY745769.1 coordinate 1,612,979, forward strand.
GCATTCATGGGCTGGATACAAGGCACATGCGTGGATGCAGGACGAGCTGACGCCGTTGGACGGCGGGAGCGTGCAAGCTTTTGGAGGCTGGGCAGCTACATTGGTGGATACGTTGGATACTCTCTGGATCATGGGCATGAAAGAGGAATTTGACGAAGCTGTCGATGCTGCTAAGGATATCGATTTCAATTCTACCAGTGAGAGTATGCTCAACATTTTCGAGATAACGATTAGGTACCTTGGGGGCTTTCTGGGCGCCTATGACCTGACTGGTGGCACGTATCCTGTTCTCCTGCTAAAAGCGACAGAGGTGGGAGACCTACTGTATTGCGCCTTCGATACGCCAAATCGTATGCCAGTCACGCGATGGAGTTGGAGAGAGGCGCTTGAGGGAGCTCAACAGACTGCGGGCACGGCCACGCTCATTGCCGAGATCGGCTCTCTTACCCTAGAGCTTACGCGGCTGTCTCAATTGACGGGAAATCTGAAGTATTACGATGCAGTAAAGAGGATTTTGGACGAATTCGAGAAATACCAAAGCTACACCTCGTTACCAGGCTTATGGCCAACTCTCATGGACGCGAAGACCATAGCTTTTCAGGACAGCAGTTACACGCTTGGTAGTATGGCGGACTCGTGGTACGAATACCTACCCAAGCAGCACATGCTGATCGGTGGTCGGGATGATGAGGGCCAGCTCAAGAACATGTATGATCTCGCCATGACGACAGCTATCAATAATATATTCTATCAACCAATGGTTCCAGACAACAAAGACATCCTGATGTCGGGAGCTGTAACAGCGGACAGCAATGCCGGAACCAGACTCAGCCCGCAAGGCCAACATTTGGGATGCTACACTGGCGGTATGGTAGGCATTGGTGCGAAGATCTTCGACAAGCCGGAGCACATGAACACGGCAAGGAAACTCGTCGATGGCTGCATATGGACATATGACAACATGCCATCGGGGATCATGCCTGAATCATTTTTTATGGTACCATGCGAGAGGAACTCTGATTGTCAGTGGGATGAGAAGAAGTGGGAAGCTGCTGTTCTAGAAAGGGCCAAAGGCAAGGTCGAGGAAGGCAAAGAAACCAGAACGGATGCACAGTTGCTGAATCACACCATCCATCAGAACAAAATTCCGAGGGGCTTCTCCGAAATATGGGACTCACGATACCTGCTGCGGCCCGAAGCCATCGAGTCTGTCTTCGTCCTCTATCGCCTTACTGGCGATGCTGATCTTCCAGAATCAGCATGGCGCATGTTCTCGAACATCGAGAGGAACACGCGGACGGAGTTTGGCAATGCGATGATCTCGGATGTACGGATTGATAAGTCTGCGAAGCAGAACAAGATGGAAAGCTTTTGGATGGCGGAGACGCTGAAATATTTCTATCTCATTTTCAGCGAACCAAGTGTTGTGAGTCTGGATGAGTACGTGCTGTAAGTGACCTGAATTTGCTGCGTGGATTTTGCAATATGAGAGGGACAACGCTGACCCATCTCGCAGAAATACCGAAGCTCACCCCTTCAGACGACCCAAGCCCGGCGTCGATGACGGTCCGCGCTATGGCTAAATTTACGACTTTACTACTTGGCTTTGTATAGCATCCCATCAGCGGGGACCGTATCTGCCGGACGAATACCAGGTCTGCAGGATGCTAGCGGCCTTGCATACTCTGGATTATTTGCACAGTGGAGTTACAATCGGAGTAGGAATTGCGCCTTGCTTCTGCCGATTGCAGGGGTCAAAGGAACGTGGAGCTCCTTGCTGGCGGCCGATGGAAAGCGCAATTGCAACGAACACGATGGAACGTTATTCGCGGCATGGCCGCTAATTCTGCTTGTGACGATCGCGGGCTATGGTTTTGATTTGGGGTTGATTTCGCTCTTCAGGCGTTCCTGGGTGACGGGAGAGCTCCGGGTCGAGCATTAGAGCGTTTATATACCCCCGTTGGACAATGACAGTATGCCTTTCGAGAATCCTCGAAGGATTGACCACGCGCACCATTCTCCAAGCGGTTTGCGGTTTGTCGTGAGCGCGTCCCCTTTGTTCTCGGATCCGGTTCGGAAGCCGCCGCGCGCTTTCGGCGGGTTTCGTTTGTTCCCGAAGCATTCATTCCTTTCGTGGCGGTGGGCAAGATGAACCCGACGCCGTTCTGACCTGGCTTTGTCCCGATGAGACAAAAAGATGTTGAAAATAGCGCCGACCTCCGTCCCTATTAATCCCCGGCACGAGGGCCTTGCACTCCCTCAGATCTCTGCGTCCCCGTCTTCGAAAAACCTGCCATTCCCTCCACCCGCCGACCAAGCCCACAATCGCGCTCCCCTTGTCTACATTTTCCAAACCACCAAAACCCCCCCCCAACCATGCCCCTCTACCTCTCCGACCTCACCGCCGACCCCCCCCCCTTCCTCACCGCCCCCTTCCTCAAATCCTCCCTCGCCCACTTCCTCGCCAGCGCCCGCATCCTCGCCCTCTTCCTCTGCGACCTGGCCTTCGGCCCCGCGGCCCCCGACGCCACCGTGAGCGCCCTCTTCGCCAAAGCCAACTACGCCGCCGATGTCCGGCTCCAGCTGTGCGGGTCCGCGTTCCCGGTCGTGGACAACTGGCTGACGTTTTTGCCGGGGGCGACGGCGTGCGTGGAGGTGCCGTGGTTTTTTACGCTGGTTGGGGCGGTGGTGGGAGGGGTGGGGGTTGTGTGGTGCGTTGAGGCGGTGGTGGGGGTTTTGTGGTGGGTGGTGAGGTGGGGGGGACGGGGGGTGCTGGTTTTGCTGGAGGGGGTGGGGGGGTTGGCGGGGTGGGGGGTGGGGGTTTTGGGGGGTGGGTTGGGGATGAGGGAGGGGGGGGTGCCGGTTGTGGTTGTTGTGGATACGGAGGCGAAGGGGCGGAGGAGGGGGAGGAGGATGGGGTAGGGGGAATGGAGGTGGTGGCGCGGTCGGGACATGTGCTGCTTGGTCGTTTTAGGTCGGCAAAGCATGTTTTCTCTATTTACTCCGCCTCTGCGTCATGGGAATGGTGAGGCTTTTTCCATCTTTCTTTGTATGGAGAACAGGTCGGGGAAGGGATGGATAGGAATTGAGCTTGGTTCCAATCGTTATTCAACGCGAATCTGTACCTGGCTACCTGCGCACGCCTGTTCTCCTGATCCGATCTAGCGAGTGAGCTCGCCGCTTTCCGAGTGAGTCGCGTTACGTGCGCTCACCACGGCCGGGTGAGCCGGGGCGAGCTGTGGGTGACGCAACTTGTGACGGTTCCCTGGGGACCCAAAGAGAATCCCACATCTCTTCTATCCCTACCATCGACGGGAGCATCGTCAAGTCTCAAGGACGACGCGATCCAAGGCAGTGCCACGATGCCGCAGTGCCTGATGGCGCCGTGCTGGTCCGCTCGGCCCCGATATAGGGGCAGCGCGTGTGACGTTCTGGGCGTAGGCGGACTTGTTCTCATCGTAGGAGGCACTGCGATGGAATAGCAACGAAGCTCCAACGAGATCCCGACCATATTGCTAAAATTCCTGTAGAGATCTGTGGGGAGAGAAAGAGGCTAGTAGTGCTGCTTTGACCAGTAAAGTGAGATTGGTCCACTGGCCGGCCTGCATCCTCCAGGCTGGGAGTGGAAGGATTATCATGCCATGGAGTTTCGCCCGCGTTGGTGCATTGACCATCTGCATATGTACTCTTGTTGGGAATCATGGTATGGCAGCGAGTTCCTTCGGCACGCCTAACGTATGTAGGACGGGTAGCCAGAATAGCCTCTTTGCGTAATGCCCCGTGCTCCCTGATGCTTACTACCTGCTCCCTTGATGTCCCTCTAAGGCAGCTCAGCTCCCTTCCCATGCGGATTTTCGCTAGAAGCGTTGATGTGAGAATGCAGTGATCATTTCTGTGCCCATTTCGTCAAGATCCTTCGAATACGCCTTCGGTTCAACTTTTGAGCGAATTCCAGCGGACTGAAGCGGCGGTTCTCATATTCTGGTGCCCCTAGGTAGCCCTGGCGTTTCATGTCGGCTCCATTTTGGAGAAGAAGATGCACGATCTTGGGCTCGTTGATGGATATTGCTTCCAGTAGAGGAGAGGTCTGCCTGTCGCCTTGCGGGTTAGGCTTGGCACGCCAACGGAGCAGTAAATCCACCAGGCCTGCGTCTTTCTGAGTGATTGCATAGATCAGAAGCGGATCAAAAGCAGGTTTTGTGTAGTTGACATCGGCGCCCTGCTTGAGCAACTCCTCGATGATCTCTGGATTCCGTTTATATATTGTCCATACAATCGTGGTATGCAGAGGAGATTGGTATTGAAATGCGTTCTCAAGGTCCTCAGTGGCATGGGTATTGACGTCGGCACCAGCTGCTAGCAACTGGGTGACTGGCTCAGTGATCCCGTGTCCGATGGCTTGGATAAGGGGTCTAATGAAGTACCAACCATAGTTCAAATCGGCGCCTCTTTCAATCAACAATGGGGCGACAGACTCGTCCCACTTCTCCCGACGATCTATTGCAAGCGATAGTGGTTGCTGCACTATTCCAGGTACGGATCCTTGTGCGTTGGGTTTGGCTCCACAATCAAGCAAAAGCTTGACAATTTTTTTGTGTCCCATGAACACTGCAAACCCCAGAGCGGTGAAATAAACATGTCCGCTGTCACCAGGATCCAGCGACTCTATGTTTGCACGGAGATCTATGAAAAGACGAACAGCTGATATCTGATCATTTCTGATAGCTGCGAAGAGTGCCGTGTCGTTTTGAGATTTGTCTGCAGTGCTCGGGCCACTGGAAGATTTCAAACCTAGGAAGGCCAAACCTCCCTTGGCATCTATGATTTTAGCATCAGCTCTACCTCTAGCATGAATTGATGATCCTGCAGCAACCAGTAAAGTGATGATGGGGAGTGAGCCTTGGGCTGCAGCCTCATATAAGAAATTGGGACCATCTGTACTAAGTCCCAACGCTGGTGTAGACCTCAGCATGCAAACTGCAACGTCAAATCTCTCTTTCTGCACCGCTAGCAAAAAAATGTCACTTGCACTTTTATCAGTGCCGTGACGGTCGAAGAATGGCTGAACACACCTTGGAAGCCACGATGCAGGAAGTTTCCTCAACCACTGCAAAGCAGGTCCCGTATGTCCTTTCGCATAGTGTATGGAGGCAATCGTCAAGACCACCTTGTAGAACAGGGGATGTTCAATTCCAAGAGCGCTCTCAATGTCGGCTTGTACTGCAATACAGATCCCTTCGGCTTCCGCTAAGGCATTGCTATATAGATGGCATTCAGCAAGGAGTATTGCATTCATGTGACGACCTAGATGCATTTTCGGATTTGGACTTGACTTCCTTTGTTCGACTATTTGGACAAGAAGACCGCGAGCTTGCTTTAGCGAAGAGGACCGCTGCGGTTCCTGACACAATCGTGCTGCACGCAAGGTACTAAGGCAGACCCATAAGTTGAGTCTTTCTTCCGTCATGTCATCATCGAATGAGAGAACAGAAACATTAGGCCCCATGTCAGATGCATGTCGAAAGTCCTCTTGTGCTTTTTCAAAGTTGTCGACATTGTAATGTTTCAATCCTTCAGTGATCAGACCAAACTTGACCCCCATAAGCTCATGAGATACCGGAATGATCGGATTCTTGACTGCAGTGGCTGCATCTGATATGAAGGACGCCCCATCATCATCCGTGTCCGATTTTGAGAAGGCAAGTGTTGGAGGAAAAGAAGCCTCACTTGGAGGAGGACCAGGAAGAGCATTAGTCTCAATCCATTGTTTAGTCGATCCAATTTTGGTCCGATCTACATATCCTCTGAAACCAGCATCTGTGTTTGGCCCTTCTTCAAAGGCGACACTCGCAGTCTCTATCAGTTGCTGCGTTTCTTCAGTATCATCTTTGTGGTAAGTGTGCAATTGGGCTAGTTGGTGCGGCCAATCCTCTCTCCAGGCTCGAAATTCCTTCAACATTTGCTGGCTAGGTTCTCGGGAAAGCTTGATCTCCTCGCATATGAGGACAGACACTCGGAGCTCGAGGTGCCTGGTATAGTGCCCTCGGCGTCTTCGGAACTCTGCTATCTCGACGGATTTGGTCCGTAATTTCAACTCCTTCACAACTCTTCGTTTACCTAAGCTTTGGAAGACTGCGCTGAGACCGGAGGCGGAGGAGTGGCAGCCTTTCAAGCTCTTCGCAATTGCTGACTGCGGCGAGATAATATCCGGATTAGATGGATTCTTTTCCACGATTTGGAGGGTGTGTTTGATGAGGTTCAGAGTCATTTCCACATCTTCCATTTCTGAAGAGAATTGGGCGACCGTCTCGTCCACATGCTTGACGTCGTGGACGAATTCCTTGATTTCCCTGACCGTCTTGACTACAGACACTATTGCGCCCGTGACAGTGACGCTGAGCATGAAAGCGGACGCCCCCTCCATTGCAAGTCAATCGGTCATTTGCTCCGAATTTTCTGTTCCAAACCGTCCTCGGGGGTTAGGAAGCTCTGTACAATCTCACGCCCAAAACCTTTGCGTAGGCCTCAGACCGACAAGAAGGTGTATATCTGACGATTGCCAGGCCTTGTCTACTAAATGCAGCAGATCGTAGTGGCTTGCAACTCAGCCTTGCTTACATCCACGCTCTGTTGCCTACCCACCAGGAAACGCCTCGCTTAATCCGGCAGCCAAGAATCACTGCACATAAAACGATGTAAGAGGTAAGATGGACCCTACACTTATTGAGACGTGGATCGTTATAAAATATCATCTGTAAGAATAAAACTTGGCGCCGGCACCCAGGGCCATGTCCTTAGCTTCGGGTGACCCAGATGCGCCCTGAAATTGCCCCAAGGAACTCCCACGTACAACATACTGTTGTAAGAACCCCACGTTGAGAGCCTCTCACAAAAGCCAAGACTCAGCCCTAAGCTCGGACGTTCTTGAGCTTCTTGATACTGAAAGATACAGGCCTTCATGGTCACACCCTTACCGCTTATCGGATCGCTGATCATCGAACTAATAGTATTCTGCTGCGGTCATCTGTCCTCAACTAGCTATGGTCTCGCCTTCACTATCACTGAGACTATCCCTCCTCCCCCGTCCCCTCCTGAAACCTCCAGGTGCAGGTCTCCCCGAATCACTCCCTAAACCTGGAATAGGATGGAAGTACGCCTTTGTGCCCCTACTGTCCTCTGTCATCCCAGCATCGCTATTGGTTGCACTATATCTGCTCTCAAAATCCAAGGGCTCCGTGTAGAAACTGCCCGGCATACTTCCCCTCGAACGATGATGTTTGGTCGGAGAACTCTGTCTCGAGCGAGTCGGCGTGCTATCCGTGCTAGGCGCATGGGCATTCGGCCTCAATGGACGGTGAGAGTCGGTACTGTTGTTGGAGCCTGGCGTCTGGTTGTAGAAGTTGTTCTTCTTCTTCTTGGGTGAAGGGGTCGAAGGCTCTGTCTTTTCCGTGGGCTTGGTCCGATTGTAATCTTTCTTTGCTTTCGGCGTATTGATGGGGATATGCGGTGCTTGCGAGATGTCATCCGAGTACGTGGTGTCGGAGTAAGCGAAGTCTTGATTAAAGATACCATCAGATTCACGATTGAGTCCACCGACACGAGCAGGCTTCTCTTGCCGGTATGCGCGCATATCGGTATCGTCATTGTTCTTGTTTCCTCTTGGACCCTTCTTCTTCCTTCCAGCTTGTGCTCCTGTTTTGAAGAACTTCTCGTCCATGTCTTGCCCTCCACCCGCTACCACACTCCCCCCTCCCAGCCTTGTGGTCCTTGTCGCTCCACTCAATGTTGTGCCATTTGGCCCTTTTCGCCGCAGTACGGTAGACTTGTAATCATCCCAATCACCTTTGCGGAATTTAAAGCCACCATTCTTTGCCCAGAAGAAGAACCAAATTCCGCCGAGGACGAGAAAAACGCCGATGAGAGCGAAGAGAGCAAAGAAGCCGCGGTTGTCGATATGGTGGGGATCAATGGAGCCGGAACCAGGTTGGTATTTTGTGCTTGCTGCTTTTGCCACATCGCGAGTCTTGAAGTATGAGTCCGCTTGGAGGGGGGAGAGGGTGTCGGAACGTTTGACTAGAGCATGGGATTTGGAAATCGAGGCGTAAGGGGCTCCGAGAAGGGAAAGATAGGAAGTAACAGGAGCCATGGCAGGTAAAAAGGGACAAATTCAGTTCCTGCGTGGAGAATCACTCGAGGTTCCTGCCCCTTCAGCTGCGTGGGGTTGGCTGGGTATACATTGAATCCAATGAACGATTTTGGAGACGAGGTAGGGGATGTAGAGGGGCTTGGTAGAGACTTTGATTGTGCGGTCCCTTTTCACTTGTCATATGTCAAACCGTGAAGATAGAACAACTAAGTGGTGAAAGCTTGGTGGTGCTTTCGATGTGGCTGGGATGACGATCTATTTACTTTCCATCGCCCCACGCAACAGCCGTATTCGCACTTAGCTTCAAGCCAAGACTTCGATAAGCGCGTTTTCCCTTTCCACGTATGACGTACCTACGAGCCTACCTAGGCAATTCTTACGGAGCATCTTACAGACTCTTTAATTTCCAAAACATTCAAGGCAAGTATGGTGCCTTGTAGCGTGCCTAGATGTCGAAGAAACCTGCTAGAGCAAAAGGGTCAGGACTCGCTGGTTTCCTTAACGACACCCTCATAGCCAGGCTCAGAAAAGGACAGTGGCTCCGCAATACCTATCCGCTGGGAGCAATGCCAAAGGGATGAGTTGGATTTCTTTGACCGATAGTCGTACATGACGTGAGTCTAACTAATCGATCCATGTCGGGCACAACGGGAACGTATCCTCGCTCGCCTGCAATTCCGTGACTTCACGATTCCTCTCGGCCGCTGAAGCCTACCGTCTCTATCAATATTGGTTCTTTTGGTCGGCCGTCTGAGGTTCATTGTCAAGAACGTTGAAGTATGCAGGAAGGCTGCCTCCATGGGCTCCCGATTCAGCGACAAATGACAACATGATGAGTCCATGAGATGCTCCAGTAAGTGATGTTGAAAAAAGCGATCAAGACAGAACACATAGGGAACGGGCAGAGGTTTTGGCTGCGCTCCTTCAAGCATAGTGCCGATTCAGGAGCATAGTACGACGGTGAGGGTTTTGTATTCAAGCGGCTTTCAAAAGGATTGGGTTCTCCATAGACCGCCAATCGAAGAATACCAAGAGAAATGACAACGAATGTCCTTTCGTGGCCATTGACAACCGTCTCACGTCTCCAGTTTCTGAGATGTTTCTATGCCATCACCTTGTTCACACTTACATCCACCTTTTTCTCATTCTTCTGCCCTCCTCTACTGCCCACCAGGTTCTTGCCTTCCCTTATCCCCTTACTCTTCTTGGCATGAAATTCTTCATACGTGCCTACGTTCTCCTCCTCTCCATTACGTGGAATGCCCTCGCCTTTTAACCTCTCCATCCGACACGCGTAGGGAGGCTTCAATGCGTACGCAATACTGAACCTCGGATACTCACTTTGCGCCCCTGGCGCTGGAATCACACGGTGCATGTTGCTCCTCAAGACGCCTCCGGTCAACTTCTCAAGTCAGTAAATCTTCTTCCAAGCCCAAAGCTTGAGTCGCAAGTCACGTTGCGGGGATACAATCACTTGCGCAAGTGTCTTGCGACTCATATCAGGGCACGGATGGGAAGGGAACTGGGCAGGGCATTGAAGCGACCTACCTGTACCATGGAGTCTCCCAGGTTGATGATAGCGTGGCCAGGTTCGGGCCGCACGTAACACCAGGTGTCCGTGTCGTCGAGGACCTGGAGTCCGCCGACGACGTTAAAGAGCACGGTTACGCTGCCGTTGTCCGTGTGGCCCATCAAGCTCGTCTGAGCCGCTGACGCTTCCTGCGGCGGCATGTGCAGGAAGCGGAGGTTACTCGGGGACCGCTGGGTGAGAGCGTGCATGGATGAGAGGGTCGGTGGGGGAAGAGCGAGGTGCGTGGATAGGTGGGTCATGATTACGCTGGCGATGTCGTGCATGTGCTTCGCGCATGAGGTTAAGAGGGAGCGGCTCTTCTCGAAGGCGGGGGGAATGGTATTGGGTGGTGTAAGGGCGAGGAGGTCGTCCATGGGAAGGGAATAGATCTCGCAGCGGTCGGGGCGGCCGTCTTCGATTTTGGTGCCTCCTATGGGCTTGTAGCTACAGCGATGAGTTAAGAACCCTTTGGATTTATGGTACCCTATAAGTATAAGAGTATCGGAAACGCCAAAGTCGGATTTAAATCAGGCGGACTGAAAGGTCAAGGCAGAATCATTCATCGCAGTGCGTGTTCCACTCACTCACCCCAAATTCGACGGCAGCAAAGGAAACGTTGATTTCTCCTCGTCACTCAGGGCATAAAACTCCTGGCTATTGTCGAATCCCGCTTCGGTCTCTTTCAAGAGAGTCTCTCCCTCGGGACACCCTCTTAGATCCAGCAGAAAGAACCCAAGGCCGGTACAGGCTTCGAACAGAGCCTTCGACTCGGCTTCATCCCCAGAGAGCAACTTGCGTAGCTGTAGACGTTGGAGTCCTATTGTGGAAACATGGTCGGCGAAAGGTGGGACTTTGGCAAAGGACTCGGGGGTAGGCATGGCTTCTTTTGATTTCTTGATGTGGGCGTTCAAGTAGAGAGAGGGAGGTGGATATAAAAGCAGTGCAGTGTGGAGGTAGACGAAGATGAAGACGCTTGAAGCAGCATATGATGAATTCGATGTCTTTGTTACCTAGTCTTCCATGATCTCCCCCACTGGCGTGTCAAACTTAGGTAAATCATGATGTATTAGCCGATTAGTGGGGCATAGATCCTTTAGAAATCCTTCTGCTGACGGCGCCAACTTTGGGCCAGGACTAGGTAGGAGTGCTTCATAATCATGGGGCGAGATGAATGACTGAAGGATATAGTAGTAATGAAGAGTAAGGTAAAGTAAGGCAAGATGAAAGAAGTTCCAATTACACACTAGGTAGTCAAGTAGATACATGGAGAAAATGGCTCGCTTGCTGCAGAATGATGACAAATGCTTCGTAACCAGTCGTCCGGATCGTGGTAGACCGTAAATACATATCTTCGTGTCTCATCCTCCCCGTTCGTGACATCGTGTAAGAAATAAATCGAATCAGCCACCAAATCGCTGCTTTTTAGCTCCCTCCAACTTTTGGTCAGATGGCCGAGCCAGCAAACATGGGTTTGAGAAGAGAATCCAAATTGTGTTGAAACTCCGTCAAATATGATCCGTTTCACAAGGGAATGGTATGTCCGTACAGCCGTAATAGATCGTTTCTTCAGTCTGTCTTTCCCTAGATGAACCCCACTCGCTCACCTCCAACCTTGCTGCTGTCTCTCCGACTTCGAGTTCGAGTCGTAATTCGTTCTCGTACGACCCGCAGCGCTGTTTCATCCTCCTCGTCTTCCCTTTCCTTAATTGTCATCGGTGGGCGACTTATAGTCCTTGTTCTCTCAATTTCAGTCTCCCTTTGGCCATCCCTGTAGGAAGAGCGTCTGCGGCTCTTCTCTCGGCTTTCGCGCCCAGCTCCTATTGTTGTCCTGCCTCGGGTGGCGATGCTAAACTCCACTTCTCCTTTTTCTTTAATCTGGCGCACGCTGATTCTCTGGTTTTCCATGTTGCCTTTGAGGTCGACATTGATGCCGTGAGAGGCACCGACGCGCATAGAGAATTGATCGTTGTCGCTTGACCGCCGGGATTTGAGATCGCTCCCGTCTCTGCTCGTTTTGCTCGTCCTGCTTGTCCTACTCTTTCCACTCTTGCGACTGCTTGTTTCACTGCTTTTGCTACTAGTATGTGTCTTCTTCCGCATGAGGAGGGGAGGCTGAATTGGAATATGGTTTGATTTCCGACCGTTTCCTTTGGACGCTTGATATGCTTCGACCTCGTCTGCAAGCTCGTTCAAGGATTCGTGACCGTAGACAGAGGCCCGCCGCCTGCGCTTTGTCGCATCGCTATCGATATTAGTACGGATCATACCGCGCTCGATGCCATGGGTGTTGGGAACCGTCTCGTCGATCGTATTGCGAGAGGGTCGTCGCGTGCGCTCGTGTGCGCCATAGCTTTGTTTGACAGGAATCTCATGCCCGACATGTGCCGTAGTACTCTCATCTCGTAGAGTCCGGCGATGAGTATGGGTAGGGTGAGCATCAGCAGTTACGGCATGCCGGATGGCTGGCCTGTGATTCTGGTGATACCTGGTTTCTAATCTTGCTGGTCGTGGTGGGGCAGGAGGAGGCATGTTGTAGTAATCTTCATCGCGGGCAGGCCGCTGCTCTGGCAAGGCTCGTGGACGCTCACGATGCGACGATTGGCGCGATGGTGGCTGCGCAGAGGGGGGAGCAGGAGCATATATTGGCTCTGCTAAGTATTCGATGATTGGTGTACTTGGATAGAGCATTGACTGAGGACGAGGGGGAGGAGGGTATTCCGATGTCCATTGTCGTGGGCGCGGACGGGGTTGGAATTCGTAAGGAGAGGGCGGAGACGAATAAAACGATTGATGCTGATGGATTGCCTGTGCTGGTGGGATGTATGAGGTTTGTTGTGGCGGGTACGAGGGAGGGATAATTGGAGCGGTGGGAGTGTATACCGCCGTTGGCGGGGGCTCAACGTAGAAAGGCTGTTGTGTTTGAGTGTAAAGAGACTCAGGTGCCTCGCCGGCGTACAGGCTTAGAGGCCGTTCTCGATGGTATGAACGTGAGGTCAAGGCTCTGGGCCGAGGAGGAGGATATTGGGGAAAGGGTGCTTCTTTGACGCCTTGCACAGGTGCACGTCTGATCGAATGTGAGACTCCTGGAACTGGCGGTCTAGCATTCCCTGGCGTTTTGCTGGCGTGGTGAGGTGTAGCGCGGCGCGCCTTCGCGACGCATTCACCGCAGTTGCATGGGCCCTTTCGTGCAGTCTCCTCCTTGCGAACTTTGGAAGCAACCTTCTGCAATAGTGATTTTTCTGGGCTTCGTGACTTGCTATGAGGCTTTTCCTCTATCTTGGCGGGCCTCGTCTTGCCTGCGACTGCATGTGACTCAGCCTTTATGGTGTCTGAGCCAGACTTGGACTGAAGGGACGAATTTGTGCTGCCTAAGGTTGCGAGTGTTTGACTTGAGTGTCCTGAGTCGCTGAATTCATCACGAACGGCTTGGAGTTTTGAGACGTCTGGCTTGGACCGTTTCGCAGTGATATTTGCCGTTTTTTTGGTCTCTGGGACTGCAGTCTGGGAATCGTCATTGTAATCCTCCACGCACGCAGCCTCGGCGGACCGAGTATTGGAGGCCTTGTCCGCCATGTAAATGAGCCAGCCAGGGCTACAATGGTCAGCGCAGCTGTACCAATGGTGCAAGGCTGGCTTGACACGGGTGTAAAAGAAAGGAGACGAGAAATGATAATATAATTATGAGAGCAGGGCGCTCCCGTCAGCAGCTTAAGTTGGAGGATTTACGGCTAATCGATAAGCCCCTCCACACTGCAAAAATATATTTCTCAACTACGACGGTGGGTCGAAGGATTCCAAGAATGGGCTGCAAAAAGTATGATATTCTTTTACGGGAGACCCGAGCATTATTGCGTCGCGAGCGTTGTTGCTCTTGTGTTGAGATGGGAACGGTAGGTCAGTACAGTACATTCACTCAAACTCAAAGATCGACGCTCCCAAACCAATCAAGCACACGGATTTGTCTCGAATACCTGATTTCAGCGTGTCGAATCCATCGTTGAGTCACAGTGTTCAGTGATGTTCAATTCCTCTTGAGGGGCTTGCATTAAGGCCGTGGCTGCCTGCGCAACGGTTACCAGGCTGGCAGCACGTTCCTTAAAGTAGCCTGGGCAACGGAGTCCTGCATGACGTCGACTCTATCGAGCGGACCAACCATCGAATGTGCTATCGTTTGTGAGACATCTCATATGAGAAGTTGGCTGATTGGCTTCTCATGCCCACGATCCTTGGTGTCCGAGTGGATGAAGGTCCTTTCTCTAACGGCGATCAAGCCACGGCGATCAAGCCAGTCAGGCCGTGCATCATGCTCCACTCCACAATAGTCTAAAGATAATTTGCGCCATCATATGTACTCCGTTATGTTATCTTCGTAATAAAGCAGAGTCGCTGTTACTGTCCATTATTCGCTGAGCCGAAGCCAGTCGAGTTAGAGTCCGGGTCGCTTGCATAGGTACAACATAAGTGTGCCTTGATTTTAGACTAGTAGCAAGAAGAAGCGAGTCATTGTAGCTAGATCGGCAAATGGCCATTGGAACCTTCTGCCCTATCATGCAGGCGGACAATTACGGGGCCTCTAACGAAGTACCCTATCCATGGAGCAACGAGCCGATTAAAACTTGCCAACGCACAGTGCCGCAGATCGATCAAGGTATGACATATATGAACAGTGTTGCCTGAAAATGATTGAAAGGGTTTGTACATTCTGAACATTGCATGATACTTTGTTCGCATCGAACAGTGGTGTCGGCGTCTCTGAAACGGTTCAAGGGCCAATGTCAGGAAGGTCACTGTAAGTCGAGCCAATGCCAAGTGGGCTCCTTCACCGACTTTTCCTCGAGCCAGCAGTTCCGCTGTTTCCTACACCGGATCTTCGCCCATTCCGCCCCTTTGGAGCCCTGTTCGAAGAGATGGCAGCGTATCATAACGCTGGGTATGAATGAGGCGGCGTTCAGGTCTACCGGCTTGACCTATGATCCTGACGAGTCCTTGCGTTGCATCTCCGGCAATGGCAACAGGCATCGTAAGCAGTAAGCACGCGTCAATTACATTCTAGGCACCGTCAGCATTCGATCGCGTCAAGCTGCTTGGACATGTTTTCGGTTTCAGCTTGCCTTTCCACAGGGTTCAATCCAAGAAGCTTCATGCCATTGTTCAACACCTGCCTTGCAGCTTCATATAATGCCATTCGCGCTTTCTTGATTTGAGGCTCGCTGCCCACGACTTGCAGTACATCATAGCTCGAGCTAAGCATATGGGTCATCTTGAAGAGATACGTCAATACGGTGGTCGGCTCTAGGGTTTTCAGCGTGTTCTGGACCACATCTGGCCATGAAGATAAAGCACGGACAAGGTTGATAGCGTGAGGCTCGGTAAGGAGGGAAAGGTCAGCGGAGTCAAGGTCTTGTGGCGTCAAGCTGGCCTTCCGCGTGATAGAGCAGAGACGAGCGTGGGCGTATTGCAGATACGGACCGGTATCTCCTTCGAAGGACGTCATCCGCTCTAAAGAGAATTCATAATCGTTGATGCTTGGAATATCAAATCAGCACAACCTGTCGTCAATGTTGACTGTTGGAGATAATACCGTTTGCCCTTCATATCTTGCACCATGACCGCAGTGATGCCGAGAGTATCTGATGTCTGCTCGGGGTCTTCTACTTGCTCATACTTCTTCTCGTTTGTCCTCATTACCTCATGCATCTTCTCTCCTACATCACGGAGAATGTCGTCCAAAAATTTCACAGTTCCCCTTCGTGTGCTCATGCCTTGTACCATACCGAAATTGACGTGCTGACATTTCTCGGAAACCTCGTTATTGCCCATCAGTTCCAAAATCTTGAAAAGCTGTGCCACGTGCATGTCTTGCTGCGATGATATAACGTAAAGCATCTTATCGAAGTGATACAACTCATACCGCTTCACCGCTTCGCCAATGTCACGAGTCAAGTAAAGGGAGGAGCCATCCGACTTCTTTACCAAAGCTTTGCCAAGTTTCTTAGTATTCTTGTCTTTCGATTTGGTCAGATCGACGATAACAGCGCCCTTGGAGTTTTCCGATAGACCACTCGTCTCCAATTGTTCCACGGCACGTTCCATCCTTGACTTTTCTACTTGAGACTCCCCAGAGTATATGTCAAAGTGAATGTTTAGACGAGCGTATGTCTTGTGATACTTCTCAATACTGAGGTCTCGAAATCGGGTCCAGGTAGCCAATGCGTTTTCATCTCCATTCTCCAACTTCTTGAAGTATTGCCGTGCCTTCTCATTCACGCTCTTGGCTTCCAAACTTGCTATGCGCTTTTCAAGATCCGTGGGATCCCTTTTGTGTTCTTCAGCGTGCTTCAGCTCCTCTTTCAACTCCTTGATCTCGTCCTCTTCTGGCTTCGAAACCTTGTTGATCTCCACATAAATGTCGAATAGGTGACCAATCGGGTCTCTCTCTAGCAATTCTTCGCTGCCGTACATCTCGAACGCATTGGCAAGTAGACCAAATTGCCGTCCCCAGTCCCCCAAATAATTTATGCGAAGAACCTTCCATCCTGCGGCCTCGTACAGATTTGCCAGGAAACCTCCGATGATGGTACTCCGTAGATGTCCAGCGTGAAATGGCTTCGCTATATTCGGAGAAGAGAATTCGACTATAATCGTTTTCTTGCTCGATGGGTCTGACACGTCCCTCAAGCCCAATTTGTCATTCGTGCCATACCTGCTCTTATTCTTGAGTATCGAAGGAATAACGAGCTTTGCCAGTGGTTCTGGCTTGAAATAAAATTGGAGGAAGCTACCGTTGACCACGGGTTTGCCAACCAGATGAGAGTCAGGGAAGTTCTTGGCGATCTCTGTGGCCAATTCTCCAGGGTTCTTGCCTTGTATTCGCAATGCCGGTACTGGCAACCCTAGGTCCCCTTTATCGAACGTCTGAGTCCACGCCAGCCTCTCGAATATCTCTTTTGCGGGTTTGCCAGCGATTGGTGCTAAGGATTCTGAGATTGAGTGCCGGTAAAGATCGACTGGGTTGCTGTGTGCGGATGCCGCTTGGGCGTCGGTAGAGGTGTGTAAGCTCGCCATGGAATTTGGGATCGTTTCCATGATCTTAGGATGTGTATTGTGCCGTAAGATACATCTCAACCGCGCAAGAAGCATCTAAGTATTGAGCACCAAGAGAGTGAAGGGTTTGGATTGACGATGAGTCTTCCGAGGTACGAGCGTGTCGATAACCGAAGTAGAACCGACCGCAGGGTCCAGTGTTGGTAGAATTGGGGGTGTGGAACCCTTATAGCGGAGATGTGGCCCCCAGAGCCATCCAATTGGTATGTGGCTACACGCCAAATGAGGTGGTTTGAGGGGTGAAGTCTCTGGTAATTTGGTCTGTATGTACTGGAGTACTGGAGGTCCATGTCCACCTAAGTAAATAGGTAGGTACCGTACGAATCAATCAGCCCTACCTACCTATGAGATTCTCGCCTAGGTAGCTAGCGCCAATAGCCGAGAGTCCAACGACCGAGGCTCGAGGCTCAGCGAGGGACCGACTTCGCCTCAACCTTTCCCTGGATCAATACTTTCAATCGCCTAATTCGTAACAAGTCACGAAATTGAGAAAGTCTAAGTGAAAAGATAAATGTGTAGTCCTTCGTGCTGAGGCTTGAGAACACAACTACAGTACTGCTGGATTTGACATCGCCTACGATGCGAAAATCGAGTATGGTGTAAACATAAGCCCCAAGACAGGCATCGACCAGAACTCCCAGATCTCGAGACTGATTCGAGTGTCCTTGGACTGGACCAGTCGTAGGATCAGTACTTGAAGGACCATCTCTTTTTCGAAAACAACGTTGGAGTGGTGGAAGAACTTTTAACGAATGGATGCTTGTATAATCTTGTACGGATGAGGGCTACAGCCAATCAAGGCTAGCGTATTAACAACACTCATTGACTCACACGTATTTTTTTTTGTTCCTTCTCGGCCAGTCCTTCTTCTTGCCTTCGTTTCTTCCACTACCTAATTAGCACTCAGGAAGCAATTAAGGCATCTCCCCTTTGTCCTCCCAACTCTTCTGCAAACTCTTTTATTCTTTATCCTTTCGTCACATCACAGCCTCTAGACACCAACTAGAGAACCGTCAACAGCATGAGGACTGGTTCTCAACCCGTGTGTGGCTGTTACTATGTGCCATCTGTCGAAACGTACGGGACCAAACAGTTTCTTCCCCAAGTTGACTTGAAAGCTCACACAACTGTGCTATCGACTGCTTCGAGGACTGTACTCTCGCAGACCTTTGTCAATCCGTCTTCAACCACCGATATAAAGGAATGTAAATATGTCTTTCCGCTTTACGATGGAGTGAGTGTTGTCGGCTTCACATGCCAAGTCGGTTCTCGCACCATCAATTCGGTGGTCAAGGAGAAAGCCAAAGCGAAGGAAGAATACGATGCGGCTGTGAAACGTGGTGAGACCGCTGGTCTGCTCGAACAAGGCCCCACCTCCGATGTCTTCATAACTAGCCTCGGTAACGTTCCTGCTGGGAAAGAATTACTCGTCGTTGTTACCTACATCGGTGAACTTAAGCATGACCTTGGCTCGGATGGAATACGCTTTACTATTCCCACTATAATCAGTCCTCGGTGAGCCTAATCTCCCTCGTGACTCGTTCTAATGCAGACCGCGATATTGTCTCCAAGATACCGGATTCGACTACTTGACTCGCTGCATTTATGTAATGACCTAACCCCATCTCGAACAAAGCATGCTGACTCCAAGATCCTGCAGGTATGGCCAAAGTGGAATGGATCAAAGCGACTCAACGGTCTCCACAGGAGGTATTGCCATCACAGTCGACGTTAACATGCCAGAGGATTCTCCCCTCAAAGAAATACGTTCGCCAAGCCACCCCATCGCTGTGGCACTAGGTAGGACTTCGACCAGCGAGTCTCAACCTCCGCATTTGTCAAGAGCTTCTGCTACCTTGTCTCTTGGCACGAGTACTCTGGAAAAAGACTTTGTTGTGGAGATCATACACCAGGTACGTTAGTCCGGAGTGACTCCTGTATCTCTTCGAAACTTCAGTCTGGACGGTGAGACGTGTTTTGGGAGCAGAGAAATGGTTTCTTCCCCGAGTATGCTCATGAGACTGGTCTTACCTATCGCGTGTCAGGAGGGGGATGAGCTTCTGGTTCCCTCGTCCTGACCCTAGACTTGTTGTGAGGGTTAAGTCTGTCTCTTGCAAATGGCACGCTAACTCCGAGATCACCATCAGGATAGTGGCAAGCCCAGAGCTTTCCTGGAGATTCATCCAACAGTTCCTGGACAACGAGCTCTGATGGCGATGCTTTCCTCAAAGACCCCTGTACTGCAGTCGAAGCCAGAGGTCATCTTCGTCGCCGATCAGAGTGGCAGTATGAAGGGCGCCAGAACCAGGACTTTAGTCGCCGCGCTTCGAGTCTTCTTGAAGTCGTTGCCCGTTGGGATCAAGTTCAACATTTGCTACTTTGGAAACCGTCATTCTTTCCTTTTCCCAGGCAGCCAAGCGTACGGCCAAGAATCTCTCGGGAAGGCCCTCAAGTCTTTGGATGAACTTAATGGGAAGCATGGTGGAACCGAGACTTTGAGTGCAGTCAGAGCTTCGGTCGAGTCCCGTGATAATACCCAGCCTCTCTCGATAATCCTTGCTACCGACGGCGACATTTGGCGACAGCAGGAACTATTCGATTACCTCAACGATTCTGTGGCCGCAAGCAAGAAGGCCTTGCGCGTCTTCGCTCTAGGCATCGGCAACTCAGTGTCTAGGTACGTTGTTTTCGAGTCACTCCTTCCTTGTTGAACTATTGTCCCGCACGTTATCTATGTTCTAGAGGTGAAAAAGACTTTGGCTTCCCTGCTGAGGTTCTTAGACTTGATTGAGAAGTTGATCCTGTGTCACTAAAGGGGCCTCTCAAACTTGTCCCACAATCTCAGTCTATGTCATTGAATCGCTTCTACACTCTTTTGTATGCTTCTCAGGCTTGCCTAAGCAAATGAGTCTGTGTCTTGAGAAATGTATGTTGACTTCGAGATCATCATTAGTTCTTTGGTCGAGGGTGTTGCCCGAGCTGGTAATGGGTTTGCCCAATCCGTTGGAGAAGTAGAAAAGCTTGATGGGAACGTGATCCGTATGTTGAGGGGTGCGCTCACTCCTGACTACGGAGCGTTGACCATGGAGATCCAGTATCAGAAGGCCGATGACGAGGACGGATTCGTGCTGGTCGAGCGAGTCAGCGATAGTCTTCGTGTGTTGGAGCTCGATGAGGATGATTGGCTGCACGCACAGCTTGACGAGGAGCCCGCATCAGTTGCCAAGACTGCGGCTGCAGGGAAGAGGGACATGAAAATGCCAAATACTAATGTCCAGGCCCGCTATAACCATCTACCTACAGTGCCAGCACCAAAGGTCATGCAGACGCCCCAAAATATCCCGCCTCTGTATCCTTTCAGCCGTACAAGCGTCTATGTCCTAATTTCGCCGGAGGTCGCTCAAGGCACTATCCAGTCAATCCTCCTAAAGGGCAGCTCTGCCGAGCGACCCTTCGAATTAAAGATCCCAGTCGAAGTTCTCTCTAAAAGTGGCGAAACTATCCACCAACTTGCCGCTAAAAAGGCGGTTGTCGAGTTGGAAGAAGGACGTGGCTGGCTCGTGCACGCCAAGGATGAGAAAGGGGTCCTCATTAAAGAAAGCCATTCTGCCAGCTTCCAGTCAATGGTAGAATGCGAAGCCGTGCGTCTTGGCATCCAATATCAGATCGCTGGAAAGTTCACCTCGTTTGTGGCCACTGAAACAGATCCTGAAAACCCACAGAACACCGTATCACGCAAAGCCGGCATCATTGAGGAAACAGATATCAGTCCGCATGCGTCCTATGCTCCGCAGACTCTGCTCCCTCTGCCCAGACGAGGGGTGACCTCCGGTGCTCAAAGCAGTGCATTACAGTCCACTGTGCAGGCGTACGGTCGTTCCTCTCATCCCAAGTCTCCGTTGTTATCCCATGTTCCAGGCGGTGCACCACCTGTCCGTGGGCGAGCATCCGATGAAGGGGCCAGTAACGTTATGTCGAAAACGCCAGAACGCGGTGAACTGTTCTCGTTCGGCTCCACAATGAGCCATGGGCATCAATCTTCCCCGATGGCGGCCCGTAAGCTCAAAGTCTCATCGCTTTCAGTTGGTCAGGCTCATCGTACTCGATTGGGTGATGAGGCGATCACGAAGGCCGAGGAGACGGATCCGTTGCGGAACCTGATTGCCTTGCAGACATTCGATGGTTACTGGAACCTGGATACTCCGTTGTTGGAGATTGTGGGCGTGTCGGTACAGCACAAAGCCCCTCAGGGCGTGGATTCGAGGGTCTGGGCTGCTGTGCTGGCGATTACGTTCTTGGAGAAGAAGATGGCGAGCGACAAAGAATCATGGGAGATGGTAGTCGAGAAGGCTAGAGGATGGTTGAAGGACGTGGAGGAGGGGGAGGAGGAAGTGCTTCAGGAGAAGTGGACATTGGCTGAGCGATTGATCATGGGGGCGGACTAGGAGCACTTTTGCGCAAGGAAAGGCCTGTGGTGAGCGACAAGACAGGACGAAGAAATGTTACATCACGAAATCAAACAGATCGCTAGCTTGTGAATAGTGACAGCTGCTTTTTCATGGAATGGAGTGACTGCTGAAACCTGGCCGCAATATTGCACTCCTGCGCTCACAATCCAAGTCATCTCTCGCAATAGACTGACGGATATGCCTAACCAACTTGCAGAACCGATGGCCGATCCCCCAGTCAAACTTCCAGCATTCGCCTCCACTGAATAACGGAGCGCCTTTGAGTCGTTATGGACTCATTCGCAGGACTCGGGGCTCCCCGCCGAGAACCATGCACTCAAGGGGCTTCGATCGTGTTGGGACCCATGCTCCATGACCGATGCGCCCGAAATGAGCATTCTCTAGGAATGACACGTCCCGCGCGAAGTTCCCCCTGCAGATGATGTCAACAATTTCGCCAAATGCAACTTCGAAGGTAGTTCAATGACACCACAGTGCGGAGGTCGGCACCGAAGTTTCTGGACAACGCTTTTACTAGCCCCAATCCTGCTGTCGGAAGACAACTCGCAACTTCCAGGAGCGCGTTTCCATTCATAAGCAGTGGTGCCAGCATCGAGCCCCGGATTGCGCCTGGACGAGGTGCATTCTCGATGCACTTCTAGGTGCAGTGGGCGTTATCCAAACAGTTGGCGCAGAAGTCTTGGCGTAAAAGTCTCGGTGCCGACCTCCGTGGACCGTACGAGTACTGGGCGTTTAGTTGCAGCAGCCAGCAGACTGATCACGGAGTAGCTCTGCAGCCAATATCTGGACACTTTCGACCATCTGACATGGCGGAGGCGTAGGCCCGCAGCCGTGCACAGCGGGAAGCGCTGTATTGCAGGTGACTGGAGATGATTCGTTGGTCCCAGTCAGTGGTTCGATCAACCCGAACGCGCATACAGATTCCCGGGAGAAAGGTGAAAGTGTTGCTCATCTGGCCTTTTGCCTCGCAGGCTAGAACATGCGATCCGTATCCACCCGGGAGTTGATGTACACGTTGTTGTAAAGGTCGAATGATGATGAGGGAGAGGGAAAGAATGACCGTTTCAGGGAAATATCCGTTCAAGAAGTTCAATATCAGCCCTACAGGGCGCTCGGCAAGATGCATGCATAAGGTAAAGTACATCATCATTCGGGAATTCGCCATCGCCATTATTGTTTGGCGGCTATTTTCATTCACATTATCAAGCAATTGACACACTCACTTCCTTACTCTTCTCGTGGATGAAGTCTTGTCCCATTGCCGACATGATATAGAATTCCCTTTTCACCATTTCTTCCGTCTTCCGTCTTCCGTCTTCCGTCTTCACTCTTCGCAGACGTCGTGTCTCATACTAATGCACCCCGCATTCTCTTCCTCTGGTCCACCGGCCTACGCGACTATCCGATCAAATCGTTCTCAATAACCCCTGTGAATCGAGGTACGCATGGTCATAGCTCCGCTTTCTATAAAGTGACCGTCTCCACCGATTTCATAGGCATTGCTGACCGTCATACTCGATTCTATCCAGTCCTCCGCCATCTACACCGTCCTACCACCTACTCCTTCACAATGCCTCATCCACAAAGCAATCAGCATACCTGTCTGTCCGCATCTTCTACATGTCATCCGCACGACCCTATACCTCACGAACCAATCGCTATACCTCGACGCTCGACAAGCTCAGTCATTGAGCCATCACCTGAGTCAGCATTGTCAAAGTCCTCCGAATACACATCTGGCTCGGAGTATGAGTCACCTGGGACGCCTGCAACAGACCCTCATCTCGACGAAGCAATTGACCCGCCAAAGGATGACGAGACTTCTGTCGTCCCTCCGAACACATCACGAAAGAGACGCGCTTCAACAATACTCATATCGCAAAGTCCAGAAGATGTGCGACGGATATTGTCACCTGAAAAAGGAGCGGAGACTACAGAATTAGAGAGGGTCTGCTGCGGAGGCGGCTGCTGTTTCTTGAAGACTTTGGCGGAAGATCCAGCGACCAAATCGGGTTCCCCGGTGGTAATCCCAGAAAACGATGCCTTCCAGACTCTCTGTCTTCGACTCGGCCCTCTCAGCCTCGATAGTGAATTGACCAATCTTGTTGATCTTCCTGCGGAGACAATATCGTTCGAAAAGCTGTTTGCAGGAGCGTCCCCAGTCCAGTCAACAGTACAGAAGCATCCTCCAAAATTCGTTACTCCACACCCCCCATACGAGGTTTACTCAGCCAGGGTTCACCACGCAAGGGAGTTGACCAAGCCCGGAGCGGAAAAGCGAACCTATCATTATGATCTCGATGTCACGGATTATCCAGCTGAAAGTGGGAATGTCGACTTTGTGGTTGGTGGTGCCGTGGGTGTACAAGCACCAAATCCAGATGACATAGTGGACGAAGTCTTTGACCTACTCAACGTCCCTGGGTACGCCCGAGACAAGCCCGTTTTGATGAAGACTAGCACAGGGCGGTGGCCGACTATTTGGGGTGACGAGAAGCCCAGAGAGCTAGTCACTACCAGGCGAGAAATCCTGACTTGGTGTTCTGACGTTCAGAGTTACCCGCCAACCAAGCCACTCCTTCGTCTGCTCGCGGAATACGCTACAGCTCCCAACGAGAAGAAGATCCTCCTCTACCTTTCCTCTGCCCAGGGCCAAGCAGCCTTCTGCGACCTCCGCACAGGCCCTCATATCACGATCGCTCAGCTGCTCAATGCCTTCCCGTCGTCCCACCCGCCGCTACCTCACCTTCTTTCTGTTCTCAACACCCTTATGCCACGCTTCTACTCGCTCAGCCAGGACCCACAGTCTTCCTGTACCCGTGAGGGCACCAACTGTCGCCGCCTGATCGAGATCGCCGTCACAGTACACGAGACACCCAATTGGCGTGGCGGACCTCGCACTGGTGTCGGCTCTGGTTTCCTTGAGCGCCTGGCGAAGAAGGTCCAGGAAGCTGAGAAACAAGGTATCAAAGCTACAGACCTCGATCTTCGCGTGCCCATGTTCCGCGGTCTGATGGCCAACCCTCTGGCGCGCGAGTTTGTGACCGATGGGCCTATGCTTCTCATCGGAGCAGGCGTTGGTGTAGCACCATTCCGAGGCTTCGTGCAACGGCGTCTCAAATCCGCCAACTGCGCTAACAAGGTCTGGGTCTTGCAGGGCGTACGGGATAGCCTGTTAGATGAGCTATACAGCGGCGAGTGGGGCGTTGAAGAAGAGAAGGTCAAAAAGGTTGTACAAAGCCGACGGGGTGAGGGACGCTATGTGCAAGAGGAGGTGAGACATCAGGCAGATCTGGTGTGGTTCATCATCAATGCCTTGGACGGACGGGTGTTTGTTTGCGGAAGCTCTAAGGGTATGGGAGAAGGGGTCGAGAGGGCGCTAGTTGATGTGGCTATGGATAAAGGGAACCTGAGACGAGAGGAAGCGGAAGAGTTCTGGGTGAAGAAAAAGGATGGTGGTCAGTATATTGCTGTAAGTGAACTCCACGCCCGTGTGGAGGCACGGGTCGCTAATTAAAACGCAGGAGACTTGGTAAGAGCATCACTGCTGCACGGAATCCTAGATCACGACGGCTGTATAATCAAGACGACACGGGATTTATGATGGGGCTCGGGCATTGCGCGCGGATAGATGCACTCGGCGCAGTTTTAGATCCGCGTGTTCTTACACTATGGCTCACGCCGTGTTTTTCACATGATGCATCGGCGTTCGTTCCTGCGATTGGGACGGCTAGCGATCGTTTATATGTACCATAGATGGGCATAGCGTGCGTCGAAAACCTCTGAGCTAGATCATCTACAAACATATCCACCCGTCCCTCCTCCGTCCCTGTCCCATCTACTTCACATTCGCCACAGTCACCTCCTATCCCCGCCGGCGGCGGCAGTCCAACCGCGGACGAGAGGACGCATCCCGTACCGTCCATCGGACACGAGCCCCCCCCGTTCCACGCCCGAGACGGGCAGGACTGGCGGGAGCACGGTTCCATGACGGAGGGAGGCTTATTTTCTCTGCGTCTGACGGGGGCGGCGGGAGGAGGTTGTGTTTGCTGTCTGTGCGGCGGCATCTGTTTCGGAAACGTTTGGACGGTGGCGCGGGGTGAGGGGGTGGGTGTGGAGGGGGTGGGGGGGGTGGGTTGTGGCGGGAGGGGAAGCGGGCTGGGGTTGGATGGTTGGGATGGTGGGCGGTGGACTCTGCTGTGTGTGGTTGTTGGGTGGTGTTGAGGGGTGAATGGGCGGGGAGGGTTAGGGTGAGTAGGTAGGTAGGTAGGTAGGTAGGTAGGTAGATAGGTAGGAAGGTACTTGATGCACCGGCTCGTGTGCACGGGTCGTTCGGCTTTGAGCGAAGAGGAGAGCGGCGCTGGTAGTGGAGTAGGTAGATGGAGAGAACGGGGGTGCAAATGTCACGGGATGAAAGGGGGCCTGGCTCGGTTCGGTTTGGGTGATTTGATAAGTCTCCATCTAACAAATCTTAATCTATCGTCTAGATTCTCCTCTAGCAAGAACGAACAGTCTCCGACACATCACCGCCAAAGCTCAAGCGCGAGCAATCCTCCACCTCTCCTCTCTCCCTTCGCCTCAATCCCCTGGCTCGTCGTCTCGCCCAAGCTCGCGCGGCAGTAGCAGTGTCCTCCAAAACGCCAAAGCATTCCTTCCAATCGTAGCAAAACAGTCGTCCCAATCCATCACTTCACCCAAATATTTCATCCGTTCCCCGACCGATCCATCGATCGATCCACCCACCCATCAAGCCGGCCAGCAAACCATCCATTCCGATCCTAAGCGGTGCGTGGAGAAGCAGCGGGTCCTGCCCGCGCCTTCGACCGTCCCCGTCCGTGCCGTCGTCGTGGTAAATGATATCGTACAAACCCCTCCGAGCCCACCAGGTCGGGGATGTGCCTTTTACCCCTTGACCTCCATGACCGGGGCCAGCGCGCTGTCCAGGCCGCCCTCGGACGAGAACCCGTACGATTCGTAGTCGGGGCTCATGACCTCGGTGTGGAGGTCCGTGTCCGTCGTTCCGGACGTGGCGGTCTCGTCGGTCGACTCTGCGGCCGGCGACGCCGACGTGGAGATGGCGGCACTGGAGGAGCTTTGGCGCTTGAAGAAGTTGAGGATGCGGGGGAGGAGGAGGCTGGCTCCGGGCTCGAAGCCGATGTCTAGGTCCTCGATGGCTTTGTCGGCGCTGCCGTTGGAGAGTTCTGACAGGTCGGAGTAGTCGGAGCCACGGCGGTGGTGGAGGCGGCCGGTGATCTCGCCATTCTTGAACGCGAGGGGGGCGGCGTGGGTGGTGGAGAGGAGGGAAATAGCGGCTACGGTGATAGCTGCTGAGGAGATCTTCATGTTGATGTTGATCGGAGATGTTGATTGGTGGTGCTGGTAGATGTCGGTCGGTAGTGCTGAATGTTTGATGACTGATGTCGAGGGCAGAGGGTATACGAGGACGCTTTGAAGGTATTGAGTAGGGAGTACGGATATAATTGCTATTGTTTTTGATTGTAGTTACCTCGAATAAGGTTCTAGATGATCTTGGATGCTATGGAGAATTTTATGGGGATAGGTGTGGGGAAGAAGCTGAGTATTTGTACTCGCAAGGACATGAGACAATATTGGAGCTAACCATGACGCTGATCATGGCGATCGAAATCGTGGCGATTGAAATCATGCGGTTGAAACAAACACCGTAAAGGAAGCGCCACCAAACCATTGCGAGCATGTATGACGAGCCAGGTCAGGCAGGGAATGACGATCGAAGCGGCGCCTAACCTATTGAAACAAGATGCATGAAGCGACCAAAGGCAAGGCAAGTCAGTCGACGAGCTAAGTCTTTCGATTTGAAACGCACAAGAGACGGTATGCTGAAGGCAATAGATAGGATTTACCTCCGCATCGTGGGGGATTCTGGGGTTGCCGCCCACTCAATCTGCAGCGTGGGGCCAAAAAACCCCCTATGATCACACGGATGGTGGGATATTTCATGGATGCGCGCGATCGTCAGGGACAAAGGGACTGATCGAGGGAATACTGAGGCAAATGTGGCAAGTGAAACGCGGTTCGCTTTCTTATCTGGTGCGGCTATCGCTTGAGTGGCAATGGTGGCACATAAGCCCTTGCCTCCTGAGGTGTTCTGTACCTATCACGCTGTGTGTAGTGGGTAGGAATGACGATGGTCGGTCAAGGTGGATTTCTGGCCTGCTGATCGACCTTTGCTCTGCCGATGACCCGTTAAAGCCTCTCCAATGCCTTTTGCTGAGTGCGACTGAGGTCCGCGCTTGCCTTGCCGGTCACTTCACTTCTCCACGAAGGACGGCGTGACTGGTAAAGCTCACAGAGAACTCTTCCGTCCCATCAGCTCATATCCCTTGCGTGGTTTTGCGGCTCCTAATAAGTCTAATCTCAGGTAAGCTCAACTCCATCGCGTCGGTATACTGTTTCAGGCATCTGGATCGTGGAGAATATATTGGCTGTCAAAGGCTCGGATCTCTGTACAGCAGACTATACCAAAGGAAAATTTCTTCTCACGTGGTTGTAAGTAGTGCGTGGATGCTCATCCAGATCCTTGTAAAGCTCGTGTTGGCTAGGATTTTGGAAGCGTTTGCTGAGTGATGCTTTAGCAGCTTTCTTGGATGCGATGCTCGATACTGTTTCGTGCACAGGATCGTAGGATTGTAGGAAGGACGACCTAAGGAAAAGGCTCCTCGTCTCACATGAGCTCGTAAAGTGGATGCAGTGCTCCAAGTGACCTTTAATTTGATATGTCATTCCAGCGCAGCTGACGACGGCTTTTTCATATCGTGGGTCACGAAGAGTAGATGCTGACATTCGGACAACGAGCCTGCCGTGATTGCGAGCGAGCAACAGCAATTTCAAAGGTCATACAATCCTTTAGACATCAGGCAGTGGTGTTCCTCGCTACTCTTGGTCATTAGCAGTGTATGATCACCTGTCTGTAGTGGCTTTCGCCATTCGATATGGTCGGGTTTTCTTGGTGTGTTCCCCGGGGGCCACAGGGTAAACTCGAGATTTCAGATCGGTCGATGAGAATTGAAGGGGCTTTATACACTTAAGATCTAGCAACAAGCAGAACGAGTTTCACACTGCATAATGCACTAGCAGTTCGATAGAGTAGTGTTTATGCTTTGAGGGATATGCACCTTAGGTTTGCACAAGCACGGTGTGCAATCTGGCTCTCGTGCAAATTGTCTCGGCAGCTTGAGAGGCAAGACAGTCAGATTTTGTGAGCTAAAGTGGATCAGGCTCAACCGACGCTGGCGAATGCTTTGCTCCCTGAGGCGCCAGGCGATGCAACTGAAACGTCTCGTGGCCGATTTGAGGCCTCCTGGAGCAAATGCAAAGTCAAACAGTGCATCCAGTTCAGACCAACAGTACGGAGAATGTGGCAACTGACTGGTTTGACCCCCAAACTCGGTGCTGTACACATCACGAAAGTGGGTTATCTGTAGGTCTAGACCACTGGAATAGCTGCCAAATTTGCTCGCCGCCTAGGGAGTTCTGCCGCTCCCTCACTTGAAGGCGAAGCGAAGAATATCTGGTGAGAGAAGACGCTCTAAGTTCTTGTAAATTTGATGCTAACGTCTTCCCCTTGCATTGAAAGTTTTCAAAGGATCTGACCTCCGTCCGGCAGGCTTGTTGCCTTTCCCTTTTGAACGATTCTGCATTCTCGCTTTCCTGATCCTATTGTCGGTAGCCTTCCTCAAACCAACGAAGCCAATGTCTTCTCCTGCTATGCCTTTCTTGCCATTGCTTGGCATGAGATACTCTGGGACGTGCCTAAGATGGGGCTGGATTCTCGCTGCTCTGAGTTCACCGTCGTGCCTCACATGACGCAAGTCCTCCGGATTCTCCTCGAAATGCCTCTTCAGCTTCTCACTCTTCAAAAGCTCCTGCCTGAGCTCTCGGGTCCGTGCCTCTCGGATGGCAATCCGCGTGACTGCTCGTAAAGCGTCGTTCATACGGTAGCGGAAAGATTCTACCTGCTTCATATCGAAGTGGTACTCCTTCACCTCCTTGCCTTTCTTCTGTTGAACTTTCCTAATGTTTTCTAACACTTCTTCATCGTGTTGTGCACTGGGGAGGGTAGTTGGTTTGTGCTTATGATAGTGTTCTGCAGGCACAACGAATGATAGCGCCATTCCGGTTTTCCCGGCCCGTGCGGTCCTTCCGATGCGATGCGTATACGACTTTGACGACGTGGGCAGATCGAAGTTAAGAACGCAAGCTATATTTTGGAAATCTATACCACGCGATACGCCATACTCTTTACTTCTCCTACTTTTCTTTCGTTGCTTCTTCGGCGGGTCGGTAGGCTTTGCGTAATCAGATGCTGCGTCATCGTCGATATGAGCATTATCTAAAGTTTTTGACGAACGATATTCATCATGGATGAGGTCGTCATCGCTATGAGACGTAGTTGGTCCACGATCATTGATTTTGAGCTTTCCGGACTGAAGCTCTTCTTGGACGTCCAAGACTTCATGTTCATCGGAAGCTATGATTATGTCATAGACATTCTTGTTGAACTCTTCAACAATATGAAGACGTGAATTAACGGGTAATTCTGAGTTGAGAACACAGCTCTTGATCCCGAACTGCTCGAAGAATAGCTTCAAGCGATAACATCGGTCAATATCGGCGACGAAGATAATACACTTTCCTTTGATCAACTTCAATTTAAAGATCACGTATGCTAAAAGAAATTTTTCGTCCTCGGCACATCTGTAGGATATATAATTTAGCAGGTGTAGGAGTTTTGCAACGATGGAGCCTCAAGAGCGTACCTGACCGTATATTGACTGATGCCCCCACTGTCTTCCTTTGTCTCTTGAAAATCCAAGACTGCTGGATTTCGGCAGAAGAGACCTTTCAGAGCGTCGATTTCGGTACTCAGGGTTGCGCTCATCAGGATTGTTTGGACCCCTTGGGGCACTGCCTCAGCAATCATTTGCAGATCCTCATCGTGGCCGTATGAGAGGATCAAGTCCGCCTCATCTATCACTAGGTATGCGAGTTTCTCGACCGAAAACGCTGAGTTTTTTAGATAAAGAGATGCACGAGCAGGCGTAGCAACGATGATGTTTGGGGCTTCAGCGAGAAGCGACCGCTGCACACTTTCAGGTATTTTCTTTTTGGTAGCGTTGAGAGGATTGAGATTGACGGCTCGAATGTCCTGGGAACAAAAAGCTGAGAAAGTCGAGACTGCATCGGAGACCTGCTTGGCAAGCTCATGGGTGGGCACTAGGATGAGGGCAGATGTAGCTTTGTAGGGACCGCGGGTCTGACCATAAGTTTAGCTGTGTAAACATTTGAAAATATGAAGGATCACGAAGGATCACAGACTGATATTTTCTGCAGTATTAATTGTAGGATGGGAAGGATGTATGCAGCAGTCTTGCCTGAGCCGGTCTTGGAGCGAGCTGAGAGGAGTAAATCAGTCGATTTGTCTTTGTCTGAAATTCTTGATCGTCGTACCTAGTATGTCTTTACCCTCAAGAGCAAGCGGTATCGCTCTGGCTTGGACTAATGTTGGAGTAGAAAAGTTCTGCTGTGCAACAGCTTGGAGGAGCCGGGAATCTAGGCCAAGGGCGTTGAAATTGGAGAGCTTCTTGGAGGCATCTTTCGTATCGGCAGCTGTAGGCTTATCATCCTCGTCTAGCTTACGCTTCATGATTGCAACGGAGCTGTAATACAGAAACCTGGACTGGGACTGGATATCGTAGATTCTGAGCAAGGTTCTCGGTTGTAGGTTTCGATATTTCTCTCTCCGCATCCGCTGTAGGGCTGAATTTCGATGACTTCTCCGCCCCACCCCATACCTGTGCCTTTTTGCCAACCATTTCACACTTTGCAAGGGCCCATGACAAAGAAAAAAGCGCCGACATACGATACCAAGCCAAGTAACCCTGTTCATCCCTCACTCTCGTCCTCCGGCAGGCCCAAAGATGCACGTTCGCTAGGGTCAAATAGTAACCCTTCAGGCAACTCTGTGAGTGATCGTATTCAACAACTTCGAATCAGCCAAGGAGTCTCACCATCACTGCTGGGAAGTCAAACTGGTCGAATATCCTCACAAACCCTGACCCCTGTGGCAGGGCCGTCTCTACCGCCGTCCTTGAGAAGCATTCTCCAGCTTCCAGATGCCCCACCACCGCGGCCTCGCCCTGGTCTACGAGTTACAGGACGGGCAAGAGGACCGGCGGGTCCGGCTCCACCGGTCAGCTGGCTGAAGAGGAGAGATGGCGTAACACGACAACAGCCGAGAAATGTACAAATGCTGCATGGAGAAACATGCGCAAAGATCGAACAGCTTCCCGGATCCTATGTTCCGAACTATGGCAGTCTTATTCATACGGCTCTGAAGGCACTGGCCATGAATTGGGACTGGCATGTGCAGTACGACCGATATTATCTGGCTACGATCCCAGTCCGGTATAAAGAAGCTCTGCTCTATTATATTGCTCGTTACAGCGATAGTGGCACGCACAAGGCAGGACTTGAAGTGCTATTTCTGGACGATACAGAGCTTGAGGACGCTACAGGTGTGGACGGTCTTGCAAATTTAGATCTATCTACGTCCCTAGGTCACCCTCTTAAGCTGAAACAGCTAAAGGACATTCTCGCTACCAAGAAGACAGTACCGACTGGAGAAGAGACCTCAGATGGAGTACCAGAAAGCTGGGATACACCCAATTTTCTGTCTCTACCATCGGATTTGCCCAGGTTCCATACTTTGACCCATCTGTCTCTTTCCCATCCAAATAACACGGCGACATGGAAAGGATTGCTAGACCTGGCCCCTTACCTCACTACCATCACACATATATCCTTAGCCTACTGGCCACCACCGACAATGTCACCGAACTCGGCCACTGCTTATCGAGAGACTCCCCAAGGGAACGTTAATTTTGGTGCAAGCAGCTTCTACAGCAGTTTCGACAACGACTGGACCGAGGTCGCTTCGATCCTGCGTCGCCTAAGTAAATCAATGTACTGCTTGAAGTGGCTCGATCTGACTGGCTGCTTTCCCTGGGTGCAAGCACTGAAACATGACCAGATAGACTGGTGTGGAGCATGGCGAGCTCTGGAGACCATTAAAATTGGACAAGGGCATATGCCTGAATGCTTTCAAGATAACGCAGCCGAAACGGCCTGGCGAGATGTCTACTGGAATAGGGTGTCGTCACCTAATCACCAAACGGCAAGTTTCACTGATAGTTCCAAGAAAAGGCAGTTGATCCAATGGGTGGACGCCGAAGGCGCAACTATGGGAGTGGAAGAAACAGTGAATAAGAAGATCGGTGAATCGATGAGGAAAGCATCAACTATTGGGGTCCAAGAGGACGAAGGTACAAGACCTGAAGGGGAAGGATTCGATGGCTGGGCGAGGGCTCCATCTGTCGCAGTCTCCGCCGGGAGCCGTTCACAAAGGATTACATTCGAGCGAGGATGGGATTCGTGGTGGATCCGCGATGCTGTTCGCCAGGTTAGAGAGGTGGAAGCGTCGGGCGATCACGCCCTGTTCCGCACAGCGGCAAACATGATGGGCACCACGTAGCCAATGCATCACGACTTGAATCCATACAAGCATACTATTGCTCTGCGAGGATTCTTTCTGGGGCCAAGGTCTACCTGGTGTCGGCGCAAGATGTAGTCTGAATTCAAATAACAACCATTTGCCATTATGCAGTACCGTACGTTTCCAATCCAATGATATCTACCCATGACTGGCGGGAAGGCGAATCCTCTCCTCCTGGTTTTCGACCCGGTCGTCGACGTCGCGGCGTCCCGCTCCACCGGCGCTGGTATCTACGTTCCGCGTCTCGACGCACGATCTCAAGGCGCCTTCGCGTCGCCGGTGCATTCGGAACCCGATTCCTTTCGGCCACATGTATTTCCCGCCCACACCCACCCTTCACCGCCTGCCCGACGCCGGCCTTCTTCCGCCCCCCACCACGGACATCCGGCCTTTTTGCTCGCAGCCCCCTTATGCCCACGCAGTGCCCACGCGCTGCCACGTAGAGTACTCATCCATCAAGCGAAAAAGTCTCGGCGACTCCGATTCCACCGCCCCAACACAGCTCGGACGTGTTCGACTTGTTCAACCGCCTGTACTCGCCTGGGCGTATTCTTGTCCGTACATCGCCGATCAGACCCAACGCCCTGGAATTATATACCTACCACCGCGGAACATTGCAAGCCTAGATCAGAAGCGTCCCCCGGCGGGCCGGATGATGCTTTGGTACCGGGACTGGTCCCACCGAAACTGGGCGTTTCTTCGGCCACCGGATAGAGTAGCGGGTCTCGCTGGACTTTTGCCACGGGGAGCGTTTGAGAATGGGTGGCGGGTGCTTGGATGGGGCGACGGCCTGCGCTGGGCTGTAGGACGAGCGGGGGCGTTTGGGCGGTTGGGGGATCGGAGGTGTGGAATCGATGGCAGCTCGATAATAGATGTGTTTGGTCTGGGATACCTGACATACTGACTTTACAAGCGGGGAACCAGAGAACATTTCTGCCTTCAGTAGCGATGCATGCACACCGCCTGTCAGTAAAGAACAGTCCTTGAGATGCTAGCCATCTGCTACCGGCCAATCTTCCCGATCGCGACCTCTACACTCTTCAAGACGGATTCTTCATACGGACAAGTGCTGTGGCACCACTCAAGCGTTCTACCCACATCTACGAATCGCAGCGGGATTATGCCCGGTGTTGAAGGAGAGAGTTGTGTTGACTATCCGACTGCTATTGTACACATGAGATCCCTGAGAATAGGCAATCGTGACAGCGTGAAGCCATTGAGTAAAGATGCTGGTCTGAATGTTATTGTACAAGAATAGGAAGGAATGGGGGGTCTAACTGATGCTGTGTAAGGAAAAGAATGTATGTAATCAGCGAGTTGATCGGTTGCCGGCTGATTCAATCCTTTGCGTGCGCCATGTGCGCCATGTGCGCCATAGTGCCAACCACAACTCGCCGTTCCCTGACGCACGATCAATGAGTGTTGCAACGGATGATCATGGATATGCATCCTAAGAAAAAGAAAGTATGTAATCAACGAGTTGATCAGTTGCCGCCTGCTTCAATCCTTTGCGTGCGCCATGCGCCATAGTGCCAACCACAACTTGTTGTTCCCTGATGCACAATCAATGAGTGTTGCAACGGATGATCATGGATATGCATCGGTGTAGAGCTCTTCATTCAGCGCATCCTCCAGCTCCTGCGAGATCAGCAATGGGGTCGCGTTTGCTTGAGTGGCCTCTGCACGAATAACCTCCTCAGGCTCAAGGTCGTGTTGGGCGGTGGGGTCGGCCTGGTTTAAAGTGGGATCATGGTCTGGTCTCGAGCGCAAAAGCATGGCTGCAACAGGATTATGGGTGGGGGGTCGATTACCTTCCTCCGAAGCGGGATTTAGGCCGGAATTGTCATCTGTTTCGGGTCCTTCGGTGAGTGCACGATCGCCTTCTTGATTTTCTTCTTCAGAATTAGGACTCAGGCTGTCATCATCGTCCGTTGCTGGGTCTTCAATTACTGCTCGGTTGGGCTCTGCGTGTGCCCGTGGTGTGACAATAGTAGGAGACGATGCATTGGTGTTCTGAATGTGACGAAACAGCCGTTGGCCAGCTGGGCCCACGCTGGCAGCGGAGACCAGATTGGCCCGTGTCATTGTGATTCCTTCAAATAGATTGATGAAGGCATTAACGGCCCTAGTGAATGCTTGAACATCTAGGACGTCCGAACCATTCTGTAAGTCTCGGAGGTGGTTCTGAAAATTATTGGTGGCGAGACGCTCTAGTCGGTCCATGGAATCCAAATCTTCTGCCGTGTCAGGAGTCGTTTCAGGAACCTGCGTCATACCAAAACGCCACATCTCGGGTTGTGCTGTTGGTCCGGGCTCAATTGCCACGGCTGTGTCTTGGTCAGAAGTTGGAAGCGGGTTAGCTTGAATGTTCTGAGGCTGATGTTGAGCTGCAGGGACTGCCGGGCGCAGACTGGCAATGGGACCTAGTCTCTCCCTTGTAGCTCTTGCGCTACGGAGTTCGTGCATTAAGCCGTCTAGTGTGCCGCGGATTGGGGTTAATGTGGGTTCAGTACGAATGTCGTGGATGCGTCTCTCAAGATCCTCGATGTATTGTCGGAGTCTGTTTGCCTGGAGTACGTTTTCTGGCACAGGAGAATCTTGCACGGGCGGTCGACTAGCGATAGGCGCCTGTCTGTTCCCGATAATTGGGCGCTGTCTGTGCCTGGCACCTCCGGCTCGACGAATTTCCCGCATCAAGCTGTCCAGTGTTCCGTGAATTAGCATTAGTGTAGGGTCAGTACGAACTGCTTGGACGCGCCGCTCAAGTCCACCAATGTAACGTATACGTCTCGCGGCGAAGCTTCCGGCTTCTGGAACAGTAGGATATTCCATGGGTCTTCTGCTGTACGCCCGAGGATATCGCACGTTCGGTAGGTCGAAGATGATTGGAATGACATGCGTTCCCACTCTAGCCTCCGTATTGAGTTCATCCATTCTCTCGTGGGGACGTCCCATTCTAAGTCTGTGCTGCGTGTCTCGTCGAATCAGTGTCTCTTGTGGTTCCACAACGCCACTGAGCTCTTCCTCCGATTCGCGTCGTGGACGACCCAAGCGCTCAGGCAATGGAGTTTCGCGTACGCGCCAGACCTGGATCACACGTGACTCGTCCAAGATGGGAACCTGAGGCAGAAGACACGATTTTCCAGGACTTCTCGGCATGACTGCATCGGAGCGCTTGATCATGGGAGGATCGGGCAGCGGGTGAGGATCGCGAGCTGCACCAGACGTGGGGTAACCCTCGAATTGAGCATTCCCAAGAGACTCTGATTGAGAAAGGCGGCTGTGAGTAGAGGACTGGTGATCTGGAAACTGAAATTGGTAGATGCCTTTCGGTGCCTTCACCTGCCCTGCTAACGTGCCTGACGTGCCGGACTGCAAGGTTCCATGTGGGTAGCTTCGCAACCATGATGGTAGCAAGCGGATGTAGGACCGCTTCTTCTGATCATCGAACCGCTTCTGGAGTTCCCAAGTAGGGTCAAAGAACATCCATTTGTACTTAACTTTGGTAGTACGATGAAATTTGTGCTGATCGCGTTCGGCCTCCTTGCGCTTAGCTCGCTGTGCTTGCTTCAGCTCCCACGTCTCTCGATCGACCCACCCAAGCCATGTTCTTACGTAGTTCGGCCGAGGTGATTGAACTCGAATTTTCCTCAAACCCCATTTGCGGATAGTACGCCATAAATTCCAGGTCATGAAAATGGATGAAATCAGAGCGAAGTAGGTCCGATCTTTCTTCTCGCTGTCTTCATCTGATACTTCTGACATTGCAAAGAACACTAGTTGAACAAGCGAGAACTGTAGCACATCGATGAGCTTCATTTGAATGTGCTGGTAGGCCAATTAGCTTTGTTCTGATGACGGTCAATAAAGGAAATACTTACTGATACTAGTGTTTCTGTCAGGCGAAACCAGCACCTTGGTAGTAGTGTTTCGAACAATGAGGTAGGCGATATCGTCTGCTGCAGTTGATGTGTCAGGGGCTAGTTGCAAGGAACGAAAGGTCTCTAAGATGCTGACTTGGGACAGCGTCGCTGGGTTAGCCAAGAATGCGGGATGACAACTCGTGGCGAGAGTGACTGTATATGCAAAGTTACTTGCTGTAGGTATTATCCCCGTGCTTGTTGGAGGAGCAAGGGTGATGCCTCGATCCAAGGAGGGAAGGTTAAGGTACTTACCGGTCAAGAGGTTTTCTATGACTGTTGCTGATGATCGACGTTGTGGGCTTGCTAGGATGAAGATAGAATTGCCGGTACTGCTGGCCGATCTAGAGAGTCGTGACGAAACAGGGTTTTTTCTCTCCTTGAAGTCCCGATTGAGATCTTGAATCTTCAGTCACTGCCAGATCACGAGCCAGATACCACCAATAATGAAGCCTGTAATCCCTACAGCTATGACAGCCAGAGGCCAATCGAGCTCCAGAGAGAAGCCTCTGTCCACTCAATCACATTGACCATGCAGCGTAAGTCTTGAGTAGATGTATTGATGCAAGTAAGCAAGAAAATAATGCTGGTATGACTGCTGCTAAATGAGTAGCAATGTGTGACGCGAAGCACCTAAGTTGATGGATTGTTCACAAGAAGAGATCCTGAAGGTCAAAGAGGAAGGAGCCTGGCAATCGTCCCTGGCAACTGCCTTGTGCAGAATTTTACGTGACCAAGACGTGATGTAAACGAAGATCATCACAAAGCACTTAATCACAGTGTCTTCTCAATGACCATCCTGTGACTTTGTACATCCCTTCCGTGCAACGTTTCCACAACCTCTCCCCTCGGATAAGTTGGGAATCCAACACAAGGCGCCACAACTCACCCCTCCTTTGAACCCCCCCCCATCTGCTGCAGCTGTTGTTCACGAGCATCTGACAATGAGCAAGCTTCCTATTCGTTGCAAGGGCATTGAACTCATGTAAGAGGCTGACTTGTACTTCACAAGCTGACCTACACAGCAGCAAAATGCATCTTGCACCAATCGGCGAGCGCTATGTGAACTTACAACGATAGCGGAGCGCTGTGTTCAGCAGATACGATCCGATAAAGTAGAACATACCATTGCCAACCGAGCAGTACAATTATATCTCCGAATGTCTGGGCATCTATTTCGGCCTATTTCGTGACCCTAAGCTGTCGGGCTTGACTAAAACGTGGATGAATAATGTCGAAGAACACCACGCAGAACTTGCCCTCACGGAGGAGGCGGTGCTCGAGAAAAGGAAAGAAATTGAGAAGATGTACGACAAGACTACATCATCAGCGTGACCACGAACTGCATCACATTGTCGGGTTCGTATTCGGAGGTACTGACGAGTTCAGTGGTGGAAATGAACGCAAGAAGGACGAGATCGAGGCAACTTGAAGCAGATGTGAAGCTCATAGGGGCCGCGAACGAGTCGTGTGTACCGCTCGCAGACATGGGCCTTCTTGAGGTATTTGGCCTCCATCGGAAATGAGGACTGTTTCCCTGAACCTTTCCATTCTTGTCTCTTCTAGCTCCTCTTGCAAGCTCTCAAGCCAAGTGTGGCAATGTGCCATCATCAATGCAACAGGCTTTCAGAAGGCGGAGTTGTTAATTTGAGTGCCCCAGATCTGACGACACCTCTCGTATCAAATGTTCTGCAATTGCCCGATGTGGATAGCACGGTGTCAGTCATATCCATGACAAATCTCATGTCCTGTTTTTCCTTTCTTTTTTTCGAAGCACGTGACCCAGAGCTCTTAACAGGAGCATGGCCCGTCCCATCGACGCTCAACCATTGAGGGGTCTCTGCACAAGGACAGCAGCTAGCAGTAAGCATGGCCTCCATCTCGAGAGGGCCGTCGTGGACTCGACACACTATCGGCGATACCGACGTCCGATGCCTGGTTCAGCAGAATATGTCCGGCGGGGCTAACGTGTCAGACTTATACACACTGTTTCGGTCTGACCAAGGA
Source organism: Platismatia glauca (assembly GCA_963556305.1). Taxonomy (NCBI): domain Eukaryota; kingdom Fungi; phylum Ascomycota; class Lecanoromycetes; order Lecanorales; family Parmeliaceae; genus Platismatia; species Platismatia glauca. The sequence continues at coordinate 1,651,788 of OY745769.1, forward strand.
CACTGCGGGTGACGTGCATCCGGGTTGGATCTATGACCTCATGAAGATAACGAGCGTGCATAGAGTGGGGAAGCCCGAGACGTGCCCGGAGTGCCGTTGGTACAGGTGCCGCTTCGGTATGCGGCTAACTGGAGCATAAAAGCGGCCGGAATAGGGAAGATGCAGAGGAGAAGAGTTTGACAGTTATGGCGAAAGGGAATGTGGAAGCAGCCTTACGGACCAGCTCGGTGGAAGTCCCGACTAGTCGCGGTGGCCACCATGGTTGAGGAATGGAAACGGGTTTAAAGTGCGTCTGACAGATCCGAAAAGACCGCTGGGTGAGTGGAGCTATGCCCAAGGAAGCAAGGGATTAGAAAATGCACAGTGCTGATTGCTGCGTTGAAATGCTGATGCTTCTAGCTCCGCGAAGCGAGAGGAATGGCTTGCGCGATCTAGATCTCAACCATGGGAACCGATCATGCACGAGGATACAAGCGCCACGCGAGGCGTCCAAATAGCATCTTTAGCCTCTGCCAACCTTCGGAAATATGCCCTCTCGTCGTCCTCGACCAAGGCTAACCTGACAAGTTGCCCTGCTGCAAGACATGGAGGCGTTCCATGAGATCACATGGCTGTCTTAAGCATATCCTACTGCCACGACGGCCCAACTTTCGACACAATCGGTCCAAGAAGAGCTGATACTGTGGAGACCGAAAAATGACAAATTCTTCCCCGTGCTACTCCTTGTCCTTGATACTAAGACGTGGCTGTTATCATGACCTCGTTGCCGGTTTGTGGCAGCATCGTAGCTGTGGTCATCTTCTCTCTGCCTTTTGGCGTCTTTAGACCCGTTCGTCTGGCTTTTACCCTTCCGTTCTACCAATGGCACCTTCACCCATGCATCCTCCTCATATATGATGACGGGGGAGGGTTATGAAGAGAGAGCTGTCTCCATAGAGGTCCACTTGTAAATACTCCTCAATTGGCTTCAAGGCCAATTCTCTCATTTATTCTCATTATTGCTTGGCGGTTGTATCTCCTCTCAATCTAAATCATCCGCAATGGATATCCAAGTGATTTCTCGTGTCAATGAACGTGCATTTGCCGGAAATCGTTCTATCGGACCAGTGTTTCCGTTTCGTCAGATAAGACACTCAAAGGCTTCCAAGCAAAGGAATCGAGAGTCCGAACCCCAACCAATAAGAAGCCTACGACAGATGGTTGACCGCGACGATGAGTATGATGAAGCAGATCCAGGTCCCTCAAGAGCATCTCTAGCAGGGGACCGAGGCAAGGGTCCTTCAACCATCAGTCCAAGTCATTCAGAAAGTACAATAAACAGGTGTAGCTCGCACGCTCATCGTATGACAGCGGAAGACGCAAGCTCCACGCAAACCCTCCGACGGGAGAGCACACAAACTCGGACAACATCGATCAGTATTGATCAACAGCCTCCACTCGAAGTTCGTCCAGGTAGTCGCCTCCCACCGATAATCGTGAACATAAGGTGCTTGAGAGACCAACATGGTGAAAGTTGGATGGGCGAAGAAGGTAGTCTGTGGGCTCAGGTGTCGCTAATGTCTGCCGACGGACAAATGGCGATGGCACTCTTCGCGCCCGACATACTTGCAGCCGAAGATATGGTCACACCGCTTTTTCGAGAACTGCCAGCTACTCAGACCGAAGAGAAATGGTCGTTGGTATTCAGGGATCTTAGAATCCGTCACTCTGGGTATTTCAAAATCCACATTGCTGTGTTGACATCTTCACAAAGCGAGGAGCGAGGAGACGACGACCCTGCTCTTAATCCTCCAAGAGAGCTCATGGGCATTGATACCCAGGTCATTAGAGTCCATGCCTTTGCATTGTCCTTAGCAACGACAGGTGGCGATGACAGATTTGACGATAGCAAGCACAAAGAATAATCAAGGTAATGAGAAAACCCCTGGGTCAGGTTTTATGCCATCGGGCGATCTGCTAACCCTGACATCAGGGAGTTGAAATGACACTTCAAGGAGAGCAGCGTAGCCTTCAGATCATCTCAAATCTTGGCGAGCCCACTTCGAGACGAAAGAGGAAGAGGTCCACTGCGTGCATCGGCACTTTAGCCACTATCCTCGACATCATTGTTGACGAGGCACTTTGTATCTGCTCGAAGAGGAAGTATAAGATGCTCGCAGCTCGGAATTTCTCGTTCACTAGATTTCTCACAGACCTTTGGAGAGTCGGAGAGTCGGAGAGTTAGAGTTGGAGAGCCATGGAGATGAGGATAGGAGATCTCCTCGGTTTCTTCGAGTTTTGTTGCCCAACAACTCAGCTATATGTCTTGCGAACGGGTTTTTGATGGTGGAAGAGGGCTTTGAAGGGAGCATTGTCCAGATGGAGAAGACAAGTTGGCTCATAGCAAATGCCGGGCAACTACTTACCTACTTACATGTACGTACCTTAGTCATCCAGAGCGGCTAATTTCCGCACTACTTGCGCAACGATCTCTTAAAGCTCTCTAAATTACAATGGAGTATCCATCTCAACAACCGTAGAATCATGTTCGGTGCCTTTAGAACAACTTCCCCTCTCTCCGGAGGTCTCCTCTGGTAAATCCCACTCTCTGCCCTTCCATACCCTCCTCGCCCCTTCAAATCCAGCTGACAGCCTCCCCTCACAGGAAAATACCCTGGCGTCTCTCCTCCCCCCAAAAGCGCCGTCAACGCAAACGCCTCCGTCTCGTCGACAACGTGATCAGCACCATCGACAATGCCCTCAAGAAGCAGAACATGGGGTCTACGACCAAGCTGGAGAGGTGGAAGGAGGAGATGCCGACGGAGGCGGAGATGAGACCGAAGGATAAATATACGATGTTTGATCGGAAGGAGAAGAGGTATCGGAAGGGGATCCACAGTAGGTCGACCCTTTTGTTGGGAGTTGTGTTACAGGGATTGAGAACGCGCCGGCTGATTCGTGATGTTGATAGAGCTGCCGAAGTGGACGAGGGTCAGTCAGAGGATAAATCCTCCAGGCTTTTGATGAGGATCCGGCTCCAGGGGGAGGTTGGGGTATGTGGTGTTTGTGAGGGGAGCAATTGAAGGCATACATACGGCGTCCGAGGAAAGCATTGCATGGCGTGTGGGTATAGGCATCGACCAGCGCCGGCCTACGGTCTTCGTCGTTGCGGAACATGCTTTTGTTCATACTAATCACACGATACTCCTACATTGTCAGACCACATCGGCCTTTCTCCTCTGCTTGACACTTGTCGGGTTTGCACAAAGAGCCCGAACCCCACTGTTACATCCTGACTCGCAGAAGATCGTGACGCATGCATCTCCCTGCTATTACTGAACTTGTGAAACTCTTCTCCACTATTTACCTACATCAGACGCGAAACCAAAAAGAGCAACCAGGAGAAAGCCCAAACTCATTTGCAGGAACAGGGGTGCAGACATGGCCACCTTGAACATCATCCCCCACGACAAGGTCGAAGCAGCACCGTCCCAAAGAAGAGGAACATTCCCTTAAACTCCGCGAGTAGAACATAATCTTCAACGTCCCAGAGGATATCTCCGAAACCCTGCTACGAATCCGCCTCAGACGAGCAGCCATGGATCCTTGTCGGACCCTGGCCCAATCTCATCATTTCCTGGCGCAGTCTCCGAGATGGAAATGTCCATCGGATCCAAGTATCAGGTAGCTCTCTTGTCCAGCTCATTCACCCAAGTCAGTACGTGCTGTCGATAGAGCTGACTCAGGTTCGGGCAATGTCCGGATGTGGGCCTGCCTTTCTTTCAATGGGTCAAAAAAGGAAATCCATCATGTGTTTGGACTTTGGATTGATAGTGTCGATGTTGAAGTCGGGATCTGATGCAAACGATGAATAATAGTGGAAACTAGTTGACTAGCTATAGATGCAAGCTGATCATCAGACAATGGATTCATTCTAGAAATCGAGGATCCATCTTGGAGAATAAGCCGATCTGGGGTTTTGAGCCGTCGATGTCAAAAACTAAGATGTCCGAACAGTGACAGATGGGCGTAAGGCTAGGAGCAGTCAGCTGATGCACTGACCAGGAGAACGACATAGCAGGTGGCGTACCCTCGCCTTGAGCATTTCACAGTTCCTCGTCCGCCCGTAGACTACCAAAGCCTGACCGTGCCATTCAACAACGAAAGCCATCAGTGCCGATTAACTATCCGCTTCCTTCATAAATGGATCCCCAGTCCAATCTCCTCTCCTTCTTCAGCTACCGGCCAGATATCTTTACTGGGCTCCCTCCAAACTCTTCGGCGTCTAGGCTTACGCCTGGTATAGGGGGTCACGCGATTACTCGAGCTGATGCGAGCATTTCCCCTCCCCCGAAGCGGAGGAGAGACTGTCCAGGCGATCTCCGGAGGCTTAGGCATTTCAGGTGACGGCATGAGCAGTTCGATGCTACTTGGGCTGCGCCGGAAACATCGCAGCTCCATCCTTTCGATCCATCTTTTCAACTTTGCGGTGGGCGATGTTGAAGCTGTGGCCGCATAGAAAAGTGAAAAAGATTTGGGACGGAATGGTGATACTGAACGAGGACGCTTCTTCTTGTCGATGTCCGCTGCTAGGTGGCTATTGACAAACACGTCTCGCTCATCGGCTGGTGAGATGAAGTAGGCGAATGGGTCTTGGTCCACGGCTTCGTCAAAGTAGAAGGCTCTAGGCTTGCGGAGGGGTGGCCACGAATGCCGTTTTCGAAGTGTGCGCATTAGCGAGGATATAACGCTATGCAAGATATTCGGAGACGCAGGTCAAAAAGAATGCGAAGATTACCACTATTTGAGGAACCAAATAAACGATCAAAAGAGCGGGAGGCATAGCGAGCAGTATTTGAACAGTAGAAGATAAGGTGGGGCGAGAGCATATATATGTCCAGTGTCCACAAGGCGTCATGGGTGACTCGAGCACGAGCCTACCGGGCCACCGTTTGTGTCATTCTGGCAGGCAAACATTCCATCAGGCTTGACTTTGATTCCCAACGAAGTGAGACATGGCCACTATTGTCAGAAACGATTGCAATTCCACCTTCCCTATCTTACATCTCAACCAGAGCTTTAACGTCACTTTTTAGAGGATGCCACAACGCTGTTCCAAGATGCCGATAGCACCTGTGTTGTATAGAAAAGAGGTTTGACGCATCCAGTGCGCATAGCCCCTTCCATCCTGCCCCTGGTGGCCGGAATAGCAGGGAAGTCAGGCACCACCGGCAACAGCGAAGAGCATCTGACCACAGGCAGGCGACTTGGAGAGTGTCAGTCGGTGCTATCAGCCATTAACCTCTGCATCCTTTGAGAATGAATAGATAAGCAGCTTATGACAGCTTCCTCATTAAGGTCAGGCTTGCTTCGGTTGATGCCACGAGAATCAAGAAACAGTCGTCGTCGCCGTCCAAAAGCCGAACCCTTGCCAAGAAGACAACAATCTGCCCCGGCCTCTCTCCCCTTCCAGCGTAGGGTGAGCGCCGCTTTACGCTCGCGCAACATGCGCGCGAGCCTGGAAGCTTTGCTCGGCAAACTTGCCTGTTGCAAAAGGGGCTTAGTACGAGTACTTAACATAAGAATTGAACCCCAACCAAAAAATTCTTTCAATTTCAACTTCAAATTTCTGGATTTAAAATCCATGTCCTGTCTGCAAAGGCGCGTTACACCCTTCCTTGAGGTACGATCAGTGTGTCTAGCACGATGGCTACTCGCAGCCAGCAAGGCAACCCTTCAGGCCGCGACAAGAACAAGCCACGCATTTCCCTTGGACCTGAAACAAAAGTAGACCAAACGCCAACCTTCAAATCATACAACCTTGTCGTCTGCGGAGCGCTCAACCCTGTGAGGGATGGCTTCATATTTTCTGATTTCCTTGCTTTCTCTATGGCTTTAAAACAGAAAGGCATTGGCGGTGACTTCTGGTCATGTTTTCCACTTGACGAGCATTTTGACTACCTTGGATCATTAAACCCACCGATCATGGACATCAAATTCGGTAAATTCGGTCCAATCGCGACCAGGCGCTCCATGAGTATAGCAAATTTCAGAATCTCCACAGGTGGAGATGGTGGAAGCCTGTCGGAAAACAAGTGCTGAAGAATGACATTCTTGCTTGGATTGCGGAAAAAGCAACGCTTGCTCAATCTGGAGACGTCGTCAATATCATCATTGAGAGCCATGGGAATAAAGTAGGTGGCATTGTCCTCGGAGAATACAAATTGTATCCACAGGAGCTTGCCAAAGGTCTACGTGATTTCAAAGACGAGGTCCAAGTCAATGTGGTAACTGGGGTATGCTACGGAAGCATATTTGTTGACTATATGCGAGCTGAAGGCCAATACTATCGCTATGTCCAAGCAGCTGAAGATTCAGGGACAATTGCCTACGGGATGTCGCGTTCGGTCAGCGGGCGCGTGCGAAACTCGCGGTTCTCTCAAACTGTTTGCGTGTCTCTAGCACAATTGTACTTACAAGAAGTCCATGGAAACCAAAGGATGTCTGTTGGTCAATATGAGCTATCTGTCAGAGATCAGATGATGCGAAACGTTACCCCGAACCAAAGACTGACTAACCCATTGAGCTACCATGGAGCTCCTACCTCCCTTCTCTCAATCGTCAACAGTCTGATTTTTCGGGATGCTATTGATGTTTGTATGATCCGGCAGTCACGCATCGGCGTCGACGAATCGAGTGGCCATCACTCGACCTCAATCTGCGCCAAACAATCCTTCATTCTTCTACTCGGGTTGCTCCTTCCCGAACGACCATCACCAAGGCCAAGGCTCTACTTGACGACGAGTTCGCAAAGTGCGATATTAAATCCCCGCTCGCTGACGATGATCCCGCAATGACATATTATTACTACAAAGACCACAAGGAAGATTATGGCCCACTACTAAAACTTCTCTACTGGCGCGGCCGTCAACAATCTGCAGTTTTTGATTGTTTCCAACAGCTTTGTATGCGCGATTTTATCCAAGCTGGCAATGTCTCTCTTCCGATGGATATCATAAGTTCAACAACGTCAGTCATCAACCTTGCTTGGCTCCTTCAATGTTTTGAAGGGCCATCGCAAGTATATGATTCAAATCGAGAGACAACGGTGGAATTAGAGGGCTACGAATTCGACTTACCGTTACGATGGTTGGCCACTATGATTGTGAGGTCTAGTGCTGATATAAATGGTCTACTGGAGAATATTTTAGCAATGAAATATCTTGGGCAACTTGACGAGGAGGCCTTGGCCGAATACAAAGCGCATTGCGTATCGAAATCATTCAAATGCGATCCCAAAGCACAGGCTTGTAAGCCTCATCTCCCCAACCAGTTCGGATTTTGGTTACCACATGGAATACGAACAGCACCCTCAGAACAAATGGCGGATGATTTGATGGCTTGCCTCGCGGTTTTTAACCGAATCGAGGAATGTTATCAGGAATGGTTCAGTCTTGCGCCCGGGGATCTCCTCACCGAGAAACAGCAAAGCTCCTTTCTTGATGGAAATCCTCACAAGTATCCTCGATACTGACATCACTGGAACCAAGTAAAGGAATACGTTTCGGGCATCGAGGAGGTCCAAACTTACCCGTGGGGGACGCAAGGTTTTTGTACTAGACCAGGTAGCGAGACATGATAATTCCCCAGATGCAACAGCGAGGCTGACAGGCGCTGCATCATGTTTGACTCGGAGATCTCATCTTGGTGATGTCGGGTCTGCAGCGACGATCACGGCAGTCAATGCAGATGGTACGTCCAGTCGGAGGACATAAGTGATGATATTCGTAGGGAGCTGTACTAGCTATGAATGGAACATGTTAATATATTTTTTGGCTGCTGGTCTAACTGTGGCTGAAAACTGATATGTGTACTATCACGCCGTGATACCTCTGTTTCTCGCGCGCATAAATCCACCTTGTCTTTGACTATTTCCTATCAAAATCACAAAATCTCAAGTCTATTATATTCTCAATACATTCTCTATTATAGGCAGAGCATTTTCGCACTACCGTAATCATATTAGTTCAAGCAAGCTAATCCTTTCAACATCTTAAACGTCCCAATCAAGAGAGGGTGAGCGTAGATGATGGAGCACCTCGTCAGGGTAAGGCCTCACCCCTGCTCGCCCAGATTGCGCGCTAAAGCGGCGGGCGCCAGGTGAGTTTTTAAGGGTACGGGTACTGCAAAGAGGCTAGGCCTTATCGGGACTTACCTGATGATGTTGTATTTTCCATTGGCGTTGAGCTGCAACTCTCAGAGTCTAATGCACCGTCAAGGTGTGCAGCAAAGTCCATAGCCATGGCAGCAGGTCTCACTCCTTCCAATCTGAACCGCTCTTGCCATCCTCCCTTCTGATACGGACGAAATGTCCTACTACTTCTGCATCGTTGGCACGCGAGACCAACCTCTGTTCGAGCTCGAGTTCGGCACTTCCAAGCAAGGCGGAGATGGCGTCGCCCGTTTCAGTCAAGAGGCACGCCATATGAACCCTTTCATTGTACACAGCAGCTTGGATTTTGTCGACGAGTTGCAATGGACCAATAATCAGATGTGCCCGTGCCCTTTTCGTCACAACAAGCTCTCCTCCTGCTCGCGTGACTAACCAAAGCACCAGGTATCTCAAACGCATCGATCAATTCGCCTCCTCGCACATCTCCACCTTCATAACCCCAACCTCCACCCGCTTCATGCTCCTCCACCTCCCCCACCCGCCCAACACGGCCCCCACCTCTCACCCCATGCCCAACAGCTTCCCGCCTTTCACCCCGTACACCTCCGTCCCGCCCTCTACCAGCAGCGCCAGTCGTGGCACTTCGTCGTCGAGCAGCACGAGCATACCGAACAATCCCACGAGCCCGCAGACGGAGGAGGCAATACGGCAGTTCTTTGGAGAGGTCTTTGAGGTCTGGCTGAAAGCGATTATGAATCCGTTTGCGACTACCGAGGGGAAGATTGGGAGTCCGGTATTCAGACAGAGGGTGACGGCGGCAGGGAGGAAGTATTTGTGAAGGGATGGCAATGCATTGAAGACGGACTCTCTGCCAATCAAACGGGTCAGCTCCAAGGGCGTTGATGTAAGATGCCTCCACGGTTCCACACAAGGGGTGTCCAAAATGGGGCTTGAACGACAGACGAGGGTGTTACAGAGAAAGTGCCTCGAGAAGATATGAGGATTAACAGAAGGTCGAAGGCACGACTCGAATGGATGGCATGACCGCAGAGACAATCGCGGCAACTTGGACCAGAAGGCCTGGAAACAGAGTCGCATCCCACCATAGACTGTGAAAATTGAGATATTGACAGTCACCAAGGATATTCACATCATGAGGAACTAGACGAAGAAAAATCGCTCGCGTAATTATTACAGTACAACTCATCTCTCCTGATATCTCGCTACATGTATCTCGACACTGCAAAGGGGAATATCGCCAAGAATCGCAACGCAAAGACTAAAGAGACACCTCGCTCTATGTACTAGAGATCCATCTTTTTGCACCAAGAGATACAAGGAGATTCACAAGGCTGTTCGTATCGCGGAAAGTTGCAAACAATTTAGCGAAAGTCTTCGTGCCATCATGCAACACTCCCGTCCACCTTCACCCTCTCCGCTCTTCTTTACTCTCCGCCTTCAACCCATTGCCTTTGCCTCTCTTCTCGTTCCATCTCACTCTTCACGTCTCTACTTGATGATTCACAACTCATCCTTCACTGCATCAGTCATCTTGGCAGCAGCGCTACTCACACTGCTGACCATGTCCTCAGCAGTCTCTTGCACACCACTTCCAAATTCAGCCAGCTTGGCCCTTGCACTCTCTACCGCGGCCAAGAGCCTCCCCTGTGCGCTTTCCATCGCTCCTTTCTCCGGCCCATAAACAGCTTCTCTAATCTTGGATTGAGTTGCGTCCATAGCTGAACTTGCAGCAGCCGCGTTGTCTGCCACTACCGACGAGACGGAGGCATAAGCATTGCTAGCAGCGTTAGTGACACTGGCGGTGGCCCCTGTCGCTGTAGTACCGTAGAGAGCGGCTGAGATGGCATCCTGTGCAGATTTCGCTACATCGTTGAGACTAGCCTGAGCTGATTCGACAAAGCTTGGTTGGGTCCCATAGACAGCTTCACTGGCGCGTGATGAGACTGAAGATGCAGCACTAGCGGCCGCGGATGTGCCTCGCTCATATGTTCCTTTGCTTGACCCATGATACGCGTTGCTTGCGGCCTCAACAGCAGCGTTGACTTGCTCATTTGCTGCGGCGATGATCGCTTCAAGAGTGGCGGGAGGAGTAAAAACGGTAGAGATGACTGAAGATGCCGAGGCGTAGGCATCACTTGCATAACTTGATGCTGAAGCGGCGACGCTTGCATGTGCACCGGTGTTGTAGGCCGCGCTCAGGCGGTTCATGACTGATTCGGTGAAATCCGGCTCCCTGCCATTGACAAGCTCGGAGAAGAGAGCCTGGACAGCTTGATATTGTGATGCAGCTACGTCAGTAGCTTGAGCTGCGTACTCGCCGGCTTGTGAGAGGACCGACTGCGAATATGGGACCGGAGCACCATAAACCCTCTCCGAGGCTTGAGAAACGAGAGCCTCCCAGTTCGTGGACGCTTGACTTGCAACGGACTCGGTCCATGGGGTCTCCGAACCAACGATACCAGCGCTAGCCGCGGAAGAGATTGAAGATGCTTTCTCTGAGGCCGCCGATGCCATGGACTCAACTTTGCCTGTCGAACTAGCGATGATTGCACTACTTGCAGCGGCAGAAACTGAAGATAGCGACGCAGATGCTTGGGAAAGCGCCAAACTGTACTGAGAGGAGGCCGAGTCAAGTATGCTTTGTGCCGGCGATTTGCTTGTCTTTCCCACAGCTGAACTCGCAGAGCCCATGACCGAATTCAGCTTCTCGGAAGCCTGTGATATGGCGTCGCTGTACTGGGACTGAGCCGCATTTAACATTGATTGGTAAGCAGGTGTTTGGGTGCCATAGAGCTTTTCCGATGCGACACTAGCAAGGCTTTCATGTTTTGGCACTGGTGTTCCTATCACAGCATTTGATGCTGCCTCGAGGAACTCCGAATAGCGGTCATGAGCTAAGCCTACGGCCTCGTAGTATCGGCGTTGGCCTTCGAGAACGTATTGTTGATGGACTGGAGTGGGGGTGGCGCCAATCGCAGTCTTAACACTGGAATATTGAGCGGAGGCAGCACTAAGGCTGTCTGCGAGCCTTGATGCAGCAAGTGCTGATATGGATTCAAAGACCCCTTGACTTGGACCATATATTGCGTCGCTGGCCGCTTTTGTTGCAGATGCGTGAGAAGCACTTGCAGCTCCGATCAAGCTTGAGTAACGTTCACTGGCTTCGGACATGAATTTCTCATAGCCAGGGGTTGAGGTAGACCCCATCGCCGTTTTCGCAGAGTCAAGTTGAGACGATGCAGCTGACATTGCATCTGAGTATTTTGCATCTGCTGCAGCGACAATGGATTGTTGAGGACTCAACGGCGTACCATAGGCAGCAGTTGAGGCTGCCTTGAAAGCCCCCTGGAAGTAGTCGCTGGCCGCACCCAGTGCTCCAGAATAGCCGCTCTCTACCGAAGCAAACATTTCCTCGTGTACTGGCTTTGGCTCCCCAGTAATTTGCGCAGAGACGATGGACTTCGCGTGCGAGTACTGTTCGTTTGCTCTCGAAACGGCTTTCGCATACGCTGAAGAAGCGGCGTTGGCGGCAGATTGGGTCACGGGGGTCGAAGTTCCGTAAATGATCGAGGACGCCCTATGTAGCTTAAGCACAATCTCTTGAGGGAGGTCAGATTCTACTTACGCTTCTACAGCTTGGGCATACTTGCCCACCGCTACGCTCGTTGCACTCTCGACAGCACCTGTTTCAGTGCCATAAAGGACACTCGAAGCTGCCGCCAGTGCCTTTGAGTACTGTTCGTCTGCCACCGATGACGCGCTCTCGACTGTTCCCTGCGTTGTTCCGGCTTTCATTAAAGCTTCGCTGACGGCTTTTGTCACATCCGCAAATCTATCGCCTGCTTGATTGACCACGCTTTGTAGTTTCTCGGAGTAAGTCGCATCGTCATCGTCACTGAAGACGTCATCAAGTATAGGTTTCTGCTCGCCGACATTCTGGGCCATTGCTCCTCCATATACCTTTTTCGAAGCCTGGCTTGCCACTGAGGAAACACTTGAGATGACAGAACTTGCACCACTTGATGCACTTTCTGCTGGTGCTGGTGTTCCAACAATGGTCTCACTGGCCTCAGAGGCTATCTGATTCGCTTTGTCCTTGGCAGCGGAAACAATGCTATCAGCTTTCGGCTTGGGTGTGCCAACTATACCTTCGCTTGCTCTCTCTGAAGCGCCGCTGGCTACGTCCACAATCCTGGAACTCGCCTGCTCAACGAGCCCAGGCGCTGTTCCAACAACCACAGAAGAGGCACTAGACGCGGCATCCGAAGCTTTCTTGGTGGCTTCAGAGATGGCGGACTCGGCGATAATTTGAGATGTCTCAATGACATGTTCGCCAGCGGAACTAGCTTTATCCATCACCTTTTGCGCCCCTGCGGCGACAGCGGCAGGCATGTACTTGGTATTGAAATCATCGGAGGAATCCCCTGCTTCAATCTTCCATTGACCAACTCCCTTTAATCGAGCAAGCTCCTTAGCCGTCTCTTCGGCGGAAGCCATGCCTCTCGACTCCACTTCCTCTCCAGCCTCCTTAGCCTTTTGCAATCCCTCGTGGTCCTTTGCAACGGCTTCAACTTTCTGTCGCCATTCGTCAAAAGTCTTTTTGACCTCGTGATATTTGGACCAGTCCTTATAAGTGACACCTTCCATTTGAGCCCATCTAAGGCCAATCTCTTGCAAGCCAAGGTCACGGATGTTGTCGATAACGTCCAATGTTGATTCAGATGCCGCAGACACAAGTGACAATGTCTCCTCGTCATATTTCTCCTTCCAGGTTCGCAAGCTTTGTGCTTTGTCCTTTACCGTAACACCAGCATGCCTAGTTGATTTTGACAGCGAAAGCGATGCCCTATCAATGTCGGTGTCGTCGTATTCTCCGGGGAGCTTCTTGACCAAGGTCTTGATTTCTTTCTTGAGCTTTGCCAATTCAGATCTTGATGTCTCTTCCAGCTGGATAACCAGGGCCTCGCCGACTCGATGGGCCTGACTTTTGATTTGGCGTTCAGTGATCTCCTTAACGCGCTCTTCTAGATCTTCAATGCCCTTGTCTGCGGCTTTTGCAAACTTCTGCTGCCAATTCTTCAGGTCGCTCTCGATCTTCTCGCGAATCTGTTTGGCATCTTCTTCAGGAGTTGCAGAGGCGGATGCGCTGGCTGCTGAGGATTCAGTGGTCGTAGTGGAGCTAGGGGTCTGATCAGGTGCGATTGACGCTAAAACTGATGAGATGCTGGATGACGTCGAAGAGAGCTGGCTCGAGCTATCATCCTCTTCCATGACGGCTTTGAGCTTTTTACCGTCGCGGTATCTACCAAGTCTCTCCCCAATCCTAACTAGCTGAGGCTCAACATTATCACCATATAGAATTCGAAGCTTTGGCCATATAGTGTGGTCAAAGAAGACGACAGTCGACGACCATGCAGATCGGGCATATGGCAGACCGGTCTCGACAGTGAGCTTGTGTCCAAACGCGTAAGTCCGTTCAGCATACGGACGGGAAGCTTCCAGGGCTGGCAGGATATGTGTATTGTAAAGCTCGGAGACACTGTTACGGCTGAAGGTATAGTACGGAGCAGCTGCAGCGGAAGCTTTGTTGACCTGTGGGGCCAAATTAGAGTCGTACTGCTTCTTCACCTGTGCCTGAGCAGTGTCAATCTGGGGCTTCACAATATTTGTCCATTTTTCCTGGCCATACGCTCGGGCCTGCTGGACTTTTGGAGCCCCGTAGGCGTCATAGCTTTGTTGTCCATATGCCAACGATGGGGCGTAGATTTCATGATTGAATTTATCAACGTAAGGACGTGCTTTCTCCACATGAGGTGCAACGTATGAGTTGTAGTAAGGCTCGATGTATGGTGCTACGTGTGATCGCACACTGATGTACGGCTTACACACTTTGGGGGACGCGTCGTCCAGATTGTCGAAAGACGAGGGACAGCGAAAGAGGGCAGTGACAACCGTGTACCACACGAGCAGCCTAGATCAATGACATAGCCTCAGCATGATTGATGACCTTGAGGATATTACTAGAACCCACCTGGCCATCCAACTAAAGCCCTTTGTTGACAGGCTTTGTGTCGTATCTTTCTTGCCCGTGAGTCTCCGCCCAACGACCTGGCCATTTGATCTACTCTTGGCAGTAGTTGAATCTATCGGCCGCCCATTCGTCTCTGCTGCCATAGCAGAGTACTGGAGCTGTGTCGTCGCCACGGTGGACTAAGTGAAAGGAGGTATGGAGGACTGAGGCGGAACGTCTTTCACAGCGCTTAGATCCGTCGACCCCCTCGGAAGAGCGTGAGTCGATATCGTGTGAAAAGGGAGCAAAGAAGGAATGATGAGAGGAGGGAAGTGCAGGTTCAATAGTCGAGTGATAGGCACGTGTGATTGTCGTGGTGGATTGGATAGGTAAAGTAGAGGAACAGTGACTACCCTCGCTACCTACCTGAGCTATCTCATTAATCCTGCTTGCCTGCTCGAATGATGCAATAAAATCAATAAATGCCCATAAATTCTGTCGCGTGCCGAGCATGTGGCCTCTGTCTTCACTCTCAAGTATCTACAACACCATCACAACACTACTCACTTGACTTCTCTACGACTATATAAAGACTGTTTGACACCCTCTTGGACTGACAGCATTTCCCGTCCTTATCCATCCGCGAAGCTTCTGACTCTGAGGAGCTTTTAAGGCAGCTAACGCTAGCCTCATTCGTCACAACCGAAGTCCATTACTCTCCGCAATCTTCTCATTCCTTAGGCGTACCCTACTAGTTTCGCCAGTAAGGCAACTACATCAGGACTTCTTCTTCACTCATGCATCTACACTTCTAAGCGCGCTGAGATGAGGTGTCTTCCCCCACTTCACGCTCTTCAGCTCGAGACGACTCCGTCCCTGCCTGATCGTCATAGTCCCTGATTATCTCGCTATGGAATCTGCTGAAGGTACAGAGGCCGTGGGTCCAGATACCAGGCCTGATCCCGATCTTGATGTTATGAATAATGCAGTGCAAGACAAGGATCAGAAGGAGGAACAAAAGGGCTTGGATCAAGGGACCCGCCCGGACATCATGAATGATCCAGCATACGATACAAATGCAAAGGAGAAGCAGAAAAGCTTGGATGAACCAGACACCTGTAGGATATGCCGAGGTGAAGGTTCCCCGGAAGAGCCTTTGTTCTATCCGTGCAAGTGCAGTGGCAGCATCAAATTTGTTCACCAAAACTGCCTGATGGAATGGCTATCGCACTCACAGAAGAAACACTGCGAATTATGCAAGACACCCTTCCACTTCACCAAGCTCTATCATCCGCATATGCCTAGTACCGTTCCCCTTCCCGTCTTCCTGCGCCAGGCTGCAATACATACATGGAAAAGTTTCCTGACCTGGTCCCGCTTCCAGCTCGTGATGTTCGTCTGGGTGGGTTGGCTTCCATGGTGTATGCGAACTATATGGAGGGGTCTCTTTTGGATAGGGGACGGGGGCTGGGTGGATTGGAAAGAAAGGGGCATACAAAACGAGTCAGCAATCCTCAACCTCTCCACCAAACTTGCTGCACAGGGTACGAGTCCGGCCAACCAAAACTTATTCACGTTAAGAGAAACTACCGCCTCGGCGTTCGTACTGCAAATCTCGAACAAAATCCCAAACCTCGTCTCGCCTGTTCGACGGCTGTTGACCTTTACGGCTGGTGAACCGCTAGGGCTCAAGCTGTCTAGGAAGCTCTATACTTTCGTCATGGGTCCAGTATCTCGCGAGCCCTCATCTTCAATGACTTCAACGCCAAACATTACTAGCCACGTTGCTCATATTCCACGCTCGTCATCCTGGCTCTCTGGCGTCAAGTTCCTGAAGACGCTGACGCGGTCAACCATGCTGAACAATCTTATCATCGATACCCTAGAGGGACAGATCATCACGCTGGCGCTCGTAACGGCCTTTATACTGATATTCTTGATTAGAGAGTGGGTTGTCCAGCAACAGCCTAATCTATTTGGTGGAGCTGAAGCCCGCGTCAATCTTCCTGGAGCACCAAACGCAGACGCTCCAGTGCAGCAGCCTGTTGATCAGAGACATCAAGGACCCCACGATGAAGGTGCTGTTGGGCTTGCAGATCTGGGTGCACAAGTACAAGGGCCAAGAGCGAGAGTTATTGCAAGACCTAGACCTCGAAGACCAGCCCGCGCTAGACAAATCTCTGAGCAAGGTGCGAATCAACGTGACGAGCTTGCTACTGAGGGTTCGGAACATGAAGGCGTAGAAACCGAATATATGAAGGCATCAGTTGATGCATCCGACAATGACGCCAAAGATCAACCCCAAGGCTCACTCCAAAGACCCTCAATGCCGGACAGAGACAAGTTAGCTAGGGCTGCTGAGATTCGTCGCACTATTGAAGAACAGTCTCGAGTCTCCGAGGATGGAGATGACCCTGGAAAAATATTTCAAGAGCTTTGGAACCGTGCGGAGAACAAACCTTCAGAGGTCATCAGAATCATCGACGACGAGGGTCTCAATGAAGAGCTGAGTTGGATTGTAGCGACCATGAGAAAGATTGAAAATTTGTCTATTGTTCAAGTTTCGGAGAGTCAGACTGTCTCTCCAGCAGATGAGCCGAATACTGCAGCGCTGAAGGATAAAGCCACCGATTCCGACCAAAGCCGTCGACCAAGTGACGACGAAGGCTTCGTGATCCTTGACAACTCGGCACTGAATGTCAACTCGGAGCCCAAAGATGAACAAAAAAAGAACGCAGAACCTCTGCGAGGTTCACACCAAGATGCAGCCGTTGAGGACCCCATGTCTCCTGCCAGAATGTCGAAAAGAAGCCCTGCTACACCAAGCAGTTACTTGCAAGATCAGAAGGCCGTCTTACCCAACGATCTATCTGACCCATCCCAGGGTCTGACAAAGGACGGAGCGAAAGAGCATGATGTACCAACCAAAGAAGCTAAACAAGACCTGAATACTGCTAGCTCAGCTGATGCTCCCCTCGATACCCCTAATGACAATCCATTCCATCCCGACTACGAAGGAGAATTGCCGGAAGAAAGCGAAACTGCTGGTACTCCTGGTTCAGACGATTCAAGCGAGGAAATGCTGCTTGAAACATCAGGGCCTACTTTTTCGTCAATTGAAGCGAACGACGGACAGACACAAGTTGATCTACCTCAAGGAAGCCCCGAGCGACGTCGTAGCCTTGTTGAATGTATCACAGACTGGCTTTGGGGAGGCGCTACGACAGCGCCACCTCCCTCAGAACATATAGCAGGTGATGACGAGCACATCGTAAACAACATCGCCGATGAAGCGCCCTTTGTGCCCATGGAACACGGACATCCCCTGAGGCCGGCTGACAATGATGGTGAAGCTCCCGGACAAGACCCCGAAGTTGTCGCAGCGGCCATTCAAGCGGGTCTCGATCCGAACGAGGTCGAAGCAGCTGATGACATTGAGGACTTAGAGGGTATACTGGAGCTAGTGGGAATGCAAGGCCCTCTAGCAGGATTGGTACAGAACGGGATGTTCTGTGCCTGTCTTGTGTCACTGACCATATTCTTTGGTGTCTGGATACCATACATTTCAGGAAAATTGTTTCTGTTATGTTTGGCTCATCCTGTCTCGCTTTTGCTGAAGCTCCCATTACGGTGCGCAGCATCAACCGCAGATATGATCATAGATGCCTTCACATTCGGCACTGCCTGCACGTTCTACTGGACCGATATCATTGTACGCCTTCTTTGCACCCCAATAGGATGGGCCATACCACTTGTGGCGAAAATCAATCAAAATTCGTTGGTGGCAGAAATGGCCAAAATCTATGCAGAGGGTGCACTGGAGAGGCTTATGAATGTTTTTGCTGCGACTGGAAACATCATGTTCGAGTCTGACATCCCTGCCTTTTCGGTGGATGCTCATGAGTCTTTGCTGTCCATTGAGGGCAGAGCTGAATGGCTTTTGCATGGCATATGCCACTACATCGGCTACTACTTCAATCTCGTATACAACAGCTCCGGTTTGGAAGAGACTGTAATGCTTTTCGGCTCTGAAGTCGTCAATCAGGGAAAAGCACTTGTAACCTTTGTCGTGGAGAAAGCCCCAGCTATCGTGCCTTCAGTATCGTCAGTCTCTCAGTTCCATCCGCTCCATGTCAATCTCAGCACAACGCCACGATCCACCCCCTTGGACTACAATTTGGCATATTGGGACACGAAGGACCGAGCCCTCGCTGTCATATTTGGGTATCTCTTTTTCGCATTTCTAGGAATGATATACCTCAAACTCAACGCTCGCATCAGAGGCATCAATAAAGCCGAGAGAGTAGACGGAGTATTTGCCGATGTCCTCTATCAAGCTGGTGGTGTTCTGAAGGTGATACTGATCATCAGTATTGAGATGATTGTATTTCCTTTGTATTGTGGGTCGCTGCTCGACGTGGCACTGCTGCCGCTTTTCGGTAGCGCCACATTGATGTCGAGGATCGAATTCACCATGTCATCTCCGTACACTTCCATCTTTGTCCATTGGTTCGTAGGAACATGTTACATGTTCCACTTCGCCTTGTTCGTTGCAATGTGCAGGAAGCTGATGCGTACCGGCGTTCTATGTAAGCTGGTCTTTAGACGTCAAGGGAAGTCTCTGCTGATGCGACTCTTACAGACTTCATTCGCGATCCTGATGACCCAACATTCCACCCCGTGCGCGACGTTCTCGAGCGCAGCGTCTCCACTCAACTATGGAAAATCTCTTTCAGCGCATTGGTGTACGGAGGCCTGGTTATCGTGTGCCTCGGCGGTGTGGTTTGGGGTATTGCGTATTCGCTCGACGATGTTCTCCCAATCCATTGGCTGTCAGACGAGCCAGTCCTGGAGTTCCCAGTGGATCTCTTGTTCTACAATTTCTTGATGCCACTTGCAGTCAAATTTTTCAAACCCTCAAAAGGATTGAACAAGATGTATAACTGGTGGTTCCGCAAATGTGCCCGCACACTCCGACTGACGAACTTCCTATTCGGGGAGAAGAAGGAAGATGAGGAGGGCAGGCATGTACGTCGCACCTGGAGGGATGTTTTGCATGGGAAGCAAGGGGACGCGCAGAATCCCGTGATTGGCAAAGACGGGCACGCTCTTGCTCAAGATGGGGAGGGACAGGCCTACTTCCTACGAGACGGTAGGTATGTGCGTGCGCCAGCATCAGACCAAGTTCGGATTCCCAAAGGCGCGCACACCTTTCTGGAAGTGGACGAAGGGAACAACCGGGTAGACAATCAGCCAGACCCAGAGGAAGGTCTGCATGGTCGAAACAACGACATGTTCGCCAAAGTCTACATTCCTCCATTTTTCCGCGTTCGCATCAGCGCGTTCATCTTTCTCATCTGGCTTTTCGCTGCCGCGACCGGAGTGAGCATAACCATTGTCCCCTTGGTGTTTGGCCGCTTCGTCTTCGCAAAGGTCACATCGAACCATCTCCGTATGAACGACATCTACGCCTACTCCATCGGTATGTACATCCTCGGTGGCGCTCTTTACGGCGTCCTCTATCATCGCCAAGTCACCATCTACCTTCGTGACACACTGACCCCCCACACAACGACCATCACCACTTTCCTCCGCAAGTCTGCAGCCCTCATTGTCCGCCTCCTCAGTCTCATCTACACCTACGCGGCTTTCGGCATCCTACTCCCTGCGCTTCTTTCGCTCCTCATGGAATTCTTCCTCATCATCCCCCTCCACACCTATTTCAGCACCTCGTTCACGAACCTGAACACCATCTCCTCAGAACGCCACATCATCCATCTGATCCAAGACTGGACACTCGGCATACTCTACCTCAAAATGGCCGCTCGCGTCATTCTCTACAACACACCTTCCCGCCCGGCCTCCGCCCTCCGCGGTATCGTCCGCAACGGTTGGCTAAACCCAGACGTCCGCCTAGCGACCCGGGGCTTCATCCTGCCGGCGGTGATCGCGATGACGATCGCACTGGCAGCCCCACTGGCCCTCGGCTGGCTAGCCAATGCCACAGTCCTGCACGCGTACAGCGCCGAGGACGAAATCTTCAAAGCGTGCGTGTACCGCTACAGCTACCCGGGCGTTCTGGCGATCGGCTTCGCGGGCACGTTTGTGACGTTGCTGAGTCGGGCTTTTAGCGGGTGGAGGAGGAGGATCCGGGACGAGGTTTACTTGATCGGGGAGAGGTTGCACAACTTTGGGGACAGCAAGCGGGCGAAGGGGAAGGGCAAGGGCAAGGCGAGGGAGAAGCGGGCGGCTGATGGGCTTTGAGGGAGCGGGCGTGATTGCATGGCGTTTGCGAGCGTTGGCGTCGGCTGGCGGCATATCCCGGTGGATGTGCGGGGGCAGGGTGGAACGCTCGTTGTTTTGAGCTTTAGCGATCGGTTCATTCGAAGCATCAGGTAGCGGTCCGTTTGAAATCCCAGGGCATTGGCACCCTCATCGTTGCAGCCTCTATCCGTCCCGTCGCCGGCCTTGACCCTCGACGATCGAAGCCGTCTATCTTGTTCCTTGCTCGATGCTTTCGAACCCTTTTCACAGCCAATGTTATGCTGACGCTACCTACATCCCCCCGAGACGCTCCTTGTGGACGGTCTCTACCCGGCTCCGCTACGTGATTGCGCAAATCGACGCCTGTACGGACACGATCCCACCCCACCGCTTTCAGTGGCGCAAACGTGGGATCCGCCACCGTAGCCCCTCCCTTTCCCACCCCCGCATCCCGCCACATCGGGGACGTGCAGTGACTTCTCGGGATAGCCGAGGGGGACGCACACGGCCCGTTTGGATGAGGACGACGGCGACTGAGGAGCGCGTGGGCGGTGTCGGTGCAAAGTGTTGCGCTGGGGCGAGGGAGGGGGATGGAGCGGTGCCGAGAGCGGCGTTGCGGCTGTTCGTGTTCCGGTGACCGGGGAGCTGTCATGCGGCGTCACGGGTGGGATTCGGGTGGCCCTTTCGTCGGCGAAAGGGGTATGGGTTCGGCGGAAGATCTGCGCGGTGGGAATGGGGCGGCTGAGTCACTTTTCCCGCGTCGAATGTGCATTTCGTGGGCTGTGGTGCGAGGCGAAGACAGAGAAATGCGGAGGGCGGGAGACGGGGATCGAAGGAGAGGTTTGGTCGTGATATATTATTTCAAATAGAAAGGCCTCAAGCGATGGGGGGGGGGAACGACGGTTGAAGGCGTCCCACGGACCGATGAGACAGCAGGGTCAGCCTTGTCAACTCCAGGCAAATGGACTTTGCATTTGCAGTCCCTGCAGATGTTCCCAGAAGACCGACCCGGTGGCAGACGGCAGGTCGTGGCTGCGCGCGCATTGTCGATCACTTGCAGCGTCCGTGCTGGCTCGGGTGAAGTTTCTCGATCAGCGCGGCGCCAGCAATCACCCTCGTGGACGTGGTGGTAGCTGAAAATAGCGTCCACGGGGCATTCACATGACCGTACGGATATCTGTTCATGATCGGCTTGCAAGGCGTCCAGATGGTGGTCTGCTGCCAAGGCACGAAATCAGTCCAGTGGGAGGAGATGCGTCTGTGTAGTGCCATACAACATAGCGTCGCCGGAGTTGTAGGAATTGGAATGACGGCAATCAGGGATCGCGCACAGCTAAGTCAAATGCAGCAAGGGTATTATGCACGGTCTCCCTCCCTGTGTCAGCGGCCGCGGCCACCGTTGTCAGGGTCCTGGTGGGTGGACTTGATTCGGGCATGGCTCGTGAAGCTCTGTGAGTGGGCAAGGTGTTCTGGCGATGGGAAAAGTCAGAAGGTGAAGAGCTCAGTCAGTGGGTTGGGTTGAGCGGTGCGGTGAGGCCAAAGAGGATGATGGCGTGAGTGGAGGGGACGCTCTATGTAAGAAATGTGACGAGTGCCAGTGCGGTATCGTTGTGGGATTTTGTCAATGGATCGGCAGTGGGCAGGAGGTGGCATGATTCCATCATTCTTCCATCATATTATTCATTCGCATGGTTTTGGCCGAGGACCTGGTTAGGAAGCGGCAGAGACCGCACACTCCGACCTTGGCACCTTGCCATCTGGTGCCATTCTGTCGGTAGACGCTTCCGGCAATGTTGCAGATGCAGGGTCAGGGGTTCAAAGCAAGCAGGGTCCCGGTTCAATAACAATTAACAATAATAGTAATGAGAATCGAGAATGGTGAATGGTGAATGGTGAATGGTGAATGGTGAATGTTCATACCGAATACCGAATGGAGACGACAATGGAAAGACTCAAGACTGTGGTGTAGAGTACTCGACGCTTGCTGCTTGTGTCGTAGCACACCGGATGCCTCTAGCTGTGCTTGTCTTCTCTCCTCTCTCCTCTGTCCTCTCTCCCCGATGCTCGATCCTCATGACGTACGATGATCCGTCGCGAGTGGAGAGGCGCCGTCTGCCCGTCTCAGGTGCAAGGAGACCCTGAGTACTTAGTGTCGTATAATTCATAATTCATAATCCATAATTCATAATTCATATTTTAGACAAACCACTACGACTAGACCGTACGGGATGGGACCTGTGAAACAAAAAGGCGTGGAGCCACTAGCCAAAACTGAAAAGGCGTGTATTCGGTAGTCGGTACCTTACTCGGTAATCGGTAATCTTACTCAGACACGAAATTAGACTATGGACTATGGACTATGGACTACGGAGGGTCTAGACCTGGACGGCCGAACAGTGTCCATTGACCATTCTGATTCGGGAGAAAGACCAGGACGCAACGATTCTCACAGCGAAGTGGGAATCCAATCAACACACAGCAAGAATGACTAATGAACGTCATAGGACCATAGCTTGATCCAAACGGGTATGACCGTTGTGACAGGCGGCTTGAAAGAATGGGACCACAGGCACCGGCACCGCTTGCTAGTCGCATGAGCTCGGGGATTTCTCGTGGGTCAAGGGAGGCTTGTTCGTGGAGGGTGTGCTTGAGGATGTGGTTGGATGACGAATCGATGAATTCACGAATCCACGAATTCATGAGGTCGGGAGTTCGTACACTGGTTGCCCGCGCGTTCATGGGATTCCGCTTGGAGCGCAAATGTTCGGTAGATTCTGCAGCTGTTCGGAGGATGCAGGGGTATGGTGCATGGTTAGAGTCTCGACTACGCCTTCCCGACGCAAATGCATCGCGTACTTTGGATTCGTGAATTCTTCAACTCCTGAATTGAAAGCAGCGGTGGGCATGAGGCAGATGGGGGATAAGTAGGTAGGGGATCGCTCGTCAATGCGATTGGGCGGGATTGGAAAGGATGGCCAGGAAATGGAATCCTTCCGAGCTTTCTCTTCCTCTTGTTGCGTCAGTCGATTCAGACGAAGTGAATAGAGGACGCTAAATGAATTCGGAGCTTCGTTTAAGCGTCATCTTTTCTGGCCTGGCACCGTCCCGTTGCATCCATTCTCCCACTGGCCCACTTTCCTGTTTGCCCGTTGACTGGCGACTGGTCAGGATAATCATGTAACACGTTGGAGCGATATTAGGAATATTCTGCTCTGCAAATGGTCGTCAGGTCTGTCAAGGCCTGGACCGTTGTAGGCTTTTTCCTTGTGCCGGAATCAGCTTGTTGCACATGTCATTTTAAAGCCTTTTAAAGGCAGACTTACCGGGTAGATCACACCGTGACAGATCCAAATCGTCCAAGGGGTGCTTAGTCGGCCTCCTAATTCCAGCGAATGCTTGCGAAAAAGAAGCCACACGCTTTGACTCTGCATGCCCTAAACCCACTCCGTCCCGCGCTTGTCCACTTCCTTTCCTCCGTTCACCAGCCGAGAATCCTACTAAAATCTGAATTCCAGCTCGCGACGCAAGCGCATGAAAAGGTAAAGTACTTAGTTTATGCGAATGGAAATCCAATGCATGACACAAAATTCGGCGGAGAATTTTAACTTTCGGCAAAGCGAAAGACATCCCGGTAGCTGGGTCCGAAGCCAGATGTCATGCCTGCAGCGCCTATGCACGATGCCTTCATAGCTTCCTACCCGTCCAACGACCACTGATCTCCCCCATGATGATTTGATCCCTGCATCCATTGACCTCCTGAATAAGATACGCCAACACCCATCCTACCGGGACTCCGTAAACCCTTGTTGGTCGTATCGTGATTAGTGCTCACAGCATGGCCCGATCTCTCACGCCCACGCTGTCCCGTTGCGGTGTAACGGATGGGAAAAGCGTGGCTGCGTGGCTCACTCCCCCCTCCGTTCAGAACGTGCAAGCTCAACGCCCGAATTGCTCCATGGGTCTATCGTATCCAAGTGCGGTGTGTGAAGAGGCGGTAGGCAATGGTACGCTAACCCGCTCAGGCTCCGGTAGGCAATGGACCCTCTTTCTCTCAGTGATGGATGCTGGAGGCTTTCTCCGGCCGAAGCTCTGACAACGGGCAGAAAGAAGGACTGTGGATGATGGATCGACGTGGCTTCCCAGATCAAATGTGCCCACGAAGCGGTAGATGAAAGCAGATCCAATCGTTGCTTTTCTCGCATTCTCGCTCAAGCTCGATTTGAGTTATAATTGGAGAAAATTATCCGCACGCCGGCGTCCACTAGGCAGATGATGCACCCCGCTGCCGTGTGGACTACTCTAAATTCCTCACAGCCTCAGTATTTCGAGGCTCCGACAGGTATACCAGGCTCCCTGGACTCCTCCACCGCCACCACTCCCCGGACGTATTGCCATGACAGCACCGGATGGATGAGAAATGGCGTACGCAAGGACAGCTAGCAACATCGATTGAGATGACACGGATATCATCTGTCAAATGTCAAACTACTGATAGTTTCACAGTCCGGTCGATGACGATCAGACTCTATCTGATAATAAGCTTCTACTCGCTCACTTCTGGCGGTCGCTCGGGTCCTTCCCCAAAAGCACTTGACTTCTCTCCTCCCTCCTCCATTCCGCCTCCACCAGAGCGCGTGCATACTAATGTAATGGAGATTTGAGCACGAGAGGCAAAATCCCGTACCACGGAACCAATTCAATAGACATCATTCCACGTCTGAGTAGATGCAGTTGATCTCGCCTCTCACGCCTCCTCAACCTTTTTCTCTCTCGCCCATTCTGAAGGCTACCACAACCGTCATAGACACACATTGTCCTCTACTATCATCTGAAACACATCGTGGCTTCCATTCCCTCAAAAATCTCAAATCTCAAATCTCAAACCTCGACTAAATGATTCACACTTTCTCTGCGTAACCCCACTTGACGAATGAAAGACCCACTAACAATATAAGCCTTACTGGCCAATCCCTGGTTTCCCTTTGGCTGTCAAAGGAGCCATAACTTATAAGTGTTAAAGAATAAAGATTGGTCAGTGCGTTGCGGTTTGCGGTGAGTCGTCCCTGCTCTTCACTTCAATTCTTCATGACACCCGATCCCCACCTTCCATCTGCGACATCTCCTTCCCTCCCTTCCTCCTTTCGGGGTTTTCTGCATCATTGGCAACCTCGTAACTCTCGGGAGTATGTATATGCATCATGTACCAACGTTGTACCTGCATCCTCTTACCTGCACTGTCTTCGGAGATATATCACTGACCGTCCTGCCACAGCCGTCCATAAACTCGGTTCAGGCGTTCCCAAAGGACTCTTTCGGATTTCCTGTCAAACTCGATCGAGGCTCGGACATTTTGACCGCTTTAATCATCAACTGCCGGGCCCCTGATACGAGACACAAACATTGGAAGATAATCGTCCTGCGCCGAGCATGAGCGACTAGCGCTCATTATCGCACCTCGGGATACTTCTCTGTCACAGCCTTTATAAAGTCATCAATCGGCTCTTCGGTGGGATACGAAATATACTTTCGCTCATTCGACCCAGACATACACTTCTTTTCCTGTGAGTACTTATTCCAGCTCCGTCTTTGCTTTCATCTTCTTCGGCTCAGAAACAATGTTGCCGTAGCACTTGCTGTAGATCATGAATGACCAGAGGATAGTCTTTCGTCCTGCGAGCTGGCACCAAAGGGCCACGACCAGCCAAGCAAAATTTCAATCTACAGCGTCAGGACTACGTTATAGGATATGCCATATATGCGTTCTCCACCTCGCGCGTCTAGGACTCTCCAGCGAGAACTTTCACTTTCTCCCCGACCTGCCATGCATGCTCCCCATGGACAACAATTCTCGGAGAGACTGCCGTCTATTCAGGACGTAAGTCTCAGCTAACCGTCTCTTGTCGTACTCTACTAATCCGAGACAGATTTTACCCAATATCCCACTGCAAGGGGACGAGCGATCACTGTCTGAGCTCCGTTCTCCACTCCGACACACCCCACAAGGTCCATCTCGTTCGGTGGATATTCCTGCTCATTTATCGCCGCCTCACATCTCTAGCAGAACTCGACCTCCGTCAGATACAAGCGCCTTGAGCCCATCCGGGAGTAATCGACAAAGGGGAAACGGAATCTCAAGGCAGTCCAGCTACGATGTGCCTTCTCCTTATCCGCTTCCTATGCACCCCGGTCCACCTCTGGTCGGGTATTCAGCCTCAGCTTCACCGGCTCCGCCTTCACCATTTGTGAATCAACCCGACAGTCGACAAGGCTACCAGAGTACAGCACCTCACTCCAGCTTTCAGAGTCGACAAGGAGAGTCATCAGGTCTACCTCCACCGCCACCGCCGTATTACAATCAGTACAACACCCTCAATGGCCACTCATCATCGTACGATACTGCAAGAGGCTACAGTAATGGCGAGTCGCGTCCCGGAGACATTTACTACAGCACTCCTCGCCTGGAAGCCGCTCAATATCATTCCTCGACCTCGACGTACGCTTCAGCGTCTTACGGCTATCAAATATCCCCAAACTACAGTGGGCGGTATGCCAGTCAAAACGGACATCAGTATCAGAATGGCTATCACCGGCCTATGCAATTCGAGTCGGAAGACATGACTTTTCAGATGCCAAAGAAGCGACGGGGCAACCTACCCAGGGACGTGACGGATATGCTGAAACAGTGGTTCGAGGAGCACCTCGCGCATCCCTACCCCACCGAGGAAGAGAAGCAGATGCTTTGCAGGCGCACCGGTCTCGCGATGACTCAGGTGAGCACGGCTGCTTGGACGTGGCGCGATCGCGCTGACATGGGTGAACAGATAAGCAACTGGTTCATCAATTCCAGACGCCGACGGGTACCTGAACTCGAGCAGCAAGCCGACACGGAGAAGAAGCTCCGCGAGAGATCCGGCGATACGAGCAGCAGCTCGGATTAGAATGTCTCGACCGTCATCTGACACCAAGTAAGCGCGATGGGGCAAGGACTTTCGGTCCGTGGCGACTCTTCGGGGAATGGATTTTCGATCGTGCTCTTTTGATTTTGGCATAGCGTGCAGGGGCGTCTTATTCCCCGTGAACACATGTGTAGGGGGCATTTGTTTGGCGTCGGGAAAGACACAGGACCGCAAGGCAACGGCATCTCCGGGGTGGGGGATACCCATGAGGTCTCTGTACACGATCCTGTACTCGACGAGGCGTCGGATCTGCATTCTGCGTGCCATCTGATATTTGATTCCGAGGACTTGTGCCTTGTGGACCGTGGGTGACTTGGTAATCGCGCGATCACGGCGCGCGATCTCGCTGCGCAGGCATCGGTTCGCTACCGATCCGTGGGTACGCACGCGCGGGCTGCGCAGATCTTCGGTGATTTTCCTCACAGCGATCCATCGTGCCGTCTTCCCTTTCCCCTGATCGCCATCGCATGACTCGTGCCGCGATCGAAGCCCCCCCCCCCGTGGCCCCAGCGGCAAATCTCGACATGGGGGGTAGAGTAGGTGGGATGTCCTCATCGAGTCTCTGGTCGGTTCGGCTGCGTAGATCTGCAGGGTGCTTGCACTCGGTCCAGTGCGAAGGCAATAAGATCGGCCGGAGGTGCGACCGGCCCCGCGTGCGCGCGCCGGAAACTGTTTCCCTGCCCAGTTTTGCGGTTTCTTTTTTTTCCATCGTTTTTTATTTTTGTGCGGGGTGGGGGTGGATTTGACGGACGCGTGGGATCGTCGCGCGGTGGTTTTGGGAGCCCTGCCTGGCTGGGGTGCGCGCGCCCCCTTCCCAGTTTCCCACGCCGGTCGGGAGAGTCGATCGGTGGGTAGGGTAGGGTGAGGTAAGGTCGGTGCTAGGGTGCTAGTAGCATGTATGATTATGCGCATTAGTGGTTCCGCTACGCTGTTTTGGGGATGGGGGCTGGGTGGGGGGGTTCCGGGTGCCGGGTGCCGAGTTGGGGCGGGGGCAGGGGGCTTGTCTGCAGGCGGGGAGGGGCGGGGGGAGTTGGTGGAAGGGAGGAGGCAGAGGAGGGGGTAGGGAGAGGTGACTCTGTGAGTGTGGTTATTTGGGTTTTTGTGGTTGCGTTTGCGTTTGTGTTTGTATCGTGTTGGGTTGGGTACTTGGGTTATGTTGGTGGATAATATCATTACTTTATTGTTTGGGCTCCGGGTTTGGTTCGTACCAATTGGGGGCAAAAGGCGGATGTGTCTCCGGTCGAGGGGAGTGCCGACTCGACGTCACCTACTCACCTTACGTACTCCATGTCGATTGGCTTTGGTTCGTACCAAAGGGGGCAAGGCGGACGTGTCTCCGGTCGAGCGATTTACG
Organism: Platismatia glauca; assembly: GCA_963556305.1. Classification (NCBI taxonomy): domain Eukaryota; kingdom Fungi; phylum Ascomycota; class Lecanoromycetes; order Lecanorales; family Parmeliaceae; genus Platismatia; species Platismatia glauca. The sequence goes on from OY745769.1 coordinate 1,680,545, forward strand.
CTCCAACAACATGTACCTACTTGACCGTACTTTACGTACTCGACATGTAGATTGAGTTTGGACGACGAGGTTTGCTTGGGCGGGGGCAATACCGAGCGGGCAGACTGGCTGCCGTCATGTCATGTCATGGTGGAGACGGGAGAGCCTCGTCGTGATCAGGGCGAAGTCATTATTACGCATACGGGATCAAAAGCGCGCAGGGATTAGGGTCTCTGGGCTGTTCGCGAGACGGTAGTATCGCTTTCCAACGTAAATGCTTCGCTATGCCGCTCAAGATCTAATCGCAGAAGGGTCCGCAAGCCGACAGTGGCTGCGCGCTATGGGGGGAGGTCATGCTGCGGAGGATAGAACCAGGCGGTGGAGTCGGGAAGTTGCTGCTTCGACGAGAGCGGATCTGAGAGTCGCGAGTCAGTGAACGGATGTCTCGGGACGGGATCGATGGGATGTGACGGGATGCTTAACGTACTCTCGCTCCAACAGCTTCATTACCTTCGCGACTCTCTCTCTGCGTAAATCAGAGGGTATCATATGTGTGCCATTGCCGTTGGTCTGCTCGTGACTCTCATGCTCAGTGGTCGCTTTGGCCCTGGTGACAAGGTCCGTGGTCAGGTCCTTGGCCTCTTGATATCTGTGCAACGTTTCTGCCTCGGACTCTTGGCCGTCTTCCTGTTCGTCTTGCGCTTGGGCCTGCTCCTCTCTCTCCAATCCCACTGATTCGGCCGTCTTCCTGACCTCAGCGAACCAGAGCTTCTCTTTCTCGCTCACTTCCTCTCCAGCTTTGCCGAATTTCTCTCGAAGCTTTTCGTAGCGAGTGACCAGCTCTTGGTGCTTGCTTCGTACCTTCTTCAGCTGCTCATCTAGGGTAGCATGACCTTTGCTTGTGGTGTTACCCACGTACTGATCAGCGTCCTCACCAACGATAACCTCTGTGCGGTGCGCGACTTCGTAAGCCCGGCTGATCTGGTCTCTCAGCTCTTCTTGTAGCCTCTCGCATCGTCGAAAGAGATCTGCAGCCGCGATGCCTAGCAGATGGGTTTCCTTGCTGATGACTCTGTGTGCTGAAGTCATCAAGTCTAGCGTGGCAGTCGACATGCGCACTTGCTCTTTCATTATCTTCCGGTGGCGGCTTGGTACGTGTTTGTCAAAGAATCCCAGTAAAGAAGAATCTCTCGAGAATGTCTGAGGTGCTTGGTAGATCTCTCTCGCTGGACCTCGAAGCGACAGCGTGTCCATATCTGGCATGCTTTTGAAGCTCTCCTCTTCCTCTTCGACCTTTAGTGGTACTACTATTTCAGGCTGAGGTTCTTCCAAGATTGCTGCTTTTGGTTCTCCATTGATAGACGTTAGGAGGAAATAGCCCAAATCGGAATCTTCGAACACTAAGCAAGCAGCGACAGATGTATTGGATACCAAGTCTTGTTCATGGCTGAACGTCAGCATTCTTTCCCTTAGTGTCCCTGGTCCGTTCCTGATTATATCCATGCGGAAAGGTGCCCCGAGGCTTTCGCTGCTTTGCAGCTCATTTTCCAGACTGTGCACCCACAGATCAAGCGAGAAAAAGAAGACCCCTTTGCTGTGCGTTATAAAGAATGAGTACCGTGATTGCACGTCCTTGGTGAAGGTAGGCCATTCCAGGTCAAGTAAATCACTGGAGCTCAGCGTTTCCAATCCCTCAAGAACTATCAGATAGGGCTCTTTTAGAGATTCAAGCAACCGCTTCTGTTTCCTGCGAGGTAACCATTGTCCTTCCACACCTTCCACATCTAAACATACATAAACTCTACCGCCTCTTGTCATCAGGCAGACCACAGCTGCTGAAAAGCCATGCTCGTCCATCCAGTCTGGTTCCGAGTCGGAATCATCACCGCTTGTGAGTGCTTCAGCGTCGATTTTCCCTGCAATGACGTGGATGTCAGATAATTCCAGATCTTCTTCCACGTTTTCGGAAAAAAGCTGGAAAGGGCCTTGCAGTCTTGGGATAGCGCCGGGGATGGTCGGGCGGCTGTAAACTTCGATATCTGGTGAATGCTCGTCTTTTCCTTCCACAATCGTCGGGTCCTGGCCATCTATCCCGCGTATCCACTCGTACTGGTCGCTATATTGCCGGATCTCCTCCAGATTGGATTGGCTTTCTTCCTCAGCCGAAGTAAGCTTCCCTACGACAGCCGTCGAGATGGAGGGCATCAGGGTGGATGGTGGGTGCCATTTGGAGGGGAGAAGAGGGCACAAGGCGTACACATCGCCTCCTTTCATGGCGAGCCACAATGTAGTAGCGGACCATGCTGACTCATCGCTCGAACCACTGCCTCCAAAGCAAGCAGAAGCCACTTCCAATCCCACAGAATCCAAAGAAAAGGCTCTATTCCTTGTTCTGCCCGGGGCGAAATCTTCCTCTTCCGAGGACCCTGTCACAAGTTTCTTGAGATCTACCGCCAGTGTTGGGCTGTCTGTCGACCAGCGATTGTCTCTATTGAATTCCCAAAGTCGTACAACGGCGTCAACTGAAATAGTGACAAGGCAATTTCCTGCCACTCCGCAAGGATGCCATAATATGCTGGCGACTTGAGATTGAGATAGCACGTGTGTTGTAGGACCGACGGCGAAAGACTTCAGTTTGATTGCTCCATTGGGTAATTGCCCAAGGTGAGAAGAATCTGGCAGTAGAGCAATGTACACCGTATGTGCCGTAGCTATGGCGAGGAGATCACCATTTGGAGAAACGGATAATTGTCGTATCGTTTCGCCAAGTGCAATTGTGAGGATCTGTACGGACCGCTTTTAGCCAATAATCCTTTCCTCTTCTGAAGGTATATACATACCCTATAACTGCCGTCTTCGGGACCATCTTTCTCCACCTGTATGTCAGATCTTGAGCCTGTAGTCCTAGACGGTTTCGAAGGTGTGGCTTTCTGCTCTTCGAAATTCTCCTTGAGCATGCTCAGGTCTGCCCATCGGATTTGTTTTCCAACAACAGTAAATATCTCCGCTCCACGCATGGCAATGGTCTTGTTTGGTCCCACATAATCGCTATCACTACCACTGCCGTTCTCTAGCTGTACCGAGCCTCTTTGTCTTGGTTGTGCCTGAGCTGGCGTAGGCTGCACATTATTGAAGAGTTGAAATCCTGAATTGTTTCTACATAGCCATTCCGGAGTGTAGGCAAGGACTTTTGGCATGGCGGAGGAGGGAGCAAGGAGAAACACAAAAGATGGCGCTGGACAAGCAGGTCAACAGAGCCTTCTTAATAGAAGAATCAAAAGTTTGCAGCTCATTGACACCATATTTGCGAAAAGGCGCGCATTCATTGACAACCGCGGCGCGCTTTCACTAGTGCCACCAAAGCTGCAGCTCTAGCTCCTCTAGCTCCAAAGTCCAAGCAGTTCTCCGCAACATCTTAACCATCTGCCTGAGCTGTAAAGACGCGATGCCAGCAGCAATCCAGACTACTGTCGATAGGCTTGACAAACCCAGTGCTTACTACCTGGGAAGGGTAGGAACATATTTCACATCCATAGATATTGTTTGTGAGACTAACAAACGCCCTTGATTGTCAGAACAAGAAGCGTAAGTATGGTCGTGATCGTGACGATGATGACGTCGGCCGACAAAGGACACCTGAGGAGCCTGAGGACCCATTGAAGGATGCTGCAACACTCTACGTGGGCAATCTGTATGTGAAGGCGCTTTGTCCCTGTTGCGAGGAGAATCTAGCGCGGCTTATGCGATGCAGGTCATTCTACACTACCGAGGAGCAGATACATGAGTTGTTCGCCAAGTGAGGACTTTCCCGAGTTACCACTGAGAGGACCATGCTAAAATCTGGCAGATGTGGAGAGATCAAACGACTTGTCATGGGCCTCGACCGCTTTCACAAAACACCTTGTGGCTTTTGCTTTGTGGAATATTATAATCATCAAGATGCTCTAGACTGTATGAAATACATTGGAGGTACCAAACTAGATGAGCGGATCATACGGACAGACCTAGATCCAGGCTTTCAAGAGAATAGACAGTATGGGTGGGTCGACTTGGTGGAAATCAAATTTTTGGGAGCTTCCATAACTTACAATTTCACTTTAGCCGGGGGAAGTCTGGCGGTCAGGTTCGAGACGAGTACCGCGACGAGTACGATCCAGGACGAGGAGGCTACGGCCGTGCAATCGCCGATGAGCGTCAAAAGGAGGAAGATGAGTACGGCAAAGGAAGGTAGTGTAGGTCTCAGGGATACAGCAGGCGGATGGAGCAAACTTAGCCTCGTTACGGCATCAATTGTGACATGTATAAAGACATCAGGGATATCCACAATTTCTACCATAGTCAGGGCCCTCCCCAGCCGTGTGAGCTAGGTGGATAATACGAATCCACAGATTATGAGTATACTGATCGTCAGAGCTTTTCAAGAGACCATGTTCTTCTCCTGGCATTGTGTCATGTCTCTGACCTGCTGCAGCCACCATACATGGATCCTTGCATCTTCCGTCAGCTCTGGATGAAAGCTCGTTCCAAAGACATTGCCTTGCTTCACCGCAATGATATCTCCAGCTTCATCCTCCAATCCCATTGCAGCGACATTTTCTCTGAGCGTTCGGCTTCGACCCGGCAAAGTCGCCATGACCTCAACCGGCCGAAGGACTTGCTCCCTCATTCCATCTTCAGGGCTCCGAGATGGTGCAATGACCGTTTCGTCGATCATTCTTTCACTCGCCTGCTCGTCCCTTATTCTAGGCAATACTTTCTCGACCACTGGCGCTCTAATGAAAATCCCATTGAACGGTTTGATGCCTCCTGTTCTGTCGTCTGTCCCGAGAAAAGGCAGGGCTAACTCAGCTTCGAAGCTCTCAGTCTGCCTCCCAAAATAATTACGATTCACTCTCACGTCCAAGCCACCGATGAGCTCCTGACCCCCTTTTTTCGTGCGATTGGCGGATTCGGCTAGCAAGATCAGTCCAGCACAGGTGCCCCAGGTTGGTCTTCGACGTACTCTATGAAAAAGGGGAAGTCAGTGCTGTTCTGGATCACAGGAGCAATTGGACAAATGAACTTGCTTGACAAAGTCTCGCAATGGCTCCAAAAGATTTGAGCGAGCTGCCACTAATGAGACGGTCGTACTCTCTCCACCTGGAATGATGAGAGCGTCACATCTCTCTAGGTTTTGCGCGGTGCGAACCTCCACAAATTCCCAGTCTCTGTTCTGGGCAACAAGTACTTCCGGGGAAGCTCTTCGTAGGAGCTTGAAGTGTTCATCGAAAGCCCCTTGCAGAGCGAGCACACCTACGACAATGTTACTAGTCATTTGATGTTTGTGTGAGTCAAGGACCATCTCGGAAAGATCACCAGATAATCCCGGAGATAAGGACGGGCCGCTAGTGCGCTTTTGACATCCGAGGGCAAATCCCGTTGACATTTTTGCCATTGCTCCCGTAAGAGCTCTTACACAATCATTAATACCTTCATGGTGTTCTCAATGAGCCTCTTTCATGTCAATCTCCCGCCATAATGGCACGATTCCAAAAAGGATTGAAGAACATCCTCCAAAAACATCCCAATGACGTGGTCTTCCTCTCAGCTCTCCGCACTCCTATAACCAGGTCTTACAGAGGCGGTCTTCGCAATGCCTACCCAGAGCAAATGCTCGCTGCTGTTGGTCACTTCTTTTCCAATCCTCTCAGCTTCTCACTCACAGATTGCCAGGTCCTCCGCGCAACGCTCGCCCAAAACCCCAATGTCCCACCCTCCGTCATCCAAGACGTCGCAGTCGGAACCGTCCTTTCGGAACTCGGCGGCTCCAAAGCTGCCCGCATGGCCCTCAACCATGTCGGTTACTCGTCCAGCACATCTCTTTACACTGTCAACCGTGCTTGCGCATCTAGCCTCCAAGCCATCGCTACCATAGCCGATTCAATAGCGTTAGGTCGAATCGATGTAGGCATCGGCGCGGGCATGGAAAGCATGGCGAGGAATTATGGTTCGAAAGCTGTGCCAAAGCAATTATGGCCAGATTTGAAGGAAAGTGGGGTGAAGGATGCGAGAGATTGCATCATGCCAATGGGAATCACAAGTGAGAACGTAGTGGAAAGGTATGGAATCAGTAGAGCGGATCAGGACGCCTTTGGTGCCGCATCACATATTCGCGCATCAAGAGCACAAAAAGATGGCCTCTTCGACAACGAAATCGTCCCGGTCTCCGTGACGAACCCTCCAGGCGGAGGCGACGGCAGCCCCACCCCTCAGCCCAGCGAAACCGTCCAGGTCACCAAGGACGATGGGATCCGACACAACGCCTCCGCTGAGTCCATGGCCAAGCTCAAACCCGTCTTCAAAGAAACCGGCACCACAACCGCAGCCAACAGCTCTCAAATCTCCGACGGCGCCGCCGCCGCTCTCATGATGCGGCGCTCGACCGCCAACTCCCTCAGTCTCGCCTCGTCTATCATAGGGAAATTCGCTGGGGCGACGGTCGTGGGCGTCGCGCCGGATGAGATGGGTGTTGGGCCTGCTTACGCTATCCCTGCCCTTCTCTCCTCTCTGGAAATCAACAAAGAGGATGTCGGTGTGTGGGAGATCAATGAGGCGTTTGCGAGTCAGGCGCTTTACTGTGTGAGGAAGTTAGGGCTGGACAGGGCGCTGCAAGAGGGCAGGATTAATCCCAGAGGTGGGGCTATAGCGTTAGGGCATCCGTTGGGCGCGACGGGGGGGAGGATGGTAAGTACCATTTTGAACGAGATGAGCAAGGGAGGATTGGGCGAGGTGGGGATTGTGAGTATGTGTGTCGGGACTGGAATGGGTATGGCGGGCTTAGTCGTTAGAGAATGAGGTCTGGTTCTATGTTTGTTAAAGACTTGGGGATTGAAGACATTGGGAAAGGGTGCCTAGGGAGGGCCGAGTCATGAAGATGGCCCGGTATTTGAGGACGTGCATAAAGTATTCTGATTCATTGCCAGATAGTAAGGTAAAGCTGCGTCCCATAGAGACCTCAGTCGCGTCGCCCAATTGCAGTCCAATTATTGGGTATAGCCGTGACAAACCCTACACCACATCTGCAAACCAGCCACGACCTGCCGATCTCACGTCTTGTTACAATTCTTCCGCTCCATGATGGAAACGCAGGGGCAGAAATGATGATATTCCGCCGCCACTGTTACTCTTTGAGGGAACTGTTGACGAATTTGTTTCAATCAAGGTGGGAGGGCTTTTTCTGTCGCCCGCGAGGCACCCTCGCACCTACCTAGCTGCGCTCTCGGGCAATTCGCACTCGCAGTCCACGCCGCCATACTACACCGATAGTATGTAGGAGGTAGGGTGTATTTGCTGCATGTCGGTGGGCTTGTAGACAAGGCTAGATCCTAGCCCGGTTTATAAAAGCTTATGGGCCCCCAATCTTTATCGCTCTTTTGCTACTTGCATCGTCTTCCCTCAGTAGCCAGTAGTCCCTTATCAATTGCAGCATCATCAGACATCAGCAAGAAAGTGAATCTCAAGGCTGACGGCGCCACTACCTTGAGTACTTAAAGTAACTTACCTAGGAATGAATCCGGCCAATCACGGCTACCAAACCCCGGTCGTTTACCCTAACCAAAACCCGGCCAATTACGACTACCAAGTACCATAAGCCGCTCAGTTAAGTACACTACACAAAACCCATCCAGTCACACTACACAAAACCCGGTCAGTTACACTACACAACACCCGGTCAGTTACACTACACAAAACCCGGTCAATTTGGTCTACCGAACAGTCCGAACTCAATCACAGGGACACTAAGCACTGTGGTAACCTTGAACTATATTAAAAGCGATAAAGCAAAGTACGGCAATCTGTGTCAGCACACGCATTCCGTAGGCAGGCTGAGCGCTCACAATTGTGTGAACACGGGCGGCAGATCCTATCTCTGCGTTAAATGTGGAAAGGCTCATTGCTTGGTCAGTAACTTAGGCGTTTCTATATCAAGCAAAAAAAAAAATCCAAAACAAAAGCTGATACAAACGCCAAAGACGATCAAGCAAGCGAAAGCTTCGGGTCTAGAGAATGGCGAGTGCTTCAGGTGACTCTCCTGGTCGTATGGAATCGCATACCATCTCAACGTCGAAGCCGCTCTCGCCCGCCGTCATTGAGCAAATGATTAGCTCTGGTGTATTGGATGAAATCTCGAACTATCCAGGGGCTGTACGTCACCACATCTACTGATTCAGCGACCGCAACAAGGCCGACAACACGTTACGCAGGTCAATGATGTTCTTCATTTATCAAACCGCACGTTACGGGCCGCAGAATGGGTTTCGACTCTGTCTTGTTCACACGGGTTTTCGCATTGATTCTGCTATAAAGTCTGAGGACGGGTTGGAAGACGACATTGATCGTCTCGAGAAGGAGATTCCTCAAGGACATATGGAAGTCGCAATTTTAGGGCCGAAGCCTTCTCCACCTCCTAAAGAATACGAAGAGGAGGAAGAAGAAGAAGAAGAAGAAGAAGAAGAAGAAATCGAAACTGGAGTTTCAGAGCACGTGTGATTCTTGTTGCGTGGAATGGTAATTGCCCCGCTTGATCCTCGTCGAAAATTGCACCGATGGGTCCACTGTCGCTTGTATGCAATTGCCACTGGAGTCAGGTTGAATCAGGGGGACGTCTTCCGTGCACTCTCGTGTGTATATAGCCGGTCCATGGCCTCTCTCCATGGTTTGTCTTCATGAGGGTAGTCAGAACAGTCAAGAAGTCTTTAGCCCTAGCCCTAATTTCCGCTGCGTAGCCTGTTCCTCCCAACATCCCGCCGCCAGGGCTTTGTCGTTTGCCAACCACCACAACTTCTATTAGGGTATCATCCTCTAACCTCTTATTCCTAACCATCATGTCCCAACACATCATAGTCAAATGCAAGCTGGATGATCAATTCCGCGGTTGATCGAAAGCTGATGTTTCGACAATCGAGGTGACCCTAAAGTAGGTCCAAGGTGATGAAATCCAACCACTCCAATTGGCCAGCTTTGAGGTGGAAATCCCTGACTCACTTGAAAGCAAAGAGGCGTACGCTTTTCTCGGATTGACGGTTGAGATGGCTGAGCTGCTTTGGCGGACATGGTTAGACGCGGACAAAGATGCTGGGGAGCCTGATGGGCCTGTGAGAGGTGGTGGTAGAGAAGAGTCGCTGGGGCTGTCATATCATCAGGACTTTCCGGCTCATATGCCCGGCACAACAAGAGTTTACAGAGGTAGTGATATGGAGTCTTTCAAGCAATTGTTTGATTTGATGACCGGCAACCCTCATCGTCTGGCGACCCAATCCATGTGGCCAACCGACCTTTGTGGCTTGATAGCTGGTCCAATGTTGTACTCTGCACCACAAGAACGCGTCGCCTCGCGGCACGCTAGATACACAAAGAACCGATCTGGACTCAGCGTCACGGCTGTTGTTCACATGGACATGAGAAACTTGTTTCTCGATCATCGGAAGCCTCACATACTGCAAGACAACAAGTGAAAACAGGTCGTGCATGAGTCTCGCCACAGAAATAGGTACCCAGCTCGTCTATCCCACCCGCAGAATCCTCCGCTCTTCATTGGCTATGTTGTCACAGCCACAATAGCTCCATCGCAAAGGTCGACTCCTGGACTAAGCTTACCGACCATAACATCATGACGATCGATGAAGATGTCTTCAATAAAGACACGAGAATTGGGAGACTGTAGGCGACACAGTATGTATTTAACGGCTTGTATCTCATCGAAGCATTAGAGAAGGAAGCGGATGTCGGATACACTAAAGAGAAAGCGAATTTCCAGACATGACCGAACTCTGCGGCAGAAGGTACAGTATCAATCCAGACACTAGTGCACTTCCAGTAATGCGATAGTAGATCTCCGAGTCGCTCGACAATGTCTCATGCGAGTCTCAACCCCTTGCCTGAACGCGATCTCCTTTCATCTGCACTGGCTCCCCAAATCCTTTGCCTTTGATGGGGCTACCACCCCGGCTGTTCCTCTTCCCTTGCTCCCTGTTCCACTTCTTTGCAACTTCGTCAAGACTGACATCCGCCATTTCATGTGATGATGCTGGTGGTGATGTCGCCATTGGGGGGCTGATGGGGGCAGTAGCCTCTTTTGCGGCATCGTCTTCGAGCTCGCTGTCCGATACGTAGCTGGACTCGATACTTTGACGCCGGCAGCTGTCAAGATTGACGGGACCCTCGCCCTTATTTTCGGTCAGTTGTGGTTCATTCGCAACGATCTGGTGTTTAAACGACATGACCGCTGTGGCTGTGGCTTCGTGGTGTGTTGGCGGCAGAGCTACGCTCGCCCCAAGTGTCTGCTCCATATCATGGAGCATCACTTCCATTGGTGCAATCGTGGCATATTGGCCAAACTCTGAGTAGGCAGTAACGTGGCCGCAAACCCCACCAGTTGCGTTGTCAATGACCCAGGCACCCGAATCACCGCCCACTCCAAAGTCGCCTTTGACTCGCCATACTGGAGACGGGTAGACCCTTCCCGGCATCTTGGTTTGCTGCATCGTTGGTAGTATTGTTCCGGTGGCGAGCCCACTCGTTGATCCATATGCATGGACTCGTAAGTTTCCGAGTGTCTCGGCTTTGACCACTTGACAGGGATAGGAGCCCGGTGCTTGACAAAGTTTGGCTCCTCCTAATACCGTGTTCATTGATGCCCTTCGCTCCTCGTGAATTTTGAACAAAGCCCAATCGACCTCATGCGCAACAGATCCGTAAGTCAAACGTCTCAGCCCTGAAGATGCATGGATATTGCCCAAGCCATGGCTCACAAGATGATCGTCACTCATTTCGTCTTCGTCCGGGAAAAATTTCTCATCAACATCATCCAGAGCCGGCTGTGTGACGATGATATGTTCACCCCCACCCGGCATAGTACCCGGCAAGTCACCCATATTCATATCCTCAACGAATCGAGAGTCATCCGAATCAAGGGCTCGAAGACACTCAAGGTCATGCAATTTGTCTTCCGAAATGTCGAGGATAGCCATTTCGTCGGGTAATAAGCTTTCCAACCCGTCCAAGCTAAGGTCGGGCTCCTGATCTTCTTGGAGCATGTGGTGTACGCTCATCCCATGTGCTTCACCGTTTACCAGGACTATGCCCCCAAATGTGACCGCTTCCGAGTGCTGCTCATCAACAAAACAACCAATAGACGCTCCACATGTCGGTTTCTCTTGGTATCGTGATGGTTGTCGACCCTTTGTTTGGCTCACTTCAGGGGCAACAGTCTTCTTTTGTCGCCGTTTCTTCTTTTTCGACCAAGTAATTTGGCCAGAAGCAATCTGAATATCGAACAGTCTCTTGTCTTCGTTAACATACTGCAAAATTTTCCAAGCCCTCAAGATGCTATTGCAGACCATCAAGACTGTTGGTTTGGCCGTCTCGGGGGTGTTGCCAGCCATGAAGACGTCTATCTCGTAGGATTCCCACCTGTTGATCGCCTTTGCAAGCATGCGACTCAACTTTGGCATCATGACCGCATCAAAGTACGCACGGGCCGGCTGAGGTATGTTATGTGACCAGACTAGCAATTCGAATTTGTGGCCTGGCTGAGTTGGAGAATCAACTTTAAGCGCTTGCCATGGGACTGGTGCCGAGACCGCCTCACTGGCCATTGGCAGGGGTTCAGGCCGACCAGAAGTAAAGGAAGCGGGTAGTATGGTAGGTTGGTCGTCGTCATCAATCATACAACACCGTTCTAGAGGTTTGAGGGCATTCCAATAGAAGTCCGTCTGCAGTTTTGGTTGCTGTCTTTCACCGGGCTGCTGATTTGTGGTAGATTGGTTCGGATGCCTGGCGTCGGCAGCGCCCAGGCAGTACTCCACTACGCGCATATACCTCTTTCCACATTTGCCGGCAAGCTTCTTGGAATACACGGTCTGTAGCCTTGCTTTGAAAATCTGGTGTGAGTATTTGGTCTTCCAAAGTTGATGGATTGGCATCCACAATCCCACCTCCAACAGGATTAAGCCCAAACTGTAGATGTCGTAAGCAGGCTTGTATGCAGTCCTTTTACCACTTTCAGCCATCGGATGACGGTAGATGCTCGAGATGAAGCTTTCTTGATGTGCAGCATGTGTATCCTCTGCCGACGTATCGAAAGAAGTGAGAAGTGGATGTCGGATAGCGCCATCCTTCCATGGCGTGGCGCTGGTATCTGTGGAACAATTCTCGTCCACAAATACCACATTGCTGCTGTTGATATTCCGGTGGGATATGCCTTTAGCATGGATATGAAGCAAACTCAATACAAGCCGAAACGCAAGACGGAACCTGTCCTCCAAACAAGGCATGTTGTTGCTGACAGTGTTGGCAGCATGTTGAAGGAACGATAGTAGACTTTGCGGCGAGTGATGCAAGTCGAGAGACCTGATATTCAGAGAAGCTGGCCCTGGTACTTCGTAGACGAAGGCATACCTCGGCCGATGAGGATCCACGAACCAACCGAGAAGTTTCATTGCTCCTGTGTACCGAGGTTCATATTCATCGGACTTTTGATCAAGAGCTATGCAAAGTTCTTCGTAGCGCCGAAGTGATGGTAAACGGCCAGTCTCAGAGTCTGCATCCTGAAGAAAGCCATAATCAACCAGGACCGGTTTGCCTTCGCACTGGTTTCGTGGCGCATTAGACGATAGCACATCGAGTAAGCAGGCAAACACTCGGTCATCGGATTTGTTAGCGATATTTTGGTACGATGGTGGCGACGATTCCGTCGTCTGCTTCACCTCTGGGAAGCGCAATTTACTAGGATCAATCCGTGTTGAGGCAGCGACCTGAGACCATGTCGATGGTATGGACTCCTTACCAGCCGTCGTAGCGTTCTCTAGCGAGACCTGAGCCTGGGATGCGCCCGACTTTCCAGGGTTGAAGACCGCATTTGAAGATTGCTTTCCAATTTGGTCAGTGGAGCGTTTTTCACTTTGGCTTGTAGAGCCTTGGTGAAGAATCTTCTGTGATCTCGATAGATCGCATAACGTGTCAATAGAGGTCGTAATATCTTTGACAATGTCTTCCAAGCGTGCTAAGTCAATGGAAGTCCACTGGTTAGTAGGGCTGAATAGCATCCCTGCCTTGTCGACAGGGTATCCTCCGGGAAGCTGTGGCCGTGATCGTGGCTGGATTCGCTCTGCTTCATCCAGCAACTCTCTAATGGACGACATGATACTGGCGACCAAGTCGCTTATGCCTGCCCGATCCAGAGATCCATCAATGTCTCCAGTTTGATCCGCTTTCGAGTCGGCCCATTCTAAGCCCCATGCCACCAACCGATCCTTCTGAATTCTGAGTTTGAGATGTAATGAGGAGAGTTGGGGATTGGTGATGTCGGCCTGCACAATTTGTTCGTAGCTCCTCTTCGTATCGACATACATCTGGGTTAGCCGCCGCGGTAGCAGGGCGTGGGCATTTCTGATGAGCTCCATCCCGCCTGCAACAACGCCCTTTGCTGAAATTGAAATTGAAATCGAAAGGTATCAGAGCAGCGACTGAACTTTTTTACTGATCATCATTGATTGTATATCGGGTGAAGCCTGCAAGGTCTTGCCTTTGGCATTGTACAAAAGCTGATGCCTGATTTTGCGCTAATCTTCCGAAAAGGAGCAGTGGCAACGAAGGCAGCAGCAAACTGTACAAGGTGGCTCAAAGTACCCCACAGCGACACTTCGTGATCTCCAGTTCTAAGAGTATGTTTTGTCTGGTGATCGCAGAGAAGTGAGAACTGTAGAGCCAGGACTTTCTGTTACTGAAGCAGCGCAAAAGAATGAAAGATGGCTCATAAAAGATGCCTGACAGCCTGAGGCCCAAAAGATAGCGCCTTGGCTGTCAAGCCTCGGAAACTGATCCGAGTCAACTTGCGCATTCCAACGCCCTCTTCTCAGCTTTGCCCCAAAGCAAGCGAGTCCTCTTCTCAATGCTAAACCTCTGGGAGGTTTGGAGGAGAAGCTAGAGGTACACCTACAGCCATGAGTTAAGTGCCACTGGTCTCGCAGCATGCCAGCGACGACGCTCTACTTCCTGCCTGCCTCCAGCCCAGACTCTAATCCTACGCAAGACATCGTCGCCAAATTGACCTCCTTCTACGATCCCTCTCCTCTGCCTTCCTGGACACTCTCCCACCGCATCTTCCGCGAATCGCCCTCTACCCAATCTCCCGCCCAATCATCCCCTGTTCTCACGAATGGCGTCAACAAAGCTAAAACTTCCGGTCCCCGCTTCCTCCAAATTCTGACCCTCTCGCATCACGCACCTCAAACATATGTCGCGATAACGAGCACCCACGCCGCTTCTCAGACCAGAGTCGGAACGCCAGCTTCATCCAACATAGGTGCTGAAGCAGCAAGCGGAGAGCCAGCAACCATAGTCTCCATCCCTGCCGGTCCATCGAGCGAAGAGTTCATTCAACTTATAGTCTCGAAGTTTGGCCCACTGTGGCAGCAGCGGCAGATTCTAAGCGCGGGTCACGGGCATGCGTTTGAGATTGGCGATTTCAGGGTTAGGGTTGGAGAACTGAGACAAAGTGGCAGCGGAGGTGGGCAGATGGGAAAAGGAGCGGTGTGCGAGGTTTCGTGGGTCGGTGAAGAGGCTGAGCAGGGAAAAGAGAGCTGGGAAGCCGGGGAAGCGGTGGTCAAGGGCTTCTGGGAGGGATTAGCATTGCGCGGGGCGAGGGAAGTCTACTGGGTGCCGGGGTTGGGAGATGGAGAGGGGACCGTAAGGCAGTGGTGTGAACTTCTGAGGCCGAGGTGATAAAGCGTACATTAATTACACTCCGCTGGCTGCCAAGTCTTCGGCCTTTCGACAGCACTGAGGTGGACCTCTCCAAACAGATCTTAAGAGAGCCAATCATCCCCCTCGAGAATTGCACCCCAATCATCGCTTTCACCTCTCGTGAACGCCTTCGTGTTCTCGACCTCCTTCCGTCCCAAGTCCGCTCCATGAAGATGGGGAAAGCAGCCGCTCTTCGACTCCTCCCATCTCACATTACTCTCAATCTGCTTCAGAGGTATCTTGAGCACCCACAACTTCTCACTTGCGGAGAAGAAGCGACCAGCCGTAGCGGTCGTCTGTGCAGCGGTGGAGAGATGTATGAAACCATCTTTAGCATCAAGATCGGAGAGGGGAAGCCTGGCGGGCAGTGGATCTGGAGGCGCTTCTGGTAGAATCTTGTAGACGTACTTGGAGTTGGAGAGGGGTGATTGGGTGGACATTTGGCTGGATGCGTTCTTGTCTCAATGTGATCCTAAGGCAGGAGACACGTTGTAAACTCCGCTGACGATGACCAGAGGCCACTTAGGTATGGAGGAGGGGTAGTGTGGGTTTATGTCCTGCATCAGGGTGGGGTTTCTACTATTTCTCAGACGAATACCTTATTCAAACAGCCACTAGTGATTTAGGTACAGCGACAAGCTCAACTCGTAGGAAACATGCTCACGTTTTGGGGATTGATAGTAAAAGACATGCTGACTCGGAAATTATTAACAGCACGAGCAGTTGCCGGCGACAGTTAAATGGGACCCGGCGAACTTCAAGTAGTCAGCTCGTCTGACAAGATGCTTGGCTTGGTGGAGGAGTTGGCGTCTGCTTGGAATATCTCGAATAACTTTTTCAATCAAAGGATACCAGCTGCTAGGTTGGGATTACTACAGGCCTTTATGAGAGTACACTGTATGTGAATCATCGGCGCTGCTGTCTTCAATAGGATTTCATTTGCTATTAGATCGCTGGCCTCTTGTCGGCTTGGTACATCTCATTTCCGCTGATAGTGTGCTCTAATTCAGACTTCTCAATCGAGGAACTCCTTCGCCTGGCCCTCATCCATGGGTATCCACCTCACTTCACCATGTTCATTAGCATGCCGGGACCTCTCTGCCTGCAGACTATCAGCAACGCGTCTTGTAGTATGGACTGTGACAAAACTCACATCACCATCCCCATAACCTGCTTCACCCTCTTGAGAATGTTCTCGTTCAACGCCTTGTTCTTCTCCGCGTTCTCGGGGTTGTTGAAGCGATCACCTCCGAATTTCTTCTCGATTCTGTCAAGCACTATCGTAAACACAAAGCGCGACAGGTTAGATAAGGGATAATTGTACTGCGGCGGTCAGGACTAAGGCAGCGCGTGCAGGAGCATCATTTGACAGCGTAATGAAACATTTATTCATCAAAGGGACAGTTTCCGAGTTTCTTTTCTTGCAGTCTGGTGAATTATCGTTACATTTGGTAATAGTATCTCTATCATCGGCCACAGCTCCCTGTGCTCCATGGCCTTCCATCTGTTGAGCACCTTGCTCGTAGTTGTTGTTGTTGCCGTTCATCTGCTGAGCACCCTGCGCGTAGTTGCTGTTACCCATCTGCAGCTCCTGTCCATTGTAGCCCTGTTGAGGCAAGTTGGAATGCTGCTGCTCGTGCATGCCATCGCGCAATTCTTGGCTGTAGCCCTGCGTGCCATAATGCATGGGGCCGGGTTGCTGTCCGGAGGTGGGAGAGAAGTGAGAAGTCTGCTCCTGACTGGCAGCACTATCGTAGTAATTTGCGGCAGACATGATGGATAGATGAAAGAGTGGTGTCAATTGTGTCGCGTGAGTGTTGAAGGAAGAAAAAGGGATTGGTTGGGAGTGTAAAATGCATTCGTGTGGGGAAGGTTCGAGACTTACACGGACGGCTAAAGTAGCGCTGTGCACTAAAAATAAACCTGCTTTCGTTGCGTCGATGCCCCACTCGTGCGCGTCATCAGCACACCACTTCACATTATGTATCACCGTATCGTTGCTGTGAAGGATGCTAATGAACCACTGCCTCTGGTGTGTAGGTATGGTGGTGTCCCAGCAGTGATTGGACAGGACCCATTCGATTTTGGGTATGAAGAAGGCTGAGCAAGCTGTAGGAGGGCAGGAAGAGACACCCGCCCCGGACATTATTGGCAAGCTTACGAGTCTTGGAATCCGAGTGGCGAATCAGCGCTTTCTGGTCTTTAAAAGGTCTCGTCTCTGTTGATCAGCACAAGTTACTTCATGGATCACAGGTAGCATCTCAGTGTCTTTTCCTTCTTCTTCACTCGTATTCACAGTCGTTACAACGTTACGTTGAAGCTTCCTTTCCTTCGCTGTCTACTTACTCAAGTCTACAACAACTCTCGCTTGTACTGAACCGGCCCTTCTCTTTCTCTACGTCCCTTTGTCATCTTACCACCTATACACTTTACAGGATGCAGAGTCTTCTCTGCTGGTCTCTAATCATCCAGGCAACCCTTGGCGCCGTCCTTGCTCCACGCAATACGACCATCGCTTGCAACAACTCCCCAGATCTCTGCTCGAGAGCCTACTCAAATATTACACAGCTCGGTGCCCACGACAGTCCCTTCCTTAACAACGCATCGGCTTCCAATAGCATAACGCTCAGTGATGCTGGCAATCAAAATGTCGACAGCGTAGCCCAGCTAGCGGCTGGCGTCCGCCTCCTCACCGCACAAGTCCATAACTATAATGGGGCTTGGCACCTCTGCCATACTAGCTGCGGCTTGCTGGATGCCGGGCCACTGAGTGCTTGGCTGTCCACAATCAAGACATGGATGGACGGTAGTCCGAACGACGTGGTCACGATCTTGTTGGTGAATTCAGACAACGCATCGGCAGAGGATCTCAACGCAGAGTTCGAAGCCGCAAACATTACGTCTTACGGGTATAAGCCACCTTCAACTACCACCGCCTTAGCTACCTGGCCTACCTTGCAAGAGATGATCTCCAATAATACTCGCCTGGTGACCTTTGTGGCAGATTTGGTCCCTTCGACGAACACAGTTGCGCCCTACCTACTTGATGAGTTCACATTTGTGTTTGAGAATCCGTACAATGTGACAAGCTTTTCCGGTTTCTCTTGCGTCGCAGATAGACCACCTGCCGTGTTTGAGCAGACGGGCACGGCGATATCATCTGGGCGTTTGCCACTTGTGAACCATTTCCTCGATACAAGCGAAGGGTTGGGTATCGACATTCCAGACACTACGAACGTCACTACAACCAATGGCAAGACAGGTGTTGGAAGTTTGGGAGCCGCAGCCTCCGATTGCTCCGCCGCGTATGGCAAGGCCCCTGCGTTCCTGCTCGTCGACTTCTTCGATGAGGGTTCTGCCATCAGCATAGTCAACAGTCTGAACGGGATATCGACGACTGAAGTAGGACAGACCCTGCCTTCAGTCACCACGACTTCAAGCAGCGGCGCTAGCAGCATTTTAAGCCTTGGATTCGGCAATTATGGTTGGCTGGGTGTACTTACCGTTGCGTGGGTCGCACAACAGATATGAGATGGGAAACGATGACGAAGCGAGAAAAATTAACGAAGGAGATGTTTTGATATTGCATAGCGAGAGCTGCATTGGGCATACTGCATACTGCATAGCGTGGGGCGCGTCTCTGCAAGCATTTCCATCCTTTCATCATGTAGATACTTGACCGAGGTGCAGCGTTCATTCTTGCTTGATATCGGCATTCAGAATGTCATCCACAGCCTTGACTTTCTCGCTGAACTTCTGCTTTTTGTCCGTCCTGTGACCTGTGAGCTTTCGTAGGACCCCATTACTTGATTTGTTGTGCTATCATACCTTGAACCGACCCTTATATCAGTCTGTATCCTCACAATCCCCTTCTTGTGCAGCATAAAATGTGCCTGACCAATGAGACGCATCACATCGTCCCAAGAGCCTTCTGCCCCAAGATTCAGCCTTGCCCCTCATATCAGCTTACCTCCGGAATAATGAATCATCACTAACCCACAGTCGTTCCTGCGGAATGCATTGAATACGTCAAATTGCTCTTCTGCATCAAACGTTGCACGTCTGCGATTTCTTGCGACACTGACGCCGTGGGGGTTCCGATCTGCTCGAGATTAGATTTCGCAGCCTCTAGTCGCAGCTGAAGAAATACCGGGATGAGGCAGAAGTCTGCGACGCAAGTTTCGGGAGTCCCGAGGGTTTCGAGGTCAAGATTATCTGGAGGAGCCATGATTGCAGAGATGTTGGTCGTAAGGTTTTCGAAGCCGCAGTGCTGAACGTCACGCATTCTAAATATGCCAAGGCCGCTTCTTCATATTTAGGCCTCACATCTCAAAGATATATTCGTCCATTCCCTTTGTTCCATGACTTATTGCCGTTTTTTGTACGATTCTCGTTGACGAGATCGTTGTTATACGTCTTGGGTGGCCTTCTGCTTTGGCTGTGCTCTCTTCTTCGTCTATTAGATGTACTCTTTGTCATATTTCAAGCAAAAGCCTTCACGACGCTGTGTCTGCATTCCAGACCGGCATACTTGTTTTGTCATCGTTAACTTAGTGTATCGGGTGTTGAGACCCTCATTTTGCAACACGTTTACCATTGGGAGGTTGTCTTCTGAGTAGGCTTTTCATCCCCTGCCCAAAGCATTCTGGGACCACTACCTACACACAGCCGCCGTTGACGAGTCGGCAACCATGCTTACGATCGGCCCTGATGATGGACTGCAATTCGTGTACCTAGCAGAGGGAGCGGCAAACGTGGTCTACAGAATACGAAGCCTTCCTGTGGACCCAAGCACCTCCGCAGACCTCAGCTTCGAAAGCTATGGCCCCAACACTCCTCCACCAACCGACATCGAGCCACTCCACCTAGACCCTCGTCTCGAAGGCAAGCTAGTCCGCCTCAGAAAACAGACATCTTCCATCACCCCAGTCGCCGAGTCCCAAAACCACTTCGACAATATGATCAAGCCTCTCTTTCCATCTGAGAACCTCGTCCAGCAGATCCTGTTTCAGCCCTCAAAACATCTTTTGAAGGACTGCAACGCTAGATTACGCGAGATGGAAAACAACGGCGCGAGACCAGTGAAGCGCCACAATGTCTATCTGGCTGAGGATGAGATGTATGGGATGTTGGTCACAGACATGTCTTGCAGCGACGACTCGTGTAAATTTTTCGAATTCAAACCAAAATGGCTAGCTCAGTCTCCATCTGCTCCGCCGGAAGCGAGAAGATGTCGCACTTGTGCTTTGAGAGCAATGAAGAAAGGATCTAAGCCAGGTCTATGCCCACTCAATTTGATGGACGAAGACAAAAGTATTACTGCTATGTGCCGCGTCATGGGGCTAGATCCCCGCCGACTGCAGGACTACAGCGGCTCTGAGATGGAGATGCTAGGTCGAATTCGGGGCTTTATCCTTAACGATCCACTTCTGCGTCGCTTGAGGCAACTTCAACTCGACAAAGACCCGAATGGAGTATTGAAAGCGAACGTTGCCTCTCCAGATTTCCTGGCCGCGATGACGTTGCGAGACTGTACACTGTACTTAAAAGTTGGTCAGATTTCTATTGACGCCAGACTTGGAGACCTGGACCTCAAGAGTGGAGATGGGAAGGCGGAGTATTGGAGGGGTCTGGAGAGGCAATTGATTAATGGGGGATGGTACACGGCCACGGAAAAGGAGAAGACAGTAGGTGAGAACCTTTGTCAACTGGCTTGATACTAAAATATAAAAACGGAATCAACCGCTTTGACTGGCTTTTCACCAACAACGATTTGGCCCGTTCATCGAGATGATTTTCCAATTAGATCGATCAAACGCTCACATCATTCTCCTTCTCTTGAATGTGAGATTTCAGGATGGAAGCCCAACAAGAGCGCCTCCCACTTCGTCGAAACCATGACTCTTTTCCCATACGCCGTGGTCCACAATCCGGTTATGCCATATTCAAGAGCCCTGAAGTTCCTTAACCGCTTGCATAGCATGGCTCCCTTCCCTCTTCTCGCCCAACCCATTGCATCTGATATCTGGAGCTGAGTCCGTCCTCAATAGCCTATACCCAACATATCTCAAGGCCCGCTGTCCGTGAAAAGTGCAAGACTCGGCGCCGATGGGCTGCCGGGACAGGTACCCATGGTCTGCCTCCCCTCTGAGACATATGTACTCCGCAAGCTTTGTGCCCTCTGATTTCTCTTGATCTCCAAAGATTCCTCCGCCAGTGTCTTCAACCTTTTATCTTCAACCCCAGCCAGCGTCTCTCTGATCTCTCACAAGTGATGGCGACGTTGCGTTTGAATTGGCTAGGAGGATGGGACTCGTTATGTGCCATGTTCTGAAGAGCCAGTCGGTGCTGGGGCGCGAAATCGTTGGTTTCTTGGGTTGGCGAGATTGGATCAGTGGAAGGGTGGGGTGCGCTCAAGACGCTAAGATCGGTAGTATGTGAGATCACACGTGACTTGGCGGAACGATTCCCCTGCATAAATCTGTGAATTAATAATGCTGTGCTGATCTGCTGTTTGCTGACCAAGGAAGGCCAAGAGATTATGGAGATGCTGGCTGCTGATTGGTAGATCCGTCCTTGGCCATCATGCGCACGTCACGTCACGTCAAATTTTTAAAAAATGCGGAAGGCGAGAGAAGCCGACGAGGAGGTCTGGGATTGTGAACGGCACTGAATGCTCACTCCGTACCGACTATCCCACAGCGATGTCTTCATCTGTCACATTTATTGTCTGTCATGACAGAGGAAGATGCAGCGACTCGGCGCCTCAATTGCAGCCTTGACACTTCTCATTCTAGCAGTGGCATTCCAAGTCCCCCAAGTTCGAGACATGGCATGGCCAAAGGCGCAACATCTGCTTAGACAATCCGCACCTCTCGTCTATTCCGCTCGAGGACTCCTGCCCCACTCTATAAACGCTCGTCCGGCCGCCGTCCTCTCTTCTTCCTCTACCCCCAATCAGCAAACACACTCCGCCTCCCAACGACAATTCGCCACAACATCGTCCGCCATGGCAGACTCCATGACCTTCCTCACTGCCACCGGAACCCGTCGCAGCCACTACCAGATGACCAACGAGTCCACCATCTCCGACGCCCGCATCAAAGAGCTCGTCGCCCACACCGTCAAGCATGTGCCCAGCTCCTTCAACTCGCAGACCACTCGTCTGGTGGTGGTGCTGAAGGAAAAGCACGAGGAGCTGTGGGATGCGATCATGGAGGTCTACAGGGTGCAGTTGCCGGTCGACAAATTCGAGCAGACGAAGGGGAAGATGGAAGGGTTCAGAAAGGCTTATGGGACGGTGAGTGGAGAAGATCTCGTCCGCGCGCTCGCTGTTGAATCGACGCTGACGCAGCCGAACGCAGATTCTCTTCTACGAGGACAGCTCCAACGTGAGGGAATTCCAGGAGAAGTTCAAGACGTACGAGGACAAATTCCCCCAATGTACGCACCCCTCCCACTTCCCCCATCCACGGTGCAATCGTTGAAGAAATCCCCTAGGGTCCGAGCAATCCAACGGCATGCACCAGTACACCCTCTGGTGCGCCCTCGAAGCGGAAGGCATGGGGGTGAACCTTCAGCATTACAACCCTCTGATCGACACCCGCTTGGAGACGATGTACGGTGTCCCGGCGACGTGGAGCTTGAAGGCGCAAATGGTGTTCGGCAAGCCCACCGGTCAGCCGAAGGAGAAGACGCTCAAACCTGTTGACGAGAGGGTAAAATATTTCGGGGCATGAAGTTTGAAAGCGGAGCGGTGAAAACATGATATCCAGGCTAGAACACACCTACCGATCACTACCATCTCTCACAAGGAAGCTGCTGTGGAACGATTCGTGTTCCGAATCAATTGATGCATGCCAAGTCTATCCGTCATTGGATCCCCGGGTATCCGCGCCGGCAATGCATGCCCGCTTGTGGACGCCAGCCTTGATCCAACCCCATCACGCAAGACGCATCTCACCACCTCCGACCTCACTTCCCCGGCTGCCCCGCCCCCTCCCTCCTCAGCCCCTCCATCACCTTCTCCTTCTCCGCCAACTTGGCCCTCTCCTCCTTCACCATTGCATCCACCGTCTTCGTAGCCTCCCTCAACCTATCCAGCTCCACCCCCTCCTCCTTCTGACTGAACGGATTGCCCCCCCCGTTCGCAAACGGTATCTCGGCACTCCTCTCCCCCTGCTTCCGCAACGTCGCCTGCTTGCTCCCCTTCCCGCCCTTGCCCCTCACGGGCTGCGGCGGCCCGCTCGTCAGGACGTCATAGAACGGCTCCACGGGCTCCGAGAAGACGACCTCCTCGTAGTTCTGACTGACGATCGGATCCCGCCGCTCCTTCTGCCCCTCAATGTCCCCCACGTACGGATGCAGCTTCAGCCCGTGCCACAGCGTCTGCGCCTTCTCGTTCGCCTCGGGCACAAAGTACAGCTTCATCTGCACCTCGAACTCCCCCCACCCGGTCTCCGTCACTTCGAAGGGCGCCGCCTCCACCATGCGCGACGAGTTGGTGTACGTCTCGTGCAGCTTGAACTGCACCTTTTTCAGCCAGTAGGATATGTCTTCGTCGTTGACGCCGCGCACGAAGACGGACCATTGGTGCGTGTGCTCGGGGCTGATGCCCGGGGGGCGGTTGTTGGGGTCGAGGGGTTTGGCGACGGAGCCGTAGACTGAGGGGGGGAGGGGGTGTCAGTGAGGTTGGTGTTTGGGGGGGAGGGGAGGGGAGGGGAGGGAGGACGGACCGAAGGGTCGGTGGATTTGGACGCCCTTGATGCGGTCTTTCTTAGTATATCTCGGGACAGGCATGTTGAAGTGATGGATGTACAGAAAATGCAGCGATGGGTATGTGGGTGGTTCAAATAGAAGAGTAAATGGCGAACCTGCACTTACCTTGACACGTTTCGCTCCTGCCGGAGCGGGCATTCTCGAGGAAAGTGAAGGTAATGTGTTGTGCTACCTAACTGGTCTAGCTTTTGTCAGGTGTGTTCTACGAACCGAATATTGTGAATATGCTAGTCAGAAGGAGGGTACGATGCATAAGAGATCAAAAAGACAATGTCAATCTAGCTGAGAGAGTAGCGACAGATCTTGTTCTAACGCCAATGGATGAAAGTGTTCAGCGTTCCCCGCGATATTACTATCTCTCATCTTGCATGCGGCTCCGCCAATCCCTGCGTAGATCTCGGCCTAGCTTCCTTCGATCTTGATGTCAATGTCAATCACACCACCTCCACCATGCCCGGTGATATTTCGAAAACGAAGATTTCCCCGCAATCCCTGCACTCGCAGTGATGGCGAAGAAGATCGTGGTCTGCGGAGGAAACGGTTTCCTCGGTACGGACCCCTCCCGATCACTCTAAACAGCACTTCTTCCGTTGACGATGGCCAGGATGTCGGATTTGTAAAGTCGCAGTCGGCCGAGGCTGGGACGTGACCTCCATCAGCCGCTCCGGCGAACCGACCTGGTCGGCCGTCACGTCGTCGTCGAACGCGCCGCCCTGGTCGACTTCGGTCAAGTGGCAGAAAGCCGATATACTCAAGCCGGAAAGCTACAAGCCGATGTTGACCGGGGCAGACGCCGTGGTGCACTCTATGGGGATATTGTTGGAGGCGGACTACAAGGGTGTCATTACGGGGAAAGAGTCGCCGTGGTCAGGGTTGTCGAGGGCTTTCAGTGCCACCAAGCGCGGCAGTCAGAATCCACTGGAGAGGAAAGAGGGTGAAGCTTTGGAGCCGCAGGAGAAAGACGGGCAGTTGACTTATGAGCTGATGAATCGAGACTCTGGTAGTAACATTTCTATTGAGCAAAAACGAGTCCGGTACCAACTGATTCTTTCCCAGCAATCACCCTCGCCCAGGAAGCATCTTTCCAGAATGTACCCTCCTTCGTCTTCATCTCAGCTGCAGCAGGAGCTCCCATGCTGCCCAAACGATATATTACCACTAAACGAGATGCCGAGTCCACAATAGCTTCCTCCTTACCCAAGCTTCGGAGCATCTTTATACGGCCAGGCTTTCTCTATGACTCGTCGCGAATGTTTACCATGCCAATAGCCGCCGCAGGCAGTGTTGGGAACATGGTGAACTCAATGATAGGAGGTCGTCTGTCATGGATAGCGGGTGCTGCTGTTGAGAAGCCGCTGAAGCCAGACCTTGTCGCAGAGGCGGTGATCGAGGCTATCGAGGATGGCGCAGTGAAGGGTGTCGTGGGGACGAGCGATATAGAAGCGCTAGCCACCAAAGCGTGGAGGCGAGGCATGTTGTGACTGTTGCACAGATTCTCTGCTCGATCCTATAGCTACTAAATCATTTCACCGCCACGTTTCAAGCGCAAAGTCGAACGAGTTGCCCAGTTGCTTCATATCATTGTCCCCCGCTCGAAGCTGTCGCGAATCTCGGCAGTGTACTGGAGAGCTTGTCAGCAACGCGTTGCGAGCCTGTGGGAAACTGGAGGATGGGATTTACCTTGTTGTAAAAGCGGGCCAACTTTTGGTTGAATTGCTTGTTCTTGTCATTGATAAAGGTAATGTCTCCGTCATCGTCGCCCTTGCCTCTCTCCCTTCTCTTCCGCAGTCGAACCTCCTCGGCTTTCCGTAAATCATTCACCAACCTGTCCACGGCAGCTTTTTCGGGCTTGTTCTCAATAAAGTCTGTACTGTCGGCTGTTGAGTAGAAAGTACCGTTCTTATCAACAGCGACGAGCTCCCCATCCTCAGTCTCGATGATTTCCAAGCCCCCGCTTAGAGCAGCCTTCTGAACCGCAGCCGCCTTCTCTCTCTCGTAGCCCTCCATATCAGGCTTTAGCTCTCGCAGCTGGCGCTTGTAGATCTTCCGTGCATCCTGTGTATAATCTTGAAATGCAACATCCTCGCGATGCTTCTCTTTCTTCTCCATCCGCTTGTCCCATTTCTCCGACTCATCAACAGTCCAGTCCCATGCTCGCTTTCGTTCAAAGTCTTCTCCAGCCGCTGCAGTGTCGGCTTTCAGCAGATTGTGTGATGCGAATGCCTGCTTTCGAGAGAGTGAGGACAAAAGATTAGGGTCTGTCGCTAGTCGTTGTGACTCTGCGGCTGCTTCTCTGAGATTCTTCTGAGCGGAGTTTTGCTATCGAAAGATCAGTACTCGGGCACTCTGAGATGATGGGACGCCGCGAAAATACCGCACGTGCTTGCAGAGCCCTGAAGCGCTCTTTCCTCTCCTGATTTTTATCAACCGACCTAAGATCCGGCTGAGGATCTCCAGACCGCTTGGCTTCTGATTCTTGGTCGATATGCTGCGGACTTTGTGACTCGGGCACTGTCGTTTCCTCCACAGGTGCGTCGTCTTGCACTTTGGACTCATCGACGATCTTGCGCTTCTTCGCAGGCGGCATCGTCGTTGCTGGAAAGAAGCTTACGATAGTTTTTTGGCTAAAGGCTGAAGTCGATTCGGCGTACTGCCTGGGATTTTCGATCTGCGTATTGGCCCGAGGGGCCGCACCAGATTGCGTTTACTATTGGACCCTTTTCTTGGCGGGTGCAGCACTTTCGGTACCTAAGTAGGTACTCAGGCCGGTTTTTAATACAGGCATAGATACGGAGTACTCGTTTGGCCTTCCATTCACCAAATTTGTATGGTCAATTAGCACCATATTCCTAGATTCTCACTGCTTGCAAGGTTTTCAAGTCGGGGAACCCATTTTTGGGTATCATGGGCCTACCACCTAATAACAAGTCACCTCTTCTACTCTTTCCTGTACTACTGCAGTACCTCTTCCACCCCGTCCACCCCGCTGTTGTCACTGTGGTAAGGTCCGTGGTGAAGGCTGCGGTGGAGCGAGCCATCAGCCAGACTGGTGTCATTGTACCTGGTGTGGCAACACTCTCTTGCTCTACGATGTTCTCTCACCTGGTGATATTCTCCTACCCTGTGATGAATTCCTGTCCGGTGGTGTTACTTCTATCGATACGTTGTTAGGTTGAGGAGGTCTTTTGCAGATAACCTCAAGCAATACCAAGGAATGGCCACCTTTCTAGATCCAATGTCTATATAATTTACAAGCCATCATCCAACTTGGCATAGCAAAAACCCCCTTCAGAGCTGTGCCTTCTCCACCCTCCTCCCCGTCTCGTCGAACCAAATCTTCGTCCCTGTAACCAAACTCTCCTGCAACGCACTACCGATCTTGATTGCTTGTACAGCCCCCGTCAGTTTCATTGGTAGCTTCCCGTCATCCAGACAAGCGGCTGTGAATTCATTAGCTTCGGTCACAAAAGCACGCTCGAATCTTCCATAATATGTCCCCGGAATCTCCCGCCGAACACCAGTCGCTTCGTAAATGTTCACTAGGTTCGTTTGCGGTTGCATGTTCACCGTCAACTTTCCCTCCGTGCCAATGATCTCCGTCGAATCTTCCTGGCCCGCAGCCATCATGCGCGAAGCGTAAAGATATGCAATACGACCGCCGTAGAACTCGACAATGCCAACCGCGTTGTCGCGATCGTTGTGCTTGCGTAGGTCCGGCTGCACGGCCGTGATGCCGCTAGAAACCACAGACTTGACAATTGAATCTTGGCCGAAGAACCAGAGAGCGAGGTCGATGTCGTGGATGGAGCAGTCAACGAAGATACCGCCGGAGAACTCGGCGTAGGCTACGAAGAATCCGCTGGGATCTAATTTGTCACACGTCTGGCTGCGGAAGATTGATGGGCGGCCGATCAGGCCGGAGTCCATTTTGTCCCAGGCGGCTCGGTAGGATTCGTCGAAGCGGCGGGAGAAACCACACATGACTTTCAGGTTCGGTTTCTTCTTTGCGGCATCTACCACTGATTGAGACTGACAAAGCAATACTGTCAACGTTCCTCCACTTCTCGGAATTGGCGGCATGACAAACAACTGAGACTAGCTTACAATTTCTACGCTGATGGAAAGTGGCTTCTCGCACAGGACATGCTTGTCGGCCTCCATTGCCTTGATTGCCTGATCCGCATGTACCGTTGTCACAGATGCAATGATGACCGCTTGTAGACCTTCTTGTTTCAACATCTCCTCGTAGTCTTTATACAACCTCACCCCGAACGGCTCGAGATGCTGCTTAGCCCACTGCAATTCGGTATCGTCTGGGCTGCTTGCAGCGACCAACTCGGCTCGTGGAGTCTGATTAAGGAAATGAAGTGCATGACGCTTTCCCATACGACCTAGGCCCGCACAGCCTATCCTGAGCTTTGCTGGAGCCATTACACAAATCCAGCAATGCTCACTACTACCTAGGTATCAATGCACGAGATTTCGAGGCGGCGGATTCCCGATGCGGGACGGGACGCGACGCGGGAGCCACCCGAGAAGTCGACCCTGAGGCCTGAGGTACTTTACCTCCTTACCTAACTGAACCCATGTCTAGTGCCTACAGCGGATATTCAGTACCCCCACCACCCTGTCCATCATATTTAAGTAAGCAATGAGTTTCAGTCTCCGTACTACGAGGAGTTTCGATTCCAACTTCTGTTCCCCATTACCTACTAGTAGATGGGGAGTAGCAGGGAGGCAGGAAATGAAAGGCGGCGACGTCTGAGATGATCGAACACGGCCCCTTTCATCGCATGGGGTATTTCACTAGTACATATCATACGCAGCGACTATCAAGCGTGCTTGGGAGAGCGCACAATTGAGTCCAATGAGGGAGACCTAGATTCAAAGGAAAGAGGAAACTCAGACGAAAATGGAAGCGAGTATCAGATAGAGAGATCATCTCGCTTATCTCCGTAAAAGACTTGTCACGATCAGATTCGAACTCTCGATTACTACTTTTGCCGCATCTATAGATCTAAATTGGCAAAGCGACTTTCAACTAGCCCGGAGGAAAGAGGATACAAAAGAAATACTTGTCAGGAGGTTTACAGCCTACTTTACAGTACTGGGTATGGATACCCCGAGGACCGGCCTGCCTCCCAGAATTCTATAGGTCCATGAGGGAGGCATGGCAAGACCGACACCTTCTGGTGGCCGAAAAGAATCAGGGTCACTCCTTCCCCACTGCACTCCCTGGGCCTACTATGAAAGAGAGCCCGTTGCTAGGAAAGACATAGTTTCGAGAGGTTGAACCAGATTCTAGACTTCACGTTCCCTTGCGGATTGGTGCCGCTAAGGCCTAATCGTCATGGCTTTCTACTACCACCTTTAGCACGAGCTTGCCGCCTTCGTCCTTTGTTCTGGCAGCCATCTCAAAGGCGCGCTCGACGTTATTAAGACCGCGGAACCGATGTGTGAGAAGCTTCCCAAGGTCCGGTAGCAATAGATTGTGGCCTGACACAAGCTCTATTGCTTGGGGATATGTATTTGCATAGCGAAATGTTCCAAGAATGTCGACTTCACGGAGTGCAGCTGCCGAAATAGGCAGTGTTTGGACAGGACTGCCCATACCCACAATCACGACTCTTCCTCCAGGACGTGTGGCATAAATGGCAGCCTGAGTACAAGTTTCAGCACCTGTACATTCAAGGACCACGTCGAATCCACCATTTGACCCAGTCTCGTTCGGCACTTTCCCCGTTGCCAAGGCTGCAGTCTCTTTCGAAATCTGGAGCTTCTCTTCAATATTTTGGACTCGTTTAGCGGGGACCGTGAGCCCTTGATGGGCGAAGCCATTTTGAGTAGCGAATCTCACTCTTTCTTGCTGAATGTCTGCAATGACGACATTGCTCGATCCGGCTACTTTAGCCATCGCCGCACACAGCAGTCCGACAGTTCCTGCACCGAACACGAGCGTAGAGCTCCCGTGAGCCATTTTGGCTCGCCGGGATGCCTGTATAGCTACGCCCAATGGTTCAAGGATGGCTCCCAGACCAAAGGAGATTGTGTCGGGTAACTGGTGGCACCATGATGCTGGGTGGTTGATTCTGTCTTGAAGGGTTCCCTGGAAATGAGGGAAGGCCTTCGCAGAACTCCTGAATCTCAGTTGCGGACATATATTGTACCGGCCTTCTCCGCATCTTTCGCACTCTTGGCAAGGTAGCCCAACCTCCATCGCCACTCGGTCCCCCACTTTGAAGCCACCTACTTGTGAACCGACCTCAACAACTACTCCCGCAGACTCGTGGCCTAGGCACAGAGGCTCTCTTACCTGGATATCGCCATTGCGGTAGTGCTGATAGTAATGGAGATCCGAACCGCAGAGGCCAGTAGCTCTGATGGCGATTTGGAGCTCTGTAGGGTTTGGGGACTCGAGCGTCCTTTGTTCAAGCCTCAGATCTTTGGGACCATGTAAAATCGAGGCCCTGCAAAGCTGTTCCATCGGTACGGGCAGACAGGAATTCCGCACCACAAGCTTCAAAGTACTTGAAGTAGGTAGTAATCATTGTAGTTGTGCCGGGCCGCGATGTTGATTACTAATGGTTACTAGTGGTCGTAAGCTCCGGGTCTTGTTTAGCATGGCGTTATTAGCGAGGGACGAGCTATGTATGTGCGTGGCACAATAATTATTGAAGCAGTCCAGCAATGATAATATGCCTGCAGGACCTCTTTCCGTGAGGTGCGAGGAACAGCCGTCCGACCGCACCATACTGTGATGATCCAAGAATATCGATTGATCCATCTTGATGTTCGATAGTGGGTTGGGTCTTACGACATAAGAGATGGCTCATTCGCTTCCCAATGACTCTCTATCATTCTGCACTCGCCAGCGAGTGTTGACAATGGAATCATCACAAAGTCACCAAGTGGCTCCTCAAAGAACTTCTCTCCCACATGTACCCTTACTTCGGCAGCTCCGTTAGACAATGACGAGTCTCCATCTCCCATCAAGCCTTGGAAATTCGAAGAAGACATGAGCGCATCCTTCATCCTACTGAGAGAGCAAAGCCGTAGGAGGAATGCCGGCAATGTCTGAGGACTCCGTAATTAGCTTCCACAGTGACACTCGAATCGCCCGGCAAGAAGTAGAGGAGACATTCAAGGTCGTGTCCATCCTGAAAGACACAATTTTCCTCTGTTGTGCAATAACTGAGGCTGCCCTCTACTTTGGAGCAGCCAGGCTGATGGATGTGAAGGTTTTTTACTGTCAGGCCAAGATTGGTATCCGACAAACATATCACCCTCTCAAAAGTGGAAAATGTGTGTTTCAGCTGATATGGTGGGTTGAGCTGCAAATACTCTGCTAGCACACAGCGACCGCTTTACCCCCTTCCGCCCTTTGGCGCTGCATCGTCTAAGAATGTTGAATCACAACTTCTTTCGCTTTAGATTCCTCAACGCAAACCTCTTCTTTGTTATAGCAGCGGCGCAGGACTACCATGTACCCTGTAATCCCGCCAAGTTTGAGCCTGGCTAAACTGGCATGCCCTTTCCTAAGCTTGATATCTTCGCTCAAACCTTGCTGGACACCAATAATTGAAGATCTGGTAGATGGTATTGATCTGTCAATGGAATGAGGAGAAGAAAATCTTGATCTAGACGGGACTACGGACGCGGCTTGGACAAATGGGAAGGTTGTGGCGGTCGAGGGAGAAGAAAGAACTTGGCGCGGTTGGAATAGCACCCCGAAAAGCAGGCGCGAAAGTGCCAGAGCACGATTTCAGCAGCCGACAGGAAGAAGCGGCGTCAAGGTTGGAAACACAACGCTGCCTACGAAACGAGGTTTTGGAGGCGGGTTCAAAAGGATCCTCGAAGGCGCATTATTGATCCACATCAACTAACGATCCACTGAGCGGCCGGAAAGGACGACACTGGCATCGACACTGTGACCCAGCACAAAACGTTGAAGATACCTTTCGCTTGGGTTGAGCCCCGAAGTGCTTCATGACACATCAAACAGTGCTCAAGAGTTGACTCTGACCAACCTTGAGAGGGCAATATTCCTACACAAACATTTCCTTGGGTGTTTGCGAGCCCCCAGAAAGCCAATGCGGCCCAAGCTGCTCTAAATGCCAAGCTTCGCTCTCATATCTTTCTGCACAACCGAGGCTAGCCCATCCAACCAGTGATCGACCTGCTCGTGATCCAAGTCGTGAAAGAATGATCGTACTTCGTCTGTGTACGTCGTGACAAGGTACTGTGGCGGATATTGGAGTCAGCATGGTCGAGATATTGGATAGGTCTAAGGGCAACAAGTGGGGCAAGAACCCCTTCCTAATATTGCAGCTCCAAACAAGACGGGATTCCAATTTGCACACACCTCAAGGTCAGTATAATCCCTCCGCGCAAAGTGCTGCGAGCAAGCAAACAGTTTGGTTTTCATCATCCAGCGCAGATCAAGAACCTCAAAGCTGATCAATTTGCCCGTTGTTTGTTCTGGAAGTTGAAGGGTCTCGCGTTCGTTTTCGATGCTTACAGGGCTTCCTCTGGGACCGCCGTATCCTAATATCAACCCAAGTCAAGACTGCACCGACAGTCCTACCGTGGGAATGGAGCGCACCTTTATCCGCGACAACAATGTCCACTTCGACCTCATACGCGTTCTCACAATCGTTGTGACCCGGGCCCGTCTTCACGAAGGTTCTAACTACACCGCCGTGGAATCTCTTGCTCGGGATTTTTAGACTATTTCTCCATAAGCCAATCCCTATCAAGGAGCAGCAGAAGGGAGCCTATTACCGTCGTTGGGCTTTAATCATGTCGCGGATCTGGGGCCCTGTAGCTTGAATGATCATGTCGACACGGGTTCCGCGTTTACTACCTCGAAGGAACATTGCAAAGCAGCCCATCAAGGCGTAGGGGAAACCCCGCTGTTTGGCCAAACCAGCGATGAATTGGGTGGCGGAGATTTGGTTGTCAACAGGCAGTCCACCTGGATCCTCCCCTCTCTCGTCAGACTCGTAGTCATCGACATCATAGGTATCAGCTAGGACGTCTTTTTCGGGTTCGCCTGCCATGACTATGACTCTGATAAGGTTTAAGAACGAGGAACAGAAACACTGGTTCCGTGTTTCCTCGGATACGAGAGAGCGCGTTGAGCGAGTCTATCATGAGAGACGTCGATCGCTTCTGAAGTTTTCGATGATGTTGACCAATCAATCCCGATACCACACTTCGTGAGCGGCAAGCTGCAGGCGAAGGCACACCGAGACAAACAAAATAGCCGCCCAAGATGTGTGTAAGTTGATGTGAAAGAGCTTGCAAGACCTTTGCAGTTGAAGCAACTCTACAGAGTACAGACGGTACTCCCGAATCAGGTCTTCAGCGACCAGCCAATCGAGTGCAGGACTTCCTGTTTTTCAGGAATCCGCTGGTTGGCGGGAGCTCTACTGAATCGCGAGCGTGAAAGGAGAAGCCGACAGGAAGTCATGGGTGCTACTTTTTAGGATTTGAAACAAGACCGTGGATACTGGATGCAAAGTTTTTCGATTTTTTAATTTAGTTGCAACTTGCCACAGATTCTCCGATTCTCCTCGTCAAGGCTGACTCGTGCAATTTCTTCCGAATTTGACTTCTCGCCAAGTTGCTATAGCGTACTCAACAGTCGACAGAAGTGTCCATACCGAGGTTTGCCCGGCTACTATGCTCCACCAAAACAATAATTACTTATATTCTTCTCGAACATCGACACCACATCATGGAATCACCTCATACGCCGACACCTAATCCTTCCACGGAAGAAGACTGCAGTGTAGAGGAAGCGCCGGAACTGCGGGATGGCGACAGCAAGGGACCTTTGAGGGTCATCCTTTTACCTTGTTCTGTTATGATTCTCATCCTTCAGCTTCTGGGTGTCTGATTTCTAGCTACATCTTCGTTCTCACCTCAACTTCAACCAAAAAGTTAGTACATCCGCGACCTGTCATTCGCTTTCAATTCTTGATACCCAAAGAAATAAAATCTGGCTGCACGTCCCTTTACCCTCCAGATAAGAGGCTGGCGATCCCAGCATTGTTTTGAGTATCTGCAACCCGGAACCCGCAACAGGAGTCACAATAGCAGAGCGATTATGTTCACGATGACCCTCCGAATCCTGACCCTGCACGAAAGGCAGTAGAGGGCATGGTATCGACAAGCTCGCAAGAACGGAAATTGTGTGAGCCCACCTACGCCGTGCCTTGTTCCATTCGTACAACCGTCGGTTGCGGAGGAATGTCTTTTCGACTCCTTCTTTCGTCAATGCTGTACATTTCAAGATACGGTGTTGGCAGCACAGCCAATCATGAGAGAGGCGACGCCAGCCCGTGCTACTTACTCCGCTGCTGCCAGCAATCCTCCGTGATCGCAACGCATAAACGGACATCGCTACCTGATCCTACTTTTGTATAGAAGCGCTGGAGCGAGAGACAAGGGATAATCTTCTAGGAGCGGATTGATCGAAATTTGGAGACCTCTTTTGAGTGGCAACGGCTAGATGCAGGCCGGAAGATCTTCTAAGCGTAGTGTACCTTGCGTATTGTAATTCGATACGGTATTTTAATTGCTAATCAGGTATACTACAACATACCTGTATGGATAAGGTAGGTGCCGCAGTGGTGCCATATGACTATCGCGCCCACATACTCAAAGCATTGCGGCAGCGGTAGAACTGTCGAGCCTGGAAGGCCCATGCCTGTGATCAATGTGACAGGCTACGTGCCAATCGGCCTCCCGCGACCCAAGTCCATATCTCCTCAAATTGCAAAGTGAACGACGGTGAACATGGCTCGCATCAATTTTTGCGTGGCGGTTCTCCATTCTCATACTCATCTTGCCTGCCTCCGTGGCTGCTTTCTTCCGGAAGGGCTTTCAAGTGCAAAGGAGAGCTGTCCGATTGAGCGAGGCGGGCTTCGTGAGTGTGCCGTAACTCTCTTCTAGCCAACTTTCACACGCCCCTACCAGGGGATGCCCCCTCACCACCCAACATCGGCCATCTCTTCGTCCTCGCCCGTGTCATTTCAAGCTTCCCACAGACGCTCACTGGCAGTATATCCCCGACCAGCTTCGGCCAGCTTTCCGCGACAGGGGCCCCATCTTTTCCAATCGAAGCCTGACCTTTCATCACCGTGACGCTCGTGCTGACGTTCCCCGCCACCTTGGCACAACCCACCACCGAGCACGTTCGACCCGGATCCCTAGCAATCAAGGATTTTCTGTATCCGTTGGCGAACGGGGAAGACCTCGTGTCGATGGACGGGCGAGAATGGAAACTCTACTGGAGGAATATCTTGAATCCAGGATTCAGCGCGAGTCACCTCATGACTCTGGTGCCCGATATGGTGGGGGGGACGACAGTTGTTGTGTGAAGAGGTAGAATGGAAGGGGAGAGGGGGCCCATGATGTGAACACATGTCGTCAGACCGCACGCCGGAGGAAGAGAGACGGAATCGAAGCGCCGAGCCGAGCGACGCCGGTTTCCAGGGCTGTATCCGTGCAGGAACGAAAAAGAATCAGGGCAGCGGGGTGCGTGGATCCCGGACGTTACGCAGCAAGTGGGCCGTGGGGGCAGCAGGGCCGCAATGCCCGCAAGGGATCTGGCAAAACGGCTGTCCACAGCAGCGTCCGAACCGGCCGGACGCGGCAGCCTTGGGGCCGCCCCGCTGGAAATTCATGGACCCCGTCACGGTCCACACGCTCTGCACGACGGGTGCCGGAGAGCACACGCTTCCCAACAACTTCACGCGACACAGGTCCGGAGGTCCGCATCCGCCTGCGCCGCCCGTGTCCCGTGTCGATCTCGACGCCGCCTCGGCAAGACGACATCCTCCTCACAATCCTCCTCACGATCCCTGTTCCGAGGCTGTGGACATACCTATAACGCGCGCGCACACCATGCGCCGGCGGCCTTGACGGATCGGCGTGCGATACGCCGCCACATGGTCCCTATCGTGTCCCTACCGCGGGACGGGAGCCAGAAGACGGAGAGGCGCGGCGGTGACGATCGGGTCCGGCGGTACTGGGTTCTGGTGCGGGGCGCTGTACGGGGGGGAAGGGGTGATGGGATGTGGAGGTGGGGCGGATGGGGGGTGGGCGATTGGGTGCTGGTGGTTGGGGGGGGGGGGATTGTTTGCTCTGGTTTGAGGCTGCGTGGGGTAGGGAAGGCTTCGGGGAAGGGGGGCGTCGTGGAGCTGGGGGGTTTGGACTTGGCAATGGGGGTTGTGGGAGGCGGGGGCGGGGGCCGTGGTGGAGTACATGGCTCTTTGAAAGTGCATGGCTTCTGGACGGCGTGGGTTTGCCTCGAAGTGCATGGGGATGGAGTCGTGGCGGCTGCGTTTCGACGCTCGCCGAGCGTGACGAGCGGTCGCGGGCTTCATGTCGGGACCTGTGAGATGTAGACGTGCCCCGTCCGACGGAGCGTCGGGTCTATGATGCATCGCGAAAATCTAGAGTATATGCACGCTCCCTATCCACACGACCCGGGCGTCCGAGTCCGCGCTTCCCCGCGCGCGCCTCGACGCCCTCCGTCCCCTGAACTCCGGTCCGGGGGGTATTCCCACTGCGCCTTGCCGTTTGTCCCCCATTCATACAGTGATCCCTTCCGGCGTTAATGCTTTACATTGGCCCCCGCGCTCGTCGGCATCCCCAGTCCTCACATTGCCAAGCCGGGTATGACGTCCCCGACGTCCTCCGACTCGAACACGCTTTTCAGCTCGGTCCGCGGGCCGTACTCGCTCCTGTCGGTCGAGACGTGCGCGGGCCCGTTCGCCCTGGCCTTGGCGGACGTCTTGCGGCTCAGGAAGCTCCACCGCTTGCTCGAGCGGTCCGCCGTGGACGGCACGGCGGTCGCGTCGTGGCTGTCCTGGCTGACCCACGACTTCTCGGGCGACCCCATCGGGGGCGGCGCGGGGTCCGAGTAGCTCTGCTTCCGCTGCGGCCGTCGGAACAGGGGGTAGATGGCCGGGACCGACGACGTCATGACGCCGACGCAGACCTCCATGTTCGAGAGGAAGGGGATGAGCGGGTAGTTCCACGAGATGTCGACGGAGCGGATCCAGATGATCAGCGAGGCCATGCGGACGAGGGCGCAGACGACCGAGATGGAGCTGATGGCGACGAGGGCCCAGAGGCCCATCTTCCGCGAAAAGGGCACCTTGAGCTTCCAGATGACGGGGATGGGCAGGAGCCAGATGACGAGATCTTCCAGAGCGCTCCACGCGTTGTTGAGCCCGTCGAACACGAGGATGTTGATGCAGTTCGAACTGTTGAGGGGATCTCCGGCCCAGAATTCGTCGATCGGTACGCATTGGAAGATCGCGCCCTATGTAGGTGTCAGCATCCGTTGCATGTTGCATACTTGGCGAAAAGCAACGCCTTACGAAAAGCGCAGCGACTCCGTGAGCGGCGATGAGACTCATGACGACGTTGATGGCAATCTTGTGGGATCTTTCCGGGGTCATGCGCAGGTAGAGGCAGAGAATGCTGATTTTGATGACACTGCACGAGATGAGTCAATGAATGGAAAGTCAAAGGTCGTGCGGGAGACGGTACCAAAAAGAGACGGTGATTAGTATCACAAAAATGTAAACCAACTGCGAGAGGTCAATTGACATCCATCAAGGGAAGCGGGATGGAGAGGTCAAGTGCGAACCTTCAGGGTCACCATAATTTCAGCTGGTGTTGTGTTGACGGACAGGTGCTTGCCGAACCCGTACCTGTTGCCGACAATGATGTCCGTAGTCACACCGGCCGTGACTATCTGAGGCCTAGTCAGCAGTCGGAATCTTACTTGTCTCGCAATGGGCAAGATGCATACCAAAGTGATGAGCGCGAGCCACTCGTCTGGACCCACGCCTCGGACAACCTGTCTCGTATTCTTGGTGTAGATGCGTGCGAAGAATCTGACGCATTTTAGCAACGGTAGGTTCCTGCGGCAATCGCAATGAATGAGCACACCTGAAAGCCAAGACAAGAGCTGCCGCTGAGAGGAGTATGATGGACACAGCCTCGAATGCAGGTCCTCGGTTCGCTTTGGAAGGATTTACGGGTAAGTCCCCCCATGCTGTTCCATGAGTACCGGCTCCAAAGTTGACCACTGCTGGAGGGGAGGTTGGTGTAGAAGAGGAGGTGGAGGCAGGAACGGCAACGGCGACTGGAAGAGCGGACGAGGTGCTGGACGTCATGGAGCTGGTCGTAGATGAAGGATCCGTAGACGTGGGTGATGAGGTGGAAGAGGTTGAAGCCGCAGAGGCTTCGGATGCAGAAGACAGGACGCTAGGACAAAATGTGTTGCTCCATGTCTGTATGTCTGTAGGAGGATATTGTTAGCATTGACCACGGCCAGGCATGATGGATTCGCGGCTCACTCTCCAAGTCGCCCAGGGAGCACGTTGAGCGTGCTAAGCATGTCGTCACCGAAGACTTGATGGTGGCAGCATTTGCGGTTGAGCACTGGCAAACGTAGTCCGTGTCGCCACAAC
Organism: Platismatia glauca; assembly: GCA_963556305.1. Classification (NCBI taxonomy): domain Eukaryota; kingdom Fungi; phylum Ascomycota; class Lecanoromycetes; order Lecanorales; family Parmeliaceae; genus Platismatia; species Platismatia glauca. The sequence continues at coordinate 1,718,584 of OY745769.1, forward strand.
CGGTTGCTGCGACCGCGGTCGCAAAGCAGGGCAGCTACACGTTCATGTCAGGGCAGTTGTTGCGTATGTATTAGGGGATCGCGAAGCGTACCGAGCAGCTTGGGAGATCAGCGACCGACTGTGCCCCCACCAGCGACACTGCAAGTAAAGTATGCAGCAGAAAGAAGCATTGCATTATTACAGAAGAAATAACGATCATGTTCGATGTCGTCTCGCTAAAGGTTTGTATAATGGAAAGGGTAGAAGTGAAGGAAAGTGATGAAATGCGGACAGGAATTACGCATCAAAGACGCACGACATTATTGTGGACATGTTGATGAATGGTTCACGCATGACGAATGACAAATGATGAAAAGATAAAAAGATAAAAAGAGCCACCGCACTACGACCGGCACCAAACCCACGAGGGAGGAGGGCGACAGCGCGGATCGCAGTCGCACAGGCCATGGTGCAGCAATAATGCCAGGTTCAGCGGGGCCACCAAGGGCATGATCCACCAACCTTCTCGGCCCTCATGGCCCGTCTCTCTCACTCAGGCCTGCCTCGGTGGAGAGTATGGCAGCGTTTAAAGCTGAGCATCGCGGTGTTTGAACAGTTTAATGGCCCTGATCCATGCACGAGCAGGTCATGAATTCCCCCTTCGGGACTCGGTGAATTCTTTGGCCTCTCTCTTCAAGATTGAGCTGTGCCAAGAGATGTTGGTGCCGCCAATCAGATGGGGGGGGGATAGGCTAGAGATCATTCGGGACTGCGGCTTGCAGCTCCGCGAAACCATCGCTCCATGTTTAATCCTGCCTTCGGTCCATTCAACCATTTGGTCCTGCTAGTCAGGGCTCTTTCAGCTGTGCTGCTATATTCGGTCAACGGCAATCAACTTTCGTCCTCCCTCCTCCCTCCTCCCTCCTCCATCCTACGGACGAAGATCAAGACTGTAGGGCCGATTGGGGATGAGGAGAGAGAGTTATAATGGCCTGCATAGTGCATTGAAATGGAGCCTGGGGACCAATGAGATTGATTCTCAGGAATGTGATGAACATGGTGCACGTGCATTAAATGGAATTGCATTATTGTGCATGAAGCAGAGCACTATGATGCAACAATGGGGGAATCTAGAGCTGATCGGCCGGGCACGATCCGCGCCCTGCATTTCATTCCCCCCACTCTCCACACTAACGATGATGATTATTAGGTATTATTATGGGCTGTACTTATTGCTTTGTTGTTGTTATTATTATCATTTATTATCGAAACTATCGAAATTCGTTATACAAAGTACCAATTGCGCGCATCATACGGAGTAGAGTAGGTAGACATAGGCCAACAGATGCTTACTGTTAGGTCCCCATTGATTCATCTTCAAGGTTGGGATTGGAATCATCAGTATTGCCATCACCATCATTATCATCATTCGACTGACATGATTATTTCACGTCCCCGGCAGGCTGAACCGTAGATTCGACGCAAATCCGCCAGATCCACCAAATACGATCCCTAAGCCCCCCGAGACCGTTCCAACAGTGGCTGCACACCGACCACAACCTAAGAAGAGCCCGCGCGACACGAGGCGCCGCTAGCAGACACCATGGCCCACGTCGTGCTTTTCGAGTCCAGGGACCCAGAGAGAACAGAAGTCAAAGGAGAAGTCGACCCGCTGGGCCACACAGTAGCTGCGTGGAAGCTGTGACTGGGAATGACTTTTCTCTTAGTACGCGGTGCTTAGTGGGAGGCGGCTGGGCTAGCTGTCACTACCGTTGCAGTCACGTCCCAAGATGGATACAGTCTTCACTGTCACAGTGTTTGGCTTTTTGCTTCTCCATATCAGTGCAATGACTCTTGATGAGGCTAGACTTTCCCTTTTCTGAATGTGATTCTGATACGAGTACCTCGCTTTTCTCTTCCAGCGCGCTAACGGTAATCTTCCACCTCTGGATTCCCACCCTTCCCGGCTACTCTTGCTCCAAGCTTTGATTGGAACTCGCGGCATAGTTCCAAGAGATCTCTCCCGTCCCTGCTTTCTGTCCATCTGCCAAATACTCAAACGAGATCCCGGGCAACCTGTACCCTTGCTGAAAATTCAAGAGCATTCTCGCCAGAGTGACAAGATCGCTATACTCCATGCTCTTCAGCGGCGGCTTCTGCGACACTATCTCCACCGTGAGACCGTTCTCGGAGTACTCGAATCTGTCATCGACGAGCTGCGGATGCTGCTCTATCTCGACCCAAATGGCGTTGAAGGCCGTGCTGAGCATATCGACCAGGCAGGGAAGGATGCTGTAGCTCGAAATGAAACGTCCGCGTCTCAGTGCGGTGATTCGCATGGTGAGGCCGCCGATGGTTTCATCGTAGGGTACCCTTGAGAGGATTTTGAGGTCTGGATCAGCAGGACCGGCACAGCTTTTGAGATGTCAGTGTTGATACCTTCTATGATGCCGGAAAGCGAAACGGAAGGACCCACCAAGAACCGTTGAGACTGTTAAAGCTACTCAGCGAGGGAATGTTCTCAAGGGCAGGCGGATTTGAGCGGCGGCCTGACCTGGCGAAGCAAGGGAGCACGGCGAGTTGAAGAAGAAGAAGAAGAAGGATCGCGGAAGAGGACTTCATGTTCTTCGTCTTGAGCGTGAGAGAGGAGCGAGCGCTGAATGCAGAATCCGGGGGTGACCATCTCAGCCGGGACCCCATTCTTCAACACCTTCTCTGAACCCCCATGCCGATCGATATTGAATTCGAGGCCATCCATTATTCCATTTGCGATTCGTTGTATACAGCGCGCCTCGAGCGCCTCTCAGCTTCATGGCCATCGGGAAATCGCGCTTCGCCCATGCGACATCCGAGCCGTAGCACATGATAGGTGAGACCCCGTTTTTCGATCGCTGTTTCTCCGTAAAGAAGGAGCTGGAAATGTTTCAACATGCCCGTTGCGATCTACCCCGCACGAAGGGATCGTGGAAAGTTAGCAATGCGACTGGAGTCCTCAGAGCTGCGTCCCTGCGTCCCACCAATTTGAGACCTGGGTTCGAAACGTGCTTGTTGCGGGAGACCATGGCATCTGCTATTTCCGGCACCCTTGAACGAATCGGGTGCTCTGAAAGAGATAGATTTGCATGGAATTCCGATTCTCGAGTGATCTGGGTTTATCGTCCTGGGCTCTCGTCGGCTGTGATCTGGGCTACAGTTAGCAATCGGCAGAGTCGCCACTGTCGACAAGCGTACTAACCTTGACACCAACATGAGAACATGCAGCGAATGGAGTCACGTTCTTCGACTTGCGTCAGGAGCTCGAGGTCCCTTCGATTGGGACTTGATGCCCTTTTTCGGAGTGCTTCCGATGGACTGGGTTGGCAGACTCGGGCTACTCGTATTCCCAACCTGCGTCCGAAGGCACCAGGCTGGCCATGAGACCAAGGAGCGTAAGTAAGTCCCCGTGCGGGCAGCGACGAGCATTCTTCTCTCCCAAAAGCCTTCCAGGTACAGAAGTAAATAAAGCAGCAACAGTAGACCCCCGCACTTCCTTTATCCGCCCGGAAACGGAAGTACACACATGCAAACAGCAGCGAACCACGTACCCGACAAGGGGAGGGACCATCCCACTCCCATCCCACGACTCCCCGGATGAACCCCCTCGGACTGCGGGAACGAAAATGCCGGATTGTCCCCGTCACCATCGACCCCCCCAGTCCCCCCGCCCAGCTTACATAAGTAGACAGAGACATACCTACACAGCTCGCTCGCTCCTCGCGCCGTCGCGGTCCATCGCCCAGTGCCGCAAATCCTAGCTCCGCGAGGCAGCAGTTGCCCCTACCCCCTTCAATGCCTGGGATAGCAAATCCTAGGCGGTGGACCCGGCGGACGCAACTGCTCCTTCGCGGAGCTAGGACTTGCTGCACTGGGCGGTGGACCCGGTGGATTCAAATTCCCCCAGCGGGAAACGGCCTCGCGTGTCGATGTGTGCCGCGAGAAAGACGACGCCGCTTGGTACGCGGTCGACCCGCCGCTGGAGGTGGGACGGAGCGCACGTGCCGGGACTCGAGCCCGGGGGACGGGTGGGTGTCGGTCGATGCGGACGGGTGGGTATGGCTCGATGGCGGCTGCGGAGGCGCTGGGTTGGGGGAGTTTGGTGGGACGTTGGTGAGGGGTGGAGGGGCCGGGGGAGGGGGATTGGCGGCCGAAGGCCTACGTCGAGAGGGTGGCGCTGGATCTGCCTAGGGCCGGGTCCGGCGGTCAGTGGAGGTGGGGGACGGGGGAACGTGGAGACGGGTCGAATATATCCATTGGAAGGAAACAATCTACACGATCTATGTAGAGCCAAAAGCGTCGTCTGGATGAGGTTCTAGACACATTGCACAACGGCGCCTGTGAGAGTTCGAGCCGAGGAGTTGTCATCACTCCTCATGTACATCCACCCCGTGACTCGACTCACTTGACGATCCATTTCCTCCCCTCCGTCCCACACTCACAGAGTCCCTGTCCCCGCCTTCCCGATCCCCTCAACCCTAAAGCCCAGCCTTCCCAACTTCGTTGCGTCAACCACGTTCCTCCCATCAAACACATACATAGGCTTTCTCATGACCCTGGCAACGTGGCTCCAATCCAGGCGATCATCCGACGGGATGTCCTCAATAGTAGCGACATGCTCGCGGATGCTGACGAGCGGGGCGGCGCCTTTGACGGCCGCCTCGTCTTCCTCGGCGACTGAGGTTCGAGAGCTCAGGTCTGCAAGGGATGACTTGGAGCTGATGCCGTTAGTGGAGGAGGCCGGCTCGGAGTCTTGGGATGAGCTCGAGGCTCGCTTGGCGATGCTGTGGCCGATGGTGGTGGGGTTGCTTTGGGTGGTTGTGGGGGGTTTGACGGTCTTGTTGCTGAACTCGTCCCATTCCGTGGCAATGACAATGGCATCCGCGTCTTCACAAGCTTCGTACGCCGTTTTGCAGACGGTGGTTCGCTTCTTGATCTTGGGGAAATTGTCATTGCCATATGACAGACTTTCCCAGATGGCGCTCTCTTCGACCTTGGGGTCGTAGATTGTGACCTCGGCATTCTCAACGATAAGATGATTGACAATGCTGATCGCGGCACTTTCTCTGGTATCGCCCGTGTCCTTTTTGTAAGCGTACCCAAGAATGGCAACTTTCTTGTTCGTGAGTGTCTGGAACAGGCAGGCGACGATACGCTTGATAAAGCGGTCTTTCTGGTACTCGTTGATCTCTACCACTGAATTCCAGTAAGAAGCTACTTCCGGCAGATGCATGGTCTCGGCAATGTAGACGAGGTTGAGAACGTCCTTCTTGAAGCAGGACCCTCCGAAGCCGATGGACGACTTGAGCATTTTGGAGCCGATACGTCTGTCTAAGCCGACGGCAAAAGCGACTTCATCAATGTCCGCACCTGTTGCTTCACAAACAGCACTCAGGGCGTTGATACTGCTAATCCGCTGAGCCAAAAGGGCGTTGGCGGCGAGTTTAGCCATTTCTGCCGACCAAAGGTTCATCGTGATGACTCGCTCTCGAGGCACCCATCTGGTGTAGACGTCCGCTAGCGCAGCACACGCTTGCAGTCCCTGCTCAGTCTTGAGGGATCCAATCAAAATCCTGTCCGGCGCTAGCAGATCGTTGATGGCGGTGCCCTCAGCCAGAAACTCTGGGTTGGACAAGATGTCAAACCGGACTCCCGGCCTACCCATCGCCGCGAAGGTCCCCCTGATGCGATCCGCGGTTTTGCAAGGCACCGTACTCTTCTCCACCACGATCTTGTCATCCTCAGCCACTTCGGCAATCATACGTGCGGCTTTTTCCACGAAGACCAGATCCGCAGCCCGACCGGCGCCGGTGCCCGTGGATTTGGTCGGTGTGGGAACGCAGAGGAAGATGAGGTCTGCTGCGGCGATGGATTCTCTGACTTTGTCAGAGAAGATGAGATTGGGAGTTCGGTCAATGCCATCACGGGGGGGCTTGAGGACTTCGACGAGGCCAGGCTCATAGATGGGAAGATGGTCCGTGTTCCAGGCGGCGATTCGCTGACTGTTCAAGTCGGCCACTGTAACTTGAATGTCGGGGCATTTGTTGGCTATGACGGCGCATGTTGGCCCTCCCTACGGACAAGAGATTCAGCTCGTTGAAGGATGCAATGGAGAAGGACTTGTGAGCACTGACCACGTAGCCTGCTCCTAGCGAACATATCTTCGTTATTCGTCTTCGCACTACAGGCGTTTGTGAGTCGAATGAGATCCCGTCCGGATTGGTGGATGATGTCTGGGTGTGAGTGGTCGCTAACTTTGTCAAGTGTTGTGGAGGCATGTCTACAGTTCGACCTTCTGCGATGAGGGGCATCGAGGAAATTGGTCGATAGCTCGTCAGATGTTGTGGAAGTAGGTCCCGGTCAGGGTCAGACGAAGCAGCGGGAGTCGGTCGATGCTCCTATCCCACACGCCGAAGATAAAGTAGTGATTATGTGATAGGCGGGCCAGATGTCCGTGGGTTGATGGGTGGAAAGAAAGAATCATGCCATGACCCAATGAATCACTCGCATCCAGACACCCGCGACAGCCTTTTGGAATTCGAACAACTCTCTCGGTCCTACTTTACATGCACATGAATTATGGGGAAGAGTACCCACGACGATGATTGTTGTTCGGCCAGCACGATGGAGAGAGATGATTGCGGACTCACAAAGTGCATGCAGATTGCAGATGGCACCATTACTACCTATTGTTCTTTTCTGCAGCACCGTGGCCTCGGGTTCCTGGACTAGCTCTTAGAAGTAACTGATTGTTCCTTGGCTGCAGTTCTAGCGTCTCTTCACTTCACTGACCTCCCCCGTAATGTATGCGGTACCGTATGCCCCACATCTTGGCGCTCTTGGCTTACGTGGCCTGACCCGGAAATTAATCCAACGAATACGTATTTGTAATGTCAGACGTCGTGTGCCTTTTTTCCGCATCGTGATATTGTTGCTTCTTCATTCTCATTCTCGCTTTTGCGCCGTTCCAAGGGACATGGAATGATTTGTTTTCCATACAACAAACCGCTCCAATCTCAAATAATTATGCCATCTGATAAAAGGTTATCATCGGAGATAAGAGACAAGCCGGCATGCGCAAGGTACATGTACATGCACCAACGACTCGCATAAAACTCTCTCACGCGGTCAGCCTCCGCCCTCGTGAGAATTTAGCTGCAGCAGGACAGAAATCGATACGCAGACAGGTAAGGTAGCCTTCTTCTCATCACTCTACTCATCCCACTGGCCGCCAGCGTAATGCTGCGTCGTCAGAAATCCCGCGAGCTTGCGACGCCTGCATACCCACAATCATTGCTGATCTGACAATTCAGCACAAGCCGTCACAGGATACGCGGCAACTAATAAACCACTGTCTATCACCGCTGGCGCAGAAGCTCGGCTAAAGCCGGGAGCTGCCTATCATGTCTCTCCACCTGTGTCCCAACGCCTGGATAATCAGGAGATCCTCGGGGTTGCATCAGCATCGCTGCGTAGATCCTTCGCCATCGTGGCTTCAACCTTTTTGCCCTTGGAGTCCAGCTCCACCTTGCTGTAGATTCCTGCACCCACTAGAGTCACTAGCATGCCCGCTCCATTCCACACCCCCACCGTCACATCAAATAGTAGGATTCCGAGTAATACCGTGAGACATTGCTTCAAGTTGGCGCAGACTGTCATAGTCAGTGCCCCTGCGAGTTTGTTCGTTTGAAAGGACGAGACGTTGAGAAGAAAGGCCAAAAGGCCATTGCCGAGTAATGCCGAACTGTAAGAAGGTGTGAGGTTGCCTTCCGCGACCCAAGCTGAGAACGCGCTTGCTTCACCGGTAGCAACAGCGTAGAGAAGGGATTGTAGTGCCGCGAGAGGCGACATGCGTAAAAGGATCTCGAGTGCTGGGAGCGCAAGACTGCCGGTCATGATTCGATTTGACATGACCGTCTTGAACGCCGAGAGGACGACGCCCAAGAGTGTGAGGGTGAAACCAATTCCCGTAAAGTAGTAATCGCCGTACGTGGCTAAGCCGACCCCCAGTATGACTGGGATGAGAGATATGTAGGTCGCTTGGGAGTATGTCCGTCCATAGAAGAAGCGATAGATGAGGATGGTGAAGATGGGGCAGGTAGATCGCATGATTTGGTGAAAAGGAACTGAGACCATCGCCCTATTTCATGAGTCAGTGACGTGTAGGGTATAATGCAAGGCGGCACTGACAGTGATACGTTCGAAATTGCTATGTTGACAGTGAACAAGAATGAGAAGCTGAGCAACACCAGATTCTCTCGAGTTGTGAGCTTTGACATCTTGAAATGGCCGCGTAACATGAGTGTGTAGCAGCCAACTGACGCTGAGGTCGTGTGCAAGGTGGTGAGCAGCCAGGGGAAGGCGAACTGCAAAATCCACACGTCAGCACAAGCACGAAACGTTGTCGGAGCTCCATGAACGGCCTTGAGAGCCATGGAGAACGCACCTTTCCTAATACTGCCTTGTTGTAGAGAGTGAGGGTGAGATTCAACCCGAAATACAATGCCAGGTAGAGATACTTGGTGCTTGTAGGTATTTGATATTCTGGTGCAATGGTCGCTGTGCTTTGTCCTCGAACATGTCGAATCTGAGCCTCGACATCGCTCTTGATCGCTAGAGTTTCCTTCTCCATTCTCGAGTCTTGGCTATTGGTTCTCTCGTCCTCACTACCATAGGAGGAGTCGTGATAGGGGCTCTTTTCTGCCATGGTTGCTGCTGGACGTCAAGCAAGAGGTGGATGATTTGGTGACTGGAGGATGCAGAAATCTCTGCTACATAATCATAATCATACTGTGATCCTTTGCCGAGGGTCAGTTCGATGCGAGCGCCAAGGCGAGTCTCTTTGAGCAGCTCCTATTCAGACTAAGCCTGGTCGCAATTTGTTGCGGTATGGGGATAGCGTGCTAAGACGGAGCAGGAGACTCGGGTAGGGATAGGTGCAGTGCTCGTTCTGGATGCGAAGGCCTAACCTCTACCGGTTGGGCCGAAGCTGCGAGGTAATCTCGTAGAGGGTCAGACGGTAAGTCAGTTGCCCAAAAGAGGTGCGAGTGCTGCAGAGTGGACAGATTCCCTCTGCAAGCCCCCCGGAGGTGCCCAGTCCCCACCACTGGCTGTACGATAAGTGGTAGGCCTAACGATAAGGTAGGGTCCCCTTTCGATCACTCCAAGTCCAGGGGATACCGTTATACCGTTGAGATTTAACAATAGTAATGATACCAAAGCAAGATAAAATCATGGAACGGAGCGTTTGCTCTTTAAATAGTAGGTACCTTAATAAGGATCCTAAAAGATAAAAAGATTGATGATCTCGATGTGGTACTCTACTCGTATCGGGTTTCGGTTCTAACGGCAACTTCTAAGAAGCGGAAACTGCAAGTCGGCGTGCCCAGCCTCCTAGCGTAATACAAATGGAGGCCTTGAAATATTTTCTTTAGCGTATGCGCAATATACCCGCGGGTGCTGCCGACAGGTCTTTGATTCGTCAAAACCTACTTTAATCCGTCAAGCGACTATGCCTACCTAGTACAACTGCTCTGCTGGCTCAGGAACATCACCTTGATGATACTAATAATGTGCGCCCGGGAACAATTCAGCTTTTGCTACCGCTCTTGGACTCTGCTTTGCTCTGCACCATATGCCTGATATCCATCCGTTGACCGACACTTTCAAGGCGAATTGACACATTTGGCAGGAGCGAAGATTCTGGTCCATGTCTTGCCACACTCGATGCGCTGGATTGCTCCAAACGCCGACTTCACACTCATCATAGCATCCTGCCTTCATGATGGTGTTTCTCCGGACCGGAGCCCGTGGCACTTTTATACAGAAATCCGTAATCATCATCTTAGCATTCATATGTATAGCTTCTTTGTTAGCCAACCGCGAGAAAGTAAGTTCCTTAGGGATCTGTTGCACAGTCGCTCCAACTGAACCTTGATCCCCAACAGCTTTCTACCTCGATAAACAACACAGTTGGACGGCCTCTGCAAGCATCGAAACCGGGTGACTCTACCTCACAAGATGCGCAGGCGTCCTCGAATGACGCGCAGACTCCTACGGATGATGTCAAGGCTTCGGATGCCCATCTACACCTCCTCGTACCTGCAACTAGCAGCAACCAATACCTCTGCCGGCTCCTTCTCTCAGCAGCTGTCCTGAACTATCCCATACCCACTCTCATCAACTGGGCTGCTACGGAAGACGAAAACGCATTTGTCCAGCACATTGCAAAAGTAAGCAAGATTCTTGAATACTTGAAGAGCTTTCCCAAAGGCAAAGAGAAGGACTTGGTTCTCATCGTCGATGGGTACGATGTTTTATTTCAGCTGCGCTCAGACGTCCTGATAAAGAGATACTTTGCCATAAATAATGCAGCCAATAAAAGGATATCGAAAAGCCTTGGGAGCGTGGCCGCAAAACAGGACATCAAGCAAACTGTGATATTTGGCCCGGATAAGCTTTGTTGGCCATCGGGGACGGATGGAGGCCGTGCTGCGTGCTGGGCCTTGCCTCAATCAACGCTACCTAAAGATGCGTTTGGCCCAATTAACGATACAGATATTGTCACCGCCATATCTGATCCAGTCCATTCTCGACCTCGCTGGTTGAATTCTGGAACCGTCATGGGTACTTTGGAAGACGTACGAGCTGTGTTCGAGGCCACTCGAGATTTTGTGCAAAAGAATCACACCTCGGACTCCGATCAATGGTACCTTGCTAACCTCTTTGCCGAACAAGAGTACTCGCGTACATTACTGCAAAAGAAGCCGTCTTTCAACGTACCTGCAGAGCCCGAGATACCCGCCATCAACAAAGGGCAGAAGACTGAATACCACATTGGGCTTGATTATGAATCTGAGCTCTTCCAAACCGTTGGCTATTACCAAAAGTTCATCTCTTGGCTGTGGTTCGATGCTGCCAAAGGCAAAGGGCAGCAGCTCAGCCAGTCCTTCACCAATCCCCATGGATTCGAACTCCCAGAGGATATTCTTGCGTCGCCACCACCCTTTTCCGTGGAAAGCAAGTCTCACTGGGAGACTACGACTGCAGGCGATGAAGATATCAGGGAAGCCGCAACCAAACTACCTGTCGATCGTAAATGGAAAGATCTGCCACTTGCTACCAACGTCGTCACGAAGCAGATCTTTGCGGTTTTACATTTTACCTTCGTGAAGGAGCTGCGAGATGAGTGGTGGCGGAAGATGTGGTACTATCAGCAAGGCAAAGAACTGCTCTTGGCCTCTGCGAGACAGGCCAAAGCTCCAACTATCGACCAACCTGTTCAAGGACTGATGTGGTGGAACGCAGAAGCGTCTCACTTGGCGGATTCTGAAGAGGTCTTGAAGTCGACACAAGGCCAGAAAGGCGGTGCCTGGAGTGACAAGGGAAAATGGGTTGCATGGGATGATGTGTGCTCAGCACATGAAGGGCTCATATTTCCCGCGAAGGAGAAAGGCGGGTGAATGCTGAGGTGCATGGCGGCTGCGGCGGATTGGATATGATTGGTGATCTGTGAGTATTGAACATACGTACGTACAATTTAATTGACAGCTATTCATCATCAAAGCCGAAATGGCCGATTCCCAATTATTGAGCAAGAGGAAGTTTACACAATCGCCATGTAATCAACTGTGCGTGTCTTGGGCCCACCATCTTTGATGCCTTGCATTCCTTGTACACCAGGTATCATTCAACAGCCAACCGGTCCACCAGGCCCAGAGACTAGTACTGCTCCACGAGTCCACAGGGTTGACCACAATGACATGCCGCTTGACGTCATTCTACGGGGAAAAGTGGAGCCCACATAGTTTACATAGACGGACTGGAGGACCTCTAGCTCGACACTGCGTTCAGGATTTACTTTGGGATGGCCATAGTGGAAAGGCCCGACCGTTTCGCTAAGATTTTCGGATAGCTCAGTGCACGGGTGAGAAACACTCTGGGGCGAAGACACTCATTGCTTCGCGCCAGCCACCCAAGAGCCCGCGTTCGGCATTGGCGCACATGGCTCCGCAGGAAGAGAAGGGTGCACCTGCCACGCCGCCGCTCTCCCCCAACCACGATGATCCGAGCCTCGAGTCCTTCGGAAAGGATCTCGCGGCCGCCATCGTCCCCGATCACGCCCAGGAGTTCGACCCCGCGGCGGCGCGTCGCGTCGTGCGGACGATCGACCTGTATTTGATTCCGTGGATGTGGCTCGGCTACGGGTTCGTCTACTATGACAAGGTATGAGGAGGCGGGGGATGGGGTGGGAGGGGGATGTGAGCTGATGCGTCGGAAGGCCATCCTGGGCAGCGCTGTCCTCTTCGGCATGACGCAAGACCTCGCCCTCAGCGTCGTCGATACGGACACCGTCCCCCCCACAACGGTCACGACGCGCCTGAGTTGGGCAACGTCAGTCTTCTACTTCGGCATGCTCGCCGGTCTCTACCCTATGACTTTCACGCTGCAACGCTTCAGGGTCGGTAGCGTGTTGGGCGTTCTCGTGATCGTCTGGGGAGCCATCGCTATGCTCACGGCCACCGTCACATCTTGGCGTGGGCTCTTTGCCCAGCGCTTCTTCCTGGGCTTCGTCGAGAGTGTGATCCCGACCGCTTTCATGTGCATCGTCAGCGGGTACTATACGCAGCAAGAACAAGCTCTTCGCCAGAGTTGGTGGTTCTCTGCAACCGGCGGTTGGACGATCATCGGAGGTGCTCTGAATTATGGCTTTGCCCAGATCACGGGTGGATCGTTGGCGAGATGGCAGTACATCTACCTTCTGGCCGGCTCGCTGACCGTCCTTTTCGGATGCGTGTGTTTTGCGGTTCCCAACTCGGAAGCGTCAGCTTGGTTCCTGACGCCTGCGGAACGTGTAGTCGCTGTGGAGAGGCTGCGTAAAGGGCAGACGGGCGTGCGGTGCCAGAAGTTGAAGGGCTCCCAGATTCGTGAAGCGGCGCTGGACGTCAAGGTCTGGCTTGTCGCGCTGATGATGGCTGCTGCGTATAGTGTCAACGGTGCTGTCAGCGGGTTTGGACCTCTCATTGTGTCCACATTTGGGTGGGTCTTCTCGTAGAGCTTGGGGCTTGTTTCTTTGCTGACCAAGGTTGCAACAGCTGGTCGACGCTTGAGTCGATACTTCTTCAGTTCCCGCTCGGCGGCGTTGTTTTTGTCTTCATCCTCCTGACGGGATATCTCTCCAGCAGGATACCCAACATCCGCCTCATTCTTCTCATCCTCTGCTGCCTACCGGTAATCGCCGGCTGTGCAATGATCTGGCGAAGCAGTTGGACCCATCGAGCTGCCACACCCGTGGCCGGCTACACTATCATTGGATTTTTTGGGCCGGTCGTCAGCCTAATAATTAGCATTGGCATGGCCAATACTGCCGGCGCCACGAAAAAGAGCTGCACTGCAGCCGCCATCTTTGTTGCGTACTGCGTTGGAAACGTACGCAGTGGCCACACCTTCAGCTTGATAGCCCTGGTCCTAACATAAGTATCGCAGATAATCGGACCGCAACTTATAAAAACGCCGACGGTTCAACGACATTACCCTGAGTTGTGGCTCGGTCTCATTATTTGGTTAGAGCTTTCACGTTTCTCCTTGTAGAAATGGTAGAAGCCTACTAATCTTTTGACTTCAGCTACTGCATTGTCATCGTTCTGGCCATGACACTATACTTTGTCCTTCGTGTGGAGAACAAGCGCCGAGAGTCTCTCCGAGTGGATGAGGAAGAGCGAGATCGACTGGCGTTTCTGGATCTGACTGACAAAGAGAACGCATACTTTCGATATGTGCTCTAAAGATTAGATTAGCAGCCGAGGTGATGACCGTGCGTCTTCCTCTCCAGCCTATTACTGCTGTGTCGACTGTCGAGACATGGCGCGTGTACGATCAGCAGTGGTCAGTTGGTCACGCTTCAAGCTTGAAGAAGCTTAACCATCAGCATTTCGTCATATCTGGGGAACGGAGAGACTTCCGACGAGTAAGAGACGAGGTCGAAGCCACTAAAAGATGCATATGCAAAGCTTAGCCTATCGACTATATTCAACTTAGAATAATCCAACCTCAACGTACGTAGTAACATACGCAATTCGAGACATCCCTGGTCTTCTCACACGCATTTCTAGCAATATGATTGAATCCCGTCGGATGACATCCTGGACATCTGGCCGACTAGTGCTTCCGCTCCTCAACGTTGATCTGCACTTTTTACCCCGCAACCTTCACTCTCTTCTTCCATCACGATCATTCATGAGCAAAAAGTACACAGAGTCGCCGAACAAATGACCGAATCGCAGTATCCGAAACGAAACCCTGCGCAACCCCTGTGCATATCACGATAATGCTCATACGTGGGACCATGGACGTCATGCGTTATCCTTCCGCGGCATGCATACAAAGAACATCCAGACCCCCCGGGTCTGCCCTTCCATCAACAACCTCGTGTCGTGCTGTGTACCGGTTGCAAGGATCGATTTCTTCCTCATTTCCTTCAGTCATCTTTTGAAACAATAGCTGGCTACCCTTGGTTTTCTTTACAATGTCGGACAATAGCCCCCCTAGCGGTACTAGCGAGAAGGAATACTCGCCCAATGATACCATGGAACGATATGTCGACGGCAAACTCGAAGTCGAGCAGGTGGAGCCACACCATCACTCAAAGGTCCCCCGCAACCTGTCCGTAGCAACAGATAATGGCCGACAATATTCCACTGGCGGACCTAGAAGACAGAGCCAGTGGGACGCTATGAAGATTGCCAAAGAGGGCGGGGTCGAGGTACGTATTTTCGGAGTTGATGTTTCCTCTTTTGAACCCAATATTGAGTCTAGTGACATGTCTTGGGAGCATTTACTCTTTAGACGTGTTCTCAAGCTCGCTACACCCCCTCAAACAAGCAAGACTGACTCCGAAATGATAATCAGATCGATGAAGAGATCGAGCTGCTCGAGGAAGAACTGCGGAACAACCCTGTCCCGCATAGCTTCTTCGCCCCTGTCATCAACTTCAAGAACCCTGCTCACTTCACCTGGCTGCTTGTTGGCTTCGCTTCCATGGGAGGCTTGCTATCTGGTATCGATCAATCGCTCATCTCTGGTGCCAATCTCTACATGCCTGCGAGCTTGCACCTCGACTCCTCACAGGTCTCTCTCGTGGCGTCTGGCGTACCACTGGGAGCAATTGGCGGTGCACTTCTTCTTGGCCCCTTGAACGAGGCAGTAGGTCGTCGAATGGCCATCATCATCTCTTTGTGCCTGTACACCATCGGTGCAGCACTTGAAGCTGGAGCCATCAGCTTCGGCATGATCGTTGCCGGTCGTGTAATTCTGGGCCTCGGCGTTGGTCTTGAAGGTGGGACTGTCCCCGTCTACGTTGCCGAGTCCGTGGCTAGAAAATACCGAGGAAACTTGGTGTCCCTCTACCAATTCAACATCGCTCTGGGTGAGGTCTTTGGCTACGTTGTTGCGGCCATCTTTGTCAATGTTAAAGTAAGCCATTTCCCGGCCTCCGACGACCACACTCGCTAACAACTACACCAGAGCGGCAGCTGGCGTTACATGCTCGGCTCTTCCCTCGTCTTCTCCACCATCATGCTGGCAGGCATGTTCTTCATGCCCGAGTCCCCCCGCTTCCTCATGCACAAAGGGAGAACCCTTGAAGCCTTCAACGTCTGGAAACGTATCCGTGGGACAGAGCTCCAGGAAAACCGTGAAGAATTCTTCGTCATGAAGCATTCCGTACTCGATGAGCTCGAATCGAAAGAGACCCGTTCCGGCGGCTTCGCTTGGCTCGACTTCTTCACCGTACCCCGTGCTCGCCGCTCCATCGTCTACGCCAACACTATGATCTTGCTGGGTCAGCTGACTGGTATTAATGCAATTATGTACTACATGGCTACCTTGATGAACCAAGTCGGCTTCGACAGCAAGCAATCCGTCTTCATGTCGCTCGTCGGCGGCGGTTCGTTGCTGCTTGGCACTATCCCCGCTATCTTCTATATGGAGCGCTTCGGCCGTCGTTTCTGGGCTTGCGCCATGCTGCCAGGCTTCTTCATCGGCCTGCTGATCATCGGATGTTCCTATTTGATCGATTCGAAGACCAACGTCGGTGGCGCCGAAGGCTGCTACATCACCGGCCTCATCCTCTACGAAGGCTTCTTCGGCTCCTACGCCTGCCTGACGTGGGTGCTCCCGGCGGAAGTCTACCCCACCTACCTCCGCTCCTACGGCATGGAAACCTCAGACGTCACCCTCTTCTTCTGCTCCTGGCTCGTGACCTACTTCTTCTCCGACATGCAGGCCGCCATGTCGCGCATCGGCCTCACGCTCGGCTTCTACGGCGGCATCGCCGTCGTCGGCTGGTTCTACCAGTTGGCGTTCATGCCGGAGACGAAGAACAAGACGCTGGAGGAGATCGACATCCTTTTCTCGCAGCCCACGAGCCAGCTTGTCAGGCAGAATTTGAAGGGCGTCGCGGAGAACATGTCCGATCTGGCACATGGCAGGTGGGGACGAGTGTTCAGACCTAGCCCTGAGAGTCCGCTGCCGGAGATCCATAATGATACGCCGGTTGGGCCTATTTCGAATGCTGTGCAGGGTTGATTGGGGGCTTGTGAGGGGGGGAGGAAGTTGTCTTCTAGGAAGGGTAGGGGGAGAGGATGCGGATGTTGCGGTCGAAGAGTTGGATACCACCTTGACTCTTCAATTCTGGCTGGGAGGCAACCGTGTATTTATGTGTGATGACTTCTTGATTCCAATGTACATATGTATTGGCCGACACAGCGAATGAATGACTAGGACGGTTGGACGGTTTTGTTATTTCTTTTTCTCTAAAAATGTACTCGCTTGACAGATTCCCGCGAGAAATCTCTCCTGAACTTGACCAAGCCTTTCAGTAGCTTTTACAAAGCGAACATCAGGTCCCTAGGTCATCTAAATCATGCTTCCAGTAAATTTGGTCAGATCCAAAGTCCGTCAACGCGCCCGACCGCTCTCGGCCCTCAACAGCTCCGCAACATCATCGTCTAGGTCGGCCATGGCGTCCTCGCCGCTGCCAAAATCTGGGTAATCGTCATTGACTTTCCGCTTCTTCGCCATGCCGCCGCCGGCACTGCCTGGAGTGCCCGGATAGTGACGGACTGGAGGCATGGATAGACTGGAAAGCAGATCTGCTCCTGCTGTCGGAAGTGCAATCGATGCATGGTAGGGGGACGGAGTTAGCTGCACGTGAGTGGGCGGCGCTGCTGGGGTAGCGGTAGCGGGAGAACCGGCGGGCGTGCGTGATTCTGGCGGCGGGGGGGTGAGTTCTTCGACATCAGGGCGCTCTGGTTCGACCGAGGCGTTGTCGGTGGGCGACATGATTCTGCCATTCGTTCTTGGATCGGAGACTGGACTCCCATGCGCTACAACGGGCGTCGAGGGCGCAGAAAGACCACGCATGATGCCATCTTCAACTTCCCGCTTTTTGGCCTCCATAGCATTCTTGCGAGTGGTCAGTGTCTCTTTCTGGGCTTCCTCACTGGTCAAAGCGGTACGGTTGGTCTCAATGATGCTCTCCAATCCAGCTATGAGGCCGCGACGGGCTTTGATACTCTCAGAGACAGCTCCTTCGGCGTTGACGAGGTTCTTGAGGAGAGCGCTGAGGCGAGCCGCATGGACTGGGGGTGTGGGTGGGAGCTTGCTCGGGTCAGTGAGCTTGTCGTATTCGGAGTCGGCTGTGGGCACTGCGCTGATGGTTAAGGCTGCTGCTTTGGAGACGGCGATTTGTAGGGGGACGAGAGGTTCGATCTCCGAGGGCGCTGAGGGGCCAGATGAGCCGGAGAAGAGAGAGCCACCGAGAGGCTTCTTGCTCGAGGATCGTGTTTTGTCGAGCTCTGCGGATGTATTAGCAGAGTCCAATCTCAAAGGAAGCCTGCGGCGTACCGTCTATGCGAGCTTCAATAGCGTCTTGTATCGAAGGTTCGAATATTTGCCGCTGCCTCCACACCTCAACTACCCGTCGTAGCTTCTGCTGAACTTCATTTGTAGCTCCTTTGTACGCAATGGCTGTAGCCTCGGCGATGATGGGAGAGAATGCGATGAGGAAATCATCCTTCCTTCTAGCCTTGGATTGCTGCGCGACTTCATTCGCAAGGTAGACCAAATTGAGTCGTTTGTTGGAGCCAGAATCCTTGAGTCGCTGAAGCCATAGTGTCCCGGTGCGATCTGCGTGTCTCCTGCATATAGAATGTCAATGGTGGAAGGTGAGGGAAGGATTGCTACGACAAAGTTGCCGTACCTATGAAACATGACCCATTGAGCTACAGTGACTATGCTCTCTTGGGTCTCATTCAGAGCTGATAGCTTCGCCTTGACGGCGTCGTCTGTATACGCCATCTCTACTGCTCTACAATTGTCCTGCGCCTAGTCACCGATTGGTTGTGTTGTCGTGTCGAATGATGGTGTTCGATGGAAAGCAGGCGCAAATTGTGACCCAGACAATCTAAACCCAGGACCCGATTTTGATACGTGTATCACAGCGGATTTTCCTTAACTTTCTCGACTTTGTATTCCACCAGGTCCGTCACTTTCTTCGCGCCCATTTCAACATCGCACCCAGCCATCCGATCACTATCACTCTTTTATCTAATGATTGATTGTACCCAGGATATATAGATATCATGGCAGACAGATTTCCTTCCCTGGAAGACTTCTCCGCTGGTAATACCGCGCTTCTCATGAGCAGTCTGCCATTCGACTCTGTACTTATATTGATGTCTAGGTGATACTGGCCCAGCAAGCAATGGAATGTCAGGTCGCAATGGAGCTGCAGCAGGAGATGACTTCTTAACACGAGAGAGAGCAGCGTTGGGAGATGATGCCGCCCAGTTTGCCTCCGCGGATGACAATGCCGCCACTGTAGAAGATGGGGACGACGATCTGCTAGGAGGCGGAGGAAGCTACGGCGGAGCACATGCGGGGACGGAGGAAATCACAGAGTTTGAGAGCTCATTCCCGGCAATGGATACTCGAAATGAGGTTAGTACAACTGTTGGGCGTCTTCGAACCGTAGCTAATCAAACCATTCAGAATGTCGGTCCAGGGGGCACAATCACCGGTTCAAGCCTTCCCTTTCAGCCAGCTCAATCTCAGCCATCATACGGTGGATACGGAGTGCCAGCAGAAGAAGAGACTGAGCCTATACGGTAAGCTGCCCTTTTGCCGTGTCAGAGGTTAAGACAACGGTCCCACTGATATATCTGCGTAGCCAATGGCGAGAACGTCGCGACCTAGCCCTTGCCGAGCGGGAAAAGATATCGGTCTCTAAGAAAGAGGAAACTATCAAAGCAGCCCGACAAGCCATTGACGACTTTTACGAGAACTACTCTCAAAAGACCGAGAAGACCGTCGCCAAGACACGCAAGGATGCCGAAGAGTTCCTGGCAAATCGAGAGGATACTTCTGCTGGGGGCACGAGCTGGGAGCGAATCGCTAAGTTGGTGGACTTGAGTGGAAAGGGCACAAAAGGTGGAGCGAGTGGAACAGGCAAAGAAAAGTTTAGGGAGATGCTGATTGACTTGAGAAAAGATGAGAAGGCTCCCGGAGCAACTGGCTACTGATAAGTGCGACTACTTCGGGGAGGCATTAAGCATTTGCATGTCTTAGACGAGCTATGGCGTTCGAGGCGTGTGTGATACCTGAGCAATTCTGGGCTGTAGCGATGAAGAGACCAAGCTTTGACAGCACATGTGAATATAATCAGCCATAGTGTCCAATCCGTGGTATTAGGGCTACGGGCAATGCTCTGACATTCAAATTCTCGAATCTTCTGACTCGAGCCGATCCTTCCCCAACAACCTATCCACAAACACAACTTTTCTCCCAAATTTCCCCCGCCTTGAAACGCAACTCCTGTACGCCCATAATGGTACTCAACTACAGTAAATGGGATGCCCTCGAGCTTTCCGACGACTCAGACATCGAAGTCCACCCCAACGTCGATAAACGCTCATTCATCCGAGCAAAGCAAAACCAAATACACCAAGCACGCTACCAACGACGGCATGAGATCAGTACCCTCAAATACGAGCGAGTAGTTAATGATGGCATGCTTGAACGCATTGATACTTTACTGGCATCTCTCCGCAACCATGCGGCCCAAGCGCAGGGAGACAATCCGGATGACTTCATGATGCAGGCGTTGATGGAGTGCGCCAGTGGTCCGGGGAACGACAAGATGCCAGATCCACCGGAAGGTGTGCACAACAAGGAGGAACAACCTTTGTACTCGCAGATGATTGCTGGTTTGGTGGACCAGGTGAAGAAAGAGGTGGGACCAGAGCCACAGGACTGGTATAAGAGTTATGTAAAAGGAGTGGAGGGTCATAAGGTGAAAGTGCAGAATCTACAGAAAGAGCTTCTTGCTCGGCTGGAGAAGCTGGAGAAGGAGGAGGCGAGTAAGATTACGAGCGACAGTATACGCGAGGGTTTCAACACTTCATCTGTATCGAAAGAGCAAGAGAAACCAAAGTCGAAACCCAAGGCTGAGGCGGTGGAGGTGCTCAACCCAGGATCACTCAAAAAGAATTCGTTACAGCGGCTGGACAGTGAGGGTCAAACGTCTGGCGCCGATGCAGACGTGGACGAGCCAGGATCTATAGACAATACGAAAGATGATGACCAAGACATTGAGCCTACGAAGCTTGGAAAAGAATTTGCTAAAATCAAAATAGGCGCCTACAGGGAATGTCTGAGGTTTATATCCGAGCACCATGAAGTGGTTGCGGAACGAGAGACGGATGGGCTGCTCATGGAGGCCTTCAATGCCCAAATGGATGGCAAGGCAGTCTACTCCAAACAGTGTGTTCACCAGGCCTTGTTGCTGCAATACTGCAGATCACTAGGCAAAGATGGAGTGGGGCTCTTCTTTAAACGGTGAGAGTCTATGCATTCTCATTCACACTCTTCACTAATGCCATTTAGCATCACGACACCCGGCCACAACGCCCAAAAAGTCTTCCTCGACGACGTCAACAGCACCTACGCTCGAATTCGTACCCGTACCGCAGAATTGGCGAAAGAGCGCGCTGCCAATCCCAAAGCCACCGAGACCGAAGTTGAGCAGATCCAACTGCACGCCGTAGAACCCGGCACTGAAATCCACATCAACGTCCCCCAACCCAACAGCACAGAAGAAGTAGAGCAACAAGCTCGCATCATCTTCGAGCGCTTTCCGCCAGGCTTGCAGAGGGCGTTGGAGAGTGGCAGTTTGGACCGGGTGAACGAGGTGTTAGGGAAGATGAGCGTGAGCGAGGCGGAGGAAGTTGTAGAACAATTGGGCGAGGGTGGTATGTTGAGTTTGGAGGAGGGTGTTATCGATTCGACGACGCAGGAGGGGAGGGATAGGTTGAAGGAGCTGGAGAGGGAGGCGAGGGAGGAGAAGGAGATTGGGGAGCCTGGGGGCGTAGAGGAGGAGGCTGAGGCTGGCTTGAAGCAGTTGGGGGTGGAGGAGGAAGGGAAGGCGAATGAGGTGCAAGTTGCTGATTTAGATTAAATGGTTGAGGCGATACATCAGCTGCTGATCACTTTGCAATGCTATCCAGATATACGATGTTTGAAGTGGACCATGTGCTGAGAACGAAACGTTCTCGTGAAGCCAAATTGAGGTAGAGTAGCTGCTGAGGATAGACCGCCTTTGCTCCATCACCGATCGCGACAGTATCGTCAGGCCGAGCTCATGCTCGACGAATTGTGCGTTCGGCCTATGGTGAGGTTGAATAGAGACGGCATCGAATAATGAGACTCTGACAATGGAACAAGAGCTCTTCATTTCCGAGCCACACAGAAATCTGTCTACGATGGATGATTACATGGGATCACAATATGGCGTCTCCAGCACGTCCTTTTCCAGCACGCCTCCTTCTGGTCCTCTTGTCTTCCCAAACGGTAGCCGACGAACTTTGCATAGTCCAGTAAGTAGCATCCGCATCGACGCAACCCCTGATTCCATATCATTCAAGATGGGGGAGCCTTTTCACTCTGTCACAACACGCTTCCAGTACTCTGTCGTCAACGTAGCGTCCGGTCCAAAGTGCTGCTCTTCAGAAGCCATGCCAGCAAGCACGCTCGACAGGAGGCTCATGTCTGCCGTGTACGCGCGGACGTCGTCTGGCGCCTCTTTGGGCGAACGGCAACGATCGTAGCGTTGCTTGATGGTACCGCCCACGCTGGAGGGCGGGAGACAGGACGGCCGTGCCACTTGCGGCGCTGGTTGAGCTGGCTGTCGTGAGTGTGTGTGCGTCACGTACCTGTCGAGATTGGGTTGGAGACGTTGACTTCGATGCGCTTTTGCTTGTCGGCTCGTGACGTGCTTGCTGACGAGGGAGATGGATGGCCGACTGACGCCTGCTCCACTCAGCTGTGTGAGTCTGGGCTCCCCGAGTCGGATAGGACTGCGTGAGCCAAGTGATGATTGTTGGGCTGCCTGACCCACCGTCCAGCTGAAGTATCCGTATATCTGGATCTGTCTCTCCCGTTATGGTCGTTGTGTAATGTCAGTGAGTTAGATTCATGTACATAATTCACGTGTCTCGAATTGGAACGATATGCGATGGTTTGTTCTGCTCCACATTGAAGTACTCAACGTCCAGTTCATGCAACTTCATCACACATCCACGGCCTCAAAATCCTTCAATTTCGCAACCTCCCTCCTCAAAGCTTCAATCTCACTATCTGCCTGTCTCCTCAAATCGTCACACATTTGCCTCAGTTGGTCGACCTGCCTCCTCTTCTTGTCGATCGCAATGTCCTTCAGCAAGCACCCACATGCTCAAATCACATTGTGCGTTGTAAGGCCCTTTGGAACATGAACCACGGGAGGCCCGGAAACCTGTCTTTTGGCGAGGATCTCCTGCGGACGAGTGACTACCTCGGACGGAAGTTCATTCTCAATATCTTTAGTGACAGTAACAGCGGACTCATTATCAGCCGAGTAACGGTCTCCGTAGTATTTCACCCCGTCGTTATTCAGGATCTAAAGCCCCCGTCCCTTCGAAATTGCATTGCATGCCGATCATTTCGTAATTTCCGGTGGCTGAGCTCAAACATTACGCGCTCTTTCTACTTCCACTCCTTTTCCAACCAGCCTTTCACAGTCGCGTTATCCTTGGCCTTGAGCGAAGGTCGCAGAGCTCGGTCGATTTCAACGGCCTTTCGTGTGATCTCGCACACTCCATTTGACAAGAGTTTGGCCTTGCCTAGGGTATAATGAGCAACGTTTGGGAGACAAGGTCCTTAAAAGAAATGCATATTTAGGCTCGGGCATCGCGGCTTTGCTTTTTGAAAGGGATCATTCAAGGAGGAAGAAGCAGATTTGTCTGCCATGCGTTGGATTAGATCGCTATGAACAGTGAGTATCGTACTCTCGTAGACGGTGGGTAGTAGATGCGGAACAACGCGTACATGATGGCTGCTGATAGCTTAGAAAGTTGCAGCAGGGTCATCGTGGACGGATGATGTGGTGTAGGTTGTTGTTGATCAATTTGGAGTTGTTGCAATTTCGTAGGCTTTTATGCCTCATTGCCAACGTAGGTCTTGACACATTGGACAATAAATCGAAATGCCCGGTTGAAATTCTTATATCAATTGGGTATCTTGGCAAAATCCACAAAAACAATGAGCCTGGATTCTCTTCATGGTGGTAGCCCATCCGACCTAAAATTCCCGCCATTGGGCCGTACAATTTCTGGCTTTGATGGCAAGATCTCTGGCTGAGGCTTAGCCTCTCCCATCGTGCCAATAGGGTCGGCAGAAGGCGGAGGCGGAGGAGCCTTCGTACGCTTAGGCTTGACGAGGAGAACAATGAACATGCCGACGACGAGAAGAAACAGTAGAAAAAGAATCTTTCGCTTGGTGTACTTCTTCTGATAGCCGGTCGCCTAGGAAAGTCAATCAGCGTTGCGGGCAGAGTCTTGGAAAAGGCAGAGACACACCACATTGAGCTCCTTGTCTGCGGCCTTGACATTAACAGACATGTTTTCTATATTGTAATCGATCCGATCGAGCATTGTCCCTTGATCAATGACCATCCCTTGCAGTTCCTTGAAGATATCTGCAAGTTCAATTATTCCCTGCGCAATGTCCTCAATTTCTCGTTCTCGTTGAGCAATAGCTACGTCGTTTGTCTTCAAGCGCTTTATGGACGTTTGCTGGAGAGTCGACTGTGAGAACGATTTATCTGTCTCGGACTCCATCATAGACGGGTCTGAATAGGGATTCTGGGAAGGCGCCGAAGTACGGTCAAATGTGAGACCACCGAGTGTACGCAATTCTTGGATCACGTTAGCAATATGCCCTTAGAACCAAGTCGACCTGCTCACTTTTAAGATAATTGCTCTGCTTCTTCCTGAACTCTGCACTGACTTCTTGTACCCTACTTGCCAACGAGATTTGAATGTTTCTTGCCATGGTTTCGTCTGCTGAGCTCACGCCTCCCTGGTTCCTCGCGTCCCTGACCATCATCTCAATCCTTTGAATAGCTTTTTGACAATCGTGAAAGCCTCGTGTGATTTCTTGTGTCATCCGCTCAATTGCGATCTCTTCCTGCCTCTTCACATCCTCGTCGTCGAAGCCCGGCAACACGTGCTTTTGGTGCAACTTCTCCAAATCCCCCGACTTTTTCGCTATCGTGCCTAGCAAGTCCGTGACTTCTTCTTGGATATCCACCCATCTCGGCGGCAGCAGGTCCATCTCAATGACAGCATCTCCGTCATCCTCAAAGGCACCAGCGGACATAAGTCCGCGGCGTTCCTCGGACTCATATCCTGAGGTGGAGAAGCCATTCGCAGAAGGTCCAATAGTCTTGCGCTTCTTAGCAGGATGATGGGCATATGACTGTCGGTATGAGATGTACCTACACCCCAAGTTTAGGTCGAGAAGCGCGCGTTGTGAGAATTTGGGGCTGAGAATGCAAGGCTTACAGATTGGTCCTGTCTCTCCAGACACCAGACATGGCAGTAGACTAGCCCCTACAGCTTCAGAATGGTGACTCTGAAGAGCCTGGTCATGCACTGTTACTTCCCATGGCTCGATTGCTTTTCTTGACACAGTATCTGCTCAGCTGCTGAATGTGAGGTGAAAGATGTCTTTCCTTTCGACAGCGGAACATCTCCCGCACAAAGGCTTGGCACTGAGGTAGGGGCTCTGCCGCTCTACCTTACCGTATTTGCTCTAGTTCAGCCTTGCGGATGCCGCTGCGAACCCTGAACCCTCACATGCCTACCTACCGACCTAGTAACATAAAATCCCACGAGCACCTGCTGCCTTCACTCTTCTCTGTAACGATACATAACTACTATACACAACCACTTCTGACGGCACAGAACACAATTTACATATACCCATCTGAACATCACATTTCGCACCTAATATAACGAACATGGTATGCTGCACTCCTCTTCCCTCTCCCCAGACCCCGCGTTTGGTGCTTCCCCTCCAGGCGAGGCGTCAAGATAAGCAGAACGCTGACTACTGCTACTACACAGGCGGACTCACTCACTGAAGAGCAAGTCTCCGAGTTCAAAGAAGCGTTTTCTCTCTTCGTGAGTACTCCTCGTCCAGACTTTTCTACACGAGGCTGACAGGTCTTGGCGTTCAGGATAAAGATGGCGATGGTGAGTCAGGCCTGTGCTACAACCCAAGGGAATACATGAGAATGCGAGGGGAAGAGCATCGCTCGGCTACGTGCGTCGTGTCCTACTGGTACTAATGACGGGTCCACATAGGCGTCATCACGAGCAAAGAGCTGGGTACTGTCATGCGATCCTTGGGTCAGAACCCAAGCGAGTCTGAGCTACAAGACATGATCAACGAGGTCGATGCGGACAATAACGGGACAATTGACTTCCCAGGTAAGGATTCCCACATTTGGCGCGTACCCGGGCTGACCTGTTGCTAATACAGAGTTCCTGACGATGATGGCTCGCAAGATGAAGGATACCGACTCCGAGGAAGAGATTCGAGAAGCTTTCAAGGTCTTTGATCGCGACAACAATGGATTCATCTCCGCTGCTGAGCTGCGCCATGTGATGACATCCATTGGGGAGAAGTTGACTGATGATGAGGTTGACGAGATGATTCGGGAGGCTGATCAAGATGGGGATGGAAGGATTGACTGTAAGCCGCCTACTCTCAAGTGCCTGCGGATCACTTACTAATTATGACTAGACAACGAGTTTGTCCAGCTGATGATGCAGAAGTAGGCGGAACGAGGCGTGGGACCAGGCTTGGCGATTCTTGGCCGAAACGACCATTCTTTCCTGTATGACATTTTCTGCCTCGTTGTTGGGGAGGAAGGTTCGCATGACGGACTCGAAGGCGACCTATAACTCTTCTTTTGATGAGCGCTGCCATCTTGCTGGTACTTAGGAAGCATCGTCCGCTTTCCTCCACCCGACTCTCAATAACCCTTTTCTATTTTCCAAACATGCGGTCTCCCGAACCAGCGGCTGCATTGCTCACGACCGAGGTGTACAGTCCTTAGGTCATTGCCATCCTCGACAGGATCCCTTATTCGTTAGGTGCAACCTTGATGCCAGCAGTCCAGAGGTCTTTATCATAAGAAGCAGTCGAAGATACTTCGCCGGTTTCTTGTTGCTGCAAGAGTACTCAAAAGCCTGAAGCTTGTCCAAATGCTATGCTGATAAGCTCTTGATGTTGTTGGTCTTTGCGTAGCGTAGAGGACATTTGATATATGGGCTTTTGCACGTCCACATTCAAATCTACCGGATATACTTGTAATGTGTAACATACACTACAGTGACCACGTGTTTCGTTCGGCTAGTAAGTAAAGACTAAAGGGTAATAGGTAGGTACAGTAAGGTACCTTAGGGCTGGCTGTACTTTCTTTTCTTTGTATTTTTGGTAAAATACACTCCCCACGTGGTGCACGTCATGCCGAATAGCGTAATATTTACATTTCGGCCGATTATTCTGACCTTTTTTAAACTTATGTTCCTCCTACCTGCACCGTAACAAAGTTAATGACAGCTGCAATGTACGAAGGTGGCTGATGGAAGTCAGGCTTATACATGATGCGCAGCTCTAAGCTGCTTCTCCAGCGACTTAGCAGAGCCCCGACATTGAGCAACACCCAAGCTCACACATTCACTTGTTGCGCCAAAGCTCCGCCTCACTCACTCCAATGGACGGCTTACCCTACCTCGACAGTAGCAAAGCCCAGCGTTGTTAAGCACGTTCAGTTAGTCAAGCCTGGCCATCCTGGCCATCATAACCTGCTCGCCTCTCGCTCCCATCTCACGATCCTAAGAAATGTCCGGCCCTTCACTACCACACAAGGATACTTAAGAGAGGAAAGGCATACGGAGCCAAAGCCTGAAAAGAACGCTCTTGTCGATTCTGCGGATCCCACTCTAACGAAGGCAGTAGATGAGCGAACCACGAAGACGGTAGAGGAGGAGGAGCTGGACCATGAACAAGAAGAGCGTGGATTCGGGCGGTCAGAGAAGGCGAGTCAAGCGTCTCAGGTCAATCTCAGTGCACGCCTCTCGAAGGATCCCAAAGACCAAGGCAAAGGGACGGGACTTGGAGAAACTTGGAGGCTGATCAAGATCGCAAGGCCAGAAGCTGGAGTCCTTGGATGGGCGTTCCTATTCCTAATAGTATCGTCTTCAATATCCATGACTATACCATTCTCAATTGGCAAGTTTCTGGACGTTGCAACAAAGGCAGAGGAGGGGGGAAATACGCTCTACGGCTTCGACCTGTCAACCCTCTACTTAGCCCTGGGTGGTATCTTGGTCGTTGGCGCTGGAGCGAACTACGGCCGTATCATCATCCTTCGGATAGTGGGCGAACGAATTGTATCGCGATTACGATCTCAGCTTTTCCGGAAGACGTTTGTACAGAACGCAGAATTCTTCGATGCAAACAGGGTGGGAGATCTTATATCGCGTCTAAGCTCTGACACGGTCATTGTAGGAAAGAGTATTACTCAGAACCTATCAGATGGACTACGGTCTCTGGTCAGTGGAGTCGCCGGGTTAACACTTATGGCTTATGTCAGTCTCAAGCTTACGAGTGTCCTGGCCATCTGCTTCCCACCTGTGGCTATTGGGACTTTCCTCTATGGACGAGCAATGAGGAATCTTAGCCGTAAGATACAGAAAAATTTGGGGACTCTGACCAAGATCGCGGAAGAAAGACTAGGAAACGTGAGGACAAGTCAAGCGTTCGCCGGCGAGATTTTGGAGGTCGCAAGGTACAACAAGCAGGTGAAAAGGATATTCGCTTTGGGAAAAACGGAAGCGTTCATAACAGCTACATACTTCAGCGCGACCGGTCTCGCTGGCAACATGACTATACTTGCTCTACTCTACATCGGAGGCGGAATGGTGCAATCCGGTGCCATAAGTATAGGAGAGCTGACATCTTTTCTCATGTACACTGCATATGCCGGATCGAGTCTTTTCGGGCTTTCGGGTTTCTGGTCTGAGCTCATGAAAGGAGTCGGAGCTGCGAGCCGGTTGTTCGAGCTGCAGGACAGAAACCCAACTATCTCGCCAACCGTGGGCTTGCCAGTCCGCTCTGCTCGGGGAGCTATCCGCTTTGAGGACCTGTCATTCAGCTATCCTACACGGCCAGCAGTTGATATATTCAAGAATCTAGACTTTGAGATTCCGCAAGGCTCTAATGTCGCCGTCGTTGGGCCGTCAGGTGGTGGGAAGTCAACTATAGCATCACTCCTACTTCGCTTCTACTCACCTACCAAAGGTTCAATAAAAATTGACGGCGTTGATATAGCCACCATGAACGTCAAGTCTTTGAGACGGAAGATCGGAGTCGTAGCTCAGGAGCCCGTACTCTTCTCTGGTTCAATCGCTGACAACATCTCGTACGCTAAGCCCGGTGCTACTCGCAAGGAGATCATAGAAGCTGCTCGAAAGGCGAATTGCCGATTCATTGAAGACTTTCCCGATGGCCTCGATACCTCAGTCGGGCCAAGAGGGGCGATGTTGTCTGGTGGTCAGAAACAGCGAATAGCAATTGCGAGGGCTCTAGTCAAGAATCCAGATATCTTGATATTAGATGAAGGTTGTTCCTTTCGATCCTTTTGTCTCGACTCCTAGCATACTGACTCATCACAGCGACATCCGCCCTCGACGCCGAATCCGAAACCCTTGTCAACCAGGCCCTCGGTGCGCTTCTCAAAGCTAGCAACACGACTATTTCCATCGCCCATCGTCTTTCCACCATCAAACGCTCCGACAGCATCATTGTTCTGTCTTCCGAAGGCAAAGTAGCTCAGCACGGCTCTTACGTCGAGCTCAGCCAGGATCCTAATGGTGCGTTCACTAAGCTCATGGAATGGCAGATGAGCGGAGGCGAGACGAAGGGCGAACCGAAAACCAAGAACGCTGTGGAACCAGAGGCGGAGGAGACGCTGAGCGGGTATGAAGATGTTGTCGAGGGTCTGTCAGAGGAGAGCGAAATAGACGAGGACGAAACCGCTTTGAAGGCGAAGAGAGGCGACGAGGCGGGGCCGGGAACGGTCCTGGACAAGTCTCAAAAGGGCGAGATATAATTGCACTTACAGCAGAAACCCGAGCCGCTTTCGATCACTGTAGACATACTATGGGGGGTTTGACTGCATTGCCATCGGCGTTGATCATTCCAGGCTCAAGGAGCAAGAGATGGATACTTGTGGATAGATATTACCCCCCTCGCGGCGTTTTGGTACGGAGGTCATCAAAAGGCATTAAAAAAGCACATCTTATCAAATCCTCTCAACAGGAATCTCCAATCCGTCTAACCCCGTCAGATACGTTGGACGCCGTGCAAATGCTGAGGCCGCCCAATGCTATGCTCGCTGCCATCTATGCCCTAGACTCGGCTCCAGACGCCATGAGACACGAGCAGATGGTATCAAGCCACCAGGAAGCTCAACAAACTCCCCACCGTCAACCCACCCACAAGCATCAGTCCCATGAATCCACCCGCCGCCTCCCTCTCTTCCACCTCTACCCACTCGCCCGCGCCCATCATACACGTAGAACCTAGATACCCATTACTCAACCCGAAAAGGAATTGCACAACGACTAGATAAAACCCATCACTCGATATAGCTGCGCCCTTGCCGTGGATGTTGCACAGCAGATACAGTGGTATGAATACGAATCTCGCCACGCTCATGGAGAAGACCGTTCGCGGCCAGAGCACAAGGCTGAAGCGCGGGACCGCCGTCAGGAGTCGTCCCAAGAGGTCGCCCGTGTTCCAGAAAAGGAAGGCGAGTGGTATGAAGCACGCTGGTTGGAGCAGCCGGGGTGCGGTGTCGGCGGGGCGCACGCTGGTGATTTGCTGGGTGAAGACGGGGAAGAACATTGTGATGGCGAACGTCAGGAAGACTGCGCTTGAAATGTAGCGCAGCTTTTTGAAGAGGGTCCATAGTCCGACGACTTTCCGAGAGGCGTGGTCCGGCGCCTCCGTGCCTTGGTCGGGCGATTTGGGGTCCATTGCTTCGTCTGGATGGCGCCGTAGCAGCAGCATGAAGGCTAGGAGCGCGGCCACCGAGACGACCGTAGCGGTCAGGAAGTAAGCGAAGGCTGACTTTCCGCTTTCCTGGGGTACAATAGCACCATCCTCTCCATCGTCGTACTTGGGCGCAGCAACCGAGAGTACAGAGATGATCTGAGCTATACAAGGCAGCACGCCCGCTACAGCTTGCCCAGTCATGATGGCCTGTGTATATTCCCCCATCCCGAACCCGGCGACGTAAGCGAAGAGGCCATTTTGGCAGAAGCCCGCGGCTAAGCTGGCGGTGAAGACAATGGCCATGAGGAAGCCGAAGTACACGCCCGGCGATATACCTCTGAACAGGACGGTTGAGAGCGCGAGAAGCGTGAAGCCGACGACGTTGAGGATGAGAGACAGGATGATCCGGTTCGGGTAGTTGGCGCCTTTTTGTAGCTTGGTCAGGAGGAGCATGGAGACGAGGTTCGTGACTGTGGAGACGGAGATCAGGGCGGGAGAGAAGGTGGAGAGGAGGGCGTTGGAGGAGCGGAAGCGGTGCTGGAAGTAGGGGGAGGCGGCGAGGAACATGTTCCTATGTGCCATGGTCAGACCGGTGGGACGAGGGCCAGGGAGTCGAACGACTTACCATGCCCAAAGCATAGAGACCCCGAGCAGGAGGAAGATGGAGTATTCGAGCCACGAGAAGCGCGGCTTGCGCGCCCTTCGGGGCTCGTTGCCGTCGGAATCGTCGCCGAGAGGCTCGTAGGCGGGCGAGCGCCGCTGCTTGAGGGCGTTGCGGATGCGCTCCATTGCGCATATGTTTGTCAAGGAGTTGGAGGCTGTCTGATCATCATGGCAGGTACGAGGACACGGAATGCCCAGGCAGGCTCGCGGGATGAACAGCTGCTGTTGGATCGTGACACTGTCGCGGTGTTTAATATGGCGCTATTGCGGTTAGCTTGAGACGGTTTAATGCCGTTGGAGCAGAGGAAGTAGAAGGCAGGGAGGCAGGATGGACTATCTACGGTACTTGCTCTTTTGTGCCAACGTGAATCGTAGCAATACATTCGAATTTCAATGTAGCCCTGCTAATTCTTTGAACAGCCCTGTATCGGATGCTAACTACCTCAACTATGGATCAACGAGAAAGCCGTACACCACGTCGCGAGCACTACGGTACTTCCAAGGCTCCGACATTGCCGGCGACAGCTTGCGCAGGTCCAACGCCAGCTTCAAGAGGGCCACATGCGCATCCGACTCCTCCTGAGATCCCGACGTGTTTCGGGTCACCGCCATTAATGCCATCAACATGTGAGTCAGCCATAGGACATTAGTCATGGGCACATATTCCTTCCACATCTGACGCACGGTGACCCCCCGGGTCTTTTGTTTCTTCACGATGTCTCGCATGGCGCGATACACATCGTACTGTCCCTGAGCGTCTGGGTCGTCGTCAGTCTGCTGGAGGATAGACTCGTCGATAGCGGTCGCCAGCACCTCGCCAGAATCAAGAGTGAGACGAGACTGAGTGTAATCAATCAGCGTTACCTCGTACTTGGACAATCTCGGGATGCCGTGCTCGGTGGTCAGGTCCCATGGCTCATGACGTGTCTTGACGCATACGTTTCCCGCATGCAGGTCACGATGTTCAAAGTCTGCCTCTCCTTCGCCGCGCGCCAATGCTTCTGCAACCCCCCAGAAGATATCGGCTGTGTCGTAGATTGAGTAGAGCTTTTTCCCCAAGCGGGCAGCACGCAGCATTTCTTCGAGAGATAGTCCGGCATCAGTCATCTCCATCAGAAGCCATAGTTGGGTTTTTGACGAAAATTCGTCGCTCATATGTGTTCCGTGACATGGGTCTTCAGGATCCAGAGTCTCTGCCCATGACTCATGAGCCTTCCCAATCTGATCAGGTACAGCACCCTTCACCACGTGGGCGCTTCGGAATTGAACAAATCCATCAATGTGGCTCATGGCAAACAGCATCCTGACTTCTGTCGCTGCGTCTTTGATGAGGGTCTGATTTTGGTAAGGGCGAGATCCATTCCCTTTGCTCGGCTTGAGTGGCATAAGCTTCCAGACGCTGTACTGATCAGGCACATTCTTCAGCTCCATCTTCAATACTGTCGCGAAGCTTCCCTCGCCAATTTTGCTAAGTTTGACATTTTTCTCCCATCCTTTGCAGAATTTTCGAAAATCTATAATCTCGTCTTCAACGAAGTCAAGGGACGTAAGTTCCGAGATCTCCTTCGGTGTCTGCTGCTTCTTCGCTGTCCGTTCTACACACACCCGTTAAGGATATTCCCATGCTCACTGGTTAATCTGATAGCTTACTCTCTGGCTGCTTGCCCCGCCATGCTTTTCTTCTCGGGATATTCTCCTTGTCTATACTCGTTCTTAGAGACCCTTCCATGGCAAACATTCACATCTAGCACTTACTGTCATCCTGTTCCCCAGTCTCGGCGGCTTGCTCTCCTTCAGGCGCGACATCCGTATCATCTAGCCGCTCATAGTGGTTGTCGCGTGTTGGGACAAGGAAGCGTGTAACGGCATTCGTACCTACTACTGTTAGCCAATCCACAGGTCCAGTACAGAGGTAACAGATCCCTCATACCAGGCGTAGATGGACTGATGGATAAATCAAGGAAGATCGAGGCAAGGTCGCTACCCTTTTTCTTTCCATAGGTTTTGGCTTTTGCTACCATGTTCTTCGCACCATGGCGGTATTCTATGCGACAACTCAGTCATGGATCACATATGTACTTTGTCGGAGCACTCACTCTGGAGGAATGCGCCGGCCATTCTTTTGTCCGGTTGATGGGGTGACAACGGTGATTAGATGGACAGGCTTATGTCCGAGGCTTTAACTCAAAAAATCTATGGTGGATGGAGCTATAGACTAGCTCCCGTGCTAAGCGAGTCAAGTCAATCAAGTTCTTGGCGTTTGATGCACAGATGATATGTACTTAGGTACATGTATGTAATGAGAACAGAGCGATAATGTGTACAATACTGATTTGTATCACTTCAATATCTCTCATTATTGGTGTGTCCTGAGATATTTATACAACTTCAAGAGGATCATTCCTCGTCCTGTAACCATTTTTTCCAAGCCGTGCTTTCCCGGGCTTTCGTCCCATCCGTGTCTCCACACCTTTGCCAACGTCGCGCCATGCTGGGAACAAGCCTTTTCCCCAGATTTCTTCCATCTTCTGGATATACTCGCTCTCGGTGTAGGGCTCACGAGCGCCTGGTTCTAATTTCATTCGCCTGTTGATCTTCCGCTTTGAAATCCCCGCGCCAAATAGAATGTTGAGTCGATGTCTGCAGATTCGAGCAACCTGTCCTCTCTTAATATTCACCCCACGCTCTCTTAGTTTGTATAGCAGATGCAACCCCCATGTCCACCGAGTTCGAGGATTCTTTTCTACTGTTGGGCCCATTGTGACCTTTCTGGTACTTCTACGAAGTCTCAGAAGCTTCTGAAAGCCCCAAGCAACGATTGCATGCTTTGCTGAAGTTGTGAATAAGGCGCTAAGAAAGCGATGGGGATCACGGTTCAGTTGTTTGCCTTGTGACAGATCATACTCGATCAGCGCTGGACTTCCATGACTGGATGGCAAGATCCGTTTGGGGTAGGCCGCCTTAGCTGCAGGGCTTGAGTACCAATCCACAAGCCAAAGCGCAAGATTCTCAAAATCCATCAAGCGCCCAGCCATACCCAGCCGCCGCAGGATCTCTCTCCAGGCTATCACAGGCACGAAATGGCCGGATTGCATGGTTCTCTGTGAAGCTTGGATTATGGCATTTAATTCGTGCATTTGGCCCGCAACACGCCGCCCAACCTGCCTCCTGGAAAGCCAGTATACACGCAGGTGCCTGCTAGATCTGGCGGTGACCGGCAGACCCGTACACTTCAATTCTTCGAGTGTCGCTAGCACCTTCTCTGACCTCCCAAGCGTGACTTGACAGCGAAGAATCAAGTTCAGCTGTACCATCTGCAAGTTTTTCTCCGAACGGCCGGCGGTGAGTATAGCAAGTGTTCGCTCGACCTTCGTCAGGTCACTCTCCTCAGCGTACTGGGCGAGCAACCGTTCCTGAAGATCAAAATCTGCAAACGTATCCGGGTGAAGATCACAATCCACGATAGACTTCAGGATTCCGCGCTTGTTCTCCGTAGCTAAACTTCGAACAAGACTGCAAAATGCAGAGTTGTCTAGAGATATCCCAGCAGTTTTGAGAGCATCAGTATGATGACAGATGGCAACTGGATCGCAATGGTCCCTAGCAGCGATCTCCCTCAAAGAAAGAGGTCCGATCGCTTCTGCGCCCATCATTTGTAAACCGCCGATGACTGTTTCGACGGAGAAAAGCCGAGTAGCGAAAAGCCTAGCGCAAAAATGGTCGCTCAAATGCTTTGGACGGACTCCATGGACTTCGCCAAGCTGTCGATTCAAGATCTCCCGGCTTAGGGTCACGTCCCTTTGGACCAAGTCTTCGGCCACTTCTGAGAACCCAATTTTGTTTTCAGTCAGCGCTCTGACAATCTTTTCCAGCCGAGGTGCATCGCCGATGTAAGCGAGATGGTCGAGCAAGGGTTTGACGTCAGTGAAGCTGGTGGGGAAGTCTTTGGCGTCATAGAGAAGGTCATGCCATTCGAGAGCTTTAGCGAACAGTTGCAAATTGCATAAGTGCCAGATAACAGTCCTGTACATCCCAATCAAAGGAGTATCTTTGTACAAGGCTCGAAAGAACGCGGGTCTACCACAAACAATTGACAGCTTGAATAGTTTTTTATAGTCTCGTAGCGACGGAGGGAAATTATCGCTGAGCTTCGAATGCCAATGATATACTGAAGCCGGATCCTTCTTCAATGCAATCGAAACAACACCGTTGTATATCCCCAACCAGGATGCGCCAGTAGACCGCTTTAGAAACATGGCGTAGGTCACTATCTCTTCAAGTAACCCAAAATCGTAAAAGCCTGCCCGAAGAAGAAGGTCCCAGAGCTGGTCTGCTAATATACCGCATGTTGGCAATCGCAAGTCCCGTCGAAAGATCTCCTTGAAGATCCTTGTTGTACCTTTGGTGCCGTAATGTCGTCTTTGAAAGACGATTAGCTCCAGCCATAATCCCCAGTCTCCAGTATGTGATGGGTCGTCGACTAGACGCGGACCTTGGACAGCCGGCGCTTCAAGATTCGACTCATACTCATATTGCTCAAATGTCACCAAACAACTTCTCCAGCTCTCGTAGTTCCTCTGATCCTTGATAGGTAGACGCGATTGGATTTCCGAGCTGAGATTGCCACTGTGAAGATCGTGCTGTGTCACTGGAACCACCTGTAAGTCCGGCAATACTGCCGATCGAGGGAGCGCCCCCTCCTCGACGCTTTCGAATCCTGGAGCCTTGGGCAAGCGCGCGTGTGATTTTGGTATATCAGGCCGATTGCGTTCAACGTGTCCCTTGGCGTGTCTATCGTCCTTGGTGATCGCTAAGAATTTCCGAATCCGGAGCACCCTTGATCTAGATTCTATAATCTGCCCTCTTCCGTGCTCTTTCGTTGCATATCTCCTCGAGCGTCCGCGGGTCGGAGTCGAATGGGAGCAGTGCTGGCAAAAGCCGGCGCCATCTGAGAGCACAGCACTGCGTAGCAGAGAAAGAGCAGAAGGGGTTGCCAGAAGCCTCTGCAGCGCGAGACGCATAAATGCAGTGCGGCATTGGTGCTATTGTTGGGCAAAGGAAGTTTGTCGAGGGCGAAGTCAACCAGGAGCTTCAGTGCCGAGCCAACTCCGACCTAAGGTATCTAAGTACACTTACCCGATACGGCCAAGTGGATACGCTAATCCCCATTCGAATACCTAGGTACCTAAGTAGGTAGGTAGGGAGGTAGGTACTTAGGTACCTACTCAGGTAAGGTAGGTACTCCATTATTGAATGAAACGTTGAATTCCTCAAGATGCAATCATTTGGGGCGCTGAGCGGAGGTGGAGGTTTGTTGGATTCTCGCATTCTATGGTGCCCGATTCGACGGTACGATCGAGAACATTGGGCCACGGAAGATCCTTTTGTAGAGGAGTAGAATAATACACTTTGCGAAAGTAAGGGGAAGATACGCCCGACATTGTCGTCCTGGTTCATAAGGAAGCTTCAAATGTCAACCAGGATCAAGATTGCTGGGTCATGGTGCTGTCGACAACAATGATCTCCGGACAAAACCAAATTACTACCTTCTTCCAATATCTCCAACATGGAACGACTTACTCACATGTATTGTTTTGATGCCGTTGATTGGTTGAAGACTTGCAGCGATAGCCAATAGTAAGGTATATACCTCAGCCCCCTCCGAGCTAATGCGAGGATGATGATTACCCAGCTGTACTGCAATGATAGGAAGAAAGAACATCTGGAGCATAGGCTCACAACCTTGATCATAATCTACCTAGATCTCAGGACGCCATCGTCAAGCCCGCTTCTTATGGCCTGGGCTGCAGAAGGTGTGGGCCGAGCCTGGCCGCGACCGGGCTGGCGAGGGTTCCGCCAAGGTAGCCTCTTAGGTAGGTACATTAGGGGCTGGACAGCCTGGGCTTTTGTGCCTGATATCTGATGTGAGATGTCATAAAGCTCTCCAAGTGCCCTGTCGATGCTTCTGCAGTAGAATTGGCCTCTCACACCCCCTACCTATTTGGGAAACAACGCAAAGCCGGCAAAAGGCCTTCAAGCATTCATTACGGAGTACACTTATAGTCTTATACGTCATGCATGCATAACAATGTCTAGATCGGATGATCGGATCATGCAAGTCGATCGCATAACGCATGCACGCATCCGGAGTACACAAGAGCCCCGCGGAGGCGTTTGTGATGGAAAGACTTCCCTCTTCCCAGTTCAATCGTGCCTGTCGTGGATGTTTGGGCGTGTAAGCCGTGGCTCGCTGGCACCATGCTGACAATGGCCCTCCGCTCTTGGCTTGGCCTTGTGCTGTTCGTGGCGCTGGGCATCAGATTCTTGTCTTTTCGTTACGTCTATGGCCTTCGACGCTTCAAAGGCCCCTTCTTGGCCTCTTTCACAAACGTTTGGAAGCTCCTCTACTGCTGGCGAAATACTGAAATTCCACTGAGGGGGCTGCACGACCGCTACGGAGACATTGTGCGATTAGGGCCAAATGCGCTCTCGTTTCGAAACCCGCAAGCCATTCGCGATATCTTTGGGGCGGGGAAGAACTGGGCCAAGGTACGCACCATTCGAGCACGGTGATCGTAGAGAATTCCAACCAGAAGGCTCACGAGACGTCGTATCTTATGCAGTCAGACATATACTATGTCAACGCGGCAGTCTCCAAGGGCGAACATATACAGACCTTGTTCTCAAGCCTCGACCCTACCTGGCATAAAAATGTCAGAAGAGCCCTGAATCCCTTCTTTACCGTAACAACCGTATCGACATACGAATCTATCGTGGAGGGGACTATCAAAGTCTTTACGAGGGAGTTGGAGACTCGCTTTGTAAATGATCACGGTATTGAAGGCATTATCGACTTCCCCAGCTGGCTATCGTTCTTCACCTTTGACGTAATAAGCGATTTGACTTGGAGTGAACCCTATGGACTCATCACCCACGGTGAAGATATTTTAGGAATGATCAGCTGGGTAGCGAAGTTTCTGCAATACGGCTTCGTGGTCAGTTTACCCTGTGTCCTTGCATTCTACTTTTCACCAAGACCTCACACTTATCCCTGCAGGTGGGTCAAATGCCCTCGTTGGATCTGTTTCTCAGGCATAACCCTATTCTAATGTGGCTCGAAAGACGGGGATGGTACTCCGGCAACACCTTCCCCGGCGCCCCTTTTGCAATCCAGCGCGTCTCGGAAAGGGAGCATCAGAAGCTCACCGAGGACGATGCCGACGCGCGAACGGATATACTCGAAAGAGTCCGACGAGTAAAACGTGAGCGCCCAGAGCACATCACCGACAAAGAAGTATTGGGCCTTACCCTATCTACAATGTTTGCTGGTGCCGAGACAACGTAAGGATCCCCACCGCTCCCACCATCCAAGGATTGCCTCTACTAACTTCATCCTTCCGGGCACAGCGCAATATCTCTAACCGCCATCTTTTACTATGTGCTACGCACCCAAGGTTGTTATGCCAAGCTCCGAGAGGAGCTGGACACCCGCCTCCAACGCACACTCTCAGCAACCAACCCACCGTACTTCCAGACCCCTTTCGCCGAAGCCCGCGAGCTGCCCTATCTCCACGCTTGCGTCCAAGAAGCATTCCGCATGCACCCCGCGCTCGGGATGATGATCGAACGCATCGTACCACCGTCGGGTGCCACCATCTGCGGGGAGTTCATCCCGGGAGGCACCCTGGTGGGATGCAATGCCTGGGTCGTACAGCGCGATAAGGATACGTTTGGGGACGACTGCGACAGCTACCGCCCGGAGCGCTGGCTTGCGGATGCGGACGGCACGCACAGGATGGAGCGCGCCATGCTCCAGTTTGGGGCGGGGAACCATGTGTGTTTGGGTCAGAATATCGCGTTGATGGAGATTTACAAGTTGGTGCCGTCGCTGATGAGGACGTATGAGGTACGTTGCTCCCAGGATTCTGTGACAGTGTGGGGTGGGAGCTTTGGATCACTGACTATATGCTAGATCTCGCTCGTGGATCCCGAGAAGGAATGGACGATCATCAACGGCCAAAACATGGAGTTGACGGATTTCAATGTTCGTATGGAGAGAAGGAGCGATCTCTGAAAGTGCAGGGATGCACAAGGTGGCCTGGTGCTCTCATGAGCCGAGATACCTAGCTGCGATACGCAATCATTGTTTGCATGTAACAGGCTCTGAAATAGGTCAATAGACACCGCCAGGCTATGCCTTTGACGGCATAGAGCCGTCACATGCATTTCTCGTATAGTCAAAGTAAAAGTCTGCAATACGCTCCAACGTCCATGACAGCCAGATCCAGGACATTCCTACCGCTGTCGGCCGCCCCGCTCCTGCTCTTGCTCTTGCTCTTGAACCGATCCCCCACGATCCCACCCGTCGTACGTCGATGCACGGGACGTACACCGACAATCACTTCCCACTCGAACCGGTTTCGCACGCAAAGGACGCGATGCCGAAGAACGGCCCCAGGGCCCCAGTGAGACCGGAGGCCAAGGAGAGGATGCTGCAGAAATCGAACGCGGACCCCGGGTCCGCGGAGAAGGAGGCGCCGACCTGCAGGTCCCCTTTGGCGTCGCCGTTGACGCTGTCGGTCCGGCTGCACTCGACGAAGTTGCTCATGGTGCAGAAGGAGGCCGTGCCGACGGAGTTCTTGGGCGTGGGGGACTTGGGGTTGATGTTGATTTGGTTCCAGGATTTGGTCTCGCACTGTCCGCGCCCGGGGTGTCAGCGTTGGGGGTTTTTCGGGCATGATGTCGAAAGGTCATCGAGGGGAGGTGAGTGGGCATGCGGCAAGGGTTGGAGGGTTGGGGGGACATGGTCCCGTGGCTTGCGCTGCCGGACGAGGTGGGAGGAAGCTTTCGAAAGGACTCACCTGTGTGCCATAGGGCGCGCTCTTGACGATGCAGTCGACGAACTGGGAGGCGTTGCCCTTGGAGAACAGACCCTTGGGGTTGAGGACTATATGCCCCGCGACGGGGATCGTCGTCGCGTCCACGTACATTTCGGACGCGATGGTCAGGGGGGCGGTGTTTTCGTAGTTGCAGCCTGTGAGGTCGTCGGTGCAGACGTCGTTCAGGTTCTTGAACACGTCGGCCGGTACGAGGTTCCCGTAGCTGATCCTCATGGCGGCCATGGAGACCGAGGTCGTGTACGGACTTCCCCGCTCGACGAGATCGCGCTCAGCGAGTTCGGGGGTAAGAATGTCACGCCTTTCGGTCGTCAGTGAGGTGATCTAGGATGCGTTTGTTTGGCCCGAAGGAGGACTCACTCGGCGGGGAGAACAAGGGTCAGCGCAGAGGAAGATAGCGAAGAGAGGAGCAAAAGTCTCATCATGATGGCGGTCAACTCTGTGATGGCTTTGGGTAAACCACATGGGTTTATGGATGGCTTGCTGCAGTGGCGATGAGGTGGCAGATTCAATGTCAGGTAGACAAGACTTGGAGATTCTGATCGGAGGACTGAATTTTCGAGCAAGAAGAACGACTCAGCATGCAGCTTTATGGCACTACCAACAGATCTTCCCGTGCCTCGAAGAGACACGAGACTAGAGTTCAACTCTCTGGACACAATTCCCGTTTCAGATTATTATATACTTTTCTGGAGTTCTCGTCTCGCAATTTTGCCTTTGCCTGTCCAAGCCCCCGCCAGTTGATACACTGATCCGGGCAAAATCGTGGGCGTTGATTCATAGATCTGTCGCCATCGGAGGGCCACATAGCCACAGAGCACCGTTTTCAAACGGGGCCCAGCGGTGGTTCGCAACGTTGTCTCTGCCTGGTCAAGACCCCGCAAGTTGAAACAATAGTCTATCATCACCAAAGAGGCACATGTCGTCGACGCCCCATCTTCAAACACAGGCCGGAGATGGGCGACAATTTGGAAGACGCCAACGGGGCACAGGAGAGTACTGGAAGCAGCTTGACGTAAAGCAACCAGTGGCAGGATGTAACGCAATTAGGGAAGGCAGGGGAGAAGGATGGAACGAGCGTTAAGACGGACGACCGGAAGACATTGACAGCAACTTCTGGAACAAGGAGAATAACTATAGGGCACGAAGATAGCTTTGTGTGGGCTTTGTTGGGGTAGAAACAGGATATTGAGTATCAAAGATGTGACGTGAGGACTGCAAGCTGTAAATATTGGGGTCGACATAGGGTTACATGGAGAAGCTTAACCCCAGAGTTATCATGGTGCGGGGGGCACAACAGAAACAGGCCCGCGCCTCTCCCTGCTTGAACTCCCCAATCGCATCAGCGGCAGGCCGCCCCCGAGGCGCCAGGCCCACGGTGGTTTAGCCCGAGGCTAAGACGATGGCAGTTAAGTAGTAGCATCATAGAGAAGTGTTATAGGAGGAACGATGAGAGAATCGTCCGGAGCAACAGAGGATCGTAGAATGAAAGAACATAGCAGGGTCAGAGAAAATCGAAGGATAGCCATCCCAGCACAGAAGAATACTGCAAGGTAAATGGCTTCGGGATCAGCCGTCCTACCAGTACGATAGCTCGTATAACTTCCTGGACTTGCATGTCATCCGAACTGGTCTCCCTCCCAGCAGGCTAGCAGACCGTGACAAGTGCGCGGACTCGCGATCGTGTATGTCGTGACACCTGAAGCAGATCGAGAGCCGCTTTGCCCCCTGCTCATCTGGCTCACTCGCTACTATTGTCGAGCGGCCACGCCCGTGCGAGTTCCTAGCGAGTGGACGGACCATTTCTCACGGTGTTGGAAGCAGGGATGTGAAGAGAACATTCCTGGTTGGGGATGACTTTTTGCTGCCGTGGAGTTCCGGTGGTGAAGAGGCAATTGCCTACATAGATCGGTAGTCCACTCAATATCAGTCTACCAGACCACATATTTCAACACATACCTTTCCGATGCGTATCTAGCCCCCACATTGCGTAGATGTGCTAAGGCGGGACCAAAGGCCTTCCTCTTTTGCGAACCCCCGGAGTTGCGCAGGCTTCGCATATGAAACCCTTTGCGCCCAAATTCTGATCCTTCCAACTCTTAGACCAAGGATCAACATATCGCCCACACTCAGTACAGGGACCTTTCCGCGCAGTAAGTTTCATATAACAATTAGAACACAGCATTGTCTGGCGGTCATTCGGGTCCAAGTACCAGCCATGCTTATTGGTAGTTGTGTGTCCGTTGGCACAAAGGCCTTGCCGTTTCCACTTCTTTATGACCTTAATCTCTTGTCCGCCTTCCGAGTCCATCGTCTTTCGTTTATTTACCTTTGGTACCTTCGAAGCACCAATGGGCATTGGTAGGTTGGCGTCGAAACTGGTGCCCTGAGGCAGGCCCAGAAAGCAGTGGTCGTGAGGGTGCATGCTACCCAGTGCGTTGCAACCACCCTTCTTGGCTCGCGACCTGTTCTTGCAAATAGTTTGGTTAACATTTTCCATTGGCAATATCTGCTCCAAATGAGATGCCACCAAGCACCATGCACCATGCCCAATGGCACTTGTGAGAGATTTCCACCCAATTCCCCCTCAGAACTGAAGTTTGGATGAACTTGTCCAGCTCGGATCCCACCCGCTGATGGAGAAAGATTATCCGTCTTGGAAGAACCTAGAAGTGGAATGGTTCAACGTAAGAGCGTCAGTGGTGAGTGTCTTGTATTGTTGGTGACATACAGAAGGGGAATATATCAGCTGGAAATCCTTCAATAAACACAGCTACACCCAACCTCCTCCATATACACTTCGTCCGTTGACAGGAATCCGTACTGAAAGTCTACAAAGCTCTAGCCAACATCTGTCCAGTCTCAACATGCCATACTCAGCCACAGGAAAAATCCGCTGGTCATGCTGTTGGTGTCTCGTTCAGATATGCAGGCCTCAAAATGACCAGGCTAGAATTGCCAGCGCTCCCATTCCGCGAGCCATCCAGTCCATTCCAGATGCCTCTTACGCCCCCGCTTCTCACCCAACTCGCGCTATGGGTCATGAAGTCGACACCCCCGACTGGCGATAGCTTTTCTGGCAGAAATCCAGATGCCAGAAGGCTCGCAACGACACCCGCTGTAAGACCAGCAGCTATTCCCATATTGTCAGCACCATTTATAGCCATGAGATATGGCTCAGGATGGCCCCTTACCATAAGATGTCCCACTAACAATTCGAGATCCAGTTACTGTCTGGGCGCCGGCACAAGTGATGTCGACACCGGGAGCGTAGAGCTGATTTTCCTCAGTCGCCTCTTGGGATGTTGGATCCTTACGGCCTCGATTATCACAACTTGAAACCGCAAGCAAAGGTAAGACATCGGCGTATATGGCCGGAGCGGTATCTGCCATGGAAATTCTAGAGGCATGGTCCCCAGCCCCGCACACGACTGTGATATTCATATACAGCATCTTGGCAATGGAGTACCGAACAAGCTTCCATACAGGATGGTCGAGTAAACTGCCCGCCTCATCCCCTGCCGACTCCCATGGAATCAATACAACGCTTCTTGCTTCGCGGCCGTTGGCTACGATGTGTTCAATGGTCGTGTCAAGTATTTCACCTACTGAAGCTAAATCGTAATATGGCATTTTGACGACCACGAGCGTTTGTTGTTTGGCCGTACCATAAATATTACCGACTGCTTTTGAGGCTACACAAGTACCGTGCCCCTGAATATCTTCGTCTCTCGGCGTATCCTTATGGCGCTCTCTCGCAAAGCCGGTATAGACCCATTCAATGTTGCGGTTTCTAAAGTCGATATGACCACTGTCGATGCCTACCTCTGCGTGATAGACATAGGTTTCTTTGATAGCATGTTCG
This sequence comes from Platismatia glauca, assembly GCA_963556305.1. Taxonomy (NCBI): domain Eukaryota; kingdom Fungi; phylum Ascomycota; class Lecanoromycetes; order Lecanorales; family Parmeliaceae; genus Platismatia; species Platismatia glauca. Next base: position 1,762,528 of record OY745769.1, read on the forward strand.
TAAACATAGTCTTGAATTTGAGCAATATGAGGCTTTGAAGGAGGCTGCGACACAAATCTTAGCTCTGTCACTGGCGAGCGCTGTCTTATTAATGCGCGAGCTCTTAGGAGATTGCCGTTGACGTTCGACGAATTGTTCTTTTGTTAATCTTCAAGCCTGTTAGAGATGGCACCGTTCGGAACAACTGCCTCGACCTATCTTGCATTAGCAACAGATCGCAGACTGTATTTCTCGAGACTCACGTATGTCTGTCTTCGGAGATACTCAACAAACTTTACCAATAGCGGTGAGACCCAATAGGTAGGTGCACGGCTGCCAGGCCTCACTGATTTGTACACAAGTTCTGGACCAACAGCGACGAAGAATAACAAATTGATCTGGTGCAGCTCTTGATCTGTTATGCCAAGGGTTGGGAAGATAATGTACTCCGTGTAATTATATGCTGCGTTGACATACGACACGATCGTAAAGACCAACAGAACCGCAGTTCGAATTGTGGAGAAAAGCATCACTCCGAAGGAGCATTCAAGGTCGTTCGTGGCTACTCAAGTAAGCAGGACTGCAAAGGAATATGAGGATCCAGAACAGAGAACTGGCCTTTAGACTACGCCAGATCCAAAACATCAGGAGGCTGCTCCCGCAGCTTCTTGCGTCGGATATCAGAAACTCTATCTTTGTCCCGTAGTGCATGGACGACCTCCACTCAAGGCCCAAGCAGGGTGTAGTATTTGTGCCTTGGACGTGAACATCGCCACCACCCTCTAATGTTCCGTCAGGCAATTCAGCATGCCTCAAAGGGCTTGCAGTCGGTAAAACGTCTTTTAGCGAATATGAAGAGGATCAAATACAGCTATCCTCAGATCTGTCAAACCCGTGACCCACCTCTTGCGAGTAAGCGAACTTGCGAACCCTACCCACCAATTATAGCCACGAGACGGACTTGTTTAGGCTCACGATAGGTAGACACCATACCTTTTCAACACTCCCCTAGGCCCATATCTTGTACCCATACCAACTTGATGACATAGCCTACATGCGCAAAAGTCACAACTGAAACAAGGCTGAGAACGCATGTTATGAGAGCGCGTAGCTCCACGTCTGCTCCCATCTAGGTACTCTATGAGAAGTCTGAAATGGAGAAAACCCCCTTACAACGCCTCCAAGCCCACAGCGCCAACTTTGCTTTGCTGTTTGGTGCGTACAATATACTTGATGCAAACTTCTTCTACTTCGTACTTGCCTGGCTACTAGAGACGAGAACTTGATTATTCCAACCATGACTACTTAAACACGTATCGATCGGGAGCACTCCAGAGGGACGTCACTTAAAGAGACTGGCTCTGCATTCTGGATAACGAGTCGATTTTTGATAGAAAGAGCCGATCTACTTTGGTGAATATCTATAAAATGATGAGTACGGAGTAAATGATAGAAAGAAAGCAAGCCTTGATTATTTGAGTGCCAAGTACCTTATTGTAATGTTTTGTGCACACGCTAATAACTGCAGTAGGGTTACGCCTTGCAAGTTGCCACTGCCTAATTATTAGTATTCTGATGTTCTTTTGGACAACTTTGAACCTCACAAACAACGCCAGTGTCGGCTTTCCTAATGATCTGATGCAGACCTCAGGCTGCCATGCTGTTTTGTTTGAGATGTTCAGCTCGTGCAACTCGGGACGAATTGCCACCGAAATCATAAGAGGACTGAAAGATTCGGTTCTTATCGCCCAACCAGTGATTTTTAGACCGGCATAGTATGCGGGGCAGCGCGTATAACAACATCACCTTCCTATTCAAGCACTTTGCGTGGACGATCAAATCTTCGAGGGAACGGCGCTAAACCGTCGTGCGCGGCTTACATTCTCTTGGGTCTGTCTCTTACATTCGAATCTGTAGCAAAGACAAGATTTCCTCGACAGCTCGCTACTTATCACAAAGCCTTTCTCATCCTCAACCCCTCGACCGTAGCGTCCTCAACCCCTCGACCGTAGCGCTCAGCTCGATTTTGTTGCTCTGCGGAGTTCTACCAAATACGTTTGTGAGAATTGGTAGCGTTCAATTTCTTTCAGAGGGAAACCATGGACCCATTGAGTATCTTGGCTAGTGTTACTGCAATCGCTACTGCCACCTTTCAGGTGGTCAGCTTTCTGGGTGCCATGAAAGAGGGCGGTAAAGACAGGTTGAGGCTCACCACCGAAGTTAACTCCCTTTGGCTGGTGCTCAAGCTTCTCGAAGGACAGTTGGAACCCACAAATCCGCACGAAGAAGCTTGGCTTGAAGGCGTGCGCTCCCTTCAGGTCCCGGACGGTATCTTCGACCAAATCAAAGACGCCATGCAAAGATTGAGCGTAAGATTAAAACCACAGACCAGGCATCGCAAAGCTCTCCAAACCCTAAGATGGCCATTGACAGATAAGAAGGACGTCGAGGAGATCGTGAGCCTGATCGAGCGATTGAAGTCATCGGTCTCGTTGGTGCTCAATCATGCTAGCCTCGCCATTGGTGCTAAAGTCAACGATGCGCTTGTAAGCCAAAAGATCAAGGCTGTCACAGACTGGCTTACTCCCCTCAATTTCTTGGCTCGACAGGAATCTATCATCCGAGGCAGAAGTGAAGGCACCGGAGCATGGTTCCTCGAATCAGATATCTTTGACAGATGGAGAGCCGGAGATGATTTGGTCATGTGGTGCCCAGGAATACCAGGTGCAGGCAAAACATTTCTTGCATCCATCGTGATCGAGAAGCTGCGTGAGCTGCACCGAGGGCAAAATGTTGCAATACTTATGCTGTACTGCAATTATAATGACCCTGAAACGCAGTCTATCCAGCCCCTAATCGCTAGCCTTATTAAGCAGGATATCCAAGCAAGATCCGTGATCGACGTGAGATTAGGGGAACTGCATGAGATCCACTACAAGAAAGAGACCCGTCCTACACTGGACGAACTCAAAGACCTCTTTAGTAATGCACTTTCGCAGTACGACAAGACTTTCATTGTGCTAGATGCTTTAGATGAGATGCCGGATGAGAGGTGCCGAAGCGATTTAGTTGGCTGTTTGCGTGCGTTTAAGCAGAAATCAAATTTGCTAATCACCTCACGACCGTTGCCTGCTATCAAGCACATGTTCGTACCAATATCCAACCGGACGTGGTGTGACGGCTGCTTGAAGAAAGGTTTGACAACGCATTGGCACTGTACAGGCTGCAGTGGAACTGGGTACGATGTGTGCCAAGATTGCTACGACAAATCAATCACTTGTCCGAATCCTGGCCACATTCTAAAGAAACGTTTTAGCAGCCTAAGACTCGACATTGCGGCCGCAGATCAAGATCTGCAAACTTATATCATACACCGCATAGCTGACGCGGATTCACTTCGTCAGTGTGTTTCCAAAAAGGCGGATCTTCAGGATGAGATTCTCATAAAGGTCACAAAATTTGCCAATGGCATGTAAGTAATGCCTACTTTTAGATCAGAGTTGATCTTGATGTCTTAGTCAGGTTTCTTCTTGCAAGGTTTCATATGGATTCGCTCTCAACGAAATTAAGAGCATCATCTGTTCGCACCGCGTTGAAGAATCTCCCGACAGAGATTGACAGCACTTACGACCAAGCAATGAGCAGGATTCAGAGCTTACCTTCGGATCACCGAGATATTGCCAATTGCTTTCTATCCTGGATAGCTTACACTGACCGAGCTCTGACTGTACCCGAAATTGAACACGCAACAGCGACCTATTTGATGCTCGAAGACGGGGACGAAACATACGCTATTGACAATGACGATATCATTAGTGCTAATGACCTGTCATCTATGTGTGCTGGCCTGGTTACTGTCGAGGATGAAAGGATATTTTTGGTGCATTACACAGCGGTGAAGTACCTCGACAACACTCGCGAGAAATGGTTTCCCAACGCTTACACCAAGCTGGCAAATACCTGTCTTACGTACCTTCTATTTGAGACTTTTGATACCGGCGCTTGCACTGGTGAGACAGAGGATGTTGAATTCGAACAACGAGATCGCGAATCTCCCCTACTCGGCTACGCATCATTATGGTGGGGTCGCTTTTTTCATCATGCAGAAGGCGCCGAAGTGAGAGATACGGCCAGAGACTTCCTAAACAGCCAACCACACATTGATGCTTCAGTCCAAGCGCTTTGGTACACTGATTCCACAGATGCTCTCACCTGGAACGCCAAGACAGGAGCGACAGGTCTACACCTGGCCGCCTATTTCGGCCTCCAGCAATTGGTAGCGGATTTGCTGGAAAGCACATCCAATGTCGATGCCCAGGACTCACTCGGAAATACTGCAATGATGTATGCCGCTTTAGAAGGCCACCATCTCATCGTAGCCGACTTACTAGAAACCGGTGCATCGGTCAATGTTACTTGTCACAGTGGATCGAACGTTCTACATGGAGCGGCAGTGGAAGGCCGTGCAGATGTTGTAAAGGTTCTCTTGAGACGCGATGATCTTGATGTGAATGTCGTTGACCCAGGTCAAGGTTCACGAAATGCGTTGATGCTTGCAGCTATATACGGAAATATGAGAGTGGTGGAACATCTACTGGGGAGAGGTGATCTACGTCCCAACTTGCGATCTGATAAGACTGCCCTTATGTTTGCTGCATTCAATGACCAACTTGAGATTGTCATGCTGTTATTGAAAGACCCTAGGGTCTCAATCAACGATCAGGACGACTTTGGCGCAACAGCACTAATGTTGGCTTCCTTATCTGGACATACATCAGTAGTTGGCGCTCTCCTTGATGCAGGCGCTGACGCAGAAATCACTGACGGGACCGAGGAAGGCGGAGGCACACCACTTCTACGCGCCATTGATGGCAACCATATTCCAGTGGTTCGCCTCTTTTTACAGCGAAATGTCGACTTGACTTCCAAGGATAAGTACGATCGAACACTGTTACACGGTGCTGCCGTCAATGGGAGAAATATAATACTACGACTGCTCTTAGAGCATGATCATAATTTGGACGTCAATGCGCAAGATATCAATGGAAAAGTAGCACTCCACGATAGGTCTTTTACTCCTTCGTGTTGGACAGAAGAGCATGACTGACGATCTTTGTTCCACAGCGCATACTTCGGATATGTAGAATGCATCAAGGTTCTTCTTGAGTTCGGCGCTCGTACTGACATCAACAATGTCTGGGGGCAGTCTCCAATGAGAGTGGCGAAGGACACTGACCATCTCGAAGCCTTCAATATTATATTACAGGCTAGGGAAGCTGATATAGGGCCCTTCAGACGCGTGGATACAAACCTTTCCACAAGCGAGATGCCTCTCTGGGTGGCAGCTAAGCAGGGAAGGAACTCGCTCGTAGAGTCTGCTATCGAAGCGGCGAAGATGGATCCGTCTATTGACTTAGATGCTGTCGATTCGAACATGGGCAGAACACCCCTCCATTACGCCTCAAACAAAGGGCACACAAGCATTGTGAAGAGCCTACTCAACGCCGGCGTCGACATCAATCGACGAGACCAGTATGGCCGAACCCCCATTCAGCTGGCAGCTATGTACGGCCATGTGGCCACCGCTCGAGCAGTTTTAGCGCATCAAGCCGACGTCAACGTCACAGACCGATGGGGCAAGTCTCCATTAGATGGCGCAGAGAGCGGTGGCCACTATAAGATAGCTGTCCTCTTGCTACAAAACGGCGCGGTTCCGAGCCCGCAAGACAACCACCTTCACGCTGTACTGTGCGCTGCCGCTGCTTACGGCTACTCAGAGGTTGTTCTCAAGCTGATCAGGGCTGGCGCAGAGCCACAGAAAAAAGATGACTATGGCATGACACCATTTCAGATCGCCAAGCAGTCTGGTCACGACAAAACTTCGCAAATCCTGCTCGAGTATACAATGATGGGCAGGTCCAGGCCTTCCTCTCCGGCAGATGGAAGGCGTTTCAGTGTACCCTCACTGAGGGACGAAAGCGAAGACGAAGACGAAGCTTGGATTGAAGAAGAGGATATAACAGACGAAGATTAAATGGTGAGATTGATGGTAAAGAAATCTGATAGAAGTATCGTGCCCGATTGGCAAGTTCTTCCGCAAACCCGATTGCGTTTCCTCGACTGACCTGCAACAGATTCCGAGAACCTGATTGCGCGAACAGACCATCCAGTTACTGCAGGGCTCGGTGAATACTACTACGAGATCACAGTCCTTGAAGCCGCTCTCGATCTACCGTAAGTCTGCTCAAAGTTCCCCTTCTTAATCTTGTACGAAGATTCATTTCTATTGATTAGTATACTCGGCCTGGGTTTTTCCAGCAAGTACGCCAGCCTCAACGGAATGCCTGGTTGGCCAGGCAACGGAGCACCTACATGGGGTTATCATGGTGATGACGGGAAAAAATTTGCGAGCACCGGCCACGGTGCTGAATACAGCGTGAGGTATGGGCCTGGAGACGTCGTCGGCTGTGGAGTGAACTTCACCGATGGGACAATCTATTACACAAAAAATGGCGCTCTTCTGCGTAAGGATTCCTACCTCTTGATTTTTCTGTTCTTTGCTAACGTGAGCATGTGTAGCCACTGCCTTTGAGAACGTTCGTGGGCGCCTGTTCCATATTGTCGGTATGGGGTCCATGCATGGGGTTAAGATTCGGGCCAATTTTGGGCAGCAGAAGGATGTGCCCTTCATATATCAACCTCAATAAAGTCTGTGCTACAATATGAGACGGCGGTCGACCAACAGCGCAAGATTCGGTGTCCATGCATAGATATTCGAACAGGTGGCTATCCTCATTGCACCTCGCCCAGCGAGAGCGCGAGTTTCCATGGTTCGGAAGACAGATATCTGCTACAACAAAAATGGCGAGAGCGCGCAGCACAGAGTGAATACTTCCATAGCATCTTCTCCTTTCCAAGCTTAGTGGCAGAAATGTATACAGAAGAACACATGTTTGCAAAAGTGTCACGACAACTTTTTCCCTTCTCGACGCTCTTGAGCTTCGTTTGCGTCGTCGTCGTGTCCCCACCCCTCAACCTCCCCAGTATCTTAGCGCCTTCAAACCACACTACGCCTCTGAGATCCTCGCCCCCCCAACTTCCAACGAATCGTACCTCCACAATCCCCCACGAAACCAGCCCGCTGCACATCCACCTCGACGACTGGCCACATAGGCGTGCTGGATACCACGTACCACGTCGACGATAGGGCAGAGGATGCTAGATCAATCTCCGAGCTTTCAGTGATCTCACAGCAATGATCCACAAAGATGTCATGGCTGCTAGCGCCGTTGCGAGTCTTGGTAACATGTTGTGGAAGACCCGAAGAATTCGCGTGCAAGGGAGTCTTGTTCACGTTCCTGTGTCTACCGTCGTGTTTTGTCCCATAGTATAAGAGCTTTTTTATGAAGCATATCCGACTCTCCAATCCCATTCTTCCATACCCATCCACTCTTTGTCACGCCACTCATCGCCCTTCTCTAAGCTCCGGATCTCTTCGGCGGCGACACCTCCGATCCCTTCACTCTCTTCATCGGCGGCCCATATTCGGCTCACGATTGCCGCGAAAAGCACTAGTATTACAACTGCTATACAACCCCATTGACCGACAGCCGCGAATTGCTCTTGCTCCAGGAGCGTCCCCTCGTCAATTCCTACTGATATCTCGCTATCCAAGATGGAGCCACCGCATGCAGCTACGCTGCCGAGTTGGGTGATAGATTGAACCAACTGTAAGATTGTAATTTGAAAATGCTTCGTAGGGTGAGGTTTGGCCGTTGCCAAGGAACTAGCTGTTATGGTATCATTGCCTCTGCCCTGGCCCGTATTGACGATGTTTGTAGCATGTATATCCTTGTTCTTGCACTTCCGTATTGGCATCCATGATTGTTGGCGATACTCAAGAGAGTATACTCGCTTGTGTACCCACTTGGGAAGACGATTCTGTTTCTCGGTGGTGAAGAGGGTGAGAAGGGCGAGGAAGGCGTAAGCCCACCAGAAAATGATAATAGCAATTCGTTGCTCTGATGCGCTCTTTACGAAGGGATCCGGTTTGTTATCGACATAGGCAATGATATCCTGACTGCTACGGCCGATATAAGCTGTTGTGGCAAAGCAGGAGTAGAGGCAGGCGGGAACGGAGCCATTCTCAAATAATGGAGACGCTTGCTGTGAAGCCAAGACGAGTGAGTGAAAAGACTCAGACCAGGCATCATCTAAAAGAGGTGCTTGAAAGTTGGTTTTGGGAAGAGGTTCGATGTAATCCTTCGGGCATATCTGAAAGTGAAAATTCTGGTCGAGGGCAGTTAAGGGCCAGAATGTGTGACCCACGGCTAGGAGCAGAAGCCAGAACAGTAGAATGACTTTGTTTGCTGATTTCCTGAATGTAGTCGACCAAGCTGCTATAGGCAAAGCAGCTAACATGACGCTACTCAGTATACGCACGATTATGGCGATATCATTGTCCATGATACCAGCACATGCAAAAAACTGGGTGTTGGAGCCTGGCGTAGGTATCGATTCGCACCGAGTCTTCGCCTGCTGTGGATGCAATCTGTTGTTGGTTGCAAAGAGGATCAGCGAATGGATAGCCGCTACCCCAGAATAAGTGAGTACAGAGGCTGCAGCACCTGCTGCGAGCCATCTATGGTCACGTATTGTAACCGTAAAGATTAAAAGAAGATAACAGATATATCTCGGCGTTTTCTGATACTGGCTGCTGAGAGGAAACGAACAACTAATAGATGTAAGTGAAAGGTTTTTGATATTGTATGCGTCGAGCTGCGCGACTTTCGGGTGGAAACCAGTATCGACATATAGGGTATTCAGGATGCTGAAGAGAACGAGGTAGCAGAATATTACGATGTAGATAACGTCGGTGCCGCTGAACTTGTGGGAACGTCGTTGGAAGTAAAGAATGCAGCTAGATATAAAAGACATCATCATCTGATACTGGGGAAGGATACTCCTATAAACAAAAGCTCAAGCTCAATTGCGTGACCGTAAGAGTGTTTCGTCCCGAGTATAGATTTTGGGAGAATGGTCTGGCATAAGAAAGCATACCTTACTTCACTTACTTATTCGGAGCGGCCTTCCCCAGTTATCAATTAGGCACCAGCCTCACGTTACGCCAAGGCTTTTTCTCAGGCTTCTTCTCAGGCTTGTTCGCACGGAAAGGTACGAGTATGTTGTACCTTAGGTAGCCTCGTAGCTACCTTACCTAGGTACCTACCTATCTTTTAGCATAAGCGGAAAGCTGTCGCTTAGATGCGGAAGCAGCCATGTCAAACCATTTTTAAGGGCAACCCATACCTTCTTCTTTCGAGCGCTTAAGAACACGTCCGAATCGCACTCACCATGGAGGAGGGATTCCATCTTTCTTCTTCAAATCCTTAGAAGAAAAGACAGGCTTGTTTCACCAAGGTTGCCAGAGGCGTGGTAGCTTAAAAAGAATATAGAGTTCCCTCATGGCCAAAAGCGCTGCTGACGCTCAGTCGACCATGATTGCAGAAGAGATGGATATGCCAGCAGTGTGTGGTAGTCTTCAGAGCCTTACTAGATCCTGGAGTCGCGCTGCAAGTATCTCGGCATCGCCGCTTGTCCCTCACGATCAGCAACTACTTCTCAGATATTCTCAGAGCCCTTAACAACCATCGTTTGCTTCGGATTCAACTACGGCAGCAGGTAGGAAACTTGAACATGACGACGCACCGCAGTCAGATCTGTGGGACGGAAGATGGTCATCGACGACGACGAAGAATGCTCACCTTGAGGGACCTAGCGACTACAGCACTTCTGGATTGAAGGTCATTGACGCAACGCGACAATCTCCTCCTTCCATTGACGAAGGCACAACTCTGTTGACCGGGCTGCCCCATTCTACCTCTGAGCTCTATACCAGGCATTCGACGTTTGCTCCGACTGTCTTCAACACGATGAACCTTATCCTTGGTATGGGCGTTCTTGGATCGCCCTTGGCTTTCAAACACGCAGGTTTACTACTCGGACTGCTGTTGTTTACTTGGAGTGCCGTGACCACTTTGTGGACGGCACGCATGATTGAAAAATGCCTCGAACATGACAGTTCCATAGAATTGTGCTCTCTGGCGTCTTGGCCGCTGGGGGCCTCGCGTCTACTTTTGCGGGCGCTTTCTGATTCTTGTTCAATGCATGGATGGCCGCTTTCTCATGAGGCGGCGGTTCAAAGTACCGGGATCAGGGGGCAGAGCTGCTAGCTTCGCCTAACTTGACATCCGAGGAAAAAGCGCGGGTCCACACAGCGGACCTGAATTGCCATATGTGGTTGCGTCCTCGGTGTGGTCGAGCTTGGATTTCTGCTCGGCTTCTAGAGTTCAAAGCAAGATAGACGTGGAGATCTCGATTGCGGTGTCCCGCGATCGGTACATCGCACGGTCGCCTCGAGTGCTGGAAAGTGAATAGAGATGGCGAAGTGGAGACGATGATGCGTTTGGAAGGGGAGCAGGCGACTCTGGTAATCGATGAGACGCGACTCGCGTTGTGGGAGGGGTTGCTTTGAGGCCTGCGTGCTGTATATGTGTTTCGTTTTGTTTCATGTGTATTATTTGGTTCGTTGGTAGCGATGGGGTCTTCGGTCTTGTGTGCTTTAGGGATGGATTGATGTGGGTTTTGTTGTTCTGAGATAAGTACTTTGAGATTCATGAAGGGGTGGTGGAGGGCGTGAGTTGGAGTTTTCGATGATGGAGTTGATTGGTTAGGGATATTTGCTTGAGTTGATGGGATGGGGGAAGGGTGCCACCGGGAGAGAGGCGGGGGGTAAAATGTTTGAATTCTGGGCGCGAGCTGGAATCTGATGGGCCGGGTCTATCTTTGCTGTTGATGTGCAGAGGTCGCGGTGGATAAGGAGTAGAGTACCCAGGCTTCCCATTTCACCATCTTGAGACCGTCGCACGGGGTTCGAGCGTAGGATGGATAAGCGTTTTTATCATTGTGCCGGTTTGCGGGTCCTTGACGCCGGGGTGGGGCTGGTATGGGATGCGTCGGGGGAATACGGGGGAAGTCGGATTTGGGTAGATACTAGTGCTGAGTGAGTGGCGGAGGAGAAGAGGTCGCATGGGACGAGTATGAGGGCTGGGGAAAGAGGGGCTGCTGCTTTGGGGGGTTGACCGCTTTTGAGAGTAAGTGGAGATGGGTGATGAATGCATTGTATGATCAAGACTTAAGGGGAATTGGCTGATGAAGGAGTTTTCAAGAAGCAAGCGCATTTGGACTGATGTGTAGGATTTATATTGATAAATGGCGCGGCCAGAGCACCGCGGTTACATAAGGGAATAGCCCTAGAGGATGGTTCACTTGTATAATGAGTGAGTAGACTGTATGGCTTATGGCAACACAAGAATTGCATCGAGATCAGAGGTTGGCTGCTCCCTAGGGTACTGGTCTTTCGAGACTATTGCCTTGCCTCGACAAGTTTGAATCGCCGATTTCTTGCCTTGATTTACTCATTTGGTTGACGAAAGTCGCGAATATACAGTAAGGTCAGCTCGTAGGCGGGCTATATGCTGTTTCTGGCGCAATATTATGACGTTGCACGGTGTTGCACAGTTCGCTGTGCGTTTGGTTGAGTGGCCTGCTTCACATCCCTTCCGCAGTCGGACGGAGGATATGATGCTAGGTCTACGAGGGCAGGTGGTGTGGGATAAGCCGTAGCGCTAACGTTGATCACCTTCTCACAACGTCAAAAGGAACGTCAAAAGGCCCGTGGACCGACCGGCGTGCTTTGTCCACCTGCTCAGCAATCAGGAGGTGGATGGAGATGTAGCGTGGGACGACGTCCGCAGTCCGCTTACGATTGGGGGCTGGCCAATCGCCACTCAGTCGTGCGCACATGATGTCTCTTCAACAATCAACATGTTTCATCGCTAACGGGAGGGAAGCGAGCGGCAAGGATTAGATCTGCAACCCTGAAGTACTACTTCTCGGAGCTGCTACATCGGATGGCCCAATATATAAGCAGCCTGGAATGTTGTTCAAACCAGCATTCGAATGAAGTCTTAATCATAGGACATTGACCCCATCACGAATACCACGAAACCAAAGATCTTGCACTCATTTCGATAATGAAGACCCTTATCTTCGCCTCGCTTCTTGCGCTTGCCTTTACAAACGCGACTCCTATCAACCTGGAGAAGCGAGCTGCCGTCCAAGGCTTCGACATCTCGCATTATCAAGGGACCGTCGACTTCAAGAGCGCGTACAGTAGTGGCGCCCGTTTCGTGATCATAAAGGTGGGACTTTGGCTCTCCTATGCCGGTTGGAAGACGATGATCTGACTTCTCCGGATAGGCCACCGAAGGGACCTCGTACCAAGACCCAGACTTCTCCAGCCATTACAGCGGAGCTACGAGCGCCGGCCTGATCCGAGGCGGTTACCATTTCGCCCACCCGGACGAAGGCACCGGAAGCGCGCAGGCGACTTTTTTCCTCGCGCACGGCGGCGGCTGGTCCGGCGATGGCATCACGCTGCCGGGCATGCTCGACATCGAGTACAACCCCGACGGCGCCACCTGTTACGGTCTCAGCCAATCGGCCATGGTGGCGTGGATCCAGAGCTTCGTCACCGAGTATCAGGGAACGACGAGCCGCTACCCTATGATTTACAGTACGAATGACTGGTGGAGTCAGTGCACGGGCGAGAGCACGGCGTTCCATGCTACGTGTCCGCTGGTGCTGGCGAGCTATAATAGTGAGATTGGGACTATTCCGGGCGGGTGGCCTTATGAGACGATTTGGCAGTATGCGGATAGTTATGCTTATGGGGGCGATGCGGATCGGTTTAATGGCGATCTCACGTCGCTGAAGAAGTTGGCGACGGGGTAGGGGGGCGAGGAGAGCGAGTTGGACGCGAGCGGCGGCGCGGGCGTCGAGGGTGGATCTGGCTTATCTTGGGTCTCTGTTCGGTTCTGTCCAACTTGCCTAAGATGTTTTGTGATGAAGCCATCAGAACCCTCACCACCCAAGAACTTCTGCTAAGCCAATCTGTCTTTCAATATCAACCCTATCTCTCGACTGGCTCACTGGATAACGTATCTGATTACTATACAAGACAGTTCGACGAGTACATGGCCCCGCTCTCCATCCTGATACCCGCGCTTGTATATTAATGACGTGCCCTTGTATCGTGTTACGCAGGCTCCGGCTTCGCTTCAGTCAAGCTATGCCAATACACACTACCTATAGCACAAAGGACGTGACAGGAATGTCAAAAGCAGAAGCGAGAAACTTTGGTGAGCCAAGGGTCAGATGTAGGTCGAGGGTGATTGAGGAGACAAACAAAGCAGCATGCTACTGCTCTAATGGTCCCTGTTTGAAACTTCATTACGTGCTTACGGAATCAGTAGAAAAGGCTCATGGAAACCTCGGGGCTCCCTTCACGATTCTGGAAGTACTACCGCTGCCGTTGTAGCTCCTCTTGAGTTCGGCGGAGCGTATAATTTGACTGAGCGAGGTCCGTCTTGCCTTGGTTGACCTGAATGGTCAGTTGCTGTAACGTGTGACCACTGCGCCATAGCCTCTCGTTGAGGTGCTGGTGCTGCTCCTGTGAATTACTGATGTCGCGCACCTGTGCCGCCAAGGACTCCCATTGACGGACACCCGACAAGGATCCGACGACTTGAGACTGCAGTAAAATTGTCAGTCATTGGTTGAAAGTATAGAAAGGTATGCAATACTGGTGTGGTGCGTGTTCCTTCTGCGGTATTGAGGGTAGCCATCTCGACTGAGTGTGATCTTCTGGGCGCTGACTTGGAATGTCCTACAGGTCACGATAGGAGAGTGATGATGGTCTTCAAACCAGAAGTAGGTGGGATAGGTGGGGGTAACCTACGTAGCCAGTAATGGACGAGCGGCCACGAGCCAAAAATGAACCTCAAAGCTAATGTCATATTCTGCCTTTCACGTTGACATGTCACAAGGCATTCTCTGTTTCAAAGAGCTTACAAATGAATCTCAAACTGCCTAGCTGATCTACAGCATTTCATGACCTTGTATACCCTACCCCCCATCCATCCTCCCAATCCGCCAACTTTGGTCCGTCTATTCTCCGTCTCCGTCTTGGTCTTGGTCTTGGTCTTCGAAACTGGTTTCGCTGTCTGCGTCGTTGACGTTGCCTTCATCCATGTCATGGTTTGCCGAGTTCTCCTCAGCAATCAGTCCGACAGTAGGGAAGGGTATGCAGATATGGTTAATAAGCCTTGCATGAGATCCGATTTGGTAAATAGAGTAGTGGACTGGCCTCGCGGTGTATCATTCTGCTAATACGGAGAACAGCTGGACAGAGGGCCAAAGTCTGCTACGAAATCAATCGGCCTTGAGTGAACGAAGAGTTCTGAATAGATCTTGACCCCCATCTCAATGAGAATTTTGGAGAATTTAGTTGCGTCCGGTGATGGGGTGGATGTCAAAGCGTGAAGGGTTTGTTATATTAGCGAGGCAATATGACCCCTCCTCAGTCAGGTTGTTGCAAGGCACTCATCCAACCGGCTGACATTATTTGCAGCTCGACTAGTATCATAAGTGGCCGCGGTGCCACGTGGGTTCTTCTAGCAAAGGCCCAGCAAGGTACATTGCGAGCAATATCGGGAAATTTTTCTGCCCGCCGACCTCCAAGCTCATGACCATGAGTCATCTGGCGGGCAAGAATGAAAAGCTCAGACCGCGTCAGTCGGACCAATCATCGCCAATGCCACCGTCTGTACAGTTGCACACGTCGCGACCATCGCTGTCCCAGTATCCCCGCACTACACCGACCAGTTCGATGCGACAGAGATGGTCGAGACGTTCATGCATGGAGTGCGAAAGAAACGTCTGCCCAAAAGAGACATGTTAGTGCGTCGTTAGGGAGATGCCTAACGTTATCGTTTGCGGGGTTATCGGATGGTGCCATTCTACGCAGAAACCCGTCTGCGGTAATGGGCATTCGTACCTTGGCTCCGAATTGCCATTATTGCAACTTACTTTGCTCAGGGCGCTTTTTGATATATAGTCAACAGAGTCTCTTTGCGGCGCAATTCTCTTTCGAAAGGGAAACCATGTCCAATTTTCCTTGCGGACAAACTTGGAGAGGATTATGAGCCGAAGAACCTTTTTCAAGACCAATGAGATGTGATGACGTTAAAGAAAGAAACTTCGCTAATCATCAAAAGCTGTCCTGACTCCTGAGTAACGTCGAAGTCGCTTCGTTCCCTATTTGGCCGCTAGTATGGGGTTGAGAAAGGAAACGCTTATGCGGTTAGACTGGATCAGCCAGGTACGCCACATCGGTAAGCTCTACAGCTATCTTCTCTAGTCGACTTTCCGAGACGATACTAGCTAGTTATGTCCACGCTGGTGGAAAGATTGGTGGGGTTTTTGGGTCGAGAGCTCTTGGCAAGCTCAATTGGGGACCTTCCGAGACGACGGTGGTTACGTCCCAAGCTGGTGGAAAGCCCGATGGGGGTTGGCTGGAGAGCTATTGAGAAGATTAACAGGCGTTTTTGGGTCGAGAGCTCTGAGCAAGCTTAATTGGGAGTGGGGTAAAAGCTGTATAAAACCGCTCTGTCCGCCATTAGCCAATGCTGCATAGATCATTTTTCCCCCTCAAAATTGCAAAACCCATCCTCTCAAAATGCATCTCATATACATCTTTGGCGCCGTCGTCTTCTCCACTGTCGCATTCGCTCAGGCCGGTATCAACGTGAGCGAAGCAGCGCAGGTCGCCTCGGAGGGCGCAGCTATCCTTGCGTCCATCACCGCCAATCCCGACTTCGCGGCCGACGAGGCCGTCCTTGCGACAGCAATTCCTTCATCTATACTCGCCGCCGAATTGAGCAACCCTGAAGCCATTGTTGAGGGCGTCGCTACCGACACTGTCCTGCCACCTTATGCCACCGCTGTTCCGAGCGCGGTCCTGGAATCCCTAGAAACTCTCGCCGCGAAGCCTATCGAAGTCGGCGAAGAAATCGCATCCTTCGTTGCCGCTGCCCTCAGCGACCCAGCTTTTCCGGCCGCATCGTCTGTCCTTGCCACAGCTATACCTTCCCAACTGCGGCCTTTACTTGAGAGCGACCCAGCGGCATTCCTTGCAGGCGTGATCACGGCTTCGGCCACTCCTGCTTATCTTTCTTCCCTGCCAACGGCCATCCAGTCGGAGCTGGTCGAATTCATCAATGGAGGAATCGCCATCGAGGCTTCCGTCTTCGCGGCTCCAGTTGCCACTGCCGCGCCAACTATGAACACAAGCGTTGTACCGGCAACTGGGACTGGTGCTATGTCTCCAACGACTACTGGAAGCCCCGTTCCCTTTGTCGGTGCCGCTAGCAGCATGAATGTAAACACCATTGGCGCCGCTGTGATCGTTACCTTTGGTTTTGTGCTTGTTCTCCTATGAGCCTTTGGCAGGGAGAAAGGCAGCGGTGGTTGGCATTAAAGCAGTATATACAAGATTGTACATAGCATCTTGTAGAACTCCTTGCAGGATCGTTTGCAAATGTCGGTAACGCTTGAGCCGACCCTATACATATTGTCTATTTAGCCACCTCCTGTAATTAAGAACCTACATAGTTGGGTCGTCCATAGGCTGAGATACTGAATAGCATTGTCCCAAACAAATTATAGGACGCGAGCGTAAAATGACGATTTTGCAGGACGCAGTATTGCGGCTCGAGCTCTCGCAGCGCAAAATTGGCGTTAATGCCTTGAATGGATACCTCACAGCGGGCAACACGAGCGTCTGACCAGTGACTATGTAATATGTCTGGAGACCAAGCCTCTACCCTAGTGTTATCGCCAACACGCGATCTTTGTGTCGGCGGCTTCATGACAATAAGATATTCATCAAGACCCGTTATCGAATGGGATAATGTCACAGTCATCATCCTCAAACTCCTCAAAAGCCCCAGTGAACCTGCGCTTTGGCGGTCTCATTCGCTCCTCGCCCTCCTTGTCGTGTACATTGATCCAAGGTCCCAGATCCCGCTCGCTGAGGTACACTCCAATGGGAGGCGACCGTTTTGGCCCATAGCGGGGGCCGATGATCAACGTCGCATTTGGTTTGTTGCGTACGCCAGAGTCAGGTCCTTCGAGTGTTCCACGTAGACTACTAGACGACGGTTCCGGGCATGGGAAGAAGTGCACAGAACGCTCTCTGGCCGATCGAGGGAGGAATATTGTCTCGCGTGGTGTTGTGATGAGAGCAGGGGAACAGCAAGAAGCTTCTGTGGTCGTTTGCCTCTCGGCCAAGCTATCCTTGGGCGAAGGTAGAGGTACCCGGTAGACGCGAAGTTTGAAGCCGGTCATTGTAAAGTACAGCGCAGCAGGGGTCCATGTCCATGAATATGGAAGTATTGACACAAATGGGCTGGTCCATTTTCCCAGGGCGTGGCATTGTCTTGATATAATAGTTGGGCGGCCTTTGACGGGATTAGTGGTTGAGAGTTTCATAGTAGTGACGTGGAATGTCAGGTCGTAGTGCTTCTCGCGAAGACTGCTGGTGGTATGCGAGCCAGATATCGACTTGCGTCGTTGCGCCTCAACACTACCTATGTGTAAGTAGTCCCCCGTCGGGGAAAAGAAGACATCGATGCTAATTTGGCGCGCTAGTTGATAATAATGTCAGCAACTTCTTGTCCATGTCCGTTACTGAGATGGTGTAAAGCATGAAACGTACCTTTACTTGATGTTGCTTTGAACGACTGCTCTGAAAAGCATCGCTTTTTACTTTTATTCGAGTTGTCAGCGTCTACGAAGAGAAGCTTTTCAGCAAAGATTGGCCACACCACAAGCGGTAGCATAGGGTGAATGGCCGGTCCGGACCGATGAAGCGTAGCGCTCTCTGCCACCGAGCGAGTAAAGAACGGCTTTCCCGCTGTTGAATTTGTGTCGAAAATGAGGATTTCTTGGCCGACGACAAAACCACTCCAAGAGATGACCGATACAACACCCTCACAGCTGACTTCTTCATATAGCTGATGGTTCTTGTCGGAACACCATTGCCCATCCTTTACGCATTGGTGGCACAGATCATAGTCGCCTCCAGAACATACAATACAGTGATACCATGTCTGAAGTTCGCTCTCTGGACACTGATCACAGTGTTTTTGTTTTGCTACAGGTCGACCGGTTATCTCGACGGGATACTGGTAACCGCCGAAGGAGTCCGGATCATTTTCTCCAAAGACCAGCCGATCGTGCACTTCGTCATCGGAGGATTCCGAGGTTGGAGCGGAGAGAAGTGAGCTGGAATCAGTCTCGTCGGAATCGATTTCTTCGGCCTCTCCATGTGAGAAAGAAGAATCAGAGCCGTCGCAGCCTTCCGCAGAGTTTGAAACCATGTCAAAATCATTCGTCTCCGAACCATTGCTCGCAGATTCATGGTCCGAATTCCCATCTGAGCTCTCACTGTCGTCCGATACTGATCTTAGAGAGTCGCTCGAGCTTCTAGCCTTCAGAGAGCTCGTATCGGAGAATGCGGGCGCCTCACCGTCTGCATCGTCTTCACTACCGCGTTCCAAGTCTATTATATCGGAATCATCGCTACTGGAATCTAAATCACTGCTTAATCTTGGGGATCGCCCTTGTCTATTGCGGTTCCTGTGAGACGTATTTTTCCTGGGCTCAGATTTTGGTATCCTCCGCCTACAGATGACGAGTAAGTTGTCTCGATGCGCAATCTCCTCGCAATATTCCCTCAACGTAGTAGCATCTTCCGAGACGTCGGTCATACGTTCCTTCAGATTCCCGGATTTTGAAATGCTCTCGTTTGTCGGCTTTTCTGCTCCATCGCCGCTTGCGGTTTTCCCAGCAGTTTTGGATCCGGCAAGGGTAAAGTGCAAGCCTTGGGGGTCTTCTTTTCTGAACAGTACGCGAGATCCGATTCGTAGTCCTAATCCACTGTCTAATACAGCAACAGTCCCTGGATTGATGGCGCACGTAGACTGAGGTACGAGTGCCACTTTCCGAGAACAAGGTGTATTGTAAAGTGACCATTGTACATCCGCACAAGACATAATGATGACCCTGGAATCAACAAGGGACGGGCTCTTTGTGCCATCAATGCGCCATCTCTCGAGTGAGATCCTTAGCTTGCCATCTTCGCACTCACTGTGACTGATTAGTGCTAGACAATGTTAAATTTTCTAGGAGCAGGTCGTACCGGCTTGATTGGATCTTACAAAGAACAAGTTCATGGTCACTAGGAGACAAGGCGTGAAAGAAACATGTCTCTTTGGCTGATTCCGCAATTTCGGAGACTGTGTCTGGAGACATGAAATGGAAGCTGTTGTATCGTTCTTCCTTATTTTGTAGGAAGTGCGGCGGACCAAGAGCTCTGAAGAGACAGCGGTCGATCTCTCCGTTGAACTCTGACGTCAACCCAAGCTGTAAAAGCTCACTCCATTCGTAGAGGAAGTCATTGAATTGAGGAACAATTCTGGATGTGTTCGAATCTAGATGTCCCGCACAACCAGGTAAGATTTTCTTCATACTTATAGGTTGCCCCGTGATTTGGTCGAACCTAAGCAGGAAGTGTCCTATGATGGATAGACTCTGAACTTGAATCAAAGTCTGGAAATTTGGAGACAATAGAAATTGTCGCAGGCGGTCCTGGGAGTCGGGCGACGACACCTTTTCGTCACAATGGCGATACCAGTATTTTGCAGCGTATAATAACAAGTGATGCTTTAAGGTGCTTTCGCCCAGCCAAGTTGTGAATTCATAATGACTCTCTTTCTTCAACAGCCTGGAGTAGCGCGGCTGAGAGAGGTATTTGACACAACAATCACAGATGAGGTCACGCGACACCACACGCTCTTCCGGCTTGACGTCTTCTGTTTCCTCATCCTCTCGAAGAAACTTAAAGACAGCTGAGTGGTTCAGCTCAAGCGTGCCATCTTCGCTGTCTTCATCTTGGACGAATCTTACCAGCCGAGAACATTCTTTGCGTATGGTCGTCAAGCTTACAAACCTTGAAGTGCTGAGATCTTCATCTGCGGCAGATCGAAGGATCGCAACAGCTTCTCTGAGTTCAAGAAGTCGAAGAGGGCGCTTGGTATAAGTCAAAATTGAAAGGATAATCCTAACAGGTCAGTCAGCACTAGCGATGGAGAGGACTGGCATAAAAACCAACTTCCATAGAGGCAACGTCGAATGTAAAAACCTCTTTGTTCTGTCTTGCTTCTTGTACTCGGAAATGATCCCTCGATAAATGTCATCCATTTTGGTTGGCAGACCTCGGAAAGCAAGACGCATCATGTCTTCTGCATCTTCAGCCTTTTCCTTCAGATCATAGATCATGGAACTGGCCCAGAGGAAGCTTCCTTCAACTTCTGTCTCCATACCCGCTTGAAGTAACAATCGAGCGAATTTATCTCCACTCACAGGTTCGGGAATCGCTGCTGCGAGGTATGTTTTTATATCGGCTTCTGTGTCTATGATTTGAATTTCTTTCTCCACAATTTCGGTACCGTACCGCTTTCTCATACACTCCTCTATCTGGGGCAAAGGCTGGCTACCAAACCAGACCCTTATCTTATTAGGTACTTTCGATGAGTTTTCAATCAGGAAACGAACAAGGTCTAGGATGTCTGGACCGTTTGATGCTTCGTCTAGGCCATCTATGAAAATGTATGTCTTGTCAAGTTCCGAAAGGACATTGCGAAAGAGAGTTTCCAAGACACCAGAGTCATCTTTGCATTCTTCGATCAAAGCGATTATATGGTCAGGAACGTCATTCGTGACATTTTCGAGAGACCTGGTCATCTGGTAAACCAGGTTTTGTAGGACCTGCACTTTTGAGACCTCTGTTCCACTTTTGACGAATTGGACTGCGATTGTTGGAGCATTGAGTCCTTGACGCATTCTATCAATAGCCGTTGCACATAAAAATGACTTGCCGGCACCGTGTCTTCCATTGAGCCAGAATATTGGAGTATCGCATTGATCGGCAGCCCACCTTTGAAACTCTGGAGAATCGAAAAGCCATTGACCCGAGCTTGGATGGCGCTCTTTGATCATATCACGAAGCAAGTCGCGACTTCGGCTTGAGCCACCTCTAATGGAGTTCATGGCCTGGCTCCTACGAGTTTCTGCCGATTGTCAGTAAACTCCAACAGAACAACATTCTCGACACTAACCTCGCTCTTGACGCTTACGATTGGCGTTTTCATTTTCGATCGAGATTCTTGTGATCTCCTGCTTCTCAATCAGCTCTTTGAGATGTTGTACTGCCAATTTTTGCCGTTCCTCGAGGCTCTTCCATCGAACTTCGTTCAGCTTTCTCTCTTCTGCGGCTGCAGCTCGCTCGATCACCGCTTCGATGCGCTCCTCCGTGAACTCTGTCTTGATGCCTTTGACCAATGCTCTCGATTCGTTTTGTAGCTCTTTATCAGCAAAATTGCAGATCCTGTCCAGGGCATCGGCATCTTCTTTGAGTTGGTCGAGTATTTTCTTGAGCTTATCACTGGGAAAGAGGGCACGGGCAAGTTGCCCCAATGCTGCAGCGTTTCAGATGGTCATTGGAGAACGGACTGGAATTTAACACGAGTGTCACTCACATTTGCGCCTAAGCTCTTTTGTGACTCGATACCAGAAGACCAAGATTGTTTTGTATGACTTAGCGAGGATCCTTTGAACACTGGGAGCAGAGTAAGGGGTGATTGAGTAAATTTCTTTGCATGAAGCCAGCCTGTCAATATATTCTGACAGCGTTTCAAGCTCGTCCTGTATTTGCTCAAAGATGCTGCTGAATCGCTGGGCCCACTTGGTTCAATCTGTCAGCTTGTATTCATGAAGTCTAATCCCTGATCTTACACCCATCATGAACTTGAGTCCGCCCCAAACGATCGCAAGCGGCGCGGCTTGAGGAACATTCGAAACGGCAGTGACTGTATCTCATCAGAACAATCTCCTAGTATACAAGCGTGGTGGGCAAATTCTACCTGTGCCACCAATCACCCCAGATAATTCGTCCAGATTGTTAATAACGGGTATCAGATACTTCTTCCAGAAGCGGCGGAGCTTTTGGTTTTCGCATTGTTTCACTAAAGTCTCTACAGCTTCCTGGAGCTCCTCCGCCGAAGCACTGCTGTTCTCCAACTCGATGTCCCCGATGAATCGCTTCTTCTTTGGTTTCCTCTCAAGCTCGGTACAGTAATCGTTGAAAGCTTTCTGGAAACTTGAGACATGGGAGTCAGCAGGATTCTCGGCATGCATTCGTGATGCGAACTCTTACTAGTCACTGCCCGTCCTTCCGACGTCGGGTTCTAGCTCAGTCGAAGGCATACTCTATTGACCCTGGTGCGTCCCAGTCGCTCAACTCTTTTCCACTCTTTTCCACTATCGAGAAGAAGACGAGAGACTTTGTTAGAATGTATGCAGCCTTGTTCAAGTCCCAAGCTCAACGACGATCCCGGCCTACAGAAAGGCTCGGCGGAGATAAGGCGCAATGGATTGATTGGACGGAGTCATGCAGGCAGCAGCTGGATATTTTCACCCCACACACGAGCCTTTTGTGTAGGACGGGCTCCAGTCTCATCAGCCGCATCATCTGCTGGAATCTTGATACTCATGACGGCTTCTTCATGTTGTTATTCTATGGAGGAGTACTGCTCAGGTAAGGAACTTATGTACATGCTAAGCACAGAGGCACAATAGGGTTGAACTCCAACATCCTCGATCATCCACATCAAAATCAGTAGTGTGGGGTGGCACAGCCCGGCAACCGTACACCAATTTCACTTTTCCTCCATTCTGAGCCAAGAAACAATCACCCATCGCTGTCTTGAAAACTAAAGATCACGGTTGACTCCAGTGACCTTCCAAATGCCTCCCGAAGCCTTTGCGTTTCGCTCAGCGAGCCCAGAAAACATGGAAGGGCCGAGTATTGCAGATGGTTTGAAGATGAACAGCTTAGACCGTAAGAACTCGGTCGCGTTCAAAGACCCATCTGGCACCTCGGAGAATAGAGGGAAAGAACGCCAAATGATTGGTCGGGCGGATCAAATGTAGGGCTCTTGAAGGCTCTGTGAGAGATTTCAGAATGCTGACAGCCTCAGATGGAACAAGTATGCTGACCTGCTCCTCCTGATTCAAGTAATCTTAATGTGGCATATGACTAGGCAAAAGCGTCGATTCGAATATTTCGAGAGAAAACCTCCGAAATCTAGGAAATTCAAATTCACCAAGTATGTGATACTTGTTCGGCGAAAGATTAGCGGCAAGGGAATGCCCACTGGCGTGGAAGAGGTCGACATTCGAGGCCCGTTGTTGCAGGAAGCTCTTTTAGATATTCACACCGACACGGAGGGATTCAGCTTTGACGAAGAACCCCCACAGGTCCTGCTATAAGCTCCGTCGCGACCACTATGTTTACTGACACCCGGACGTAGATGGAGCCAAGATTGCTATTCCACTCCCATGATGCCCTGGAGGCCTTGCTGAAGACCAAAAACCCAAACGAGGCGGAAGATAAACCCTTCATATTTGAAGTTGAAGCCGCGCTGCGGTACATCAGAGAAGACTTCGATTCTACTTTCACATCCTTGTCGAACTTACTACCTAACAAGCAAATTACATACCCGGTCTTGTGGACATTATTTCCTCCAAATACAATAGTCTACTCCACGGACCAACTTCGCAATCCGAGAGCATGGCTTGTACGTAGCACAGAAGAGAGAGAGGACTCCAACGGCAATCAATGGCTTCAGCTAGAGCCAGAGCACATTGACTATGACGGCACCCATGTCGGCACCGTGTCCTCGGACCCTCTAAAAATACGGTATGCGGTATTGTGAAGTGCCCTGACGGAGCCTTGCTGACCGGATTTGTGGAAAGGGCATTTTCTGGAGCTAAGAATATTTCCGATCTTTCCTGCTTCCCTCTCGAATATCATCCCGATCCCGCTACCGCTCGGAAGAACCTACTGGAGATCGGCCAGAAAGCCATGAGCCTTTACGGAAGGCGCTTGATGGAGTACAAAGGTCATGCTTTGAAGGAAGCGCCACCTCCGCGCGGGATTACCAAGTTCAACGTGCGTGGCAGCCTTCGCCCCTTCATAAGCGATATTGCTACATCCTCGATGCACATAGTCTCATTGCACGACTTCTCGCAAGGCTGATCTTATGTTTGTCTTAGGTACACGGTCGAGTGATGCTGGACTCAGAGATCTTCGATAAATTGAACCCGGAAAACGAGTCTATCGTTGTTCCGATGGTGAGAGGACTCGACAAGACCAAGCTCACAGACGAGCAAATCATGACCGTGAATACCGTTCTATATGGCTTCAGTCTCGGTGACAAGATATGGGGTAAGCGAGATCCCATTTGCCGCAAATACACCTTACTAAATATGATAGGTGCTTTCGCCGTGTCACAGCTGTCTGAAGTCGTTTGGAACGAAAAGATCTTTAAATCCCTCGTACTAGAAGAAGACCAAAGAGACTTGGTGCATGATCTCGTCCAGGCTCACGAGTCGAATGGTGACGAGCAGGTCTTCGACGATGTTGTTCGAGGCAAAGGAAAAGGCCTCATTGGGCTCCTGACCGGCCCCCCCGGCGTCGGCAAAACGCTCACTGCAGAAGCTGTCGCTGAGGTGACCAAACGTCCACTGTACATGATCAGTTCCGGGGAGCTGGGCTCTGTATCTGAGGACGTGCACGAAAAGCTGAAAGACGTTCTTGAGCTTGCAGAGCTCTGGGACGCTGTTTTACTCTTAGATGAGGCCGATGTGTTCCTGGCGGAGAGGACTAACGCCGATCTGTCGCGCAATGCAATCACTTCAATATTCTTGCGGGAACTGGAGTACTACCAAGGCATCTTGATCCTCACAACCAATCGCTTGAAGACGTTTGATTCTGCCTTTGAGAGCCGCATCCATTTCTGCCTTGAATACCCGGATCTGGACAACAACGCTCGCGAGACAGTATGGCGGAGCTTTATTACCAAAGCGAGGTTGAACAGCAAGGTCCAAGTCGATTTGAATGACAGCGACATCCGAAGGCTGGCGACCCTCGAGCTCAACGGCCGACAGATCAAGAACGTTGTGAGCGTATCGCAGGCCGTGGCGATGAAGAGGGGCACGACTTTGGACGAGAACAGCATCCGGATGACCATCAAGCTCACACAGAATTTTGATAAGACGAAAGAGTATCTGAAAATGCAGCGCGACAGTCAGTAGCAATGATCATATGGGGCCGAGGGGGAAGACAGATTTATTTCGATCTCCGCCAAGTAACCACGAGCACCATGACTCTGTAGGAGGAATCATCTTAATCATGTGGGCTGCGTGTCATTTGGCTATAACGCTGTAGACGGTTGCTGTAGATCAGCCTGTCAGTAGCATGAATACCTTGAGGCTCCTCATGATGCACAAATTTGAAGGACGCAGAGGCAGGAATGTAATAGAGTAGAGAAATTGGGAGGGATGTATAGTGACGAAAAGATCCGCCTCGACCGTAGGGATTGACTGGCTTTGTGAAACTACTAGACTGCTTTCGCCAGCCACGAAAATCCATGAACGTCAGATGGAGCGAGACAAACGCAGTCATTACCTAGTGACTCTTTGCCTCAGTATGAACATGATGATCGAACAGACAGACCCTCTAATAGAGGTATCCTAAGACATAACCAAGCGATACCACCCTACTCAGGAAGACCAAGGCATTGTAAAACCGTGCTCTGCAAACGACGAAGCCTGATCAATTATACAATTGAAACAACACCTCAGATATCGCATAGGCCAATAACGCAGAAATCTCAATTTGAATATAAAAAAAAAGACTGAGTTATTGTGACCGAGCTGGGGATCGAACCCAGAATCTTCCGATTCGTAGTCGGACGCCTTGCCATTGGGCCACACGGCCTTGGAATCAAATTTTGCTTAGTTTTATATATAATCTATTTTTCCCTTTCTCTCAGGTTCAATATCTTCTTGCCAAGCCTTCCCAGCCCTATCAAACCACGACCTCGCTCCAGCTTCTCAAGGGCATCCCAAAGAGCCACCCAGCCCCAGTCCCCCGTCTACGCATCAGACGCAACACAGAGCACCACTTCAGCTATGGCAGGGTAAGACGCACCATCCGTCCCCTGGATCACTTCCCCCGCGAGAGACGCCAATGTCCGAGCGAACCTCGTCCTTCCGAGCACGACGCACATTGACCCGCACCCATTGCTGACGACGGACGTGTTCCCGACCTGTAGCTTCGTCAACCGCGAGAACCGCGTGCCTCATTACCAGCGGCTCTTCCAGAAAGACGACGGCGTGAGGCAGTGGTATAAGGTCCGTGCTTATTTACAGCTTCCGTCCGGCGTGTCTGTCTGTCAATCTCCATACGTACATGTGGAAGGAGAACGTCGGTGGAGGGCGAGCGGTGCTTGAGGACATACATACATACATGCATACACGTCCAAGCGTTGAAAATGCGGCGGGACGATGGCACCGTTTCTCGGATTCCACTCGCTGACCGTTGTCGCCGATAGACGCCCAGAAGCAAGTACATGCTCTACCCTTACTACACCCTGCTCTGGGGTACCACTGCCGGTATGTCCACCCTTGGTGACTTTGAACTTTCTGCATCCACTATTGATTACTATGGCATCGTTGCTGATCATGTATGTGACACTAGGGACGATGTATATGATGTGTCGCCTTGTCTTGGTACGGACGCTTCCTTCCTCGCGGCCTGTTTCTTCTTCTTCGAAGGCCCGATTGGAATCGGGATCGTTGGATCTTGTTGTACGGTATGGCGGATGCTGATACGTTCTGCAGGGACATAAGACGTGGTTTGGTAAGGATTGAAGAATCCGGGGACGCGGGAGGGAGAGGGCGTGCTGGTGCATATGTACATATGGTATCGGGGGGGTAGGACGATAGATATTCGGCCGAAGACTTTTGCTCAGAATAGATCCGTGGTGGCAGAGGCAGATGTTGAATGCATTGGAGCTTCTTCCCTGTGCTCCCTATATTTGCCGAGTGCTGCTGTGCCATTGCCGTGGCGCGGCCAGAGTATCTCACAAGTACTGAAATAAAATGAAATAAACCATCACTACCAAGTCTCCTAGACTCGAGCTTCAACATGCTCTACGGCGTTCCGTCCATATGATACAGGCGCTGTTTCCAACAATATGCCTAATTACAACCCTTGTACTCAACTGAAGACAGCGTTTTCCATATCCTTCACACGCATGCCCACCAGTTCAAGCCTTCCTGCTCATCTTCTTCTCCTGCTTTTTCCCGCTCCTCTTCCTCTCCTTTTCCAGGAAATCCCTCTGATCCTCCGCGCTCATGCTTTTCAGCTTGTTATCTCTCATCTCCTTTTTCTTCTTCTCGCCGTCGAGCCTCCTCTCCTCCGCTTTCTCATCGTCACTCTGCTTTCTTAGCTTCTTCTGTTCTTCTTCACGCACGGAGCGGATCCTGCGGGTGACTTCGGGTCGGAAATGGCCGTTTTGCGCAAGGAGGTCGGGTAGGCGCAGGAAGTAGGTGAAAATGGGCAGGGTAGGCTTGTAGGCTGAGGCTTGGGAGGAAGAAGGGATGCGAAGGGAGAGGGAGAGGCGTTTGCGGGGGTTGGTGTCGTTGAGCCTGGAGAAAGCTAGGTTAACAGGACTAGCGGAGTAATATCTTAGAGGTGGCCTACTTTGTTGGCTTGTCTAACGGTTGATCGGTCACCACTAGATACTCAAAAGCTTCACCGGCACTTTCGACCGCCTTGATCAGATCAGCGGTCAGAAGCTTCTCCGTGATCTCTGCGCTCTCGCTCATGGTGGTAGCCCAAATAGGCAGCTTAGCATGCTCCTTCGTGCTCGTGAGAGAGATATCGTAACGATCATCCCGTATCCTTCGCATCAAGTCCTTGTGGACCACGGCAAAGACGAATTGATCGTAGACGGAACTCTTGCTTCTCGCCTGCGCCTCAATCGCCTCCAACTGTTGCTGATTCCGAGCAGGCACAAGATCCTTTTCCCGGCCATCGAAAGCGTAGGAAGTGGCCTCCATTCTCTCCGCAGGTGTAGAGAATGATTCGAACAAGAAGCCGAGGATGAACTCCACGATTAGCGTCGCGGGATTGTATCTCTTAAACAGCTTGACGTTGATATCCGTGAAAGCAACATTCTGTCGCCCAGTCGCATATGTCACATACTCCTGCGCTGTCTTCTCTTTCAACAACTCTTGCGGAATGACAAGATCGTCCGATGTTAACGACTTGGCCAAGCCAGATGATTGTACATCGTCCACCGTTGGAGCTTTCCTCCCTCCAAACCCAACGGAAGCATACTCCTTTTCGAGCGCTGGCGCATGAGCTGCGATCCACCCTTTTGCCTTTCGCTTGTTGGTCCGTCGACCCCATATATGCAGGCCTATAATCACGATTACGAAGGGCAGAATAACAGCCTCGGCGTAGAAATCCGAGGGGCTCGTTCGTTCCCAGACGCGGTACCATTTGGTGAAGACGACATCTGTTGCACCGGTCGGTGAGGCTCCTGCTGCAGCTGCAGGTTGTGGGGTCACAGGTGAGATGGAAGCAGGAGAAGGATCTGGGGCTCCGGCAAAGTCTGCAAAGTCTGGGGAGAAGTTAGAGATGTTTCCATTCATGTAGTGATATTGCCGGTGAGAACATACCGTCCTCATTGGCAGACGGTGGAGCTTTCTGGGCGCCAAAGAGGCCTTTCAGATAGTCGGCCATGATTGGTCTAAAAGAAGAAGACGGGGGAATTCGCAGGAGAAAGCAAGGACATCTGAAGGAGTGGAAGTAAAAAGCTTTCCCAAGCACAAGCAGACCCAAAGGCTTGGCGGAGCAACAGAGATCTGCTGGCCGCTTTTAGCAAGGAAGCTAAGCGAGCAAAAGTACTACCTACTTAGGTACATGTAGTGGTGATATGTACCTTACCTAGCTCCCTAGGTAAGTACTTCTATTCAATTTCGCTCATCAGACCATGTTCTAAGCCTCAGACTACAGGATCTCAGAGGGTTGTAGTAGAAATTTTGGTTTAGCCGGTAGCCATCATGCAATCATATCATCCGATACTCCATTCCTAACAAGTCTCTCGGACTTGTGCCGCCTACGGTCAAGCCCAAACGCCGTACGAGTATGCATCTTGAAGCTTGAACGCCTGTCCCCTAATACTTCCATCCCTAATACGTCCATGCCTAGGCCCCTGTTTGAGTGCTTAGTGGGGTTGTGCGCCTGGATAAGTAGAAAGGAGATACCAAGTGCCCCATACTAAAAGTACTGCAGCCGTTAGGGGAACTGTCACCGCCTCGTGAATCCAGGAGCGATGCGATACAACAGATGCGTCTATTGCCGCTTGCCAGTCAAGTAATGGCATTGCTAAAGATTGACTCGGGACCGCAGTGATGACGTTTTACGACGAGCGTTGGCAACTCACAGCAACAAACGTCCCTGGGAGAAAGATCATTGTCAATAGCGCGATGGCCTTCCTTACCTACGGAACTGTCTCTTTTGGCTGCGGCAGCAGTCTCGCGCGAGCCAGCGGCGATGGACTGGTCGGCGTTGTTGTCTCGTTGTGCTATCGGATTTTAATGTTCAACAATTCTGCGAGTCAGATTTTGTCTCCAGGTGCAGGATAGGTCAACAGAACGACCGACTTACAGCATTATTTAGCAGCGACGCCCCCTCCATTTTCAGCTTGCACTCTACCGCCCTTCATAATAATCCATCATTTCTTCTAGACGCTCTCCGATACGAGCGTTTTCCACGACGACGAATTCTGTCCGGGTTTCCGGCACGGTGATTGTAAGAAGTTCCCTTTGGCTTGCCATCTTTCGAACCCTCTCCGAAGTTCCATAGGGCCTTTTTCTAGGAAGCCTGTATCCTGATACATCCAAACTATCTCCCTTGTGGTGTTGTCATAGTCAAATGCGTCTTCCTACAAAGACGTAGGCGGTGGGAATCTACCGTGATCACGAGAACTTTGAGAAGCTTGACTCGCCTTTGGGCTAGGAAGCGAGTCTGAGATCACTAAAGGAGTTAAAGGTGGCTAATCAGGACTTGGAGCAGGGCCGTGTGTACGCGTTGAAGCAATTCACATTGGGTACATCGCTGCAGTTCCCACACCAAGAGCCCAGGGTCGTCGGTCTCATCTGCGGTAAACAGAGTAGTCGGGCTTAGAAGAACAGCTACCACAAAGCCGTGCATACTGTGGCGGTGACTCTGGAAGCTGAGATTTCCGTCGAGGCTCCGTGCCCCACGCTGAGCCTGCTTGTTTCGGCAGAAGTAGGGGTGGGGCAAGGGAGATGGTGTTCGTCTCACTTCTCCGGAATTTCTACAGAGGTGGAGGGAGACGAGGGTGTCATGTTTGCGCTCCAAAGAGGATTGGTTGAGACCAAGAGGACCCATTTATCACCGGTGATGCATTCGGCGTTTTCATCGTTGTCTAGCTATCTCAGCCAAAAACTAGTACACCACCTCACCACCTCCTAATCGTACATGAATAAGCAGCGAGGGTATCTAACGCCAAGGCCCATTGCCACGCTCAGTGCTCCCCATGGCGACACAAAACTCCCATTCATTTTGCTTCGTAGAACGCACCTAGCCTAAGACCCGTAAGCTGGCGGCGGCTCCTCTTGCTCTAGTGCTTCATGATTTCGATCCCAAAATCTACTATCCCCCGCCTTCTGATCCTGCACTTTCCGAGCGATCTCACCCGCGATCTTTGTCAACCAGGGCTGGGGCATCATACCACTGGAAGAAGACTCATCGACGGGCGAAGGGAATATTTGTTTGAGAGGTGCCGATGAGGATGACGAAGCTTCTGGCTTCGGTCTTCTCTCAACAGGGTATCGAGTAGCTTGCAGAGATTCCGATGGGCGCAGTAAGGGTGGCCTAGCGGCTCGAGAACCAGTCTGTGATTGCGGGTTCGGCAAGGGCACGTTGTATTGAGGTGCTCTAGGCGTGCTTTCTAACGTATCGTCTCGTTGAGGCTGACGAGGCGTCAAATTCCTAAACCTTAAGGGTGTACCATCGCCTGGCTCTATCTGCGCCGCCGTGTTCCCTGGCGTCCTTGGAGGAGTGACGAGCTCCCCGTCACATCGCTCTGGTGTGATAGGTCCAAAGGCAGATTCTGACGGTGCTGAGGACATGGTCCCAGATGCCGTAGTACTTTCCCCACTCACGCTCTCAACATCATCTTTGTCCGTTGCTTTCTTTCTAAGATTGACGACTCGGTGCTTTCGCTTCCGTCCTCCGTGGGTCTTTCCGTGCTTGTTTGGTCCGAGTCCCAAGCCTGAAGCAGCCGATCCGTAAGATGATATCCCAGGTCTCGACGGATGCTGCCCAGCATCACCGATCTCCGAAAATACGTATGTTGTGCTAGAATTTCCGGTGTAGGATTGGCTGCGTGCCATGACCGGCGTAACCGGTGTGGCTCGCCCACTGCTTCCATGTGCTTCTCCTCTTTCCGTAGGCCCCGCCCAAGCTCTAAAGACGACATCCCGAATACCAGGTGTGAATAGTGACAAAGTCCTGTGCGAATCCGTCAGAGCGCTTAGGCGCACAAGGTTCTTTTGCGAGAAAAGAGCGTGCATTTCGGGGCCTGAGTCCAGAGACAGAGAAGCTATCTGTGACGCATCCAAGATATTCCCAGAACTGTCCACTGGATCTTGAGGTGGACTAGCTAGAGGATCTACTGGCTTCTCTCCGGTTGTGGAGTCTTGGAGATTCCGCGGTAGCTCCTCGTCTTCTTTTTCTCGATATTCTGGAACCCAGAGTCGTAAAGACAGACGATGGATGATGACAGGGACTTCATCCATGAGAAGCGTCCGCAACTGGCCTTCAATTTCCTTTTGCAGGTATTCTCTCACGAAGGGTATTGCATCGAAGGTCGAGGACACCTTGAGTGATTCTAGCGGGTCATTCCGAAAGACAAGTGTAAGACCTTTCTGCCTTGAAAATACCAGTATGATGAAAGCTGACAGCTTGATCTCCGACAGTGTGATTTGTAAAGGGATCGTGAGGCCAGAGGAGGCAGCGAGAGGTTGCGGGGAGGTGAACGAAGGCTTTGTAGATAGATATGTATTTAGAGGGTTTGCCTAGCAACATTCAGCAGCGTTCAAGAGATCTCCTTTGGCTGCTACCTACTTGAACTCTGGTCTTTAAAGTAAGAAATGCATCCCCAGTGTAGCACATCTTAAAGATGCCCCGAAACCGATCCTCCGCCAGGTCTCCGATTTCAAGTATCTCGAGATCTGGAGGCACGGAGCCCAGGTTGAGCTCGTTGACTAGAATGTCATCGACTATTATGGGAGGCTTCGGAGACTTGTTCAGAGCCGTGGTTAGGAGCTCTTGTGCCCTTGTGTAGAAGGAGGCGTCGGCTGTCAAAGGCGACCAGTTGAAGTTGAATGCCATATTGGAGGGACATTGAAACAGAGAGGTCGATCAACAGCAGACAATCTGTTGGTCATGTAGGCGAAAAGGTCGTCGCTGATTTGAATCTACTCGTCTCGTGCTCGAAGATATGTCCGCGTGATGGTGATACCGATGCAAGTAAGGCTAATGCGCCGACTGGCTCTGCGACTGCAAGTGCAAGGCTCAAGAAATAGGTAGCTCTGAAGACATGGTGTGCCGGACTTCCAAACCAGTGTATGTTACGAACGGGAGTCTGGCTGGCTCGACTCTGTAATAACGAAGGCGATGGGACGAATTTTCGGAGGATTCGCGTTAATTTCTTACATGTAAGATAACCTTAGCTGGTTGCTGAGGTACCTACCTTATGGGCAAAGGCGGGTTCTTGGAAACGGTCCAGACATGGTTTACACATGATTACCGAGCTAAGACCGGGCTATTTTTGATGTCCATGCATACATGATTTGAATTACGAAACGTTTCCGGTTTTCTGCCATCGAAATTTTTGTTGACTATTGAATCTGACCTATGATAACGTGTATTTCTGTAAGCGTAGCGTGTATTCAAAATTTCCAGGGTCCACCTAGTCTCAGCCTACTTACCTAGGTACCTATCATACTAGGTAGGTACCTATAACCACCTCCGTGTCACCCCACCCCCCCCCACATCAACCCCGTCATATCCCGAGAACATCGCCCCCGCGAGAAAATCGTCTGAATCAATCGAATCTGAAGTCCTTTCCTTTGCGACGTTGATGTGAAAAAGTAGAGAGAGATTCCGAGTCTCTCGTTTAACCTTAAATCAAATAATCGATAGTATATATATACACCCTGTTTGTGAGCATCGAGCGTCAAGATAGTCAGAATCGTTGAAAAAATCTTTGGTATATATTTTGTTGGAAGGTAATAATAGTTTTAAATCTTTGACGATACTGGATCCCAAATAGCGGTAACTTTGAAACGGTACTAATCCGGTTTTCAATGACAAAGAGCATGTCTATACCGTTGGGGTACAAACACCATGAGAAAACCGTTGTCACGAATCAGGTCTGGCCCTTAAGGTAGTGACCGTTGCTTACCTAAGTAAGTAGGTACCTATGACTGATTAAGACAGTGGCTGCCTTTACATACGACCACAACAATTTTGGAAGCTATGATCAAGAACACGTATCGTGATCCATACAATAGAACACCGAGTAAATGTAGTAGTCGACTGGACAAAGGCATCCTAACCCCGGGATTGATGGTCATTGTATCAATCCTATCATTTTTGTACACCTGTGCACACATCTAATACGCAAACCAAAGAAATAATCGCCCTTGCGCATTGTACATACAGCTGATGGCTATCGAGCTTCGGTTCTTTAATAAAAGCCGGCAAGTGTGGATTGTAACTCCTACAGCTCATCGTGCCCAGCATCTTCATCTCCATCTTCACCTTCACCACCCATAGGGGGCATGTCACCACCCATGCCGGCATACAGTTTGCTCGTGATAGGATATGCCACATTGCTGAGCTTTTCCTTCTGCTCCTCAAAGTCTTCAGTCGTGGCGTCCTGGGCGTTCGATTCCAGCCAATCTGCCGTCTCCTTGACGGCTTCCAAAAGAGTCTCTTTGTCGTCCTCGTCGATTTTGCCGCCAAGACCCTCTTCGTCGTTGGCCTGGTTTTTGAGGCTGAAAACGTAGTTTTCAAGACCATTGCGGGCCTGGATGCGCTCGGATGTAGCCTTGTCTTCTTCCGCGAATTCTTGGGCCTCAGCGATCATACGGTCAATTTCTTCTTGTGAGAGGCGTCCTTTGTCGTTGGTGATAGTGATACTCTCTGATTTGCCCGTGCCCTTGTCGCCGGCAGATACTTTCAAGATTCCATTGGCGTCGAGCTCGAAGGAGACCTCAATCTGTGGAACGCCACGAGGGGCGGCTGGTATGCCGGTGAGGTCGAACTTGCCAAGAAGGTTGCTGCGAGGATATGTTAGTATGAAATATATTAGTATGAAATTGCGATCAGAGAAGACAATGTCAAGGGGCATAAGTAGATTAGTATTAAGCTGATGCTGCATATCGTCCAATATGACGAGCGCTCGAAAGATGACGACGAAGAAGAATTTGGCGGTCTCTGGCCTGATATTTGCAAGGCTCGCAGTAGAGCCCACAGCCGTCGGCGACGGCGGCTTTGTGACGATCCGTACGACAATGTCGCTCTAGGACCGAGTTGCTGCGACAAGTGATATTGCAGGTGGAACAATGGAACTTCTTGGCTGCAACAACCAACTTCGATTTGGCGGTGGCTCTGCCTTGATAATTCCTGGAAGCTGCAAGGCGATAGGCGAGATACTGCGGGGTCTTATTTGCGCGAAGTTTGCGATCGTAAGCCCTCCTAACAGCCCGGCGTCTCTCAGCGGCGACAGCAGCCATGTGCTCAAGTTGCTCGGGGGTGAGTTCGATGTTGTCGACACCATCGATAACGCCTTCAGTGAGTGGATTGTGAGAGCAGAGGCCCCTCCATTCGAAGTCCTCTCGAGCCTAGGGACTAGCATCAGGGAAGCCATACTTTATAGTAGACTTGTACATAGGCCAGAAGATAAGGTGAAAGGCAGCCTCGATGGCACGAAGGGCGGTTCGGACAACGGGTACGTGTGCTGGGGCAGGAGGGTCGCACCAAGCAAGCAGCGAGCAGTGAACTTGCGTGTATCCTTGGTCCTTTGCGTTTCTGATATGAGTAGGTTCAACTCGACGGCTTTTGTGTTGCATGATGCGGTACCGAACGCCATTGTTGACGGTGGAGGTGCCTGAGCCAATGTAGATCTTGAAGCGCCGGCCTTTGCGGAGAACAAGGACGTAGATGCCCCAGACCTTGGTGGGAATGACAGTAGAGAGAGACATAAACCAATCGATGCTTGGTGCAGTGGCGGACTGGACAGTGTCGAAAAGACCGTCACAGTACGTGATGCCGAGCTCGGGGAGCACAGCAGCCAGGTGGTCAAAAGAAGGAAATACCGCACGAAAGCGGGGATTGATATAGTCGGAGACATCGATGCAAGACCAAGTGATGTGGAGAATGAGGGTTTGAATGTCTTGGAGAGCGTCGAATGGCATCGTTGTGCTTGGTATGTGGAGGTTGACCGAGATTGCGAGGACTTTAGGGAAAGATGAGAAAAGAAGATCCGAGGGGACGAGTTTTGTACTTGTATAGCAACGGCATTGGCCGTGACTTCCTCAGATTGATATGGGCAGGCGCAGCCCCACCAGCTGCCAAGTGGCGTGCAACGGGCAACTTCCTTCGATGGGAAAAAACTGAAATTTGCCCCTTGACATTGGGAAATGAGAATGAAATGGGAATGGAATCAGTGAAAGGAAACGGGGGAACTTGCTTTGAGACCGTCATAGAGCGTTCGCCTTCGAAGACTTGGATCAAGACGACAGGCTGGTTATCTGCGGCAGTGGAAAAGATCTGAGACTTGCGTGTGGGGATGGAGGTGCCTCGAGGAATCAACTTGGTCCTGAAAAAGCGGGTGTCAGGATTGCCTGTCAAGGTGGGACTACGAGTTTTATCACTTACATGACACCACCGGTCGTTTCAATACCAAGAGTCAATGGGTTCACGTCCATGAGGATGATCTCCGTTGTGCCCTCAGCTCCGGAGAGAACACCACCCTGAACAGCTGCGCCGAAAGCTACGGCCTCATCCGGGTTTATGCCTTTGCTGAGCGGCTTTCCGAAGAATTCTTCCAACATATTTTGGACCCTTTTGGCAGAGTCAGCATTGCTAGGCCAGAGTATCAAGGACGAAGTTTGGACTATGAGAAAACATACTTAGGAATACGAGTCGACCCTCCGACAAGAACTATATCATTAATCTCGTTCTTCTTAACCTTTGCGTCCTTCAAGACTTGTTCAACAGGCTTGAGGGTCTTCTTGAAGAGATCCATGTTAAGTTCCTCGAACTTGGCTCTCGTCAGAGTTTCGCTGAAGTCTTCGCCTTTATGGAAGCTCTCGATCTCCAATCTGGTAGACATCTGACTGGAGAGGGTACGCTAAGAGGTCTCCGAGTCAGCATTACCCATTCAAGATTGTCAAAGCCTCGTCGGACATGTTGCAGGTCCGAGGGTTTACAAAGGATGGTTTAGAGATTATTAAACTGGAGAATGCATACCTTGGCCTTTTCGACCTCGCGCTTGAGCTTTCCCATTGTCTTCAAGTCTTTAGTGATGTCCACGCTATTAAGAGTTCCGAGTCAGCATTGCCCCATCAAGATTGGATTTTGGGCCCTGATCATAGATATGTAGACTGAAAACGCCCAAGACCTATCTCGAGGCTCCGAGTTTGGTTCAAGGGATGAAGGCTTGACTCAGCGTCCACTTACTTCTTGTCCTTGTTATATCTCTTGGTGAAGTAGTTGATAATTCTCTGGTCTGCAAGAGTGTCAGTATGCCATCTTCACCTTTGACACAGGCTTAGGTAATAGCTGCTTACCGAAATCTTCACCTCCAAGATGGGTGTCTCCAGCTGTTGCTTGGACTTCGAATACACCATTGTCGATGGTCAAGAGAGAGACATCAAAGGTTCCCCCTCCGAGATCGTAGACAATAATTTGACGTTCATCACCAGTGCGGTCAAGACCGTATGCGATAGCGGCGGCGGTCGGCTCATTCACAACTCGAACGACATTCAAGCCGGCAATGGTGCCAGCATCCTTTGTAGCCTGTCTCTGATTGTCGTTGAAGTACGCTGGAACGGTGACGACGGCGTTGACCACCTTTTTCCCGAGATAGCTCTCTGCGATTTCTTTCATCTTTCCGAGTACCATGGCCGAGACTTCTTCGGGGGAAAACGACCTGTCTTTCCCTTGAACCTCGACGGTGATGGCGGGTTTGTCGTTCTGGTTTGTAACACGGAAAGGAAAGTGCTTTATGTCACTCTGTACGTCCTTATCCGCGAACTTGCGTCCAATCAGTCGCCTGCCCAACCTGTCAGCAAGGTATCCTGTCAACAAGAAAGCCAGGGTGAATCTGCTTACTTGGAGTCGTAAATTGTCCTAACTGGGTTCTATATTGAAGTCGCACAGTCAGCATTGCCTACTGAGCAAGACTACGTAAGATGTGGCTTGAGGCCTGGGATTTGGGCCAAAAGAGGCAAAGTGGACTCCGGAGATACGTACTGAGGCGTATTGATTCTTAGCTGCGTCTCCAACCAGGCGTTCTTCGTCGTTGAAGGCCACATAACTCGGCGTTATGCGATTGCCTTGGTCGTTGACAAGTATCTCTACCTTGCCATTCAACATGACACCGACACAGCTGGCTTCGTTAGCTAGGGGCCGTACGAATGATTGCGGAATGCATACGCTAGAAACACTCCTGTTAGCAATTTTCTCGTCAAGTCCAAAAGTGAGTCGAGAGACAGGTGCGGGAGTACATCGACCCCTGCAACTGCCTTGCGACTCGAAACAGGGCATAGATGAAGAAATGCAGGGCCGAGGAGGAGCTTGCTTACAGTAAGTGGTTCCCAAATCTATGCCTATGACATCGCCAAGGTCCTGCCTCGAGCTCTCAGACCCTAGTGGTTCTTGGTCGTCTCCTTGTGCGTTGGCGTGACCCAGTAGTGCGAGCGGACAGATCAAGAGGCAGAGGAGGATAAGGACAGGAGACCATGACGGGCCCGAACGGTTTGCTCTCGAGTGGCGGGCCATGGTATGAGTTGTGGTCTGGTCTCAGGATCGTAGGAAGGGTTATTGTTTAGTGGGCAGCTAGCACTGAGATGTGGGCGCTTCAGGTAGAGGTATAGGGTGCTGTCGCTTGAATGAGATAGGGAGCGTAATCAACGAAGAGAACGAGGAGCACACATGCAGTAACGTGTCGTTGTCAAAAACCGTAAAGGCCAGTGTTGGAGTGGTCTTTAATAAGGAGACGAAAACGCTGTTAACACGTTTACATTTCAAAAAGTGGATGATGGCGTGGGGCGGAAATACCTTGATCCGCTCCAAGGACTACTCTCATTGGTTGCGCTTTGGATAATACAGCAGTCGTTGCCGCTGTAGCCGCGCTTTCTTTAGAATCGAGAATTGTTATCGGCTGTTCGAAGTAAAAGGACACCTGGACACAAGCACTTGTTGTGTACAGTATGATTCATCTCATTGCAGCACAGCTCGCAGCTCCTTCTCAACCAACATTGCCTGAAACCTATCTTCCACTCCCTGCGCTTTTATGCCTGTATTGAAGAGCCTTCTATCTTTAGACCCGCTGAAAACATGCAGAACATGTACTCCGTGCTTTAGGCTTGTTTGACATTTGCCTCAAAAGGGAAAGGTTACTAGATCCACGTCGAAACATTGACAACCGTAGTGCTGCCTAAGGGTCATGAGACTTTGGCAAGGAGGGGTCCGGCAATGTTTTCAACAAGTCTAATGTAGCGAGACGACATAAAGAAGCCTAGCAGAATTGCTCCTAACACCCTGTGGATGTTTACTATTTTGAACATTGTGGTGGTAGAATTGAGAAGATAATACAGGAGCTTAATGTAGTGTACAAAACGACGACAGCATTTAATGCCGTCCTCTCAAGCAAATGAATTTCTTCCATGATCATGCCTCTCTCTTTCCATGTCCGGGCACTCTTCGCTCCGATGCTCCTCTACCCCCGTTGTCCTCTCGGAGTCACGTTCGCCTATTGAATCTCGCTCAGCAGCCTAGAAGCTGACCTCAGTGCCGGCGCTGCCGAACAAGCTCACCACTTCTGATTCTGGGTGCCGAAACCGACGTAGTCTTGGGTCGGGGTTGACCCCCTCATAGCTTTATGATTGATAAGGTGTAGGCCCTGATGAATCGGTTCAAAAAGTCGCGTTGGAGCTCGGCTCTGACTGTAAGATACGTAACACGCCCCCCATCAAGTCTTGGTGCGTATGGAACGCTAGAGCCTATGCTGACTGCGCGGAATGGGCTGCGTAGTAGACCTGCATGACACCAGTGATGGATTGAATCAATCCAAAAACGATAGTCAAGAAGACGACCAGAACCGCAACCCAAAATGTATACCACTCCACCCTTCTTCGTCTGTCACGCCACCACTGTCCCAGGTTCTTGGGCTCCGAAGCGTCATACGCCATTTTGATTGTGATCAAACGTTGGCCCCAAAACTTGTATTTTTCCGGTGAGCGTGCCCAATGCAGCAGCTCAACGTCTCCAGCTCCGTGGTCGATGTCATCACCACATTTTGCGTACACCCTTTCGAACCATCTTTTGCAGTCTCGATTTGCCCGAGGTATGAAGAGAGCGAGCGTTTGTAGCGTTTCGAGGAGTAGCCGGTCCGGAAGCGCTTGGTCTGGTGATTTGGTATGGAGAAGACCGCGCAAGACCTGGACATGATGGTAAACGTTGATGGTCCCGAGATCTTCATTGAGGTAGAGGTGATCGGCCAAGTGGTCAGTCCAGACGAGCTCGAATCCTCCGACACGTTCCAGATTGTAGGCATTTAGAGAGAAGGGCCATTGTGATAGCCTAGGACCCCACTCAGAAGCAGGAAAGCACGAGTCGATAAAGTTTTCGAGACTTTGGTCCTCCATCCATTCAGGGCTCGATCTTCCGGGGAAAAGCGTGAAGTTGGCAGAAGACCCAACATTCAGCATTAGCCAGAGGCGCACAGTCAAGAAGATGGAATTCGTCGTAGAGACAGGACCACAGGATGGGAAGCGGTGTCTCAACGACAATTGTAGCTGCTCAGGAGTGGATTCCTCTATAAGAGATGGTGTCGGCGTCTTCTCGTCATCGGACGCCTGTAAGGGAGGGAAGAAATCAAGGACAGCAGGGGCCGAGCGCTTTTCGTTGCGGGTTCGCTTCAAATGTTCGACGAGATGCAAGAAGTCTTGGTATGTTTGAATGACAACGGGGCAGTCACTGAGCCTCCAGACTTCACACTCTTCCTTGAAATACTTGAAGTAGGCTGCAGAATCGTGATGCTGTTGAGTAGACCATAGAGATGCTATGATATGGTCCTGCAGTCTCGTGTCTAGGGCGTCGTCTGGGGCCTCGGACAAGAGCAGTTTGTGGAGATCTGGTTCAGAGCTTGGTAGCGACATGAAGGACATACTTTACTGTCTCCGTGAAAAAGTGAAAGAGCTGATGTTCTACGTTCGGCGGACAATGTGACATTCTTCGAACTTTCGACAGACATGTAAGGTACGGAGTAAGTCCATTCCCATTCCCGTTCCCATTCCTACATATTCCTCTGAGGCTGATGCCGGCGGGAGATCGCCCCTTCCTTCAGCCGCCGGCTCAATTAAGGTACTCAATTACCCCACTCAATTTCAAACAGGGACACTGTCCGGGGTGTCACCTCTACAACACACTACGTTTACTTGTCTTGCGACGACAAGGCGGAGCGAGGCCAATCCGAGAGTAAAGATACCTCCCGACAAAGTATGAGAACTTCTTGTCCTGCTACTTGCCCCGAGGCTGTAGCCGTCCAGCTATGAGTCATCCAGAATTCGATGCCCACACCGCTGCCAACGAGCACGCCCACTCGTTCTTCCGCACCCATGTCTCCCTCAGACGGGTCTCTGGGGACGATTTCTTAAATCGGACATGGCTTCCGATCTCGCCTCCATAACGTCAAGTGAATACCAGAAATTAGGATTCCGTGAAAAGATTCTTGCGCTCAAGAGCAGGGCACCACTCGCTGCTGGTGAGCGCACCGACCCAGCATTCGAGAACTCTTTCGGCGATCAATTGAGCGACTTAGGTGGTCGGCGGCGATGGGTCCTGGTTGGATTGGCTCTTCAAAGATGGCATCAGGATCTAAGAGATCGAGTGGGAGAGGTACTGCTTGAGAATCAAGGAGAAATATACAAAGGCCGGAGTATTCGGAATACTGCAACGGTGCGTCATTGTTGGATGCTGGGACACGACAGAAATTTCGCCCAGCCTACAGTCGTGATATCTTGCAGTCAGTCCACGGTCTTGAAGAGGTCTTTGCGAGTTGTGTCTCAGCATGGGGTGCTGAAGGCTGCAAAATTTGCTCTGAAAGCGGTACCTTTCTGTGACTTGAGACTTCGAATGGATCGAAGAGTGTCATTTTTCAGTGGAGAGGACTACACTCTCAACGAAAATGGTGATATCCAACGTGACGATCATGGTGATCCCATACGTGTCCGTGGACTTGGCCCTGCAGACCGACATGATCATGGCTCACAAGATCAAGCAAGAATGGAGGAGGCCGAGCGGGACGAGGAGAAGAAAAAATACGAGAAAACCCCAGGGGAGAAACAAGACCCGAATAAGGATTCGAAGCAAATGACGCTTCTGGAGGGGGCAGTGCCGGTGCAGTATGACACGGACACCACAGACGAGAACTACATACCTCTCCGTTTTGGTGCGGAAGAGATTTTCGTCCCAGATTCGGGTAGGCCCACGACACTCGGAGGTTTCATCATAGTTGACGATGTTTGCTTTGGCCTCACGACCGCACATGCATTCACCGAAGAAGATGAAGGTTTTGGCCCGCGAAGCATTTCTGAAAGCATAACAGAACTCCCCCTCTACGATAGTGACTGGGCCAACGAAGAGTCTGGCGATGATAATGACGAAACTAATGGGGTGGATGCTACCCGGGAGTCCCGTCAACAGCGACAATTACAGCATAGACGTAAAAGCAGGTTTGTTGAAGACCAGACATATTACACCACGGCTTGGAATTCTCTTCATATCACAGCCAAATCCCGACTTTCCAGTGCCGAGGGGCTCGACTGGGCTCTGTGCGAGCTAGGAGACTGGGGGAAATATGCAGTCAATGGAGTCTACCTACGTCCAGAGCTACAAAGCGTGGGAATGCCCGAGCATCTTCTGTTCAGAAACTTCAAGACTACTCCCCCGCTTGGTAGAATCTTAGTGGCAACGCGGAGAGGTGCTGTGCTCGGAGTTGGTACCGGTTCGGATTGCACTATCAAGCTTGCACGAGACGATAGATATCGGCAAGTCTGGTCGGTCGAACTTGAGGAAAGCCTTTCTTCTGGAGATTCTGGATCTTGGGTCGTAGATGCTACAACAGGAGATGTATATGGAATGATCGTAGCTGGAAGTAACGAACTTCGCGAGGAGTACGTGATCCCTGCGATGGAGATTGCGCAAGACATTTGCCGAGTCATGCGCGCGGATACTGTCAGACTGCCTTCTTTTCAGGATGTCATGACCGCGCACACAGAGGAACGATCGACCAGGC
Source organism: Platismatia glauca (assembly GCA_963556305.1). NCBI lineage: Eukaryota > Fungi > Ascomycota > Lecanoromycetes > Lecanorales > Parmeliaceae > Platismatia > Platismatia glauca. The sequence goes on from OY745769.1 coordinate 1,805,073, forward strand.
CAAACCTTGCTTTGGCCGATGATTCGATGGACTGGGAAACTGACGATTCAGATGAGGCTCCCGATGACGAAGCCCTGGGCGAGGATGAAGAGGTGAGCACCGTAGTACCTAACGCCGTGCTCGCAACTGCCATTGTACTTATAAGCTTTGCACTACTGACCACTCTGTACTTCCAGCGTTTCCTCCTAGCGGAGGTCCTGAAAACTTCCTCGATTGACATCGATAGTCTTGTCAAAGTTATTAAAACCGCTAGGGTCCGGCCGAAGTGGACCAAGATAGCTTTACCAAAAGGTATGAAACATCCTTCATTACTTGTCTTTGAGGACAGCACTCGTAGAGGTGCCCTGTCTTCGGCTTTGGCAAGGTGGATCTGATTCTGCATAGGGCGATCTTTGAAAACGGCGCAGAAGGCGATCGATCGTCTTCTCTCGAGTCGCAGACTTGAAGAGACCACCACCCAGGGTGATGAAGGGGCAACAAGACCAGAGGAGCTAGCAGAGCACCGGTGCAGCAGAGGTTCCGTTTCGACGAGCGGGGAACCAGAAATCTCATCTGAAACCGGCATTACCGTCGACGATAACACTACTCTGCCCTTTGGAGAGCCACCTGAGCTCTTGGACTCTAATCCGAAGTTCAGGGCAGGAATTTCAAGAAGAGCATGGCGGGCAAAGCGGCAAGCTGAACGTGGTCCTAAACCTCATCACCGGAAGGGATCCAGGAGATCTGGTGACATTCCTGAACTAGACCCCACTTTGCAAGCGCCTGGTCAATTCGAAGAACCGTCTTCAAGCTATCAAAGCAAGTTCGAGGTGGATTCCGAAGACGACCCAGGCAATGACGAACCCGACATCATAGTTGTGAAGCACAAAGGCTCACTGTATAAATTGAAGTTTCCTGCGTTCTCGCTCGCGGAGGGACTAACGCTTGTTGGGGACCTTCGGCAACAAGTAGCAACGGAGTTCGACGTTGAAGACGTCAGCAGAGTTGCTTTGGTCTTCCGGGGCAAGACCCTCAAAACGGATGCCAGGACCTGCCACGAGGAAGGCCTCAGAATGAGAAGTGAGGTGTTGTGTGTTGTCAAAAGGACGGCAATCGAGGAAATCGACTTCCTCTCAAACAAATATCGCACTGAGCTTGTTCCTCAAGGAGTTGAATTCATCTCTAATACACCAGCTGACGCTAAGAAAAGAGACTTTGAGTATAGAAGGATCAACGAGACTATATTGACGCAGATACTCCTAAGATCTGATGCAGTCGACACGGAGGGTGACACGGATGCAAAGATGAAAAGGAAAGAACTTACTAAAGAAGTCGAGGGCTTCTTGAATGCTCTGGAGATAGCGGCGAAGAGAGATGAACCTTCCGCTTGGCACGGTGACTATATCGAGCATAAGCAGAGTCCTGGAACACGTCGAGCAAGCACACCTCTGCCAGGAAGACCAACTCTGACTCATTCGTGGAGCCCCAAATTTGGCAGGAGTGACAGCAAAAATGATGCTTCTTCGGGACCAAGTGTTGAAGAAGGTTGAAATGCTGGCGTAGAACGATCAGCATAAAATCCCTTTGAGCTAGCAAGAATGTGAGCTTGTTTGGAATAGATGGAACAGACAAGACTATCTTTGAGGGCACAAGTAGGATTTTGCTCTTCCTCCGACCTCAATCTTCGATTGGTTCGCAGAGTATCGGAAGGTAGGAAGAAATTCGCTGGGTATGACGTTGAAGCAAGAGAACTTATGTTTGAGAAAAGGTGTTAGTGGTATATGTTTAGTCCTTCCTAATGCTTTTTTGGCACAAGCCTTAGAATGATGGGCGAAAGATTCACCTGCAGACGGGCCTTCGTCGGGCTATCAGGTATAGCGGAGACTTTCATACCTGATTTGCGACTTCTGTCCGAGGACTCAGACCCAATCTCCCGTGGAGTGGTCACACTCTCTACAACTGGATCCAGGGATCGAGCAACATCATGGCTTACCTTTGGAGGCGACGTGGCCCCGGTATCTACAGCGACGAAGTATTCTATGGAAATTCACTCCCAAAGAAAGGCCACGTCACTCGCGTCTTCTCCGACTTGTCGTTTCCCATCGCTACGCCACAATTCCCGCCATCTTCCCGCTTCCTTGGATAAGTAGGCCAGAGCTGGTGCCATCCTGGATCTTGGCGTCCATGCATTTACTTGGGTAGAGCTCGCCTTCTGTATCTTCCGCAACACGTGTCGTCTACGCGGAAGCGATAGCATGTGATATGGGAATGATCATATCGATGACATCGATAAAATTGTCTTGTCACGCCCCAAATCCTCAGCTAATCCAACTGCAGCTACTGCTGTTGCAAGGACTGCTATTGCAATGACAAGTCTGTCTGGACCCGGCACCATTTGGCGACAGACTCACTGCGAGAAAGCCGGCGCCGAGTATATGTGTCGGACACGCCATGGTCGGCGTTTTGGTGAGGGATTGATGCTCGTTGGGATGCGCGGAGAGAAAAGTGGATCTTGGGAAAGGCGCCAGGCAGGAGATCGGGTTGTGAACGAGGTGGACCCGAAAGATGTTCGACACGGGCTGTGATTGGAGAAGCGAAGATGCCGGTGACTTGTATGCATGTTTGATGCTATCTTCGTAAGCTATGCACTATCAATGCCATCAGTTACGCTAGGCTTTGTGCCTCCTTGTTTGAGCACCTTAAGACAAGCTACTGATGAGGTCTGGGCTGAAAATATTGCAGTTGCCCCTCAGCTAAACATTCACCTGGTTGAGAAGTCATACCTCCATCCATCTCCACCTCGCTCAAGATTCTTCAGTATATTACTCACAAGTTTTGCTTGGAAAAGCCTAGGAGAGCATTGATAAGCTGGCCCATAAGAAAATGCATTCTTCAACTAACGCACGCGTTGATATCTTTCTTACCAAACTATCCTTTTCTGCCTATTTTGTTTTTTTCTTGTAACAAAAATCAGATTGGCAAAGTGGAAACCGCACGATAGAGCCCAATTCCTACCACTGCTCCTCATACACTAGTGCAGCATCTGTGCATGCAACCCGTCTTTACAAATCTACTCTTCCTCTTCCTCCTCCTCTTCCTCTTCCACGACTACGCCATCTTCTCCACCCCCCCCGGTCGTGCACTCTTCTCATCACCGCGCAGGGTCTTTTCTGCTAAGAGCTTCTTCCTATACTCCCTTGGAAGCGTGAATTCAAGTAGACATTTCGGAGTTAGGCCACAGATGCAACTGCCCTTCTGGACGCAATAATTTCGACGACCATTGTCTGATCCCGACTCAAAAACAATATGCTCCAACTTGGCACACCAAGGTCCGTCTTCGACTCCGTTAGCAATCATCTAGCAACAACACAAATCAAACCTACTATGACATAGGTGCGATATCTCAAAATGGCCTCCCCAGCCTCCCAGCTGTTTAAGGCGGTCCATCTCCCCATTGCATACGATTGCTGCAACAGGAACAGACAATGAAACCAGGACCCTCGCGGGTTCGGTGTAGCGGTTGCTGACTGTTTTTGCCAGATCGCTATCTGGACTAGCCTCAACGCTGACCTTGAACATCGTCTTAGCCGAGTATATCACGCACGGAAAATCCACCAAGCCGGGTGGCTTCAAAGTCATAAACGAAGAATGTCCTCTGACCGCCGTCCTCCGTGAACCATCTTGAGTATGAGCTAACGCCTGACGTAGCTCACCAACAAAATCGTTGTAGGTGGGATCTTCCCCAGTGCTCATGTTTGTCAGAATCCATATGGCATACTCTTGGACACGGCTTGTGACCCGAGGCCTGGTCATTATTTTTTTTTGGTTTCAGAGCTCGTAGGCCTTGTCTGATACTTCCCAGCTGCTGGTTGCCAGCCTCTGGACTAAATGCGCTTTCTTCAATCTGGCTAACCCTTTGCCTTCAACTAGTCCGGATGAGCGCTCGATGCTGCGGAGATCAAGTGTTGACAGATCACCTAAGAGTTCACGTCTTTGCTTGGTCGTCATAGACGTCCTCTGCTCTGAACCGGGGGGGCTGAAGTTGACAACCATCCTACGGCGCTTGGTCGGGGGCGAAGATGCAGAGAGGCCTGCGGTTCGAGTAGGCTTGGGCTTCATTTCAGACTTTGAGATGTTGGGATTAGGCACGTCTTTGGTGGGTTTCTGGCGTTTGGCTGGCTGGGGCGATGCAAGAGGGCTGGCTCTTCGAGCGGGCTTAGGTTTGATTTTTTGAGTTGGGGCGGTTGTGGTGCTAGCTTTGCTTCTGACAGTCTTGATTTCACTCGAGGGCTTGCCAGAGGCAGGGGCGACGGTGGTGCTGGCTTTGCTCCTGACAGCCCTGAGTTTCCTCGATGGTCTGACAGGAGCAGGTTCTGGCTGGAAATCCGAATCATCGTCGTCGTCTTCAACCTCATCTAAAGTAGGTTCTGGCTTGACATCCGAGTCGTTGTCTTCAACCTCATCTCTATTCCGTCCTTTTTCAGTAAGTTCGTCCACGGGGTCTAATGAAGGGCTACTACTTGTAGCGGATTCGACAGTAGCGGAGATCTTGTCCGTGGTTGGAGCCGGGGGGTCATCGTCGTTGTCGTTGTCATCTTCACTTGACTTGTTCGAAACGTTCGAAACATGGGATCTCGGAGGTGTGGCGGTGTGTGAGGCGAGTCGCACGGGGGGGCAGCGGAGATTTCATCAATGCAAGCTTGCTCAATGAACGCATCGTATGTGGAGACATTCATTCGAGCGGTGTGAGCAGTCATGATGATCTGCAGCTCGTTGTCTTCGTATGCCTTGATGCGGTCATACAAGGATTGTGGTCGAGCGAAGCCGGAGGAGAAAATCCAAGCCTCAATAAGTTTGGCATCGCCATGGCCGCGAAGGGCAATGTTGACGAGCTGCATTACCTCTCTATAGTGATCCTCGGTTGGCTGCCAACACTCATTCACCTTGATGCCTAACAGATATGCCCAGCCAGTGAGAACCACGTGCATTCCGCAAGCATTGGTGCCGTATAATTGTCGAGGCACGTCCTCGTAAAGTTCCTTGATGAAATGAGGTTCTTGGTCTCCCATCCAACCCGAAAACCTCACGATGTTGCGCATGATTCTCCTGATGATGCCAGGGTTCGCGTAACTGGGCATGCTGTCGCTGATTCGGAAGTTGACGTTGATTCCGGTCCTTTCCGCGACCACTAGGATTAGATGGCCCACGCCGTGTTGGAATCCGTTCTTCCGTGTCACAAGGGCATCTGCTGTCTCTGTCTTGGCCTTGGCCTTCTCTTGGGCAACTGGTTCTTGCCATATGATCTGGGCCTCTTCGTCGGCAGTCTTTCCGGATTCATCTTCTTCACCAATGTTTGGTATTCCACCGTCAATCAATATTGGCAAGATGAGGTTTTTAGGGTTTCGAAGCCATGGGAGACCCAGAGAAGCATCAGTGCGGGCCCACTGTTGCATTCTGTCGGTCGCAACTGGCATGATGGCACCACCTGCATGTACAATACCGACCACAAGGGAAGCAATTGCCAGATAAACGTCCTCCGCTTCGAGATTAAACCATTGCCTCACTTGTTGCGGTCGGTGATGAGGAATGTCTTCCAGAGGGGTACGAATCCAGTGAAGTCCCTCAAGCACCGAACAATTGAGAATGCAATTGTGAGCTGACTTGTATAATCGTGGTCTGAGCGGAGGTTGACCCATGGTTAAAGGAGCATGTGACGGCTATGAAGAAGATTGAGCGCTTCAAGCATGAATCTCTGCATAGTCCCCTTTCGGACTCTGAGACTTCTTCCAGGGCACAAGGAGCACAAGTTCATCTTCGGAAGGTAGGTAAATATACAATGAGAGTGGCTGCGTGAAGCCTTGGTCATTAGCAACAGCCGCAATCGTCTTTTTGATCTCTCTGCATACCTACAGTGTACGGGACGATAAATATTGGATTGATGGGGTCTGCTACAAATTTGCTAACTCAGGCGGCATAGTCGTGATCTAGAAGCGAGTAGGAAGCTGTCTTTTTTTTTGCAGAAGATGCAATGCTGACGCAATGCTGATGATGCTGCTGCTGGAAAAGTCTGGGTTTCGATGATGAGACTATGTATGCCTCCGCGCTCGTTGTTAAATTCAGATCTGATATGTACGTTTGCTGTCATTCCACCGTCATTCGTACCCTCTACTCATCGCACAATGCTCAATCTTTCTCCCTACACACGCAAGATACGGTGCTTGATTTTGTCGTCGACAAGCTCATAAGGATCTCCGGCGCCACGGGCCCGAAGCGTCATCTCCGCCTCGCTGCGCTTCACCGCTCTTTTGACAACCGTATCCTCTGTGATCTCGCGCGTGGAGAGGAAAGGCATGCCGGACTCAAGCATGTAGTAGTTGCGCTTGTGCATCATCTTTGAGGCCGTGCCGTCGGGGCAGAGGTCGGCTCCGCAGTATTCGTTCCCGTCGTTGTTGCATTCGGTGCCGTACTCGCAGTATTGCGTGGCGCTGTCGTCCGGGTTGCCGAAGCCGACGATGAAATCGCCGGCTGCGTTTCCGAGGCTGTTTTGATAGAAGCTCGAGAGGGTTCCTCCTTGGCCTAATGGACACACGTATGGTTAGCTAGGCCTACATTTGATGTGGGAAGGTCCTACTATTTTGCTCGGCGACCGGAACGCAGCGATTCACTGCTTGAACGTCATCGGCATTGGACGTGGACGCGAACGGGTATTCGTCGCAGGATGGACCATCGGGGTCAGGGCTGTTGCCGCCGCTACATCGGTTCTTCTTGGTACAGCCTGCGTTGTTGCGGCGTGTAGTCTTTGTAGCGTCGCTTGGCTTGTCGTAGTGCAACGATACGTCGTATCCTCGGCAGTATGCTCCGAAGCACATATTTGTACACACCCCTGGCGTGTTGCTGCAGTCGAAGACGACTTCTGGTGTGTCTCCGGCGACTTGACTGAGGAAGGAAGCCCCAGCCAGGGCCAGAATCCAGCTTTGTGGCAACAACATGTCTGCAGAGAAGGCTGGAAAGAAGATCGAGAGTCAAAGTGGACGTACTAGAGATGGAGAGGAGTACCTTGCCGGGAGAAATGAGGTTGATGAAGAACGCTGAGTTCATGGCGAAGACGAGTCTTATATATCTTGCCTCGACCTCCTGCTGACAATATCTAACGCCAACATTCACGGCTTCTGTCACAGGAATATTTAGATGATCCTTAGGTGAGATCACGGAGTGCAAAATCTTGAGAACGATCAGGGTGAGGCACAGCCGCACAACGACAATGAGGCAGTATCGTGAATGGGGACCAGCATCATGACCAAAGTAACGAGAAGAGAAAATAGGAATGGCAAGTAGAGACTTGGATTTACACTTCGCTAGTGTAGCTGTCGGCGGCATTTCTTCTGTGAAGGTCGGAGTGTCAGCAAGACGAACTTACCTCGAAAGACAGCTGCTCCGGTGGAATGATCCCTTGAACTTTTCATCTTGGCCAACCTTGGGGCGTCAGTTCAAGCCATCTCAGACTTTGTTTGCATCAAAAGCGTGGTATCAAAGAGACTTGGCATATATTCACATTGACGCTACAACGAGCTGAGGTGGAGTCTAAAAAAAACGTTCATATCCACGATGTCCGAAACACAGGCGCGACATACTCATACTGCGCCGCAGCATAGTCCGTATGTAGGCACACTCGGAGGATCTTCCATGAAGCAAATGTGATACCAGTAGACACACACAGTTAGCAACCAGTCTGGAAGATTGATTCAGTACTGCGTTGCGTTGGGAAAGAGGCCGTTCAGTGTCTCAAGAGGTGAATACACGAATACAGCAGTAGAAAGGCAGCCCAGCAAATCCTAGAAGTTCATGTGTGTTTTGTATGTTTTGTAGTGTTCAGAGTACACATCAAAAGTTCAAGCACGTTGTGGCCAGTCATTGTATCTAGTCGCCGCTACAACTGCCTGTTCGAGGTTAGTTCGTTCTCCAAGTCACGTAAGGTACCTACTTTAGGGTGAAATCTAACATGCGCTTTTGGGACAAACGTTGTATCAAGTTGTAATCAAAGCCTCAAAATCAACATCTTTCTCAATTCTACCTTATCCAATAGTGGCAAAACATATACGCGTCAGTCTTGGACGAGCTTTGCAAGGCTTCCCTCATTCCAGATTTGGTCATCATTGCGAGGGTGCTATTTTGGCGGCGGTGTCATTGCCACAAAACCAGGAACGAGATTCGGAAGACGGACCGAAAATCTGTCGGTCTTACCTAAGGTAGGTAGTATACATTACATTACCCGTAATTACCACCGTAGCGCAGTTTATATGATACATCTATGCACTGTGTGTTGTATGTATACTTATTGGAGAAGAGTTCGCGCAAACGATTCACTTCCTCAAGCCGTCGACTGTGTTAAATTTCTTTGATTCTTCCCTAAAGAAGTCATGCGGTGAACATCATGTACAGTGAATGGAATGATAGTAAGGTACCTAAAATAGTAACTCGCCCCAGCGCGCGCTGTGCCTTCTGTGCTGCATCCCTTTTTAGTTGTACGTTTCATCTCAACCCCGCCGAATCGCATTCACAGGAACCTCGTCTTTGCCGTATGCTGTAAATACCATCGCCTTACTTGAGCCACGGGGCCCACATTACTCCCAAGTCAATCCGTGTGCGTGACATGAGAGCAGGGGTTGTCACCATAAAAGAGGGCAGACTTATATCAATTGATCGAGGAAGAACAGACTCGAAAAAGTCTACTCATCATCTTGATACTCTTACCAACCACAAGCTGCCAATTCAACTATCATCGATTCACACCAAAGTCCCCGTCCCTACAGCACCATGGCTCATCCAGGTGCTTTCTGCGTTTACACAATAGTCGACATCGACCTCTCCGAACCTCTCGAAACACTCAACCATGGCATCTTTGGTGACTCGAACGCGGGCGATCAATGGTACCCCTCCTCCCATACCTTCATCAACTGCTCGCTCTCCTCCATCATCCAACATCATCGCTCTCAGCCCGAATCTTTCAACAAAAAATACTTCGTCGTTGTCGATCACCAGGACTGGAAGTCTGATGGTGTCCTTGGTGTGAACCTTTCCTATGAGGGTTTCATCGATGCTGCGCGCTTGAAAGCAAATGTGGCAGGTAGTGCCATTCCATCTGTCAGCATCGGTAACTCGGATTGGAGCGAAGCCATACTAGACGTTGTGAAGCGTCCGCACTTTGCAGTGTATGCCGTGGCAGGGATGGGAAAAGGAGAACAGCCAAACGGACTTCTCGAGGCCTTGAATTCTGGGATGGAAAACCGCAAGGAAAGCGCCCTTCCTGTCTGCGGTCTTGTGCCCCAAAGAGCGACTTCTGAAGAGATCGATCCTGTCGCGAGGAGCCATGCTCGAATTGCTGCGGAAGGAAGATACGATCCAGGGCTTTTGATTTTCGCTGATGATGCGGACGTGGACGAGTACGGGGTGCTCATTGTCCGGGTGTCTGGTAATGGAGAAGCCGATACGTGTAGGAAGCCTGTCGACGTGGCGGCTGAGGTCTTGACGTGGGTCCAGGCCGGACTGTACACTTGGCAAGAAGGAAAGGACTGGGATGATGAGCAGCGAGATATTGAGCAATAGTGCAGCATCTTCTACAGTATTATGCAGGACACTTACGCGAGCGGTGCTGTACCTTATCAGCTTGCGAATAGCTGAACCGAGTCCAGGATAGCTAGTGAAAACTCATCAGGCCTCCAACAATCTATCCCAAACGGTAAGGATTCGCCTTTCCCTGCGAACAGAGCCAACTTTCATGATGTGCTTGATCGTCCCGCTGCGCCTTCTGCGCCTGTGGCCTAAGATCGCCGTTAAGATAGGCTTGAAGATGACCGCCCGAGTTCTTCGTGATTGTCAAGATGCTCTGTTCCGACCAGTTTTCAGGTCTTTTTATGTTTCTTGCATCGACTCTAGTGATTGGCTAGTATTACTATAGTTGGAGCGAGTTCAAGGTCGCCAGTTCTTCATATGTGTAGTTGTTGTTTGGATACGCTTATATATGAGGATGTTCCCCTGCAGAAGTGCTTTCAACATCTCCCTTGCGTTAGATGCATACCTGGCCCCACCGTCACCATTCTCCTTTTTCTTTGCATTGAGAGCAATATACTCTGCTACCTCGGGTATTTCTTGTCGGCCAAAGAGCTCTTCCTACTGTTCGTGAATTTGCTCGAAATGCGTATGTGTCATACCTGGAAAACACTGATACTTTGGCTGTAGAGCAGAACGAAGAGCCCGACCATGTCGCTGGGAAATGTAGTCATAGACTTCGAATCGGCCTTCGACACTGACGAATCGACGCCCTCCGGCATACGAACATCCAGGGCTACAGGAGATTTTACTCACATTGCGATTCAACTTACACGACTACAACCTCGCTCTTGTCAACATCGACGGATATAATTTTGGGATAGCGCATGCCTTGAATGCTCCTAGGAGTTGCCTTCATACACCAGATCAGATTTTATGGCACCAAGGTTATGACATGGTCGAACATCGCCTCTAAAACAAAGAGCAGATGGTCCTGTGGGTGGAGAATGTCTCTCCCTCCGATATATCGCGAAGTGAAGACGAGGACTACATTACTGAATGACGATGCAAATAACGGATCCTCGGCCCGCACTGAGATCGAGAGATGGCCGTTGTTTTCCTTAAAGCCTGAAAGCCACGACCAACCATCCCATGCCTACTCTGACATCCCAAGACTATTCTAGACCCCTCCCTTCTCCACCGAGATACACATAGCATTGATTGCAACGACGGCTTCCCCAAATATATACCAGTCTTCCTTCCCTGGCTCCAGCGATCTCACGTCTATTCCTGCATGACACACTGTCTGCAGAGTGGTCAGAATAGAGCATCAGTCCGCGTAATCACGGATGCTGACCGGGAGAAGTCCACATACAAGGCGGCTTGAATTGCGAATGGGTCGAGCTATATCCAAAGGCATAATCTGTCGTGGCATAGGAGTCCACAAAGCTTTGAGGAAATGTCCTGGTCCAACAGTTCCCCTCCGATCTGAACAGCTTTACGCAGACTCCAAGATTGTTGTCTCCTCCTGGTGACTTAGTTCAGCATACTTGCATCAACGAATCTAGAGAATGAAAACCAAGGCCACATTTCCAACTAACAAATGTGACCGCGAACCCTCCTGTCAGTGGAAAGCGTTTAGAAGCGCAGCGTCGAATTTATCCCAAGGCTGCCATCCCGGCATCCGTCGGCTTCGCTCTTGCAGAAGCCATGCGTGGATTAATAATGGGTTCGATCGCGCAGATACCATCCGCTTGAAGTCTTTTGCTTCCGAGATCGTCCAAGTGGATCCATACTTCCAAGTCGGCCGTGCCCACATTTCAAGTCCAGCTGGGCTCTCAGCAAGCTTGATCCGGCGAATGTTGTTCTTTTCTACCATGCCCTCACCGTTGCGTTGCTCGCGATCGAAATACTAGGGCAAAAGAACATCGAATAGTGAAACGCGTGTCGTGGTTGGGTACAATGTTCCAATCGCGAGCAATACTTTGCATCACCATTCGATTGAGGTGGCGACGCTCCTCATTGGTCTTGTATGCTCCCTCATCTTTCAGCTAATCAAGCGACTCCCGCCTTTCATAGGTCGGCCGATTCACTGGAGTCATCCTCATCCAACTGGTCTCGGGTGCTCGGTATATCTTCGATCCTTCTCACGGCGGCACCGCCTTTATCCCTTTGCCTGACTCAAGAATTTTACGCCTCTTAATCCACCCTTTGGGTTTCAGCACCTACACGTGCCACAGGAGGTGGAGCAGAATTTTCCAAAGTCTTTATTACGACCTCAAGCAGGATTATTTGGTCAGTGAGAAAGGTACCATTATCGCCAGCTTCAATATCATCCCTTGAAAGCACTCAGATGATCAATTGAAACGAAGGTGGAAAAAAGAGCCCCCCTCGCCCTGGCTGGATGTGAGATGGCTTGCCAAGCTTGAGCTGACTAATCGAGCGTCTTGGCGCGTTAGAATTACCTTCCACTTGGAACAGTTGTGAGGGAAACCAGCACTCCAGCTCCGTTGATGCCATGGGCAATATGTACAGCCTGGTGATTTCCAGCGCTCTTATGAAGACTCAACAATACGTCTAGGTCTTCATCTATTACGTCCATGCCTAATCTAGAGGGCCCAGTCCTGGACTTTGGCCCCCTCACTCCTCACTCTCTACGGAAGTTCGCGACAAGTACTCCGCTGATTGAACGTCTCGAAGCTTCCGGATGGCAATTTTCACGTCGGTGGCGGGAACACGGACGAGAGCGTTGCCGCAGTAAGACGTGTTGCGTGAGCAAACGATTGGTCATGCAGAGAGCAAGTCCTCTCTACGAGCCAGAGATGCTGGGAAAACAAGCAGTGATGGCCAACGGAACGGTACATATTCTCTAGTCATGGGAAAGACAGTAGTCATGACAGGCGCTGCTCAGGGTCTCGGTCATGCCTTCGCCCAAGTCCTCGCCGGGAATGGAGGGAACACTGCGGTCCTGAACATCATACAACCGGACGATGCCTTGGATCGGACCGAGGCCAACGATGGGGTGAAGAGGGAGTACTACAAGACGATCGTCACAAAATGCGAAGAAGTTACGCAAGTCGTTGAGGAAAATCAGAGGGATACCGACTCGGTGGACATGAGATAGGCCGCAATTTGATGAGCTGGCTTGTGCATCCGGTATCTTTCGCAGACACAGCCAGGTGACCGAAGAGACGATCTGCCAATTAATTCTCTCTCTTACGTCCTACTCTACAGCTATAATCACTGTCAAAATGTCACTGACTCCAACTCCAAGCTCAACGTCGACATCTGGAGGTGAGTTTGCTGTATCCAATTTGCATGTGTGGAAGCAGGCCGCTCCGTCGTGTCGTCATTCCACGCCAAGGAAGCGCAAAATTGACATCATCGTCACCTTTCAGGTTCGTTTCGTTTCCTCTCTGCTTCTCTCATGAATTCAATTAGCCTTGTCAGTCTGCGAACACTACGACCTTCAATTCGATTCACTCATACGCCCACTCTCACCAGGACTTTCAAGCCTCAACTTCTACGGTACCAATCTTCGCGTCTGCACTCCGGTACAGCAACGAAGATGGAGACCAACAACAAAGACCTGGAGCTTTCTAATCTCTTCGATGTGAAAGGCAAGGTTGCCCTTGTCACGGGTGGAGGTCAGTCACTCAGTCCATCCACTCTTTTCACAGACGAGATCTGACGACGTTTACGTGAACCAGGTTCCGGTATTGGTCTTATGGCCGCCCAAGCCCTCGCAGTCAACGGTGCCAAGGTGTATATAGTCGGACGTACGGAAGAAAAGCTTGAAACAGTCGTCGAGGTACATGGGAAAGGCATTGCCGGCGAGATCATACCTCTTGTCGCCGACATCACAAGCAAGGAAGAGATCCGGAAGCTTGTGAAAGAAATTGAAGCCCGCGAGCCTTGCCTCTGCATTCTGATCAACAATGCCGGTATCGCGACATCAAAACAGAAGCCGGAAGGTGAGACAGCCGCCGAGCTGAAGAAGAACTTGTTCGATCCTGAGAATGCAAATTTCGAAGACTGGGCAACCACCTACAAGACCAACGTCCCCCAACTCTACTTTATGACCCTCGCATTCCTCCCTCTCCTCGAGAAAGCTACCGAGCAACAGAAAGGCTTTACCGGCTGCGTCATCAACATCAGCTCCATCTCTGGCCTCGTCCTCAAGTCGCAGGCCCATTTTTCCTACAATGCGAGCAAAGCCGCCGCAATCCAGGTAACCAAGCTCCTAGCGTCAGAGGTTGCGAACGCCGGCGTCAAAGTTCGAATCAATTCCATCGCACCTGGTGTTTTCCCGAGTGAGATGACGGCTGGAGAGAGCAAGGACAACCAGAAGAGTGAGATACCAGCCGAGAAATACGCACACCTGCCAGCTCGTCGTCCAGGGAACGATAGGGATATGGCAAACGCTGTCCTCTTCATGGTGACGAACCAGTACCTAAATGGGCAGATCGTGCCTGTCGATGGAGGTTACTTGCTGAAGTTTGGAACGTAGGGGAGAGCGAGCCGTGTCAAGTCGGTCACAAAAGCGGTATGGCCTGCAGTGGTAGCGATCATGCACCTCCTATACGATAAATTAGCGCTTCATAAAAAGACTTGATACACTTGAATTGCATTAGAAAGTTTTCCATGCTCGTTATTGACTTACAGCATCATGATTCGCGTGATCAGCGATATGGCTCGCTTCCCATTGCCAGCGACCTAGCCGCTGTGATCTGTTTACCGGCGACTACGACTCTCCAGACGTAAACTTCCTGAAGGGTGAAGGATTGAAAGGTTCGACTTCATGACATGGAAAGATGATGATGATGTTCTTGCTACGAGCAATGTATTCACTATGTATGATAATGGCCAAGTAGAATTAATCTCATTGAACGTTTTGTGGCTGAAGAAGTTCCCATCCCCTTTCAATTTCGGTATCCGGTACTTGGACTCCCTTGTTGTCGCAGTCACAGAGGTGAGATTATTTATGACGAGCTCGAAGGCCAGCAGCGATTCCTATCATTGATCAATAATAATGCGCGTCAACATGCAACAGGTACAGCTCCACGCAGTGGATATGCCCAGGAGCCACGCTCCGTGACCTGGGCGCTAGGTAGGTACCTCGACTCTCGAGGCTTCAGCATTCAAGCCGCGGAGTGCTGGCGATGGCACTAACAATTTTCAAATACAAGGCTGGACAAAATGATCAGAGAGTAGTAGGCGGAGAGTTGTGCGGTACCTTTGTACTCTAGAAAAGTGAAAGGTGAAAGAGGGTAATTCATGCGAGTCATCACTCGTCCGTCCGCAAAGAAGCACGAAAAGGCTGAAGGGACTCAGGGGCCAGCATCATCAGCATGAGGAGTTCGACGGCGTTACTTTTTAGCCACGTTACATGGCGACGTTTGGCGCATTACACTTTTATTGCGTGGCGCCGATTAGTCCTCTTCAGCCAGATGTTGAGCCACAAAAGGCCAGCCAGATGTCAGTCATGTCGGCTAGAAAGACTCCTCTTGAAGCAGTTGTAACGAAAGTAGTCGTAGTACGGCTCGCCTTGCTCGGTTCCTGCGTGCAAAGCAGCGTGCTAAAGGACATCGGTATTCGGTAAGGTGTCCAGCACGGCTGGAGAGAATAACCATAATCATGATACCGACGACCGTTCTGATAAAATCATCATGATAGGAGAGATGATTGGATAACTAGACGTGGAGAAAGGGCATGGTCCCCAAGACCCCAACATTTGGACTTTGAAGAGGAAAGTGTAAAAGTTGATACGATGTACACCAACTCAATCATCCTTGTCGCCTCGTGGCAAGCATCGCAGCTGCCCCAACTCCACAGTCCAGACTCCAGATTGAATTTCAACACAAGTCACATCGGAAAGCGATCCACATAGCTCATATAGGTACCGCCCGTACTATCCACTGGGATGCCCCCCTACGTGCCGCATGCTCTGTCCTTAACTGCCTACTATGTCCGCGACACTGGTCATTCTTTGCTCGCTCCTCGACCATCTGGAGCCCCTCTAATCACCACGACCTGCCACAATGACTCTGAACCGTGGGCCACGGCCATCGTTTGCTCATCCCTCGTCTTCGGTATCTTGGCTACCGCTGCAGTCGCTCTACGTGTATGGTCTCGGAGGATCCAGAAAATGCCTCTTGCGTTCAACGACTACGCCATCGTGGTGGCTCTGGTAGGGCACATAACAAACCACCACGAGAACCCGGGCGTTCATTGACGAGAACTTGACTAGGTGTGGACATATGGTCTCTTCGCTGTCTCTCTCATCTGTACGTCACGTTCAAACCCGGTCAACATCTAATTGCCTGACCATTCCAAGACATCTTTCGATCGGGCCTTGGCGATAACGAGCAGGATGTGCCCATGAGCGGTCTCGTCACTCTCTTCAAGGTCCGCCGATGAGGCTCCTCTGCGTTGTCAGCATTTTCACGTCGCTCACTATCAACTACAGACTTTTGCCCCAGGCGCCATTTTGTGGGCTCTCGCCAACACTTTTGTCAAGTTCTCCATCTTACACCTCTACATATGCCTCTTCCCGCGCCCAAGGTTTCTTTTGGCGACCTACATCACCATGGCATTGACCGCCGTCTACATCGTCTTCATCATCATCAGTTCCTTCACTGTCTGTCAGCCCTTCTCATACTTCTGGGACAAGTCGCAAAAAGGTCGATGTGGAGACCAGATAGCTCTTTACATGGCTGGAGGCATCTTTAACCTGCTCCTCGATGTGACAGTCGTTGTGCTACCGATGCCAATGTTGTGGGGTCTCCAGATGGCGAGAAGGAAGAAAGTGGGGTTAACTGGGGTGTTTGGACTCGGCGCTGGGTATGTTCAGCCCCGCCAATCTTAGCCTTGGGTATGGGTTTCCATTCATTCTAACTTTCTCCCTCATAAAACAGGATCTGCATCATCACAATCCTCCGCATCAAGTATCTGAACGACCTCGACCTGCAGAATATCACATATAGTATTGCGCCAGAGGGGCTCTTCACACTCCTGGAGCCAACGCTTGGCATCATCAGCGCATGTCTTCCAGTCATCCGGCCCGTCATAACCAAGCTGTCGAAAAACTCAACCATACCCTCTTCCGATAATTACGGGAGCAAAGCCGCCCGTTCGGCTTCGGCTAGACACAGTTCACACGGACAGAACGGCGGATTCACACCGCAAAGGTTCCAACGTCTAGATGATCATGCATACCCGCCGACAGACAGGTACCATAGCTTTAACGATATTGTCAGTCCCGAAAACGATGCCAGCTCTGGGGATCAGGATGTGGAAGAGCAGGCTTATGTTTCTGATCCAAGTGACCAGAAGAACGCAGTAGTCGTCAGGAGTCGGTGGGATATACATAATAATGTGCTCTAGCGTGGGGTCCATCCGACATGGCATGTATGATCATCGGTAGTAAATGCCTCTTGATGAGGTTTCAGTATTTTCCACACCATATATTATTTTCACAATGCACTCACCCTTTACAACCACCATCCTCAACTGCAGAGCTCTTTGAAACTGGATTGAACCGAGTGGAGAATCAAATCAAAGATCCGAAAGCAAATTTCGAAGACTTGAGACGCAGGAAGAAGCCGCTTGGAGCTAGCCGTCATGGATAGGATGGAAAGGGATACCTTTGCGGGTGGAAAGACATTTCATACTTGGACTGTTAAGGAAGTTAGGGAGAAGTACCTGAGTAATTTGTAGATTAGTTTTGGTCTTGCTATCAATGCCATGTATCTCACTCGCAGCTATTTGGACGGTCTGATGACCGATACTGACCCGCTCAGCAAACTAGTTAACGGCCATTTGCAGTCCGGAGATCCATTGAGTGACGTTTCGGAAAGCCATTTCGTCGGCAACATTTAGCCCGAGTCAGATCTCGACCCTTACAACATCGCCAGTTCCGAACGCAAACCAACCTAACTCACGCATGCTGCATGCTGCATGGCAACCGCTTGTTGCTTTTTTCAGTGTTGGTGGTATCAAGCATCTCCGTCGTGGGAGCCATGTGGTCACAACGATACTGCAAAATCCCAATTGCCCGAAGGACGGCCAAGGCATGTCCTGGCAGAAGCCCGATGACTTTAGGACCGGGACCGCAGGGCTCAGTTGGACTCTCCCCCTCCCCCCAGCTGGCTCGTCTAGCAAGCGGATTCGAGCCATTAGCAATAGAGTCGTACTGTCCACTATGGGCGCCAAGCGGGGGTTAGATTTCGGGTTCGCATCTTGGCGTCCACGCTGGCCAGCAACGAGGCTTGAGCTACCAGATGCTGGATGAAATATCATAATGTCTACGATGGGCGGTAGATGTGTCGAGGCTAAGTCCCCGGGTTGAACCTGCGATATGGAACGTTGTGTTGTGGATTTGGCTCAAAGCAGCAATGCTGGTAATGGCTGTGTTGGTGTTGCTGGTGGGATGATTCGTAGTGGAGCAGCTCCGGCAGGTGGTAGTCATCCATCTTCTGGCGACGTTTGGCTACTATTCGCTGTGGACGGGGGCGCTCAAGCTCCTCTCGGCAGCAGGGGCGGTCCATCTTTCAGATCACGGCGAGGGGGATGGGAGAAGGGACTGGAGAGGGCGACTGTCGATTCAACCCGCGTAGCTAAGCTATTGTACTATCATTTTGGACATCTTAGGCAAGCTGGACAACGACGGACCTGTGGAATGAATGATCTGGAGACATACATTAGTTGCCTCAGATGCAAATTTTGACTGGCTTCCCTGGAATATCCGCGGCTACCGTACCTTATCTGAGTCCTTCCTTTTGACGCTTGGCCGTTCCGTACTGTCTACCGCGTCAATTCAGGTATTAGTACAGCCGGAATTGCACCACCATCGCTCGCACCGTTCTCCCTTCTTCTTGAAAGCCTCCCCTGCATTTCTGTGCTTGTCGAATACCCGTCTGCATTTCTCGACCGTGGTCCTGTAGAAGTCAAGCTCTGTTCTCATTTCCGTACGTATTCTTCGAGATACTCTACTGGAGCTCTCAGAGTCTTCTGCTTGCATGTGACGGGGTGATTTGTATTGCAGATAAATAAGACGATGGGGGAAGAGACAAGGGTGCTCCTTACCAAAACCTTCTCTTGCAAATCAAAAAAACTCGGCGGGTCTATCGTATCCATGCTCCATCTCGTCGCGTTCCCTTGGACCAATAGGGAAAGGCGTCGAGGCTGAGATGTAGAAACGCACGTTGCTTCCTGTCAACGGTCTTGCTATGGAGAGCTGAGAAATGGCGGAAACCCAAGAATATCACTCCACGGTGACTCTTCTGATCAGTGGTGTTTGCACCCCTGCAGTGAAGGCACAGTGACGTGGTGCGATTAGTCGATGTTGTCAGCGTGTCTAGTTCCTTCCATGCATGTTCTATCCTTTGTTGCTTATGTTTGCTCCATGAGCCATTCATGTAGCTAGCCACTCTTTGTTCTCCACTGGCTATAGATAGCCCTTGGTCTTCAGGATAGAATCATCGTCCTTTCTCATCATCACTGCTGTGCCTCGCTGAGAGATGTAGCAGTGAAAAGAACCGTGCGCTGGCTAGAATCCGTGTTTGTAAGAAGAGAGAAGATTACGTGTATGATCTGTTATGACAAGACGAAAAAGGTTTCAACCGGCAGCTTGATGGAAGATTTTGGTGAGATTGTCTCGTCTTGTTTGATGGGATCCCGAAAGCAAAAAGGTCAGCCGCCCGGCTCTTGCAATAATCTCTTGCTTCGTGCACAAGGCCCACGTTAATGCCCCAATTTTCAGGGCTTTCATACGTGCTTGCAGATGACTGACTTTGATTGACTGTGCAATGCGCCATTGCGGCTTTCTAAACATGATTCATTTTTTATGCTCACGCTAGGAGGCCGTTGACTTCGGGAAGGAGCGGTGATTCAAATGATGACTGCGCTATCAGAATGTTGTCTTGTATTGCCTGCTGATAAGTGAAGATGCGGACTGGTGGCGGCGCTAGAGATGGAACAAGGATTGCCATGGGAAGAGGGGAGAAAGCAGAAGGATCGGAGCAACGGTGAGGTCTCTCAGTTGCATGTTCATGCTGCCAGGGGCTGAGTATTGTACTGTAGTGAACACGGTGTCAAATGCGATAATTTTGCAGGCTGAAACCTAAAGCTCGAGCAGGCAGGGAGTGTCAAGGTCATCGTCTATGATGGAAGCTAGTGGGATGTCAATTCGAGAAAGGCGTCTTTGGTAGCAACATCGATTATTCCCCGCCCACAAGATAGTATTCACGCTCAGCGTGACGAAAATGTATACAGCAAGCCCTCCACGGCTGTCACAAAGAAGCTATTCGACGTTCACATGCTTTCATTACCGCCCACCCCTCCTCCGACTCCACAAACGATGAATTAATGACCATAGAAAATAACTCTATTGGCAGCGTTCTGCGGCATTTTCGGCGGAAGAGCGATCGGGTCGGGCTCGGTGACTGCTACTGCGACTGGGTCGACGAGGTCCGTTTGGCGGCTGATCAAGGATTTGATGACATCTGTTACACTGTAAGTTCGCGGTAGAGGATGAGGTTGAAGAAATCATACCTAAGTGCAAGGGGAGGGTGGAGGCTGAAGCCGCGAGGAGAAGGGCGGAATAGAGTATTGTGGTCGGACGCATTTTTAGATTGTGAGAATGATTGGTGGGGTTTGGCTGGCGCTTGTGTTGGAGAGGTTGAGACGACGGGCGCAAGGAATGGATGGGGTGGGAACAACAGACGGTCTTGGAAGGGAGACGTGAGGGATACTATTTTTGAGAAAGAGGAACTGGTCTCCTTTTAACAATGGAAGGTCTCGACACCAGGCTTGCCGAGATTCGAAGGGAGGGGAAGTTGATCGTTAGATTCGTCCATTGTTTTGGGGGCGGAGGTGACCGTTATTCGTACTCTGTTTCCTTGTCTAGAACTCCTTATGCTGCACGGCTGTTTCATGAAGGCGGCGTAGATAAAGTGGTTGGGAGAAGATGCTCTCTCCAGCTGCCACTAGTAAACGAAAGGCACCGACTGGTAAATCATTGAAACGGATGTGCCTCGCATGTAAGACTCCTAGCTTCTCCTGCGTATTCCACACTCGGATCATGGTCAAAGTGTTTTTACGGTTGTACTCGCGCACCAATAAAAAGGTCTCTGAGCGAGCAAGAGAGAATGTAGGTAGGCACTTGCCTCCTTGCTACAGAGCTCCTGCGAACGCGAAATTCCTATGAACGCGGATCCACGCCGATGTCTTCGAGACGTCGAACGGCATCGATAGAGCGCCAGTGACTTTTGGACAAGTAATGCAAGTAAAGACTGCCAGCAACACAGAGATTCATGATCAGTGATCAGACCTGCTGTGTCACGCTTTCAGAGGTACACGACAATCCTTTTACTGCGCTCTCCGCTTTGAGTCCCACCTTTCGCAGCGGAGGCCACGGCATTCCATACCGCTGCGACTTGGGTGTATCGACGATTCGAGGGATCCAAAGTCAAGCGGTATCAATGCCGCACGTTGCCGTAAGTACGGAGCGGGCGAAGATATCTCGGGAACCTTCTACAACACTACTGTATCTCAATTCTAGCTTTCAGGATCTTTGCAGCACGCTGGAGGCATGTCGTTCAGCGAGATGGTGGAGTTCCAAACTTACTTAAAGTGCCACCAGGTGCTGAGGCGGTCGTTTCGACGCGTTTGCTTGGAGCGCCTGTCGCCTATAACTCAAGCCGTACGCTAGCGCCATATTCGCGTTTCACAAAGTCCTTCCAAACCCTTTCTAGCCTTCCAAACCTTCGAAGCCGTTTCAGAACGAGTGACCAGTCTCTCAAACCGGCACGGGCGATGAGGCATGCTCCAATGGCAGACCCATCGAGGCAGCGCCGTCGAGCTCAGAACGGCGCTCAGACCCAAATCCCAATAATCATGACCCCTGAATTCGACCCGGTATAGACGTGAGCTAGGTAATTCAGAGTGAGGCCTTCGTTTGCCGACCAATCAGAAGATCTCATATATGTACTTTCTTCGGAGACTTGATAGCTCGTGACATCGATTAAGTGCTAGCTGGCGACGCCGGTGTGACGGGTTCTCGCCTTGGTAAGGTTTCACCCTCGTTCCTTAAATCGTATCTCCGACGATTCTGTAGCTAAATTTGGAAGGATATGTTCGGTGTTGCACGAGCGTCGAAGGAACTACATTTCTAGAACTTGCAAGCATCGTGGGGGCTAAATCATGCCGAATGCTTTCCTCTGGCCTTTTTAGCTCGTCGGGCCACGACTGGGATGCCGAAGATGCCTTTAATGAGCCATCCCCACTTGGAAGTCATCCATTTCCTCGTGACTCACCTCTGAAAGCTGCTTCACTCGAGTCGTCCAACCTCGTCAGCACGCTTCCAAAGTATTGAGCTGATGCGGCCAGCGCGCTCGTCCTTTCGAAAATTCTACCAGTATACAACTTTCGACGTTCACGATGGCGGAATCGGCTGGGAAAATGTATGCTCTCGCAACGATCCTGAGCCTTCTCGCCATCGTCGTCACCGCCATGCGATTCTACGCGCGACGCATAAAGCAGGCTGTGCTTTCATGGGATGATTATATGATTCTGCCAGCGTTGGTATGATAAGCCATGCTCGAAGTCTCCTTGCATACACTGCGAGTGGCTAATTTAATGCTGGAGCAGCTCTTTACAATTGGCACGGCTGTCTGCATGATCATTGGTAAGAAATAATGATTGTATCGACTGCCCGCCTGTCCTGACTTATGAAAGGGACCGCCATCGGCAACTTAGGACAGCACACGGAAATCCAAGACGACGGAACGCCAGTCTTCGATCA
Organism: Platismatia glauca; assembly: GCA_963556305.1. Classification (NCBI taxonomy): domain Eukaryota; kingdom Fungi; phylum Ascomycota; class Lecanoromycetes; order Lecanorales; family Parmeliaceae; genus Platismatia; species Platismatia glauca. Next base: position 1,827,403 of record OY745769.1, read on the forward strand.
TCGCTTAGCGGTCTTCGAACAGGTAAGTTCGATTCTTCCAGTACCAGATCGTAACGCTGAAAGTATGCACAGATAGTCTTTGCGACACAACTTACAACAACACTGACTTTCGGGTTCACGAAGTTGTCCGTACTGCTTTTCTACAAAAGGTAACATTATTCTCGTTGACATGTCCAACCACCTGACAAGTATCGCCAGGATCTTCAAGGGGACTTTCGTCAAACCTTCCGTGTGGACTATGATCGCCGTCGTCCTTGTCTGGACGGTTGCCTTCTTCTTCGCCAATTTGTTTCAATGTTGGCCTTTGTGGATAGACTGGACCGATTTCGGCTCTACATTGGATAATTGCATCAAAACGAACATAATGTATCTAGCTCAGGCTTGGTCAGATGTTCTTACAGACTGTATTGATTGCCCGGCTTCTGGGTTTAAGCCTTCTGACAGTTGACTAGTAATCATCTTGACTCTGCCACTTCCATGTGTAGGCTGATATTCCTTGATCACATTGGTATCTGCTGATCCCATTCCAGATTTGGGTAATGCAACTGCCTGTGAGGCACAAGATTGCCGTGAGCGGCATGTTCCTGCTTGGAGGACTGTAAGCTGCGACATCATAAGCAAATATAAGCCCATACTGATCAAGCCGCAGGACTGTGGGAGCGGGGGTCGTGAAGCTTGTAGCGTTTAACAAAATTATGCAAGGTGCGTATCAAATAGCTGGCATTAACGCGATAGATGCTGATATAGGACACGCAGAAGAGGATGTGGGATTCTTGGACATCAGTTGTATGAAATTGCAAATTACTAAAGTCATCTCAAGTCTAATACTTGCTTGCAGATTTGAACACACCCTTGGTGTACTGGCCAATGGTCGAGTCTTCGCTAGGGATCGTCGGTGCCTGCCTGCCATTACTGCGACCTCTCTTCGTCGGCACTTCTTCAAATGGCTTCATGCGCAGCCTCAAGAGCGTCAAGATCGCCTCGATCAACCTCAATGAAGACACCCTGAAGCAACTAGGAGGCGATTCGCCCGGGGCTCCAGGCTCGACGACCGCCTTCACTAAGTTCGGTTCCGAGTCTACCGTGGTACCTTCTAATGCGGAGTACAGCTCGTAAGCGTCCTCCATCTGAGTTCCCCGTACTGTGATGGGATACAGCTCATTCGAATGCCTGCAGTTATGACCATTCCGTGCACAAAGTCTCTCGGATGGACAGTCTCGACAGTCTCAATATCGCAACCGAGAATGGTGCTCCGCTCAAAGCGTTTATTCGTGCTGATAACCACGTGTGAAAGTTACTAATATTCTGCCATATTTTCATCTAATTACTATGAAACAGCTCCACCAGCGTATGGCCCCTTTCTCAATCATGATTTGTGCGCTTATACGTCAATCACACTCTCATAAGTATCAATAAGACATAATGTTGATATTTCTGAGATCTCCCTGCAGGTCGACCATCAGGTTCAAGCGTCCTCTTCTTTGCTTCCTCTGATGCTAAAGTACATTGCTCTATATGTCCACTACGTTGTGCGCCTCCAATGCCTTCCCTTCCATTCCGATATTCTCAGTATCATTGACATGTGCAGCATCCGCGCGTGAGATATTGAAAATGCAAGTAAGTTGTGGTGCACACGACGCATCCAAGAGCTCTCTGTGAAGATTGATGCCTTGCGTACTAATCCCCAGTATCCGGAACACTTGCGTAATAATACATTTCTGGGACCCGCTCTAGATGGTAGAGGTCCATGCCGCAATCTTGCTCGACGAATGTTGCGGCGTGGAATCAGCTTCCTCTATCGAGCAGCCGATTAAGGTGATCAGCTCGCAATTTCTGTGGTGAATAGCAGCATGATCGAAGTTTAGATGTCCCAGATTTGAATCTGATTGCTCCGAAGACGGCTGCTGCCAAGAGCGCCGATCGTTGATGACGTTGAGTTCAGCCTCGTGGAGGAAGGGAACGATAGCTACTGCCAATCATTCTCTGGGCTTTTGGTGGTCTATGTTTGGGAGAATACTGATTAGTTGGAGGCCCTATGATCTCCGCCTGTCTGACAACAGCTCCTTCCATCTCACCTCGAGGCCCACATTTGCAAATCTCGTCAAGAACAAAACCAAGGCCGTAAGCGGTAGTGCTACCGCGAAGAATACCCTAAACGTCGGCACTAACGTCGAAAGGTCATTGTTCATACTGAATAGGCCTGTGATAAAAGATAAAGGTGCAAATGTAATCGCTAGCCAAGTCAGGCGAGCGAGACTGCGGTTCTGCTCGAAAGCCTTTTTGCTTTCTTCGATCGACATCACTGCCGTGACGACGGCCATGATTCTGTCAGCGCGGATCTGTAAATTTTGAATATTGGACAGGAGGATCTCGTAATCCCTTTGGAGATCACGCAAATGATTCTTCGGGCTAGACATGAAGTTTTCGCGCTTGACGACCTTCTCTAGCATTCCGGAAAGAATGGTACCAAAGATAGGGAACCTTCTTCTCCAACCGTGTAGTTTCTTGATGGTGACTTGCAAGCCACCATTATTACCTTGCAGTTCTGGATTCTCGATCTCCCATTCCAGTTGGGTAAGGCGAGTTTTAGCATACATTACTAAGGTATACCATTCCGCGCAGACTATCATGAGTGTCTTCTTAAAAAGCAGGCGCGGATCGTTGGGTATATCCGAAATTTCTTCGGGCGTCAAGGTGGTGGTGTAGTAAATGATATCCTCGAATGTGGATGTTCGGGGGGGGCCTCTTGGCATGGGGAGCACTGTCATCGACGGGCAATCGATGAAGTTACGGTAGCCGCCCCATACCGGAAATCCCTCAGATATGGTGGGGTCCACCAACAGGATGCCTTGTCATGGACTTTATCAGCACTCGAGATACAGAAAGGAGTCGGGGCGAGAAATCGAGAAGATGAAACTTACCAAGCACACCCTTTTGCCCAGGTTTGTTAGGTCTGATCCAGAGAGACGTCCTACTCCGAACCAAACCAACATCAGAATTGGGGATATCAACATCAGGTACCCAGTTTCCGTCTTTGTCCACTCTTCGCAGAACGTTAAAGCCTCCAGCTTCCCACTTGGCTCTTCTTAAGCTTTCTTCGCTTCTGAAATACCTGGTCTGCACGTATCGGATGTGCAAATATGAGCGCTGGCGCGACGTGATGTCGAGATCTGGAAGTTCGGCCCAGGGATCCCGAGTATTGTGCCACATATAGTCGGATATATGACCTCGGAAAAAAAGAGGGTCGACGTCGAATCGGGTGCCTAATGCCTCGATGACGTCCCGGGAGAGGTCTTCGACTACAAAGAGCCTGGCGTGAACGTCATCATGTGCGTTTTGAGGTCCGTTGAGGGCCATCGATAGATCATTGATGTTAGAACAGTCCACTCGTTGCACGGCAGCATTAGGCTCGAAGGTCAGCATGGCGACTTTGGTTCTGCTCGCTTTCTCTCTTCTATCTTGCTCGTCGAGGAACTTTTGTTTTGGGGGAGCCGTAGTCACTTTCATGAAGTCTGCTAAATATGAGATGTGTGGCCATCCTTGAGCAAGAGACTCCAAGTATCTCATGTAAGGCTTTGAAGCTCTGTTCTGTGTCAGCCAGATATCCGTTCAACCATTCCCAGCTCGTTTACTTACGGGGCCGGAGCTTTAAACGACACAAGGTACTTCTCTACTAACTCTCCAGATTGGCCGATGCGGCTCGGTTCGTAGACATCGCCAATATAATAAGAGTCGCCAGCCTCATGTGTATGTGGCAGTATATAAGAAGGCGAGGACAGATCCGATGTCGAAGGTTGCCAGAGGCCATGGAAGGCATGCTTCGAGCGAGAGGAGTTAGATATCATGGATGTGGGAATGGTCAGGCAAAGGTAGGGTGATGGTTACACTGTTTTCAAGGGTTTAGTCAGCACAAGCGAAGATTTAACGTCCTGATAATCCTGATAGCAGCAGTAGTTTCAAGAACAGAAAGAACTTTGCGCTGAGTAGTCAACATTGCATTCCTTCACACAAGAAAGATGAAGGGAGTGCGATGAGAATTGAGGCTGTACTTGATCTCAACGAGGCTGCCATATTTAGCAGGCTGAAGAATTTCTAAGGCTACCCGGCTAACCAAATCAAGACCACACAGCCACAGTGACGTACAGGCATGTTGTACAGCCAAAATGTCATGCATCTGGTGCATGGTTTCTCAACAATTTGCATCCAGTTGAATTGTAGACATCTTGTTCCACTTCTAAGAACAGTGAAATGACTGACGCAGCCGTTGCTTTGCTTATGTTCAGACAAATGCACATTCTCAATTAATTCTCTGATCCTTTTTCCATGCGCAATCCACGTACTCAAACAGTGATTGCATCAAGTGTTGTCTTCGCTTATGCATGCTAGTAATTGGCTGTGACCCAAAGCACTCCCAAATGATCCGGTTGCGACTGGAGAGTAGACCATGGTAAAATTTTACAAGCCCGCTCCTTCTCTTTTACGTCTTGCGAACGGGTACCATGTTCATACGTCAACGCTTTCAACAAACTTGGAAAGACCCCTGATTTTGCTGCCTGGGGATTACCATAGCAATCAACCTTTTGCGGCTCTCGGGATTTTCCTCTGTTAGTCTCTGTTCTTGTGTTGTTTGACGCATTGAATAAGTCCGGCCGCTCAGACACCAAGTACCCAAAAATTGTATCAGCGAGACATAAGGAAGGGACGATCTTCCATTATGGCAGACCTGGACCCAAAAATCGCTCTCCTTCGGTGCAAGCTAGCTCTCGTGATGGGCCGGGAGCATTGTCCAGCGTACGACACGATCAAGGCCCAGCATCCGTACGCGCTAGAAGAACCCTGGTTAGTAGATATGAGCGGACCTCACAAGCATGTTGGTAAGCACAACGCACCTATTGAATGAGAACGCGCGGTGGTGAAATATATCAGTTTGCTAACACATGCAGCAATAGTTTTCGACAACAAAGCCTTCACAATGCGCCAAGTCCGCACCCACGAGGAAGCCTACGTGACCACTGATCAGCCCTACCCAATATATTGCGGCGAGAATATTAAGCTTTACCGTCAGTGAATCGTCTGAGTATCAGCCCAGAGCATCTGCTTACATGAAATTAGTTGACGACAACCTTTTCCGCGATATACAGCAGGGAGAGACTATGGACCTGAGCATCTTGAACCGAACCGAGGCAATCGTGAAGCGGGCCGTTAGGAGTAAATGGTACTATTGGTTGTCGGGCTGGGTGGATAAGATCAATGGTGGGCCAGGAGAGATGGGCCCTTCAGCAAGTGGCAAGATGAGTGTGATGAAGGCAAAGGGAAGGAAAATCAAGAAGCAAGCTGAGCCTACGCACTGATGGACGCTACATGACCCTTAGACATTCAGTAGTAAGCTAGCACTCGTACAGGTGCTGGAGGACCAGCTAGAGGTATTGCTATTCGAAAATGACTGCCTTCTCGTCTCGAGCTTTCCCATCCGAATGTTCCTTCGTCTTTTGCTTTGCTCGGGAATACCAAAAACATGGACTTCAACAGAATGGATTCGATGGTAGCAACACGTACTTTATCAAGTGAATTCTTGTCTGGCCGCGGCTTTCCGCCGGTACTACTATGGCTAGTCCACGAAAGATAAAGTCGCAACAGGAAACCTTCCATGGACAAATTAAGGGTCTTCTAGTCCTTCGCCAGTTCCTATGCGATGTCCTAAATGGACATCCCTGGCAGGGATAATGACTTCCCGATACCAAATGCTATTCAAATCATGAAGCCAAAAGCTCGACACCATTCTCCACCGGAATCACTTTCTTGATACAAATTCTCGGTCATCTCCTCTTTCTTGGGGCCGAAATTGTGTTCTCTATCGACATAAAGTAAGCACGATTTGTGTAGAAAGCAAAGCACCTAGATTGAAGTCGTCGCACCGCTGGCAGCTGTTGCCTGACTTCTCCTTGGAATCTCTTGCGGAAAAGTCGCACTTCACCTATGCACCACTCTCCTTTGCATCCCGCCACGGAAGCCCCTGCTTGCGATGGCCGATGATAAGTGGGAGAGAATGCTTCCTAACCCTCGCCCTATCTCATATCCATCTCTTCTCTCTTCTTCGTATCAACAAGTAAGCTTTGCTCTCTGTGCTCGTCTTTGGGTAAGTATGTTTCCAGATATGCCTGTCCTTCAGTATCATTTTATTCAAGGTATTCTCTACGGACAACGACTATACGCTCGCGCAGGACTCTGAATTCTTATTGCTGGGCTAATCCTCTTTCGTCTCGGCCTAATCCCATTCTACGAGGCTGCGAAACAGATGTGGCAAGTGACTTCCTCGTCGATCCTATTGAGGACAAGCAGTAGCACGAAAAAACTCTTCTGAGTCCCGATGTCACTCCTTAATGATCGTCATCGTAAGCACTAAAGCGAGAAGCACATTTCCACTTCAATTAGGCAAATCTAGCTCTATCGGAATATCACAGACGTCTTCTAGGGCCTGAAGTACCATCGTCATAAGCAATAGCGACCATACGTGTTCCAGGGCCTATGCTCTTGTAGACGCACCTCCGATCTCACGGTTGGATTAAAACAAACGGTATGGCCTTCAGAGTCTCATATCTTCTTCCTTGAATGTCTTTGTGGGTTTCAAGACAAAGCCAGGGGCGCCTGGAGTCTTTACCTATCACGACTCCAAAAGCTTGTTTGGAACGACCAGACGCTGACTCAAGAACCCGTCAGTCAAGACGCACCCCAACGGTCACCTTGTCAGGACGAGCATGCTGATCATCATCTTGGTCCCTTCTGTTGCCACCATTCCTACATTAGTGCATGTTCGCGGTGTGCCATCCACATCTTCAATCGAATGGTGAGTTTCCAGACAAGTCATGTCGTAGCTCGATGTTCAAACACATTCTAAGGCCTAAAGACAACTCATAGAAAGACAACGGTATCTTGATACAGACCTTGGGTTCAGTTACCGTAAGAAGCCCTCCAAGCGTTCTCAGGCAGACCACAACCATTACACTATCTGCATCGATTACAAATCCAACAAATCCTGCAAATCCTCATCATACCTCGAGTCATGCTGGTCGTCACCTTCATCATACTGGCTAACACCGCTACTTGTTTTACTTCCTTTGAGCAAAGTTCTTGCGACCCATTTGCGAAGGACATGCCAACGACAGAAGCCAGCTGTGCTAATTTCAGACGTGCAGTTGTTGGAATTCTCCCTGTAGCGCGCCAAACTGAAGACGGATAGAGTTTGTTTATGGCGAACTCTGGAGGATATTACTCCCGAACCTAGCAGAATGCAAAACAATGAAAGCTTTGAGATTGTTGACTAGGATCGAACGCCTTCCTAACTCATCGCGGGCATTGCAATCGTGGACAATCAGGTAGGATACAAATTGAACAATGTTCGAACATAATCAGTGACATTGCTGAATCATTTTTACCGGCTGAAATTCCACAGTCCCGCCGTTCCAATCTTCTTGTCTTGGTAAGACGCTGCGAAATGAACCGCGGAAGTATGGTGACGAAAGGTAACACTTAGAAAATCTTTGTCAAGACAGCGACGTCAATCCGGTGGTTTTGATCTATGAACGCTTTCTCATACGTGACAGGTGGACAGATTCAGACATTTCGGTATGAACGGTAGAAGGCTGAAGGATGAAGATCGAAGGTGGGCGTGGTGATCTGCACGTAGGATTGCGCAGTAAACATAGTGCTTACTCTACGTAAGACGCAGCCTGTGAGGTGAGACGGAATGACATTTGACGGTCTAGCCTGTGCCGTAGAATAGGGACAGATGGCTTCTCCAGGGTCTCTGCCCGGCGTAAAATACATCAATCTCTAAAACACGACTTGTTCCCTTCAAGTCTGGCAAGTTGGAGCAGGCTCGAACTCCCGGCGGCCTGAATCTCTGGTCTTGGCGGTGAACCTGAATGCAGGAACATGTCTTGGAAAGAAAGTTCTCCCGGTCACTTTGAGCGACGACTAGACAGCATCGAGCTCTTCTTGAAAGCAGTTGGAGAAAAAGGTGCAAGTTATGCCAAAGAAAATCGGGCTGTGAGAGCCTATGCGAAATTCAGTCGTGACACTTCAACGGATGATACCGAGGCTGCTCTCAGGCACGCTTGGAAGTCACTACGATACATACAACCGCAGATAGCTGCGTCTCTGCAAGGAAGCAGTATTCACTATGATGTTCCGCAAATTGCTGATTTGGAGTCCTGGATGACGAAAACTTTCCTGGTCGAAGCTGTGTTGACTGTAGATGAGCTGCTTGCATCGCCTCGACGCTCTCCTCTTCCAACTCTTCAATACCTTCCAAAAACATCCGAGCTTCTGTTCTGTTCCTCGCATTGGCGGATTGATGCAATCGGAGCTACGTCTCTCATGAACCTCCTGTTCAAATTATTAGCAGAGCCTTCTCCTGTATCATTTGGTGATGAGGGGAAAAAGCTTACACCCGGCCGGGACGAAGCTGCTAGATTCCCTCAGGTCATCTCGCAAGCAGACGATGACGCTGCCGCAAGCCTTTTGTTGGAGTACACAACCAATCTGCCTTCTCTGGGTCTTCCGATCCAACTTGTCAACGAGATCTCAAGCGCTATTTCCCGGGTAGAAGCCAGACTATCACGTACCACGACAACCTCAGTCGTAGCTATCTGCAAAAAACAGGATATTAGCGTCACGACTGCTGTGCACGCAGCGCTGGTAGTTGCTCTGCAGGAACTGGACTCCGACCTTTCGTCAGCGGAGAGATACACGACTTGGGGGACCTTCAACTACCGGCCCTACGTCGATCCCAGCTATACCAACCCAGCTATACATCCTGTAGCCGTCATGCAATGTAGCTTACCTATATCGTTCATCGCATCCGATTTCCAGGAGAACGCCTCTTCGCTCAAATCCTTCTACAGACAGCTTCAGAATCCGTTCGATAGCGCCACACTCCATACCACACTCGCACCATATACCCGGAAATGCGCTGCACTGATCAACCAGCCACTTCCGCGCGGAATGCCACAGCCCACAGAACCTCTGCTACATGGCATTGGGACCTTGGATCGCTATCTGGACGGCAAGTACGGACAAGGGGCTGTCGAGATCACAGACTTCTGGCTAGGAGGCGTCGTTTTGACAAGACAACCGTTGTTTTACGTCTGGATGTGGCAGGGAAAGATTACTCTTAGTATGTGCTACAACGAGCAGTATTACACGGCGGGGTTCATGAGCTCCTTCATTGAGAGAGTTGAGGGAGTACTACTGAAGGAATTGAGAAGTGAGGAATAGTAACATTGTTATATGGAGAACATGCGATTACGTCCCTAGAAACGGAAGTTGGGACGAGTCGGCAGGGCGAACGTAACCTCAGAAATGCTATCCCTAGTAATGCTGACTAGTGCACTCATCGCACCACCTACTGCTGCTACACTCCGTTCCGACGATGATGTCGTGTCAGCAGAAGACGTTTTTGATACCAATGCTGTTGCGTCTCCTGTTGCGGTGATGGTAACAGTCGCGGTGCTTGTGACGTTACGAGATGTAGAGCCAGATGTGCGGTTGAAGATCACGGTGCTTCCTTAAGTGGCAATCAAGCATGTGCCGTTTCCTCCAATACCTTGGTCGCCGCAGAACATATCGCGGTTATGGGAATCGACAACATGTATATTCACCCCGCCCCCCTGGTTGACTGCGATGTCAGCGTCAGTGTCAAGATCAAGCTATTTCCAAAGCTATGGAATAAATTTCGAAGTGATCCACTGAGATTCTTACCATCTGCACAGTACTGCGGACACTCCGGGCTTTGCCATGTTTCATCCGTGCAGCTGCCTCTAGTGATGATTTTGGCGCCCTGTTGAGCGAGACACAGATTATTGTCGAAGCACATATCGCAATAAGCGTAGCATGCGCTTGTCTCACCGTCGGAAGAGTGGCATGGGGTGTCGCGGGTGGCTCCAAAGCGGTTGGGAGACTAGCACGTATGCGCAGCAGCCATTTTGCAGACTGAGATGCGATGAGTAGAACTGGTGATAGTGACCTCTTTTGAGCCAACCTTGATTTCTCGAATTTCGATTGCGATGTCGAGTCTGTTACATGCTCCTGCAACGAGATAGGAATTTTTGAACAAATACAGCCCGAGAGTCCTACCAGCCCCTTGTGCGGTGCAGCAATGCAACGACATAAAATTTGCTTTGCTGCATCGTCTGTAAGATGCAGCATGTTTCGTCTCATAAATTTCGTGTCTATTCAATTTTTGCAATGGAATTGTCCTCTACATTCAGCGACGGGGACCATTGCTGCGGTCAAAACAAAACCCCCTCGAAGATTGCCCGGTGTGCGAGAAACGCTTCGTTAGCTTTGTTCAATGTCCATGTCCCCAACGAATTTTTAGCAGCTTGTTTCTCTGTATGAATGAAGTCATGGGTAGGTAGCTTGGAAAGGTGCATTCAGGGAGCTTCTACTGTCGGAATGTGGTGGTAAAGTAGAGAAGCAAAATTCGATGATTGACTCCATGCTCAGACTTATGCTACGTGTAGGCGATTTGAAAGGGACCAGTAAGGAAGGCAAACATTCTAGCGGAACACGATGCAGCAACAAAGCCATCGCCTTCCGTCGGCTGTGTCGTAAGTAGGATATGTTGTACGGTAGGCAAGTAGTGTACCCGTACTAGGTAGTCGTACCGCCCCACTACCCACCCTCCACCCAGTCAGCCGCAGCCGCCGAGGCTCCCCGAATCTTCCACACTAAAGTTCTTATGTGACTCTACCGTCAACAACGTCCATGCCCACCATTTGCTCAATATATTTCTCGATAAGCACAAACTAATTCTTCATCCGGAAAGATACCCCGAATATCAATAATTATGAGCGAGATAATTTTTAATTTGCATTTGAATGCTTGCGGTTTCGGCTTACCGGTGAGCGATATCATCTCCAGATGCGTTGTATTACTGTAAGCACTCCCTATTGCTGCGGCTGACAGTGAGCCATTATGAATTCGGAGGGGTGCAGGAGATCATTCACACGCGTAGAACTCATTGGCCGATGCCTCAAGGCTGCGGCATTGGGTGGCAACCCACTCGGATCATTCCACGTGCCTTCCATCATCTCGATTCCCAAAAAGTTTGTCCGCCTTCCCGATCTAGGATGCACATCTTCTCCGAAACGCACCTTTGCGTAATGGTCTACCTATCAGACATGGCCGACTCCTACGCCGAGGGGCCGTTGCCCCTCTGTATTGGCCCAGCAACGCCACTTCCCCCCCAATTTCCTCCTTCAAGCTTAAACAGGTAAGAGTTTCGTTCCACAGTATTCTCATCATCGTTCCTCCAGCTCCACCGCAGATCCTCTCATATACCCGGGAGAAACGAGCAGACCCTAAGGACTGCTGGATTTGGCCGGTGCTAGTCTCAATATGATACCAGCTTGGCAACCCTAGACACAGCCGGGGATAGCGTGTTTCTATGAACGCGTCCAATCCCATTCTTCATAGATTCTTGGATGTTTTCTTATATACCAAATTCAACTTATCGAGGTCATGGTCGTCGCGCCTCAACAAGAAAATTTGGAAAAGCGCCGAATCATCGAATTGTTGGCCAAATAGGTTTCATCAATTGGGTTGTCATCAGATGGGCTTTCATCAAAGGAGCTGGAACTTCTCTTACGGAAATCGGTTTGGGGCGCTCGGTCTGGACCTCCTCAAGCGCAAGGAAGAACTGGCTAGTGTGATGCGGCGGCACCGTCATCATATGACCTTGTACCTCCACCTACCGCAATGTTGACCTGCGTAAGCAAATGTCCGTCTTGGCTTCCTTCATCTCGCAGATGATAGCTGTGGTCTCCCATATATACAAAAAGCACTCCCAGAAAAAGCTCGCAAAGAAAAGCTCGCAGTATTGGACTTGATACAATATTGTGAAGACACACGTCAAACTACACGGTAATTACCACTGTCGTCATCTTTATCATGCATTCGGCAATCTTCACATTCATACTTGCTGTGGAATCTGCCTTGGCCTTCCCTTTCGTCGCAGAAATACCCGGAGTGGATTCGTCACTGCTCCGCAAAACAAGACGAGACCCAAACGAAAAACGGCAGAGCAGTTGCCCATTCAATTCTGTCCATCCAGGTGCAGCTCCATACAATACCGATTATCCTTACACTGGAGCACAGAATGGGCTACCTGGCACAGGGAAGGGCGGGATATTGGTACCCGCAGCGGGTGATACCGCGCACGCGTTCCAGGCGCCTGGACCAAACGACATCAGGGGTCCCTGCCCTGGATTGAACACTGCTGCCAATCACCACGTAAGCTGTCAACTTGGTGCTATCGTACTATGACTTAATTTCTTTTCAGTTCCTAAGCCACGATGGCATCACCAACTTCACTGAGCTTATCGATGCCCAGCAAAATCTGTACAACGTTGACTACGACCTCGCTATCACTTTAGCGACTCTAGGTGTGAGTCTCGACGGGGACGTGGTCACGGAGAAGCTTTCAATTGGCTGTGACGCTACCAGTCGCACGTCCGCTACTGGAGATCTGCTTGGTGATGAAGTTGGCCTCAATGGACACAACGTGCGTGTCAAAGCCATTTTTCTAGTCTTTTTAAACTCCTTCATCTCTGACATCAACCCTTAGCGCTTCGAAGGCGACACCTCTCTCACCCGCAATGATTACTTCTTAGCTGACGGCGATGACTATACCTTCAACGGCACTCTCTTTGGCTACATGCAGCAGACTTGTGATGGCAACTTTGACAGGAATAACCTAGCCTTATACCGCTACCAGCGGTACCAGCAGTCTGAAGCCGAGAACGGGAATTTCTTTTTTGGACCCACAAATATCCTCCTGTTTGGTGCCGCCTCTTTCCTATACGAGCTCTTCCCTTCGCTGGGACCGGCTGGCATTCCCGATCTTGCAACCATGGAGTCATTCTTTGGCGCTTCCCCGGATGGCACTGGCGGCTATTCCTTTAACAATGCAGAGCAAATACCGCCAAACTGGTCTAACCGCGTCTCGCCGTACTCAATCGTAGATGCTGCCACTGAGATTGTAGCGCAGTATATTCAACATCCGGTTCTGTTTGGCGGGAACGTTGGAACTGGTAATTTTGACGCGCTGAATTATGGCATCATCGTGAATGGAAATCTGACAGATACAAGTACTGACGCTGTACTGTGCCTGATCTATCAGCTTGTGACGCAAAATGTGCCCAGCAGTCTGAGCGGAGTATTAGATTTGCCGGTGGAGGTGGTGGAGTGGGCGGCGGGGAACTTGAATCCGATTTTCAAGAATTACGGGTGTCCGTTGGTTGATACGTAGGCTGCTAGGATGGACGCTAGTGATTGAACTTCTGGAAATGATGGGTCTGGAGAGGATCGCGCACTCTTTACATGAGGTATGAAAGTCATTTGACTTTGCAAGTTTTTAACGTCGCCTGGGGGTCCTGCTTATTGCTTATAATTGCTCTGGGGCCTTCGGAGGAACGGCCGCGTACTGTATCTATTTCGTATCCCTCAGTCTTGCGACTCAATTGGTTTAGTACACATGGCTGTTCTTGATTGATAATATTTGGATGCGAGCAGGAAATCGTTGGAGAAAGTTGCTCGAAGACTCTACATGGTGATAAAGGAGATTCAACTTGCCGCGAAAGCATTTCATTTCGCTTATTAGCAGATCCGCAACCAAAACTCGGTGTCCTTGGTGTCTTGAAGCGGCTGGGCACCCTTCACGCTCGTCCTTCGCCAGCCAGTACCTGACAAATTGTCAAGGATTAGCCCCCTGCAACCCCTACATACAACCAGCTTAATGCCAATATTTGTTTCCCTCTATCCAGGGTCAGGATACTCCAATATGCTGAGACACATATGCTAAGGCTACAGTCGTCTGCCTATCCTACCACTTAACAACATACATCACCATTATAGTCATATTCACATCTGATAAGATATGACTCAGGTGAGGTGTGCTATGACCGACTATTCAAGTTCACGACAGCGGATCACCTGTGACCTCCCATCTTTTTTTCCACGAGGTGGGTAAACTTCCCCTTCCAGTGACAGTTTGCCGATAGTCTTCCAGAATCTGTACTGCCGCACTTGTACCCAGCCTTTTAAGGTTGCCAGATGGATCAGGTGCACCTGTATGAGAGAAAGCAGAGCAGCAGTTCTGAGGAAAAGTGGCGCTACTATCGCCGGAGCCGCAATAAGCCCGAGACCTATGAAGCGGCTATGTACCGATGACAATAGAATCAAACTTGTTGATGAGCAGTCCCTCGGAGGTGCTTTGTATTCGAAAATGGACTAACACGCCAGGCTGATCTAATCAATGTGATCAATACTGATCCGAATAGAATAGCTGGGAATGAAACATTTGTCATCACGGTCGTGGACTACCCATTCGCCATGGCTAGTAGTCTTTGTCGGCAGTGGGATTGTGCCACGTAATCTGCTCTATACGTCAGTGTCTCTTGTCTGTACAAGTCCTGCCTATCTAGCTTCGTCGAGTCCTTCGCTTTTCGCTTCCTCTAAGTTGGAGCACGGGAATGCTAGTCTCGGGGCATCACCTGCGCACTGCAATGAGACTCAGTACGGGGGTAGTCTGCGCTGGCGGAGCAGTCTGATTGCTCTGACAAAATGATCACAAGACCAGAGGCTGAGAACTTTGAGAGAAAAGAACCAAGCTACAAGCCTTGCTGGAACGTTCTGCCACATCGAATTATCAGTGGTAAGCTGTCCGGGTAGACCACGGCCACCGTTTTAAGATCTGGCCTCATGTTCGGGTGTTATTACCTTGCGCAACGTCAGGCCGAGAAAGATCCGTTGTTATCGATATTCACCAGCTAATAGTTATCTTAGGGTTATAGACGATGGTAAAGACTTCATAGATATTGCCACTAAAGACAACGCAAGAGTCTCGGATACCTCGACTTGGAAAGAGATCCGACATGCCACCAACTCTATCATTAGAAAATGTGTTTCGCGGCCTATCGCAGAGGGTAGTATCATAGAGTACCGGTATCTTGAGGATAAGCATTTGGCAAGAGTTCAAGAATTAATGTCACCAAGGTCTTCATATACGTGAACAACTGAACATTCAAAAGTAGCGCTAACGTAGTGTTAGATGCAAGCTTTGGGGAACGTAGAGGGGAGGGTGTTCCCGCTGCATGAAGATCATAATCATAAGTACGATGAGGAGTTGCAAAGATCGAAAGACGCCAGGTCTGAAAGTGTGATTAAAGGGATAGAAAAGCTCAGAGACGCTGACCATGGGTGAAAGAACCGGACATGTTGGTTCATGGCTTGTTACCTGGTAACTCAAGACTTGGCCTATCAGGCTTCCATCTCGCAAAGACTACGGATTGCTTCAATGTTCTGGCAATGCTGAATATGGGGAACGCCGCTACAAGAGAACAGATAATGAAGGAAACTTGGCGACGCTTTGTAGATGTTGAGTCTGAGGATCCTTCGCGGCCCTCTTCTCCAACAGATCATTGTCTCTGATCTTGCTTTTGGACAATTTGGATAACCACCTCGCTTTGGCAATGGTATCGCCCGCCAAATGAGCCCGCCGAAGATGGCGGAAGATGTCCCCATCGTGGAAGATCTTTGCATTGGAATACCCTTCCCGAAGCTCGTTCAACTCTGCCTCGCTCAGATCTAGAACCACGATGGTACAGAGGGTGAGAGCACTTTACCATCAACGTAGAGATCAACAATCCACCACTTATTGTTATCCGGACGTAGATATCTTTTCGCGGCCTCAATGCGGCGTCGACCGTGCAGAAACTTCAAGACGTGCTTAGGGTCCACGAAAAGTGGCGTTCCGTCCTGGGGTTTGAGGCTCGATTAACCGTCCGGTACTTGCTCGAGTAGTGCGTTCAATACTGTCTGAGAGATAAGTGCAGTTACGTGATTCTGAGGTTCCAATATTCGGCAACCCTCTAGTCTGAAGATTCCAAGTAGCCTGGCAACGTTCTTAGGGTCGAGCTGCCGTGGGTCAACGGTAATGGATTCATATCGGGTGGCTCTTCTAGCTTCTAAATGAATACGGACAGGTGCATAATGCAGTAAGACGGACGCACTGCAGAGACTATCTCAGCGAATCGCAAATTTTGGTGGCTGAAGCAAGGAGGAGGGGCCGAGTAGAACGAATCCGTGTGGGTACCGGACCATGCACGATTACCTGCGTATGGCATTCTGTAGCGACAAATCACATGGCTACCCGGGAAAAGGTGGTCGATCTCTTCGAGGATAATGCACTCCTGAGAAAGTAAAAAGGCCCGCTCGGTCTGCAGAGCGAGCTTACATTATGGGCGCTGCCGGTAACGTCCAATGGTAAATCCCCGCCGAAGCGTACATGTATGATGTAAAACTTCTATGACTCGCAATCATACAGGTCGTTCTGGATGATGTCTTGCCGACATAGGTAGAAGTAATCCATCGTTGTACTCTTGTATAGCTGCCCAGGATAATGTTAGATGCGGACTACGGCCGACGGCGACGGATAGAAATGAGTGGAGTATATTTGCACTTTTCAGAGAATAAATCTAGATCATTATTTGATTGTTTCACAGGTGGCTAGACGATAAGAGGTAGGTCGACATCGAGAGTCTTGCATGTGCACTCGTGGCAGCCCTACCCCTACTTTTGGAACGAAATCATCGCCCGGAGTGAAGTCAATTGGGCCCAATAAGGGTGCAGATCCCCGAGTAGCAGTAGAAATCCGAGGTTATCCAGGCCCCGAACTTGTCCGACCGCAGGCCCCTATTCTTGGCGGGGGCTAGACTTTTTGGTGCCGAGCTCCGTACTTTAGGCTCCCTGTAATATCTAAGCTGGTAGACATTTGACTTATCGGGCTGGAATGCCTCTAGCAGGTGAATTGTCGCTCGTCGCCTTTTTGCCTCTCCCCAATGAGGGTTAACCCATGTTGTGACTAAGATGCCTGGGGTTTTTTTCACGATGTGCTGCTCTCTGGAGCTACGATAGTCATATTGCGTTGCGTGTCTTGCCTAAGGCAGATATCGTGCAAAGCTTTAAGGTGTGGGTACTGAAGAGCACAAAAGCATGGAGACCTTCGCGATTGGACAGTCAGAAAATATACCTCCGGTGTGTTATTCATGTTCTATGTGACCTGAAACCGACAGAGGATTCACCGGGTTCGTAGATCTATATGCAAGTCCTCTCTTTTTCACCATTTTTGCACAATCTGAAGGCAATCTCAAGAGCGCAGTGTGCGTTTCCAGTACCCAAGAGCATTCTGGTCTCACCCTTTGCTCTGTCAATGATCAACGGTCTGCCACTTCCGTAATACCTCCAGAAAATCGCCAATGATTTCCTCCTTGAAATTAGGGTTAGGGTTAGGGTTAGGGTTAGGGTTAGGGTTAGGGTTAGGGTTAGGGTTAGGGTTAGGGTTAGGGTTAGGGTTAGGGTTAGGGTTAGGGTTAGGGTTAGGGTTAGGGTTAGGGTTAGGGTTAGGGTTAGGGTTAGGGTTAGGGTTAGGGTTAGGGTTAGGGT